>CM031878.1:1964675-2048295 GCA_018697195.1 Certhia americana | reverse complement strand
CATTGTTTAATTGCTTTTTATCAATTATTTGAGTCTTTTCTGTTGTATTTTCTTCTCTTCTCTTCTCTTCTCTTCTCTCATTTCTTTTCTTCCTTAACCCTTTTTATTTAAAATCCTTACCTCCATGTCCTACAAAATCAGACTCTACACTTTTCTGCATATGCTGGTCCTATAATTAGTCTCTCATATGGAACCTATCCTGGTATTAGCCAAGATCTTCCAGAAGGTAGAAAATATCTATTTAGTATTTGTGCAAATATTTACTGCTTCCTGAGAGGTCACCACCAGCCCTCCAGTGCCATAAGAATAAGAAACTGGCCAGGATTAACCAATGGAGCATTGATCAGGCATTCCCCTACAGACTCAGAGCTGCTTAACCACACTGGAGGGTCTGGAAGTGCAATGCCCAGCGGTGAAGCAGCTTAGGTACTCAGCACCTGTGTTTCTGAACTATGGAGTCTCTCCCCCAGCTGCTCACAAGGCTTTTAATAAAGTTTTGAGAGAATCAAGGACTAACACAAGACCTATGTGTCTGTATCATCCTATTTAGACTGTCAACTCCCAAAATAAATGAATTATTTCTTGCACAAGCTGGTACTCACCAGTGGGACCTGAAGCACCTCTGGCTCTGCATTCACACAACACCACACTTAGGTGTTCGCTTGATAATTACCAAGCATTAGTTCAGGAAACAGAGTACGCTCCAGAAATGAGTTTTTTTTGTTTATTTGCTGACTTCACATTCAGAATTGGCTCCTAGACAAACAATGAATTGACTATAGGCACTGTTTTTTACTGTTAGCTGTAAGCCTCTGATCCACATTCTGACTAATGCTCTCTAGGCTGTATGAGGTGCCAAAGGTTATTCCAGCAGTTCCTTATGTAAAGAGTGCATATCCCAAAGGGGACCCCATCTCCCAGTCCTGCACCCAAACAACTTATTTAGGCCTAAACACCTTTGCTAGGCCTCTAACAGACCCCTGCCTTATTTAAACTCCTTATAGCACCTGCAAAATTTAATAGCAATTACACTTAAATTTAATAAATTTAAGTCTAATTTCATTAGTCCATGGGCATTTCCTACCACCGCTTCCAGCATGTGGTCCCCAATGTTGTCTCAGCAGAGAAGAAAGCAACATGACTAAGGCAGAGAGGAAAGGAAGAGATGTGAATTTGGGCATCAAACTCTTGAATCAATGCTGGGTGGTTCTAAAGATTGTCCAGCTTAAAGTGCAGTTCAAATGAGAAAAAGGAATGTATGAATGCATGTGAGTAATGGAATAAGGCACCATGGGCAACCCCAGGCTAAGCCTGCACTCACTGGAAAGGTTGAACTGATCCCAAGAGGTGATTATGAAACTGATTTAGGTGTCTATTATTGATGGCTGATGGATAAATTCAATCTGGAAATACACGTTAAGCTGCAGAGAAGCTTAATAAATGAAACATCTCCTTGTAACTGCATGGAAGTCTGGGAGGACAGGGCACACAAAGACAGAATGTGCTCATGAAGACAAAAGAAACAGGTGTTCAGAGTAAGGATTTTCCTCCTTCTGTTTCCAAAGTAACATGTGGTGAGCAGTTATGTGGTAAAGAGAATAAACAGGGATCAGAAAGAGACATTGTAATGAACTCTCTTTTTTTCTTTTCCCTTGAATTTTACCAAAGGTTCAGAACATTAACATGGAAAACTGTGTTGATGTCAAGATAGAAACCAAGGGGGAAAGTATGCCAATGAAGCAGAATCCACTGAGCACAGGTGGGAAGAGTTTCTGCAAAGCTGTGAGTTACCTCACTGGAGACATGAAGGATTTTGGAGCCTGGCTGAAAGGTAAACCTACTTCATCATGACTAATGACAGCAGATTCCAAATAAAAAGCACATCAAAGGAGTAATAACTAACTTCTCAGTGAAGTGATTCAAGTTAGAGTAGTATAGAAACTACCTCTACCCTGATTTATGTCGGTTTTGTAAGGGAAAAAAAATCAGCTTTGTGCAGAGATACACATACTGCTTAAATCTTGGGGTATCTGAGATGACATTTACCTCCCAGCATGCTATGTACAGAGTGAATTTGGTCCCACAGAACACAGCCATGGATGGTTATTCTGTACTCTGCCGTTCTTCTTAACACTCCATGTCCTTTCAGCTGAGCAGTTTCTGTCAAGCCTAGTGCCACTGTGAAGTTAAATTACACATAGTTAGGTGTGTTTGGTCCCTGTAATAAATCAGCAGTGGGATACACACACGATTTGGCATCTGAGCCACAGACATCATAAATTAGCTGGTTCATATGAATCTGGTCCAAGGTGCTTTATAACACAGGGTTCTGGCAACCTGACTGTTCATCTCAGTTTTCCAGCTGTAAGACTTCACTGTGGACCATAATAAATCCCTGTCGGGCTTTACAGTCTTGTTGATTCATTGCTTCAGTCGTGGTGCCAAGTCCCACTGCCAAAATTTTCCTGAGTTTCAAAAATACATCCAAAATCAGTACCATCTGCAGACTTTAGGGGGCTTGTTTTATGACTGAAATTTGATCTTTTCCAGACAAACCTCTAATGATCCAGCTCCTTGACTGGGTGCTGCGTGGGATATCCCAGGTGATGTTTGTCAACAATCCCCTCAGTGGGCTGGTCATTCTGGTTGGCCTCCTGCTGCAGAACCCGTGGTGGACACTCACAGGGTGTGTGGGAACAGTTGTCTCAACTTTAACAGCACTTATTCTGGGTCAGGACAGGTAAGAACATCCTTTTCCCCCCTCAGGTGGCCACTTCAGTGCTGATTTTCATGTTAGATGTTTGATGTGGATGAGAAGCCTGAATTTAGTGGGAGGTGTCCCTGCCCATGGAATAGGGTTGGAAGAAGGTGGTCTTTAAGGGTCTTTCCAACCCAAACCTTCTATGATTGTGTGATCCAGCCTTGACTAGGCATGTGTCTGGTCTGGTAGGACCAGACAGATCCTCCCAGCAGCTGCATCATGGTGCAGAGGGACACTGGACAAACCTGCAGGAGGGGTAGATGCTGACCAAGCCTGTGAAATCAAATACTGGTGGATGAATTCCAGCAGGATATCCCCAAACAGAGCCACAGCTGGGTGGGGAGGGAGGGCTGGTGTGAGCAAAGCATCCCTGGGGGGAGAAGACTTCAAGACAGCTGTTCCCTCCACACAGATCAGCCATAGCAGCAGGCCTGTATGGATACAACGGGGTCCTGGTGGGATTGCTGATGGCTGTCTTCTCTGCTGATGGAGACTACAACTGGTGGCTCCTCCTGCCAGTGGCACTGGTGTCCATGACCTGGTAAGTCAGATGGCTCTTCTGCTTCTCCTTCCAGTCCCAGAGTCCCCACAGGTGACACTGGGCTGTTGCATTTCTATGCAGATGGCAGTGGAAAGGGAGCACATATGTACTGTTACATCTTCATTGTTATTTACGCTTTTAAACTCAGATGTAATCCAGAAACGAATAAAAATACTCACATAATCACAAATAATCCCAGTGGGGGAAACAAAAATCAGTGTCTGATCATGTGTAATTCAATATTCTGAATGTGACTCATATTGCTGTGATGAATCAATTCATTTCTGTTTCAAGAGGAACATTATTTTCACCATTTCCCTACCATCATCAACCACAAGCATTTCATCTATTTAAGTTACCATATAAAATTGTCATGAAAATTTACTTCTCCAAGCACAGAAGCTGTTCAGTGGTCCCAAGACATGATGGTTGACAGTAATCAAAACAAACAACTAATAATATTTTACTCCTATACATGACACCATAATCTTCAAGGTATTTGGCCAGCAAAAAATTTTGAAACCTGGTCTTTGACCCCAAAATGGCTAGTTGCAGATTGCTAAAACCACACATGTAATTTGCCTGCCTGAAGTTCATGTGGTGTTAGTCACTCAGATGTCAGATTTTACTGCTGATCCACAAGCTTGAACAATGGCACAGAGCCACATTCACAGTTCACTCACACCCAGAACGGGTATCATAGTCTCAGCCAACTTCAGGTGCTAAAAAGAAAATCTAAACACTGAGACTGAGCTGGGGAATAACTCTGTTAAAGCACTGGATCCTGACTCCTTCATGCTCACCAAATTCAATTCATATAAACATCACATGACAGGAATCTGACAAATCAATTGATAATTGCCTGCAGAGGGGTAAGAATTTATGGAGTGATCCTTTCTTGTCTCTGATTTGATCAGAAAATTGAGGAAATTAAACAGATAGGAGGAGAGGGTTTTTTGGGTAGGGTTTTTTGTTTATTTTAAGTAGGCCAAATTTTCTGCAGCTGGGTTTATGGTTGGATGTTTATGGTTCTGATGTGATTTTTGCCTATCTGACAAGCTTCCAGTGAGACCATTTCGTTCTTCTTTCAGCCCTATTTTCACCAGTGCCTTAAGTGCAATTTTCTCAAAGTGGGACCTGCCTGTTCTCACCTTGCCTTTCAACTTGGCCTTGACCCTCTATCTGGCTGCCTCAGGACCACACAACCTCTTCTTCCCTACGACTGTCATTCGTCCTGCCACAGCAAAGCCGAACATCACCTGGGCAGATGCTGAAATCACAATGGTAGGATGTCTCAGGGGTAACAGTGTCCTTCATTTACGGTTACAAACACTACAGAAATGTATTATCTTCCTTTACAAATTCCTACAGTTTGGGTTGGATGGGACCTTAACTGACCATCTCATCACTTCCCAGCCCCTGCCATGGGCAGGGACACCTTCCACTGTCCCAGGATGCTCCAAGCCCTGTCCAACCTGGCCTTGGACGCTGCCAGGGATGCAGGGACAGCCCCAGCTGCTCTGGGCACCCTGTGCCAGGGCCTGCCCACCCTCCCAGACAGCAATTCCTGCCCAATAGCCCAGCTGTGCCTGCCCTCTGCCACTGGCAAGCCATTCCCTGGCTGCTGTCCCTGCAGCCCTTGTCCCCAGTGCCTGTGCAGCTCTCCTGGAGCCCCTTTAGGCCCTGCCAGGGGCTGCCAGCTCTCCCTGCAGCCTTCTCTTGTGCAGGGGAGCACCCCCAGCTCTGCCAGGCTGGCTCCAGAGCACAGGGGCTCCAGCCCTGGCAGCATCTTTGTCACCCTCCTCTGGGCTGGCTTCAATAGGTCTACCTCCTTTGTTACTGCCTATGGCCTGACAGTACAAAATTCGATTTATAAGGGAACTATTATCAAAAATATAGGGGTTTACTCTAAGAATGTACATTTTTGATAGCTTGAAAATGAAAATCTTTTCATGTGCAGTTGGATCCAAGTGTATAGATTATAATCTTCAAAGACTCTCTTGAATCTAATTATCCATTTCTATTTCTATGCATATACTGATCACCTCCCCATAGCTAAGGTTGTTATGAGAATTCCAGTTAACTTACAGGGTAATTTTAATTTTTCAGATACAGGCTGTATTTATAAAATTGCATCTTTCTGATTAGACATGAGCAGATATTACTGTGGCAGAATGGTTAAAAACTTGGGCACCGACACACATTCACATATTTTTAATTTATATTCAAGTGGGACCTTTCCAAAGGAACATTTTATTCTCCTGGATTGCACCATAAACAATACAGATACCAGAGAAACTATTTTTTCCTAAGGCTCAGCTGACTATTTTTAAGGGTTCCCAGGGAGTGATTGAGAAAAGGAAGTTAATTGACACTAAATAGAAATCCACAAGTGACATTTCTCAAAGAACATTTACCGTGGCACATAGTTTTATGGGGACTGTGTACAGAAAAATGCCTTAAAACCATCTCTAAGCTGTGACCAAGCTGGTCTCTGTCCCACTAGTCCAGCAACTCTTGCTCATATTTCCATTGAATCCCAACGGAACCATCCCTTAGGCCCCTATGGATATGTAAAAATGGTCAAGTCAGCAGCACATGCAAAGAGGATTATTAAACCCTTTCACAAAATCCTTACCTTTGATCTTAGAGCAAAAACCTGGCAGAGGAGCTCAGGGCTAGGGAACAAGCCATGACTCATTTTCATTGAAGGGGAAACCCTGTGGAAATGCCCTGCTGTCTCCCAGGACGTGTCCAAATGTTCCACTTAGAGAGAAAGACTGCATCCAACAAATGCCAAACATGAGCTTGGCCAAGAAAAATAGGTTTAAAAAAAAAAAAAAAAAGTTACAAAGCTGATAACAAATTGTCTTGTTTGTTTTGTTTTGTTTTGTTAATTTCTACAGCTCCTGCGATCCATTCCAGTTGGCGTGGGCCAGGTTTATGGTTGTGACAATCCCTGGACTGGGGGAATTTTCCTGATTGGTTTATTTATCTCCTCTCCACTTATTTGTGCCCACACAGTGATCGGCTCAGCAGTGGGCATGCTGGCAGGTAATGATTTGGCTTTTGACATAGATTTATATAAAAGCATGGAGAATAAAACAGGAACTACAATAAGTGGAGCACTTAAAGTCACAAGTATTTCACCCACTGGAGAATGGCTGTTAGGAAAAAAAATATACTCAGACTTGTGTTTTAAGAATTCTTTTTGATTGACTTCCCCATCTCTTACCTTGTTTTATGATGGTGGAAACCTTCAGAAGAAAGAAGTGTCTTTTGCGTTGGCATTAATTTTTACCACCAAATACTTAATTTCTGGGTGCATTCTGGTGGGTTTAGGAGCAGATCAGTGAAAGTCAGCCATCAGCCTGAATGTGCCTCAGGGGTGCATTTAAGGTTCACATGTAGGCTCATTCACTCATGTGTGTTCTGTTGAAATCAGATCACCAAATTCAGCTCAGCAGCAGGAGGAAAATCCTGCCAAAATTCCCTTAGACCCTTAGACCACAACAACAAACAGCTCCATGTACAAATGCTGGCTACAAACTTTGAAAATCTGGATTCACGCCACTTTTCTCCATTGCTTTTATCTTTTTTTCTCCATTGCTTTTTGGGCCAGGAATGACACATCTCTGACTTTATTTTCCAGGGCTGAGCTTAGCAACGCCATTTAACCAAATCTACATGGGGCTGTGGGGCTACAACAGCTCCCTGTCCTGCGCTGCCATCGGGGGCATGTTCTTGGCTCTCACCTGGCAGTCACACCTCCTGGCCATGGCCTGTGGTAGGTACCTGGCAGGTTTTCACCTCCCCTTGAAGTGAGACACGACTGCCTTTGCAGCAGAGGTGGGCTGGAGCCAGATGGGCACCTCCAGGCAGGCAGATGGATGTAGGTGAGGCTGATGAGTGGTGGAGCTGGGTGCTGCAGCCACGGCTTTTAACACGCCCTGTGCTTTCATTTTCGGCCAAGAGTTGTATTTAAAGCAAGAGCTGTGATCAGTGGACACATGTTAACTAAGGTCTTTGAAACCAGATGCTTTCTTTCGAGTCATTGTGTTTGCTTGTTCATTGCTGGATGAATCATGCTGGTTTTTTCCTGCCGTAGATACCAGCTCAAATCCCTTCTTTGAAGAAGGACATGCCTAATCTTTGAGAAGTGTGGAGCTCTACTGCAGTTAGACAGTACACATTCCCCATTCTCTTGAAATGGATCAAAGGCATGAGCTGGGCAACACAGCAGGATTGAAGAATTATTTATAAGGCAATTCCATATGAAATTTCAATATCGGAGCGAGCTGGGAGTGAAACTATTGCTCATTCACTGCTCACTCACAGCTCATATAAGAAAGATTTAGCTCTGTATGTCATTGACCCACCTTCAAGCCCTGGAGGCAGGAAAAATGAGGGTGGAAGGGTTATTTCACTATTTAACCCCATCCATCAAGCTACATAGTTTCCATGTCAGTGCATTTTTCAAAAGCCTGTGATACCATAGCACATTTTTCATCACCTTGTTTGTTCGTTTGTTTGTTTGTTCATTTGTTTGGTTGTTTGGTTTGCCCCTCCCATAAGCTCCAGGTTGGAGGAGACACAGGCAGGAGTTTAGCAGGGTCATAATTACTCGTTGAGCTACCCAAGGCAGAAGGAGAGATGCTTGTCATTGCTGTTCTATTCCATGAGCAACTGAACTCACCAGGGACTGCCTTTCTTTTTCACAGCACTCTTCAGTGCCTACCTGGGAGCAGCAGTGGCACACATGTTGTCTGTGGTAAGTAGTGCATCAGCCAAGGGATGATTTCCAGTACTGAATTTGTCTCTGGCTTGTCAGACAAAACACCAAGATGTGGAGAAAAATTCAGCCAGACGCAGAAATGGTCTGGAAGAAGGGTTGCTATCTGCCCAGGGGGTTGGTGCGATTCCCACTGGAACAGGTGACTTGGAATCATCACTTGCCACTTTCAGTCCTCGGAGCTTGCATGAACTCTCTCAGCTCAGCTCTAGAAACTCAGGAGATCACAGAATCATGGGAATGTTTGGGTTGAAAGGCACCTTAAAGCTCATCCCATCCAACCCCTGACGTGGACAGGGACACCTCCCACTGTCCCAGATTTCTCCAAGCCCCGTCTAACCTTGAACACTTCCTTGAACAGGAATGGAGCAGCCACAGCTGCTTGGGGCACCCTGTGCCAGGGCCTCCCCACCCTCACAGGGAAGAAATTCTTCCCCATGTCCCATCTAACCCTGCCTTCTGTCAGAGGAAAGCCACTCCCCTTATTCTGTCCAGGCCCTTGCTCAAAGTCCCTCTCCATTTCTCCTGGACCCACTTTAGGCACTGGCAGGCTGCTAGAACACCTCCCCTCTTTCAGATATTTACTTTATGCCTGAAGCAATTGGAAAAAGTGCCCTGAATTTGTGTAAAGTAACATTAAATTTGGGTTAACTTCTTTTCTCAGTTGCCAGAAGTCAGTCAGTATAACAGCCCAGGGAAAAGCTGAATGTTTCTGGTATCCACTCTCCTGTCTCATTGTCACCCTCTCCTGCCACATGTCCTCCCAAGGCCAGGGCAAATGCACAAAGGGCAGCAGCCCTCTCACCAGAGCTGGTAGATGTTGCAGGCTAATACACAATGTCAAGACCTCGTAAAGGAACCCAACCTCCCTAAGGAGAGACTCAATGCAAAACCAAGTCTAGAGTTCCTGCAGAAACCTTGTTCCAAGGTGGCTGGCTCTGAGCCTTGCCCTAATAAATGAAAGACACATAATAAACAGGTTGTTTGTTATTTTTCTTTGCAGTTTGGGGTGCCCTCAGGAACCTGGCCTTTTTGCTTGTCTGCTCTGACCTTCCTGCTAATGACCACAAACCACTCTGCCATCTGCAAGCTGCCACTCTCCAAAGTCACCTACCCAGAGGCCAACCGAGCTTATTATCTGATGATGAAGAAACATGAGAGGTCCTGCTGTGAGGCGTAGAGACCCAGGAAGAGAGAAACCCAGCAGATTTTAAGGCAAGAGCACGAGGTGTTTGCCCAACAGACTGCTTTGTGTGCACCAATGCCCAACACCACCTTCTGCGTGGAGAGACTTTTCCCACCACATCTGTTTGTTCTATTAAGAAGATTTCTATTAGGTAGGACTGTGCTGTGCTGGAAGGACCTTTCTCAAGATCAACCTGTTATGATTTTAAAGGACATACATCTGAAAAGGCACTTGAATTATAAGCAATGGGAAAATTACTTATAAGCTGAAAAGAAAAATCTCTCTGTGAAATTGAAGGTAACAAAATCAGACAAAAAGAAATAAAGAGCATCTTTCAGCATTTGAGGGGACTTCAAATTAATAGCTAAACAGCTTATGACAGCAATAGGAGGCATCTTAGAGAATTTCATTGTAGCAGAGAAATAGAATAAAGTGCTCTCTTTGCTGAGTAGAAAATAGGTTGTAAAGAATTCTACCTGGAGGACCTCTCAAACTTCTAGGGAGAGATGTTCATTAGCAATCAACAAACATAAGATGAACATGATTTTTGTGATTTTTGTGTTAATCTCATGATTTCTCTTAATACTTGAACTTGGTGATGGGTTAGCAAAGGAGGGGACAGCAAGGAAGTCATTGCTGCCCCTTTCCCTATGCAATAAAATGGCTGTGTTCAGTCAATGTACAAATAGAACTAATTCCAGCTGATCTTCTTAACTTCTCTCCTTACACCATCCCCCTCAGCCCATGAATATCAAACAGCAAAATGCTCCACTGTCCCAGCCTGCTGCTGAAACACAGGAGGCTCAGGGGGGCCCTTGTGGCTCTGCACAACTCCCTGCCAGGAGGGGACAACTGGGGGGATCAGGCTGTGCTCCCAGGGAACAGGGACAGAGGAGAGGGAATGGCCTCAGAATGGGCCAGAGGAGGTTTAAATTGGATATTGGGGATAATATCTTCATATAAACGGTTATCAAGCCTAGAAATGTAGAAACCACTGCTGTTTGGGGCAATGGTGGCATCCCCATCCCTGGAGGGTTTTAAAGGCCTGGCAGATGTGGCACATGGTGACGTTGGTCAGTGGTGGCCTTGGCAACAATTCTTTGACTCTATGAAGCTGCTGCTCTGCCATTTCCCTGTGCCCCACACTGGGAAGGGGACATTTGAGGACCAGCAGAGCTCTGCAGGACTCCTGCCATGTGCCACCTCTGCCCAGGCTCCCAGGGCATGCAGGTAGGGAAGAGGGAAGCTATCCTTGCACCCAGCAGTGCAGATCTCTTCAACAGGCATCAACTCAGCCATCTTTCTGCCAGGCACACTGACATACTCTGTCTCATGTTGAAGCTCGTATCTTCACCAGAAATATTCCATATGCTCAGGTCCTTCAGCTGATGGGAGCCTCACATGCATGAACATCACACCAGAAAAAGCAAATCAAAACCCGTTTTCCTTGTAGCAGATGAAATAAAATCTAATGTGATTTTTGAGTTTGGGAAGGGGAAAAAAAACAAACCAAACCATGTATTTTTGTCAAACGTCACAAAGATCTGAGTAGAAGTTGTTTGTGGTGAAGTGTTGGCAGTATCTTCTGGTGAAGCTTTACGTTTTCAGATGATCAACAGTATTTCTGTATGATTGACACTCACTTGTCAAATGTAGCATTTCCATGATTTACTTAATAAATATCTACATAATTTTCTGTGGACTTAATTTTTAAAACAAACATTCATACTTTTTTGAGTTTGGTATAAGTTTCTCTCTCTTTATTATCATTAAGTTCTTCCAAAGATAGGTTACCTCTTAAACAAGTAGTGTAGAAATCATTGGAAAGTAAAATTTTTAAATCAGTGGGATACATAGGAAAATTTTAAATTCTGCTCTTTGTGCTTATCACAGAATTGTAGAATGATAAAATTGTTTGGGTTAAAGGGTCCTTGTCCCACACCCCCTGCCATGGACAGGGACACCTTCCACTGTCCCAGGCTGCTCCAAGCCCTGTCCAGCCTGGCCTTGGACATTTCCAGGGATGCAGGGGCAGCCCCAGCTGCTCTGGGCACCCTGTGCCAGGGCCTGCCCACCCTCCCAGACAGCAATTCCTGCCCAATAGCCCAGCTGTGCCTGCCCTCTGGCACTGGGAAGACGTGCCCCTGCTCTGCCACCCAAGACTTTGCCAAAATCCTCCTCCAGCTCTCTAGGTGCACATTTAGGCATTCAAAGGAGCTTTAAGGTCTCCTCAGAGCCTTCTCCAGGATGAAGAGCCCCCAGCTCTCTGAGTTCTTTGGCATGTTGCAGCATCATACCTCCTTAAACCTGCAGGTGCAAAGTCTGGTTCTGTACAGGAGGCATGATCAGCGCAAGGCACAGCAGAGCTGTAGTCAGAGCTACAAAAAATCTCCTCGAGATGTGATTCACTCCTAGGGGAGATGCTGGACAGGCCTGGGTTAGATGAGGTCCTGTTCTATCTAGAACATAACTGGAACAGGCACAGAAGGCCATGGAGGTGCCCTGGGGTCTGGAGCTCCTCTGCTTTGGAGCCAGGCTGGGAGAGCTGGAAGCATTCACCTGGAGAAGAGAAGGCTCTGGAGAGATCTTTTTGCAGCCTCTCAGTTCCTAAAAGACCTCTTTAAGAAAAATGTGGACAAACATTTGTCAGGGCCTGATGTGATGGGAAAAGGGTTAATGGTTTTAAACAAAAAGAGGATCAATTCTGACCAGATAAAACCAAGATATATATCATGGGTGGGTGCTGAGGCACTGGCACAGGTTGCCCAGAGATATGGGATGCCCCATCCCTGGAAAAAGTCAAGGTCCAGTCGAGGTACTGTCCCTGTTCATTGCAGGAGGCTGGACTGATCACCTTTAAGTGTCCAACAACCCAAACCATTCTCTGGTTCTATAATTTATCAAGCTGTAGGGTAAAAGGGTATTTTGATGTCTGAACTGAGATCTCCCCACCCAGGACAATTAGTGTCCCAGAGAGGCAAATCTGCAAAGGCTGCTTTCACCCTTATGTCAAAATATGCACCCAAGCAAGAGAACACAATTTATGTCCAGTGAAAATCAGCAGATTTCCTCTGACTGGTGCTGTTCCTCTGCTGTTGCTGAGCAACAGGGACATTTTGGCAGCACCATAAAGAAATCATATGCACAGAACCGAAAACCAGCAAAAGATGAAGGCCAGGTCCCAGCCATTTAGAAAGATTTTGCTCATCATTCAGAATTAATTCTACATTTTCCTCTATCCAGCGAATTCATTCATCCCATCACCCCTCAGAAAATAACAGCTATTTGGAAATTTGACATGTAAGTCACTCAGAACACGCTTATATGTTTTTTTCCCATTATTGTTCAAAACACTGTCTTTGCTAACAGAACTAATTTATCTTATTACTAAAACCAAGTTTTTTTAGTTGAGTTGTTTTGGTTTGGTTTCTTTTTTTTGTCTGTACATCAAATAAATACTATTTGGATCACCCTTCTTTTTCAAGCACTCTTTTTTCACTGTTGTTTCTGATACACAGGTGATACTGGACTCATGAGAAACACATTGGGCAGAAATTTGGGGATATTTTTCTGGACTACCTCCTTCCCAGTGCCAGCAAAGAGATGTCACTGTGTTTAAACTTCTGACAAGAAATACATATATACATAAAAGAAGTAAATAATATTAAAAAAATAATTCACAGGGGAAAAAATTAATTTAAAAACATAAATAAAAAGTAAAGTTTAAAAAAAATTACTGCTCAGAAATATCTTCTTGGAGTCATATTTTATCGAAAAGTCTAACTCAAATTAACTGCCCCACTGCCATTTCCTAAGCCACTCTCAATGATGATGTCTAATATACATAACTATCCCCAAGACTCCCAGTTTCATGTCAAGGGCTCAAATCTGGGGCATTGCAACAATGCAATGTTCTTTATCTGACCCTCCAGAGCTGCTGCAGGTTCTGTTTGGTTTTACTGTGTTGCACAGGAAATATAAACAGTGCAAAGAATGCTGGTGTTGGTAATTGTCTAATCTTTTGAATCTTGACACTGTGTGAAGGAATTGACACAGAATTTGGCCACAGCTGGGCATAATTCACCCGCTAAGAAAGATGCTACCCATGGGGAAGCGGGGCTGTGCATTGAAAAGATTATTGCTTGATTACTTCTTGTTGCTTCCCTCTCCCTCAGAGTGCAAGGACTCCATGACAGGTGAATTGTTAGGCACAAATTAACACTTCTCTGAAGTTTCTCTTTGTCTTGCCATGGAAAACTGCCTTCAGGAGGTAAGGCCGATTTTGTTACCAGCAGCTTTTCCAGAGTTGGAAGGAGATGAGGAAACAGTATAACTCTCAAAGCAAATACACCTCAGTGACTTAAAGCCCTCACTCTCCGTGTTCTCAGAGGCACAGGTAGACCATGGCAATTAATTTCACATATGTTGAATCAGAAGGTGTTTAAACAGGAGTTGGAGGCCATAATATTTCAGAGATGTGGGTCAGAAGGTTTATTTTAGGTCCCCAAAGATGTTTTACTCGCAAAGGGGCTGTGAAGGTTAAATTACTTATCTGGAGGCTGAGGCCCCTGACTTGCCCTCCAGTGCACAGCAGAATCATAGAATGGAATCACAGAATGGTTAACACTGGAAAATATCATCAGGTTCCCCCCAGCCTTGCCAAGGCCACTCATGTCCCCAAGTTCCACATCCACACAGCTTTTAAATCCCTCCAGAGATGGGAATTCCATCAGTGCCTGGGCAGGACCAGCAGGGCTCAGCAATCCTTTCAGTGAAGAAATTTTTCCTTAATATCCAACCTAAAACTCCCCTGGTACAGCTTGAGGCTGTTTCCTTAAAGCAAAATTTTTAAAAAAACCCTCATCTTCATAATGTTCACCATTTAGGTTGGAATATACCTCTAAGATCACTGGCGTGAGGATTTCCCACAACAAATTCAAAATCTTAGAAGGTAGCAACAAAATCAATCCTGTGAAGAAACAGAAGCACCTGTGAGGGAAAATACAGCCCAGTTGTACTTGGAACACTAGAAGAAATTGCTTCAGTTTTTAGGACCAGTGATGTCATCAACAGTAATTTTTTGAGTAAAATAAAACTGCATATTTTTATGTAATACATATTTTTGCGCAGTTGCAAAAATGGGAGTTCAAACGTAAATACTTTTTTATAAAGTCTGTATTTTTTCCTTTTTACCTCTTATGAAAATATAGATTAGAAGAAAATAGATAGAAGCCATGGTCTTAGGAAACTGACTGACTACAAATCCCCTCACTTTAGATTAAACATTCTTGGATTGGTCATCAGTTTAATCGGATAAGGCTGAGATCAGTGGGAGGTTAAGGAACAGATTTGCTAATTAGTACACGCAGTGAAATAATTCTAGGAAAAGCGTGCCCTGGAATGGTGCACTGGGAAGGAAAAGAAAGAATTTTTTCGAGTGGAATTTTCCAGCAAACAGTCCTGGTGCCTCAGTCACAAAGCAGCTGCAAAACTCATTGCAGTGTATAGTTTTGGTGGGGGAGAGTGTGACACAGCAAGTCCAGAGGAGGGTGACAAAGATGCTCCTGATTCCAGCACAGGGCTGGAGCCCCTGTGCTCTGGAGCCAGCCTGGCAGAGCTGGGGGTGCTCCCCTGCACAAGAGAAGGCTGCAGGGAGAGCTGGCAGCCCCTGGCAGGGCCTAAAGGGGCTCCAGGAGAGCTGCACAGGCACTGGGGACAAGGGCTGCAGGGACAGCAGCCAGGGAATGGCTTGCCAGTGCCAGAGGGCAGGCACAGCTGGGCTATTGGGCAGGAATTGCTGTCTGGGAGAGTGGGCAGGCCCTGGCACAGGGTGCCCAGAGCAGCTGGGGCTGCCCCTGCATCCCTGGCAGTGTCCCAGGCCATATGAGGGTCCAGGATGGTATCTCCCATCCAATTCACTCCACCATAACCCAACACATCACTGATCTCCAACTCACCTTTATCTATCTAAACTGTGAGGTTGAATCATCCCTGCCCACATAGGAAATACCTTAAAATACAAACTCTGCCTCCCCAGAGAGAGAAATGCCACTCAACAGCAGGAGTTCTGTGGTGGTGGCTCAGCAGCAAGATTTTCTGGCTGGCACTTTGAGCAGCGAGCAAGCTTGCTACACCAACAAAGCAATTTGGTCCACAAATTCCCTGAGTGATATTGAATTTCTGTTCTTTGCCCCAAGATACACCTCCTCTTTTTGGCTGTCCCATCATGAGTGGCTCTTTGGGCCACCACTCCCTTTTCCATTTCCCCCATCCTGGTTTGCTTGCAGTGCATTAGCTGCTGGTACACGTGGTCACCAGCCCCTCTGGAAAAGAATTCTGGCCTTTCCACATTGCTAAATATTTCAAATTCACTAATCCTGGACATTCTTTAGCCACAACACCCTCCAGTTTCTACAGAGCTTCTCCAGTTTCTCCTTGCACCTGTGTTCCTTCACTGTCCATCTGCAGTCCTCCAAGAGTAGGGACCCTCACTGGAGTTCATTCCACTCCAGCTGCCCTCAGCAGCTTCTTGGAAAGTACATTCCATTCATTTTCTTCCTGCAAAAACCTAAAGACACAGAATTCCACTCCTATGGGCTGGGGAATGATAAAAAGCATGTAGCCTGACAAAAGTCTCCACAGCTCCAACTACTTACTCCATCCAGGAGCAGGATCAGCACCAAAGATCTGGGAAATCAACAAAACCATCACTGAGGCATTTAGAAAGGGCAGATTATATGTCATTTGGCCTCCTTTCAATCTCATGATACAGAGAACATTTTTAGATTAGACTAATTTAACTGGGAATACAAAAAAAATTATTCAAGAAAGAAAAGATCCACACAGCAGTGCAACAAAAGGCAGAAACATAATGGGCTTTTAAATAAGAGAGCACAAGATTACACATAGCCAAAATATGAGTGATACAGCTTTGGGATGAATTTGCCATGTTATAGTTTTTTATTTTACTAAGACAACGGTGAATTCTGATTCAAGGCAGAGAGAGGAGATAGAATAGTATTGAAAGGGCAAATTCCACTAATAAACCAAATGAGAGATGTTTGACATGGCCTCAAGTTGTGCCAGGGGAGGTTTAGCCTGGATATTGTGAAAATTTTCTTCACAGAAAGGATGGTCAGGCACTGGAACAGGCTACTCAGGGCAGTGGTGGAATCTCCATCTCTGGAAGTGTTTAAAAGGCATGTGGCACTTGGGGACACTGTTTAATGGTGAGCTCAGTGCTAATTCAGGTTAAGGGCTGAACTCTATGATCTCAGAGTTCTTTTCCAGCCTTAATGAGTCTATGATTTTATGTTGCAAACTGAAAGTCCTGCTGGGGAGTAAGAGCAGAACAGCAGGGACAGAGCAGAAAAGGAGACCTGTCCCTATCCCTGAGGTGTTTGCAGGTGTGCTGAGAAGCAGCAAAGGTGTGTCTGTCATGTTTTGAATGGCACATGTCTGCTAAGGAAGACAGGAGCCTCCCTTGGAATGGAGAATTTAAATCCCCTCCCTCACAATTATAATAATTTTGAAATTAAGGGGCTCTCAGGCAAAGATATGGGAATAGGAATAGCAGTTCTTTATTAGGGGAGCTAAAATAAACATGCAGTATTACGAAAGAGAAAACAAACAACCAAACAAACAAACCCACTGACAGAGTCAGGATCCAACCTGCCCCCCTGTGGGTCAGGGTGTTGGTGGCAGTGCCATTCCATGGTGGCTGCAGTCCCAGTGGCAGATGTGGCTCTGGTGAAATGATGGTCCTGCAGAAAAGTGGAGGGTTTTATTTTGCGGAAGGTCCAGTGGTGAGAGATGGGCCTGGTCATCCTCTGGGAATCCAGTGGAAAGGCTGTTTGGTGTCCCAAATCTCAGATTTTTATCCAGGTAGGAATCCTTGGCTCCTCCCCCTGGCTGGAGCATTTCCCAGTGGGATGATGGAATTCTCTCAGTGACACTCACTGGCCCATGAGCAGAAGATCTCTCCCTGGAGGGAGGCTGGGCTGTGGAAGAGATCAGAAAACTGCCCCAGCAGGTTTATTGACAGTTGGCCATTGACAGACGATTACAGCACCCCACACACCCCAGTTTCATCAGATGGTGACAGAATACAGAGTTTGGGTTATATTTTGCACTGTAACCCATGATATTATCTACCCCTTATTCCATTACCATCTGTATTATACTCAAATTAATATTCTCTTTAAACTCAGTAGAGAGTGTATATACATATACACACAGATATATGCACAAGGAAACCTTACCTGCAGTTCTGTCTTAAGGTGTCACAGAAATGAGTGACATCTAACATGCTTGAGACACAGGCTGAGTGAGACTGAGACACCCAGCTTTACCCATTGAACCTCAAAGTCTTTGTTTCATTATTACAGAAGTTTTCACCGTTGGATATTTTGCCTGCAACGGAAATTCTAGAACATTTTCCCCCTGACTTGTACCTCCTGAAAGCAGAAGTTGTCTTTCACCTTCAGCACCAGCAGGTGCCAAAAGAGGAATGACACACCAGGGATGCAGTCTGCACAGCTCCAGCCTAAACTCTGCTGAGACTCTGTGGGATGGTCCTTCCCAGCAAATCAAACCATCCATCAGGTCCTTCCCAGGGCTGGAAATCTCAGCTGTAAGCACTTCACTGCCTCCCAGGGTGGGAATTCTGCAGGGAACCCAGCAAGCTCACACACACCATCCAGGCAAAACCAGTGCCACCCTTCAAGCTAGAGCACGTGGCAGGCCAGGGGATTTTGAAGCCGAAACAGCTGAGGAGGAATGTCCATAAGAATGCTGTGCAGCAAAGTCACATTGTCCATACAACAATGCTTCTCCCAGAGGAGCCTGCTAACTTGTATGCTGCAGGTTTGGGTAATAAATCTAGGGAGGCAACAGAAGTCCCATTTTGTGATGTGACTGATAATCATGCCAGCAATTTCTGCACATTCCTTTGTTCCATTTTCCTTCCAAAGAATGATGGTTGTTTGTAAGACTTGCAGAAATATGTGATTTTAGATGAAGCTGTGAGAAAGCAACAAAAGAAATGCACCCAAACAGTCTGGCTCAGACACGTGGGGCTGTTGCAGTGCTCCTCATGTACACATTACCAAATTTTCCACTGGTCACAGGAGGGGTAACTACAAACCAGGACTGGAGAAGACAGCTGCCTACAGGCATGTTACAAATCCATCCAAGATTTAAGTTCTCCTGGGAACTTATCCAAAAGCATTCAGAAGATAACTCAGAATTGTTTATATACTCAGATAAAAAGGGCAAAACCCTGACTATTCAAAATTACTGAACCTGACAGACAAATGAGTGATTATACCTCAGAGGATGTACATGTCTGCTCTTCCTCTCATTGCTAAATCATGGGCTAATTTTTTCACAATATGATTATCTGCAACAACACAATGCTTCTTGTCTGCAAAAAATTGGCTCTGTTTCATCAACATGGGCTTAATCAAAACCTCTCTCTATGACAATAGTGGCACAGGTTTCCCACAGAAGCTGTGACTGCCCCATCCCTGGAAGAGTTCCAGGCCATGTTGAAGAGGGCTTGGAGAAACCTGAGATAGTGGAAGGTGTTCCATGGCAGGAGCTGGAACTGGATGAGCTTTAAAGGTCGTTTTAAACTATTTTATGATGCTATGATCTGCATTCCACTCCTTCAAAGCCTGCCTGTGGATGGCCTTAGACACCCAGCTCCCCAACAGAAAGAGAAACCTCCTTTCCCATCTTACATGCTGGGAACTACAACACGGGCAATCCAGGGTGACAGGTTTTTAACCCTTTGCATGTTTAAGGACACGCTGCAAACAGCAGAGTGAATTTCAAACAGCTCCAGGCAAGCCCAGGCCCAAGCCAGTGGATTGTGGAAACCCCAGGAAGAGTGTGCCCCCAGGGACTGCAGAGCCTCTCTGGTTACCTGCACCGAGGTCTCTGAGGATGTCACATGAGAAGCAGAGCTTTGTGAGAAACCCGCCTGCCCCGTCTGCCAAGAAGTGCCATTTACTGCTCTCTCCATCCATCAAGTCCACTCCTAACCAGCACAGTCCCTTCACCACCTGCTTTACCTCACCTCAGCTTTAGACTACCAGGATTTTATCTACCCTGCAGAGTGACCAAATTTCATTGTGCCGATGCCCTGGCTCCATCCCATTGTGCTTCAAGGCAGTCTCTTCACAAAGATTACAGTCCACAAAGGGAGCTCAGGACTGGAGAGAAATGACTGTATGGGAACAGCAGGCAGCAATCTCTGCTATCTGTGAGCAGGGACAGGACCAAGGGAATCGTTGGAGTTCTGCCAGGCTGAACTCAGGGAATCTCTCAGGCTGGAGATCAGGGAAAGGTTCTTCCCCAGAGGGTGCTGCCACTGCCCAGGCTCCCCAGGGCATGGGCACGGCCCCGAGGCTGCCAGAGCTCCAGGAGAGTTTGGACAGGGATGCACAGGGGGGGATTGTTGGGGGGGTTGTGCAGGGACAGGAGCTGGGCTGGATGATCCTGCTGGGTCCCTCCCAGTGCACGATATTCCATAAATCATCCTCATGCAAGAGTCCATCCTGCCCTCATCTCCCCGGCTCTGCTGTTCTCTGACACTGCAGCATCTCCTCTGCCCATCCCCAGGCTGCACCTCTCCTCCACCCCACTCCCCCACCACACTTCCTCAGCTTCTCTCACTCTGCCAAGCCTCTCTCACTCTGTGTCAAGCATCTTCCCTCCTCTGGTGAAGCTTCCCTTTCCAATCCTGCCTGGACAGGAATACTGGGCTTCCAGCAAGGTCCTGCCAGCCAGCCAACAGCCATGTGCACACAGGGTTGTGAGCAGGGAGTATTGAGGAATGTAAATTATCTATTGTTTGCTCCAACCTGTATGAGGTGAGAGTTGATATGAACAATGCACTCCCCATAGCACTTCTCCTCCACCTTATCAGCCTCTGATCTTAATCCCAGGAGTCAATGCCATCATCAGTCACTGTTAATGAGAGCAGCTCCCCTAGGCAGGTGCCTTATCTCACTTTGTATCTCAAGAGCCACATGAGGTTATGTCAGTCGTGTAATTAAGTAAAGGTTACACTGGCCTGAAAGGGTTAGCACCAGCTTTCTTGGGAACACTTCTGTGCTATCAGTGACCAGAGGATGCAAAAGTGAGAAAGGAAAGTTGTCTTCAAACTGTAAAAGAGTAGGTTTAGGTTGGATTTTAAGAAAAAATTCTTCCCTGTGAGGGTGGTAAGGTACTGACTTGCACAGGGTGCCCAGTGAAGCTGTGCCCACCCCATTCCTGGAAGTGTTCAAGGCCAGGCTGGACAGGGCTTGGAGCAACCTGGGATAGTGGAAGGGGTCCTCATACAGGGGAGGTTGAAACTGAGTGATTTTTAGAGTCCCTCCTAACCCAACCCATTCTATGATTCTATAAATTAATTTACATGCTACAATTCACATGTCACTTACATTTTTGGTACCTTCTGATCCATCGGAGCTCAGTACCAAGAGCATAGAAACAGCTCATTTTGGACACTTACCTGTATTTTGGCACATATTGCCACTAAAGGTTCCATTTCCTACCAGAAATGTTTCCTGAGGTTAAGGTAAAGAGTAAACACATGGGCAGGAACTCTGACTGTGAGATTCTGCACTTCTGTGATTTTGGTTTGGTAAGTCCTCCGTAGCCCTGCTGCCTGCATCAGTCAGAAAATCACAACCATTGAGAGAACCAAACTCTAAGAAGAACCCCAATGAAAGCTAAACTGTAAGAAAAGCCCACCACCAAACTGCTTTCTGGGGAGCCCCTGCCTCAGGGCAAAAATTCCTCTTTCTCTTGGCTCTGCCAGAGGCAGATCACTCCATCAGGGCAGGGGAAGTTGCTGCCTTCATCTCTCTCATCTAATTCCTGTCCCAGCTAGAAAGGAGCTGATCTTGCACTGACAGGCTCTGCCAAGAATTCAAGTCAAGGTCTCTTGTTTCAATAGCAGTTCAGAACACTGCTTGCTCTTCACCCAGGTCATGTGCTACCTACAAAAATTATTTGTTGTGGTCTCCTTAAAGGCACAAGTATCTACAATGCCATTAAAACACTCTTGCCTCTGGCTATAACTCAGCAGCAGATTTAAGGGCAGCATAGACAGTCCTGGGACAATCAGGTCAAGGCTGTCAATGAATATTGCCTCTGGACACAGTTAATTGGGAGGAGTGATCACTCAGCCCTGCCTCATTTATTATCTCAGCAGCCTGGCTTCAGATCTGCAGCTTTCCTCCCACACTTGCCCAGTGCAGGGGCTGTGGGAGCTGTGCCTTCCTACCACAAGTGGTAACTCAGCATCCAGCTCAAATCCAAGGTTTGGAATTCATTTCAGGAGAAAATGTCAAAAAAAACCCTCTATGCTTTGCTAGAAATTACATAGCAGAACAGATTAGCAAATGCAGTGGTATCCTCTGGCCTTTATTAGTTCCAAACTCTTTCTAGGCCATATTTAAGAGTACAGATGATAGTGAGGTACTCTTGCAAGGTGAATAACCTGTGGGTGGTGCTTATAGATGCTGAGGAGAAGTCAAAGCCCTTCTGGAGCCACACAGCAACAGGTAATGCCAAGTAGAGGAATTCAGCTGAAGTTCACCAGCAAGTCCAGGCTTAACCACCAAGGATTAAAAAAAAAAAAAAAAAAAAAACACAAAAACAAAGCCAACAAAAAATCCTACAAAAAACCAAAAACCATGACAGCTTACTGGTTAAATCTGCATTTAAATCAGTGAAAGCAGTACACAGTATGAGAGCTTATGAGGAAGGATAAAGGACAACAGGAAGAAACATTTCCCAAAGAGGATGCCACAATAAATGCCACTCTAATGACAATCTCAGGATCTCAGGCAAGGCAGGGGTGTGGGTGAGTGAGTGACAACAAAAGGTGCAGAATTATTCTTCAGAGGCAAATCCTAGAGAGGTGCAACATTCATGACCACAGATCTCATTCTGAGTGCTTCTGGATCTGTTTGGAGCCTGTGAAGTGAGGCAGCAAAGCTCAGATCATGGATCAGAGCCACTCCTTCACTGGGCAAGAGTGCTCTGTCAAGGGAAAGTTCAGGATGTGCTTCAGATATTGTATGGCCTGCTGGAAAAAAAGAAGCCCACACTCTTTCCCAAAGGAGAGCAGCTCTCATCCCAGAGAAGGGCTATGAAATCTACGGCTAAAGGGGCATAAATCTCTTAAATCACCAGTTGTGCCCATTCAGTTGGGAGAGACAGAGCACATAAATCCCCAAAGGCTCACTTTCAGTAGGGAGGGTAGGCAGGGACCTCTGTTCTGGTGGCATTTCAAGTGCCTTTGATCAGACATGTCATTTGGATTAGTCTAAAGGGATGTGTGGTGTCTCTGTCCTGCCAGCTGACTCAGCCTTTGGCTCAGGCTAATTCCAGCATCACACAGAGACCAGGCCAGACCCTCCATGCTTGTTTGGGTGACAGAATGGCCAGGCCAGGAGAGGACACCCAGTGGCTGGTGAGCTGACATGTGTCTGAGGAGGGCTGGCAGTCCCAAAACATTCCACAGCTGTCATTAAACAAGTTGATGCAGATCCCTTGTGAGTCAAAGGTCTCTTGGGGTTCTCGTGGCCACATCAGGCTTGCCAGCACAAAGCTGTGGTTAGAGTAGGGGTATCTGCACTGTTGGCTGGGCTTGGGACCAGGACCAGTCTGGAGGAGAGAGCACCAGCACCACCGTGGCCCCAGGATCATCCCCTTAATGGTGTGGGCAAAGCAGAGATCACCCCAGCACTGCCTGTCTGCAGTGTTCCATGGTCAGAGCAGGCCAGAGGGTGTGAACAGGCAGCAGCAGGGGCAGAAATGCATAAGTTTGGGAGATCAGAGCAGTTCATCCACCTCAGTGGATGGACCTGTCCAGATCAGAGTCAACAAACAACTTAGAGACACTTCCTTTGTCTTTTTGCACCTGCCATGCTCTGCCCATAACACAAGTTTTCATGCAGCTAGTAACTGCCCACTAGGTGCAAATTACACAATTATACACTTAATTTGCTTTGGCTGATGCTCACCAGACCCAACAAGGGCTCACCAGCAGCCGTGTTCCAGCTCCATCTGCCTGCCAACATAGCTTTGGTGACGGAACAGCCCCAGACTTGGAGCAATGAGGTGGCAGGCAGGAGAACTTTGCAGGTCAGGAGTACTGGTGAGGGGTGAGTGAACACCACAGCCAAGTGACTGAACCTGTAAACTTTCAAACCAGATCAGCAGGAGCTTAAGGCAGTGGTGACCATGTTCTGCAGCAACACTCAAAGCCAGGAAACAGGATCAGTGTCACCAAAAATAATGATGCCTGCATTTGACATCCTCCATCCCTTTCTACTTTCCCTGCTCTGTAGGTTTACCCACAATTTTCTTTTTCAGCCTCTTGCTTGGTGAGGATGAAGTGGATGCAGAGGGAAGATGGGCGGCCCACAGCAGCTTCAGAGAAAGGAGAGCATGGCTCCCCTTTCTGCTGCTGACAGGGACCAGGAAAAATCCCTCTGTCTTCCCAGCTTCACTTCCCAGTACTTCACAGAGCCAAGCCCTGCAGGGAAGAGACCCAAATGTGACAAAACACAAGGCTTTTGCTTCAAATGTGAGCAGGCTGGCACTCTCAGAGGACTATGAACACACTTGATGCTGAAGTAATTGAAGTGGAAAACTTTGAAAATTGAAGTAGAAAACTTAGCTGAAACTACAACCTAAAGGAAGGGAGGGAGAACACCTGTATTCACTCTGGTCCCTGAATAAGTGGGTGGATTGTCAGCACAGCTGAAGCTACACAAATAACTCTTTCCTTTGGGCCTCAGTGACAAACCTGGGATCAGGAGAGATGAGTTCTGCCATGCTCATCTCCAGCCACACGTTGACACTTGGGTGCAGATCACCACCACCCAACCACAGAGCCACAGAACCTCTGAAACCACCCAGTCCAACAATTCCCCAGCACTGCCAAGGCCACAACTGATCCACACCAACATCCCCAGCTGCCACATCCAGGGCTTTCAAACTGCTCCAGGGATGGGGGCTCCACCATCTCACCCTGGGGGGGCCTTTTTGTGAAGAAATTTTCCCTAATATCCAATAATATCCAATCTAAACATCCCCAGCAGCAATCTCTCAATCATGCATCACAAAACACTACAGGAATTTCTTAGGGAGGCAAGAGAAATATCATTATTTGCAGCCTTTAAATTTACTAGTACTAAACCCAGTATTTAGTAAATATGGACGGCATTCTGGTTTTAGTGTTGGACCAGAAGCAGGCTTCCATACTGAAATCTTACATATTATTTAAGCACAGACCTGGGAAAATGGTCACAGAGTCTGTGGATCACAGAGCCATGGATGATTCTATCTACAAAATTTCTTGGCTGGTTAAATAGTTGTAAATCTTTTCAGCTATACATTATCAACTCTGTGTTTTAAACACTAAAATGCTTCATTCCAATAGCCATGGTCCAAGAAGAAAATCAGTCCACAGATAAAACTTGAAGGATTTGCAGTTCTGCTCTGATTTACCAGATATTTTTCTAGGAGATGCTGCATTAAAACATTAAAGAGGAAGAGGATCATACTGGTATTAACTGCAGCTATTCTGTACATGAATCATTTATGCTTCACTATAACAAGATGTTTTTAACATGGATTTCACTTTAATCTTTTACTTCAATCCACTGAGTCCCACTGTGCCATGAGTGGTGAAATGCTTAGAAAGAGTCACACCACCAAAAACTTTACATCACAAATAGATAAAATCAAACTGCACCTAGGGGAAGAAGGGGGAGGTACACAGACAAGGCACATATCATGGATGTGATGGGGATTACAGGTCTCTTACTTGCTGCTCCCACCACCCTTACCCTCAGGTTTCTCAGCTGCTGGTGGCATGAGTTGTGTTTTACAGCTACTCAGGAGAGTTTACAAAGCGGTCAGACCACTGGTCCTGATGTTCCTGCTCAAGGATGATATGCGGAGGGGACAGGGGAGGGACCTAAGTCGGTATTTGAGAAATTAACTATAAATTGATTAAAATTTGGCTGAGTAGAAACAGGTCTAAACAACCATAAATAAGAGCTGGATATTCTCATAGCCTCCTCCAAAAAGCCTGGGTAAAACAGAAACCTTTTTCACAAACCCTGCAAACAGAAGACAGGGATCAGAAAGCAGTGAACACGTTTCATACTAGCACATCTCAAGTTGGACGTTTTCCTCAAGCTCAGAAGGGAACAGAGGTGGCAGGAGCAGGGGTGGAGCAGCAAGGGGAGCCCTGCCATCCCTCCTGGTGCTGGGCGCTGGCTCTGGGCACAGGGAAAGTGGCGGCAAAGGCTCAGCAGCATCTTATCCTGGCTCTGGGAGCCCTCCAGTGGCTGCCTACCGCGGGAATCACGGAATGCTCCGGCATGGGAGGCGTCTGGAGAATCATCCATGAGCAGGGACACCTTCCACTAGAGCAGGCTGCTCCAAGCCCTGTCCAAGCTGTCTGTAAGTCCTGTGGGCGCTGCTGTCCCCATCACCATCAGCAGGGAGGCAGCGGGGCCCCACAGCAGCACCCCAGACGAGATGAGGGAATTCAGGCACACACTGAATTCCTCCCTCCCTCTGGTGTGAAGCAAAGGCAGCAAACCTCAAGCTGAACCCAGACAGGGAATTCACACCCCAAGGTTGTTAAACTTAGCTAGAAGATCGCCATGAGGGAGGCAAAAAGGGGGAAAATGTGATCAGCTCTCCACAGGCCCCGAGCTCTGCAGATGAGCAAACTGAACAGTAAATTTGCTAAAGTTAAACCCAGAAGGAAAGCAGTAAGCGTTTGCACAAGGATGCCGAGCAAAAAGCTGAAATTCATCTTATTTCAAAGGAGGGAACAACTCATCACCCATCAGGGTCATGTGAGTGTGGACAGAGCAGGGTGCCAGGGGACACCAAACCACTCACCCACCAGTGAATCCCAGCACAAGTGTCTTCAAGAGAAGAGTGGTTTGGGATATTTTTCTACACCTAGGGATGTGCTCACTACATCCAGTGAGCACAAGAGGTAAAGCACAGTTGGTTTGAAGGCTCCAGGCTCAGGAGAAGGAACTGCCTTAAGCTAAGGCTAAGCTGAGAGTCTTGCTTGTCACCACCTCAGACAGATTGCAAGGATTTCCTCTAGGCTGGTGAGTGGGTAGCAAAAGTCATTCCCTTTTGCCCCATCACACACATGGCGTGGGTGTTGGCAGCTCCAGTCTGCAATTCCTTCCCTTTAGCTGGAAAACAGTTAATGCTGTGATTCCTTCTGGTGTAATTTTTCATATGACTGACCACAGAACTATTAATACCTGAACCCAGAGCTGGTTCAGCTAAACAACTCATTCCCTCCAAGGAGAAGAAAACCACAACTTCTTCTACCCCTGGAAAAACCTTTTGTGACTGCAAGACCAGCAGCTCAGATGTAACAAGATAGTTCTAGCTTGCTGATGCCCCTCAGAGGAGAACAACGAGCAGCATGAGAGAGCTCGGCTTGGTTTTCCTGTGCCTCCTTTGCATCTCCAGGAAGGGTGAGTTCCGAGCTTGCTGCCAGCCCCTGTCTGATCACAGCTTCTCCTCTCACTCTAGCCCAAGTGCCAGGGAGCTACAAACTATCCAGGAATTGCACTCTCCATCACCTTGCTTAAAAGTATCCTGAAATTCCAAGTGCAGGTGACAATGCTGGGAAAACTCAGGCTTAGCAGTTGTTAGAGAGGCCATCAGTTTGTGGGTTTGGGGTTTTTTTTTAAAGTTTTTCTGTTTTCCTAACTCAAACAGGAAGTTCATCTAACTTTTCCCCGACTTTTTTAGGTGGGTGCAGCACTTCCATCACCACTCTGCTTCATATTTCTTAGGAGTCATTATGCAACAGACACAGTATTTTCCAGCTCCACTGAGCACTTAAGCTCACATTTAGCTTCAAATATGCACTTAAATTCCATTAAACTCTATAAGATTTGCTTAGCTTCACTGCCAAAGAGCATTTGCCAGAGCAAGGGTAGTGTCTGATCTGGTCCCAGCTCTTGCTGTTGTCTTCATGACCTTTCCTACTGATAACCAGCAGTCACACAGACCTGACAACTCCTTTTGGGAGTTACCTTCTGTAAGGTGTGCAGGCTTTTTGCACCTCTCTTTCTCATGAGAGCTTCAGTTCCAGGAGCAAATGGAGGCTGGATATTAACAAAAGGAATATGAAAGACCTACCACGCTGAGGCTTTAGAGTTAAGGGTAAATTATACACAGAAAGCTGACAGCTCCCTCCACTCATAACTAGGCAAACTGTGTTTCCATGGAAATGGGCGGAGATGCTAACACTAAAAGCACTTATTTTTATCATTATTTTTCATCTGGAAGGCAAGGGGGGGCTTATGTGCTAAAAAAAAAAAATGTTCTTTGCTTAAGATTGAAAACAAAAAAAAAAAAAGAAAAGCTAATCAAACGGGTGGCAGAGAGAAGCAAGTCATACTCAAAAGCACACAATCTACAGTTCTCCTAAAGTAAAGGTTACAGTGACATGCTGCAAAATAACTAAAACAAGAGCAAATAAGATAGAAAGCAATAGCAATTACTATTTTCAGCGCCAGGTCCTTGTGCTCAGAGCTCATGAGCTCCAAGAAGCTCCTGCAGTGCTGCAGCATTGTTTATTAGATTACCTAGGCTGGAAAAGTTGTCCATACCATTATTGTGTATACAGGGCAGCACGACTCCAGATCTCAGTAATCAAAATACTGGCTTGGAGCTGACTCCATGTAAATATCTGAACAGGGAACTGGCCCTAGGATGGCCTTTGTCCATTGTGTATCACACAATAGGTTAATACAGGCTGCACTGCCACAGAGATATTTGTCAAGTGCTATGGGCCACAGACACAGGAACAAAACCCAAATCTTATCTTTGAGTCTACAGGAGTAATCTGACAGCTGAATGACCATATGGTGAAGCCAGCAAGACCAGGCATGGGTGGAACTACTTACAGGACAGTTTTACATTTTACAGGTATTCTCAGCTACTGAGAGCCCCTGATTTAATGAAGTGAGTTTCATAAGACAGGAATGTAGGCACAGATGTTGCTGAAGCCACAGTCTGCTTCTACAGCTGTTGATAGCAGCAGAACAGTGGGTAGACACACATGCCTATATATTAAACTGAAAGAGGGGAGATTTAGCTTAGATATTAGGAAGAGGTTCTTGGCTGGGGATGGGCAGACCCTGGCACAGGGTGCTCAAAGCAGCTGTGGCTGCCCCCAGACCCCCAGAAATGTCCCAGGCCAGGTTGGATGGGGCTTGGAGCAACCTGTGACAGTGGGAGGTGTCCCTCCAGTTTTGCAGGGGGGGTGGAATTAAGTGAATTTTAAGGCCCCTTCCAGCCAACCATTCTGCAATTTCATGGTCCCTTCTTGCTTTGTAGGTGTGCAGTGCAATGGCTGGTCTGTCCACGTCCCGTCTGACGTTACTGGAGAGCTGGGGAAGATGGTTATCCTGCCCTGCACCTTCACACACCCCTACAAAGCATTTGACCGAGCCCTGACGGCCATCTGGAGGATCAAGGAGCCTTACAACGGCACTATAATCTTCAAGTGTGTGAGCCAGAGCAGCAGCGAGCTCTGCAAGACTGCCATCAGCCACAAGAACAAGTACAAACTGCTGGGCAACCCCCGGCACAAGGACCTGTCCATCAGGGTGGACAATCTGACCTGGAGCGATGGCGAGAGATATTTCTGCAGGGTGGAGCTGGCCGGAGATATCCAGGACAAGTATGAGAGCAGGAATGGGATAAAGCTGCATGTGATTGGTAAGAGGGCGTGAGAGGCAAAGCCACCCTCTAGGGAAGAGCCACAGGATGTGGGAAATGGCAAATGGTAGCAGAAGTTTATCTGAGATGGCTTTCCAAAGCGCTGGGTTTTCTTTCTCCATTATAACAGGGAAAATTCATTGTCCTCCTCACTCTTCCAACATGAGACAGTCAGCATAATGCAGGGAAGAGAACAGGGACAAAACTGGTAAGGAAAGGGCAGTTGGGGTGAGAGCCCACCAAAAGCTGTGCATCCCACTTTGTCTCTGCAGCTCAGGAACAGGGCAGGCAGCAGAGGCAAGCTGGGCTCAGCCAAGCTGGGGATAAAGACATGCTCTCCATCAGAACCTGAACTGGACAGCCCAGGGGCTGAGCCCAAGTTCACAGGTGTTAGCACAACAGGGTCTGGGTGGGATCAGGATTGGAAAGACAAGACACCTGGTACCAGGTGCCATAAATCCAAAATCCTCTGCAGCATGAAACAAAGTTTTCCCTAGAAAACCAGCTCTGAACAACAAATGTCAAATATTAATCCCACTTCCCAGGGCAAACTCACAAAACAAAAGGGAGGTATGAGACACTGGAGGCCTCAGAAGCAGACTCAGGTCTTACCCAGGCCATGAGGTTGGTTTTGTTCTTGGGAAGGAAGTCCTTATGCCTGCTGTGCAGTGTGGGCATCCAGATGGGACCCAAGGATGAGTTTGGCTGTTTATTGAGAAGTTCTGCACAGTTGAGGGTCTCCTTCAGCTGCTCCTGAACACCCACACACAGCAGGAGCAGGGCAGGTTGGCAGCAGGACGTGTCTCTCAGGGGCTGCCTGTATTGTAACACCAGAGCAATGATAACACACACAGATACAGTACCCTGCTTGGGAATGGGACCTGACACTGTGATTAGGAGAGGTTAATTAATGCTTAAAAGGTTAATTTAAACAACAAAACACTCAGATCCATGACAGCCTCAGATTCCTCTTGCTCATGGACAAAGGGGAAGACAAGTAGTAGGTGGTTGCAAACTCTATTTTTGTTGTCTAGTCTGAAAAAAAATGAATTCCTGGTCGTCCTCTGTGAGGACACTCATTTTGTGCCCTTCACTTTCTGTAACACCTTTTTGAACACCTCCAGGGATGAGGGCTCCACCACCTCCCTGGGCAGCCCCTTCCAATGTCCAGTCACCCTTTCTGTGAAGAAACTTCTCCTAATGTCCAACCTGAAAGTGACCTGGTAACTATAGGGCTGGAAAAAAACTTTTTTTAAAAATTGTTGCAAGAAGCAGATATTTTCCCTATAACTAACCTGCCAAATCTGGCAAACCTCAGGCACTGAGCAAAGGGCTCACACAAAAGGATCCATCCACGTGCGTTCTGGAGGTCAGAGAACAAAGGAACAGCCATGAAGTGCTTGTGCAGAACATGTGGGTGACATGGACCTTGTGGAGATACAGCCAAGTCCAAAAAGGTCACCAGCTGCACCTGTGCCCTCAATGGTGGGTGGCACTCCTCTGCCTTTTGCCACTGAGGAAGGGCACCAACAGCTGAAGTTGACCAAAGTTCGGAAAAATATGTGAGCCATTACTGGGATGAAACAAGCAGAGTACATATCCTTGCATTCAGGCTTTGCTGGATGAATCCTTTTGCCCCTCTATCTAATATATCTCTCTACATATCTATATCTGTGTGGGGAAATTTAAGAGAAGGAAGTGCCAAGAAAAACAAGGAAGGAGAGGGCTATATGCCAGGATCCACTGGCATATCGTCATTAAATAGTTTCTGTTGAAGAGAATCTTTAAAGTTCATCTTGCCCAAATCCCCTGCCATGGGCCAGGAACAGCTTCCATCACAGGAGGTTGCTCCAAGCCCATCCAACCTGGCCTTGGAGATTTCCAAGGATCCAGGAGCAGCCACAGCTGCTCTGGGTAACCCTCTTTTCAAAAAAAATTTCTCCTTACATCAGACCTAAAGCTCTGCTCTTTTAGTTTTGAAACATCAACCCTTGTCCTGTCATGACAAGTCCTGCTAAAAAATTTATCCCCATTTTGCTTGGAGCCCCTTTAGGCCCTCACAGGGGCTGCCAGCTCTCCCTGCAGCCTTCTCTTGTGCAGGGGAGCACCCCCAGCTCTGCCAGGCTGGCTCCAGAGCACAGGGGCTCCAGCCCTGGCAGCAGCTCCGTGGCCTCCTCTGGGCTGGCTCCAGCAGCTCCCTGTCCTTGTGCTGTTGGAGCCAGGGCTGGAGGCAGCTCTGCAGCTGGGCTCTCCCCTGAGCACAGGGGCACAGGGGCAGAATCCCCCCTGCCCTGCTGCCCACGATGGGGGATCAGCCCAGGGCAGGGGGGCTCAGGCTGGGGCAGGTCTAGCTTTGACAGAAAAATGCTAAGGGTCCACTAAGACCAAAACTTCATTCCAGGTGTTTTGCGCCAGACCTGCCTTTGCAGCCTGACCCACTTTCCCTCCCCACAGCTGCCCCCAGGATCATTAACATCACGGTCAGCTCCAGCAGGGACCACACTTTCCAGGCTCACTGCACGGCCGAGGGCGAACCAGCACCAGCCCTGACCTGGACCGGACCCCCCTACAGCAACCCGAGCTCCACCAGCAGCTCCGGACACCGCGTCACCAAGGAGCTGCGGTCCCTGACCCACGACGGGAAATACACCTGCACTGCTGTCAACAGCCACGGCAGGGCAGAGGGGGCCGTCTACTTCTACAGATTCAGGGCCTCCGACAGCTCCTCCTTCATGGTCCTGATCTTTGTGCCGCTGGGAATCAAGGCGGTCATTTTGCTGGTGATACTGAGCTTCACCGTTTTCTCCAGAGAAGGTCAGCGTCCTAGCTCCCCTTCCATCTGACTGGCAGCCAGGGATGGATGCACAGACAAGTCAGGCAGGAGGGGACTGGGTTTGTTTGCGTGGAGGGTGTGTTAATGATTTTATGATTTTCTGCCCTAGGTGAAGGACAATTCTGGCACGAAACCTAAAAGGAGCCAAGAGCTCTTGGCAGGCTGGTCACAGCCTGCTGCAGAGGGGCCTTTGGAAATTCAGAGGGAGCAGGAGTTTCCCTGTGCCCAAGCGGAAATATTAATAAACCAACAGAGGGTTCCCCAACAGGGGAAATTAGTGGAGAGCCCACTGCCTACATAACCAGATTTTATTTTTTTTTTTGGAAGCAGGCTAATTATCCCTTCCCCTGTGGCCCACAGCCAGAATTGACCGTTCCTGCATCCCACACAAGTTTAGTCTCCTGGGATGGGCAACCTCATTTTACAGACCACCCGTCAGTCCCCAAGGGCTTCACTACCCAGCACCTCCCCTCATTTGTGAAACCCCACCTTCCAGCCACACCAAGGCTGTGAGATCAGGGAGTGCCCAGCTTACAGGAGAGGAAAAGCAGCCTGAGGGATACAACATCCCAAGCAGCCAGGAGGCTGCTGAGTGGTGGCATGGGCAGGAGGGGACTGAGAAGAATGAGCTGTCACATCCCTGTGACTAGTCTGTAGGGACAGTCTGATGTCACACCCATGGAAGCCACCACTTGTCTTCAAAGTAGAAGTTGTCAGACCAATCAAAAATGCTTTGCCGCTTATATTCCAGTGCCTAATTCCAAAGCACATAGAGAGGGCCACATGCCTGACATCAGGGCTTCTTCCCTTTCACTGGAGTGTCACAAGCACCCTCCAGTGCAGCTTCCCAGCAGCTCTAGGTCACTCCTGGCTCCCCAGCCCACCCTCACTTCATTGCTAACCCACAACATCATTTCCACTTCACAGGTCCCCCCCCTGCTCCATCCAGCCTGGCCAGGTAAGGAAGTCTTGCCTTCTACTCGTGTTATCCTGCAGGAGAGTGAGGATGGTCAAGGTGAGAAATGCAGCGTGTCCTTGGTCTTGGTTACAACTTTCTGGCCTCAGAGAAGGCTGCTGGGGCAAGGAGAGGGTTGAGCTGATGGCCAGGTGAGCCCGTGTGAGGGAACAAGGATTGGACACTGCTGGGAGGAGGTTCTGGCTTGGGCACAGCTGAGAGGAGACCCCAGTAGAGTGAGGATAAGGGACGGGGCAGCAGTTTGGAGAGACCACAGCACATGGCTGCTCTACCAGCAAAGGGCTGACAGAAGTTCAGATGTGCCACAACCCTAGAGCAGAGCTGGAAGGCTGCAGACAGGCTGGCAGAGCTGGGGGTGCTCCCCTGCACAAGAGAAGGCTGCAGGGAGAGCTGGCAGCCCCTGGCAGGGCCTAAAGGGGCTCCAGGAGAGCTGCACAGGCACTGGGGACAAGGGCTGCAGGGACAGCAGCCAGGGAATGGCTTGCCAGTGCCAGAGGGCAGGCACAGCTGGGCTATTGGGCAGGAATTGCTGTCTGGGAGGGTGGGAAGGCCCTGGCACAGGGTGCCCAGAGAAGCTGGGGCTGCCCCTGCATCCCTGGAAATGTCCAAGGACAGGATGGATGGGGCTTGGAGCATCCTGGGACAGTGGAAGGTGTCCCTGCACATGGCAGGGGGGTGGGACTGAATGAGGTTTAAGGTTCCTCTCAGCCCAAACCATTCCATGGTTCTGTGATGCCACATTAAACCAACAATGGATCATCCACCCAAGGGAAAGGTCAGGCATGGGGTCTGCATTGGCACTGTGAAACAGAAATCTGCTCCTCCTTCTGCACCCCAGTTTGTAATGGAGCAGAAAAAGTTGCCCCACCAAAGCTGATGAGCTCAGCCAAGTGTGCAGGGAAGGTATGGAAATAGCAAACAGCCCAGCTCAGGTGTGACAGGGCCTGATTCTTGGGCTGGCATCCACAAATCCCTGGCATTTCCCATGATCAGCATAACACTGATCTTGGACACTCCAACACTCCTGACAATTGAAGTGGCCAGACTTCTAGGATGGGGGCAAAAAACAAACAAAAAATCTCACAAAAACCAGCCCTTGATGTGATGATAGAGAAGACTTATCTGAGGTCAAGGATACTTTTAACTGCATGGGGCCACTCCCTTTGAATCTGAGTCATTCCTCTGTGATACCTCCTTCCTGAGTTACCCCAAATGTCTCCTTCCCTGACCTTTCCCAAGAACAATGGCCATTCCAGCAGGAGAGTCTGCAGGGCACAGCCAAAGAAACAAGGAATTTAATCCTACATTCAAATCTGTAGTTACTTGCAAAAAAAAAAAAAGCATTAACAAAGCACAGTTTTGCTGATTTATCAGGGTCTAAACAACATTGTACCCTTGGTTATATTTGAATTGATACCTATACAAATAGGAAGGCTTAAAGCCAACACATGAGAAGATCCTCCTCAGGAGAGGTTTGTCACAAGCTCACGAGGCTCTGGGCAGGACAGTAGCACAGTGGATGCTAAAGGGGCAGGAGATTGCTCTACATGCTTTAAGATGTAAAAGCTTCAGGTGTAAAACAGCAGTTGCAGCTCAGGCCCTTAGGAGTGGAAGAGGATGTATTTTGGAGTGCCACAGATGCTTCCTCTGACGTCCACTGGGGCCCCTGGCAGAGCCCAGAGCAGCCTGGAAGGTGTCCTCACCCTTTCCCACCTCTCCTCCTGCCAGGCCACAGCTGCCAGAGTGCACCTACGAGAACTGTGACCGCAGGCACGGCAGCAACCAGACCCTGCCCACGGGAGGGGCAGCGCCGAGGCGCAGCTGAGGGGCCGGGCAGGAGCCATCCCCATGGATCTCCTTCCACAGGGAGCACAGAACCAGCCTTGGCTGAGGCACAGTAGGTCACAGCAGCCTCAGGGAGGTTGGAACTGGATGATTTCTGAAGTCCCTTCCATCCTGCTATGAGTTCCAGCTCTGCTTCTCCTCACAAGTGAGAGCGGCCTTTACGGGGAAAAGAGAAGAATGGTGGAGCTGGAAGAGCAAAACATGGTCAGTTTTAACCTGTCTGTGTGTTTTCAGCCCATATCAGACATTTAACAAGCAGGCAATAGTATAAAACTGCCTCACAGCTTTTTGCTTTGGTATTTTTCAAAAATCGCTCTGAAAAGCTGTTTTCACCACTCCACTCCTGCAACCACATCCAAGTGTGCTACTGACATGACAGAAATCCTAGCTGTGGCAAAACACTACTAGAACTTCTGATGGGGTTTGTTACTTTTTTATTATTATTATTATTACTACTATTATTAAACACCCAAAAGCGTTTATTTAGGAGTTTAAAGAAAATCTTAAAGAGATTTCTTTAAGAAAGATGCATCCAAGCAAAAAATGAAGATGTTTTCCAAAAACTGGTAGAGCTGAAAGCAGGACATGAGATGTCTAAACTATCTTGTGTTCTAACTGCTTCAGCTCCTAGTGCACAGAAACTCAGAGCTTTGTGATAAATGTTCCAATACACAAAATTTGAAAAATTTGAAAAACCCAAAAATGGGTTGGGGTTTTTTCTTATAGCTGAAAAAAAAAATGCTTCTAAAACATTTCCATCTCTGTGTTACACAACAGAGTTTCCTTAAGGGGAAACTACTACTGCCTACTCACTTCTTAAATCTCCCTTTTGAGATGAAGTCACTACTACAAACTCACAAAACTCACAAAGTCACCAAGGTGAACCACAGACAAATCTCTAACCCAACTGTCAACATCCTCCAAGATCAGGTGAACAGATCCAGCTCATGGATCAGTGTGGGTCAGCCTGGAGTCCTGGAGAGGAAAGCAGAGGCCCAGGATAAGGCTGGAGACAGCTACAGGTTGGCTTAGACGAGGAGGAGAAAGAACTAACTAAGAAAGAGTAGGTGAACTTACTTTCAAGTTTATGCTGCTGGATTTAATGCTCTGTGCAACCATCCCAGTGCAGCAACTCCAAAACTGTTCTCCAAATAATCCTGCTCCTGGTAACAACCACCAAACTGCTACTGAAATTCCATCAAGTTTGCAAGCTCAACCCCAGGCTGGGAATCATTATTTTAAAGTTCACCTCTTCATAATATCTGCACTGGGAAAGCTAGGCAGAATTTTAAATGAATGCAAGGATATACTTGAGCCTGATCTTTTAAATCCCTGCTTGAAATCCCAGCAGTGACAAAAGCAGATTTAATAAAAACAAGAAGAGATACAAAAAGGGAAGTTACAGCAGACAAAGTAGTCACAGACCTGTAAGCTCAGTTTCACAGGTGTCACGGACGAAAGAGACCTCAGAGATTTCAGTTGGACAAACTGAATTGGATTTCTGAGCCCTTATGATTTACAGACCCAGAGTAATGAGAACTCACATCTACCTGTGCATGGGATTTAGCCTTGGCTTTCTGAATTTTTCTCTCAAAAATGACTTCTTTAACTCAAGTAGTTTGGAATTCCCTGCACCTTGCAGTTCAATACGTAAGTGTCCTAGTGAGTGCACTGCTGGGTTTTGCCCCTCCAGTTTATACTGGTTTGAGTGGGTGATTCAGCCTCCCATGAGGACCAGGGGGAACGAGTTGGTTTTGGGACATCAGGTTTGATGCTTCTATTTGGACACAAAGTCCTTCCAGTAAAACTAGAAGGAATAAACCGTCAATCTGTTGAGCAGCACTTGGAAATAAGGCCCCAAGCCCTGGAATTCAAATGTGCACAGAGCACTGCAATACAGGTTCAGAATTCAGCCACTTGCCAGCAGATCATGAAGCCAGAAGGCAGGTCTGCAGGTGACACTTAAAGCAATTATGTGTTATCTGATGTGGATCCTTCTACCAAGTTGAAAATACCACAGTGTTTGTCACCAACTGCTTGATTTTCCGTTTTTATTTTGCATGGTCTTTGCAGACAGAGCACGTTATAAATACAACATTTGTAAAAACTCAACAGCTGAAACAATTCTTCATTTTGAAAGTGCATGTCAAACACATATTTCTGACTTCTTGTCTTGGGTTGAAGTGCAAGATGTAACCAGCAGCGTGTATTCTATCACCATCTGTGGAAACAGGGGCAGAGGGAGTTGGGGGTGGTCTAATTGTCTGTCAATGGCCAACGGTTAAAAAACCTGCTAAAAAACTGCTAAAACAAACTGCTAAAAAACCTGGGGCAGTTTTCTTATCTCTTCCACAACACAGCCTCCCTCCAGGGAGAGATCTTCTGCTAATGGGCCAGTGAGTGTCACTGCATGACTCATAAAAATTACATCATCCCACTGTGAGATGCTCCACCCAGGGAGAGGAGCCAAGAACTTCCTACCTAGATAAAATCTGAGCCTTGGAACACCAAGGCACCCTTTTCTCCACTGGATTCCCAGAAGACCATCTTCAGCACCACTGGATTTTCAGAGGAAACCTACACCTTTCTACAGGATCTCTGCTCCAACAGAGCCACATCTGCCACTCCAGGAGGACTGCAGCCACCATTTCATTGGACTGCCACCAACACCCTAACCCATGGGGTTTCAGGGTGTATTCTGACTCTGTCAGTGGGTTTGGGTTTTCTTGTATGACTGCATTTTTATTTTAATTTTCCTAGTAAAGAACTGTTATTCCTATTCCCCTAGACTTGCCTGAAGCCCCTTATTTTCAAAACTATTAATGATTTGGAGGGAGGGGGTTCACATTTTCCATTCCAAAGGAGGCTCCTGCCTTCCTTAGGAGATACCTGTCAGTCAAACCAAGACAGATTTGGGCTCAGTGCCTGTGGCGCCGGGACACTCTTAAATTGAAAAGAAAATGTCACTTTACAATGACTTAGGGGTTGAGACCAGCAATTCCAAAACAGAAGGCTGGTCGAAAAATTTCAAACTGCTGCAGTCTCAGTTGCAGGTGAAGAAAGAAAAGAGTCAGAGAACAAAACAGACTACAGTCCTTGCTCCAATGATCAACCTGAAACAAGGCAGCTCCTCTGATGAGAGACAGATGGTGGACACAGCCCCTCAGATAGCAGCTGGGCTGAAGGAACCTGTCACTGGTGGTTTTTCTGCAGGACATGTGTTGATTCCCCTGGCAGATGAGTATGATCCCATGTTCCCAAATGACTACGTAAAGGTGATGAAATGTAAGTGAGAGGAATGGCAGAAGCAGCAGGAGCTGGAGAGGCAAAAGCAGACTGAAGAGAGAGAAAAGCATAAAGACAGAGATGAAGCCAGTGGGTTTTCAAGACGACCAGATCCAGATTCTGATGAAGACGATTATGAAAGGGAGAGATGGAAAAGAAGTATGGGAGGAGCTGCCATTGCACCACCGACTTCTCTCCTTGAGGAAGACAAAGAAACTGTAGCAGCATTTCCATATGAGGAGTCACGACCTTGGGAACTTTCTTCCAAAGCCGCAATTCCTTCACCAGTGTATGATCAGCCAGTGAGACCTCGTTCCCCCACAGGACCCAGCAACTCCTTCCATGCCAACATGGTGGGGACAGCAGCCCAGAAAATCATGCAGAAGTATGGTTTTAGAGGTGGCCAGGGGCTGGGTAAACATGAACAAGGGCTCAGCACAGCAGTGTCAATAGAGAAAACAAGCAAGAAGAGTGGCGAGACCATTGTTGACAAATCTAGAGAGAAAGAAATGGGCAAGAAGGGGGATTCTAACCTCTTGACTGAGATACTGAAACGCCTAACTAAAGTAGTCTTATTGAGGAACATGGTCGGTTCTGGGAAGGTGGATGAAGACCTTCTAGCTGAAACTAAGGAGGAATGTGAGAAATATGGCAAGGTTGGAGAATGTGTCATCTTTGAGATCCCTGGTGCCCCTGATGATGAAGCTGTAAGAATATTTTTAGAGTTTGAACGGGTTGAATCCGCCATCAAAGCCATTGTAGATCTAAATTGAAGATCTTTTGGAGGCAGAGTGGTGAAGGCTTGTTTCTACAACATGGACAAGTTCAGAGAGCTGAATCTGGCAGAACAAGTTTGATTTTTAAAATCTAGCTAGAGATGTCACTATTTTGGCAATCACATTTTCAGCAGTAGGCTGAGAATAAAGAAGAGAAAAGCAGCTTTCCTAGCAGACTGGAAACAAGCCTTATTAAATGGATTTTAAACATTTGTTGTGACTTGTTTTTTTGTAATATAAAGCCCATCCCAATGTGGGGCAGTTTTCTTTATCTCTTCCACAACACAGCCTCCCTCCAGGGAGAGATCTTCTGTTGATGGGCCATTGAGTGTCACTGCATGACTCATAAAAATTACATCATCCCACTGTGAGATGCTCCACACAGGGGGAAAACTTCCTACCTAGATAAAATCTGAGCCTTGGAACACCAAGGCACCCTTTTCTCCACTGGATTCCCAGAGGAAAGCCAGGCCCATCTACAGCACCACTGGATTTTCAGAGGAAACCTACACCTTTCTACAGGATCTCTGCTTCAACAGAGCCACATCTGCCACTCCAGGAGGACTGCAGCCACCATTTCATTGGACTGCCACCAACACCCTGACCCACAGGGTGTCAGGCTGTATTCTGACTCTGTCAGTGGGTTTGGGCTTTCTTCTATGACTGCATTTTTATTTTAATTTTCCTAATAAAGAACTGCTATTCCTGTTCCCATATCTTTGCCTGAGAGCCCCTTAATTTCAAGATTTGGAGGGAGGGGGTTCACATTTTCCATTCCAAAGGAGGCTCCTGCCTTCCTTAGCAGACACCTGTCGTTCAAACCAAGACACTTCTTCACATTTATATGCAACTGATCAATAACACTGAACCTAATAAACCCAGTGCTTTTAAGTCCTTGGGGGGAAAAGCAGCAGAATGTATTCCTTCAGACATGAATTTTCCAAAAGAGTCTGTTAAAAACCATGCTGCATTGGTATCTGGTTACTATACAGAGGGATGTACATATATATATATTTATTTATAGGCTCGCAGATAGAGCAAAGAACTCTAAGACCACATTAAATGATGGTGATCTAATGACCCAGCTGGCATAATTAGCAGAATCTGCCAAGAAGGAAAAGGTGATCTGTCCTCTAGTACCAGAACCATGGTTTAAGAGTAACAGCTCAAAGCATCATTGCCCAGAGAGTAGGTAGCACATTTCTATCCCCTATTGACCAGAACTCATGTTTTAATGTGCAACCATGTCAAAAACACAAAGGCACAATTAATGGAGAAAGAGAAAAAGCAATCAGTTTCTTCACAGAGCTGTAGGGACTGGGACTGCAGACCTTGGGCCAGCTCAAACACATCAGTGATTAAAGGGACATCAAACAAGCACCAGGAAAAATTCACCTTTCTGCTTTTCCTAAACAAAAGTGCATCCTATGATCAGACAAGGCAACAAAAACAGTGATCATTCAGCTGAAACAACAGATTTACAGGCTCATGGTTCATGCTTTGGCAACAGAATTTTAACAAGTGATCACCAAATTTAATACAACAAAAATACCTCTTCACAGTGTCATCTAAAATCCTATCATGTCATGTTCAGCTAGGCGGAAAAAGATATGCTTAAGTGGTGGTTGTTAAACATTTCCTAAACAACCAGACTTAAGGAATCCTATTTAACATGATCGTAACTGACTGTTCCCCTCTCAGACACTGCATACCCAGAAAATATGTCTCTGGATTTAAATCCCCTTGAACTTGGCTAGAAGTTACTTGCATTCAATCAAGCAATATAGATGCAGACACACTAATATTTAGAAAACAGGAAAAAACAATGTTCTTAGTTCTCATTTTTGTTGGTATTTACAGAAGCGGGTAAAGGCATGCCTCTAAACTATGGATTTCTGTGGGATAGCAAAAAGGTCAGGATTTAAAATACCATCCTTTCAAATAAAGGGATTTCACAAAAATCGCTAGACACACACTCATTAGGTAAGACTCAGAGGTATCCTGGTTAAAAAAGTCAAACCTCTTTTACACACAATCCTCCACTCACTTTTGAACTCGCCTGAGTGATGACACACTGGAAAATAAAAAAAGGCACCAAGCAAAATTTCAGACACTACAGGATGAGCTGTGCTGACTAGTGATTTGTACACCTATCCCCAGGCACCCTTCTCTCCAAAGGGCACCACACACAGAAGATATTCTAGTGCTTTCAGTCAAAAAACAAAAACAAAAACACACAAAGCAAAACCAAAAAAAACCCCAATGCGCAATTAACCATTAAGTGATTCCACAAGCCTAAAAATCAAAAGGAAAGCAGGAAAACCTTGAAGTGGAGAGAATTTGACAGTGTGCAGTTCTTATTCACAGGTCTGACTTAATTAAAGTGGAACTCTGAAGGTAAAAATCATTTGTGCAATAAGGACACTGTTTGTAAACCAGAGCCACCGCCGGCCCTGTGTGCCCACCCAGCGCTGCTACCGAATGCTGTCCAAAAAATGCACTTCTGGGTACAGCGTGTTCACCAGGAGGGACAGGAGGTTATTGCCATCCTGAAGGCAGTGCTCAGGGTGCTTGATGAACACAGAGGCCTGGGAGAGCTGCTCTTGATAATCCATGTATTGTTTGTTGGATGACATGGCTTCGAGAGCACTCAGTGCCTACAGGGAAAAGGAAAATTCTGTTAGTTTTGTGTATTTTAGTCCACAACACAACACCATCTGCACAATTCTCCTAAAGGATCCTCACCTACTACAGGTCCCAGAGTACTCAAACAAAACAGTTGCAATCTACCATCCCATAACAGTGTTTCAAGTCAGCTTGTATTTTTCAAGCTGTACTCTCCCCAAGACCAACATAAAAACTGCCCTATTAATACTTCCTAGGATTCTGTAACCCGAATATTGCCAAATACCTACTTCATGAACTCAATACATAGTTTCACAGAAATGATGACAAACTACATGCTGCAACACACTTAAATCTTCACTTTAGGCTGTTCTTATGAATACACCTTTCATAAAGGTATTGTTTTGCTCCCATTAATAGTATTAAAGTTAGATATTAACTGTAAAGTTAAAAATTGTATGTAGAGAAGTCTATGTTGGCAGGACTAGCAAGGGCAAACGTGGAAAATATTTCTGAACAAGTTTTTGTTCTTTTCTTAGGGAAACAAGCTGTACCAAGCTACTTTGCTTTGGTTTCTAACCAACTCCTCCTTCCTCTTCTCAAGCACTTACTGAAAGAACACCATGGTCAGTGCACATGCTAAAGGGGGAATGTTTATTTGTCACAGGACTTTTAAGCCCTGACCTCACATAAACAAATGTCAGTGTGAATGTAGCCCTGCTTTATCACTGAAAAGCAGCACAAACCACAGCAGCACTGTTTTTTCCTGTTTGTTATAAATTCCTTGTACCTGCTACGCTCCCAGCTTTCTGAAGTTGGGCTTTACAGATGTAAGTTCATCTGCCGCTTTTAAATGTGTAAGATTCAAAAATGGTGCCTTCATATTAATGCAGAACTCCATATAAAGTTTTACCCAGGATCACTTTAGGACAGAGTTAAACACGCAATCCTGCTGCCAAAGTTTAGCAACAACGTGAGAGCAGGATTTACCTTGAAGAAATGCTTGCAGTGACTCTTACAAAGCTCTCCCCAGAAGCTAAACAAGCATGCAGAGAGGGCATGTCAAGCAGCCAGAGATGGGCACACCTCACCTGCTGAGCCTTCTGAGACAGCCTGGGCTCTGAGCCGGCCTTGAGGCGCACCTGGCTCTCTGCAGGGATCTGCACCAGGAGGAATGTGGACAAACTGCGGGCAACCACCCGGAACCTGCACGGGGAGAGCACAGAGGGGCAGGATAACACCAGATCTGCAAGCCTCAACAGCAGATAAATTGTTAAGATCTATCCATGAGGTGTCTCTTGCATGAGGAACAAAGCAGAGGCTTGAGGACCTATTCCAATGCATTCGAAACCACTTCAATATCACAGAATGATTTGGGTTGGAAGGGTCCTTAAAGTTCATCTTGTTACACCCCCTACCATGGACAGGGACACCTTCCACAAGACCAGGCCACTCCAAGCCCTATCCAACCTGGCTTTGGACACTTCCAGGGAAGGAAAGGGATCCCAGCTTCTCTGGGTATACACTCAATGGGACACAACACATACTAAAAGATAATATAATACTTTTATAGGAAATATTGCATTTGTTTCAAGCCTAGCTGAAATACTCCTCACCTCCCACCTGAAATACTCCTCAGGTGACAGAATGTAAAACATTCCTATCACCCAAATCAAGGGATTAATTGAATGATACCAAGAAATTCAAAGCATTTTTAACAGTACTGCATCCCAAAAGGTCTTTATAAACACAAAGTTATGTTTAGGCACAGGATTGAATTGTTGTTCCACAAATGTGTGCATTTTTTTCTCTCAGCAGAGAAAATTCTCTCCAGAGTGAACTTGATTTTGACATCTAACAATCAAACTGGGTGTCTCTATTTAGAAGGTAAAGTGAATTACAAGCAAACACAGGCTCCTTTGTGCATCTCTTAACATTTCCAATACCTCAAGGTTGGGACAGAAATTCCAATGTTTTTACACAAAATCTTGGGAAGTCAACTGAAATCATTTTCTATAGACCAGGTGGAAGTACCTTCCTCTAGCAAGTAGTCTGCCTACAAACTTTGCTTGAGCTGGACACTAAGTCAGATTTAGAACTGCATTTTCTTTTCTTTTTCACCACAACCTTTGCAGAGGTTCATACCTGCTTCTTAACCTGATTAACCCACTCACTGTGCTATTTCTGTGACAGGCCCAAAGAACACGACAGATCTGGGGGCAATGTGGGTTCTGATCATCTTCTAACCCTGCACTGGACTCAGACTGGGCATTCTGCACCCATGCTGCAGTTTCTTTAACGCCATGCCTCAAACCAATTAATTCAACACAGCTTCAGCCCTCACCTGGGTGACAAAGGAGACCTCCTGCCTAACCCAATAGCACCAAGTATTCCAGAAGTGAGTCTCTCTTCAGCCAGCTGGCTCTGCCGGCCCTGGATGGACAGCAGGGTCCGGACGACAGATTCAATCAGAACGGGGTCATCTTGCTCCAGCTGCACCAAGGATAACTGCATGGCTTTATGCCACCAGAGAAACAGCTTTGCCTCTTCCTTTGGTGAGCTTTAGGTAAAATTTAAAGAAAATAGTAAGAGAAGATAGAAATTAAAGAGTCAAATGCACAGCTTAAGAAGTTTATTTCCTTCCCCATTAGGTCCATGACGAATTCAGCTTGTAAATTAATAACAGCTAATTTTATCACATGAGGACAGCATAACTATACTACCCCATCAGTTATTATACTGCTGTGACTGCTACTGTTATGGACTTGATCCATTTCAGGTTTTAAGGGCCTGTAACCGGACAAAGAAAAGTGCTTCCTTTTAAGCTTTACAACTGGAAATAAATGATACTGCAGTCGTAAGTGGATTTAAACTTGCCTAAGACTTGGCACAAAAGGAATAATGCTGTATCTGTACTCGTTTGTTCTTTTCTTTACTTACCAATAAAACACTTTGGGAAGTACTGGACGATGTTACCACAACAATTTAGATATTTAATATGATCCTTGAGAAAAGGAAACATTGAAGCTTTCTGTTGAGTAAAGCCCAAAGTGAAGTTCTCCCTATGCTATTTTTAATCTTTCCCCAAACAGCTGGCAGCTTAAGTTAACAAGCTCAGATTTTCCACATGAAGCACCAGCACGAGTTCCCTACATCTGACTATCCTCACATTACTCCTCCCAGTCGTTTCACATTGCAGGCCATCTCAGATCTGATGTTTAGAGCAAGGTTTAATCTGCTTTATAATGGTGGCTTTGCTGTTTCCTTCATACCTTGGAAATGACATTACTACAGTACCTACCACAGCGAAAGTATTTTTTGAATTTCAAGAAACAGTGGGAACACACATTTTTCCAAATTGTTCTCTTACAGAAAATATGAACATTATAAACATTAACATGGGAAAATAATAATCAGGTTTTCTAAATCCTGGCAATTTCACCGGCAACTCTAACTGCAGCTGTTACATGCATTAAATATTTTTATTTTGACCCCAAAGCTATGCATCCTTTCCCCTCAGAACCCAGTTATCTAAGATGTTTTACAGCAATACAGGCCACTAACCCTGGGCATCCCAGCAAATCCACTGGCTCCAGGTTTGGTTCAGAGCTGCTGCACAGTCCCCATCCAGCAGCTTTCAACACCAGGTCTCTCAGTGCCAGACTGAAAATTCAGCACATAACTCATCCCACCTTGTGGACACACTGGGAAGTGGAACCCAGAACAATTCAGGGTTTGTTTTGAGTCCTTTTAACGGAGCACAAATCTGGGCTGTCATTGGAATCAAGCTCATCTGACTGAAAAATGACTGAAACTCACTAATTTTCTAGCAGATTTAATTCCTTCTTCCATTTAACCACCACAACTACTTTCTCTTGGCACTACAGATGGGCAGACCCTGTATTAGTAGATACAGAAGGACAGATCATTTCATCCAGCACTCTGTTAAAATTAACTTAATTAACCAGTGCTACCTAATTATACCAGCTATACAACTCTAAATAAACTTTAAATAATAATAATAATAATCCAAAAGTCCAGGCCCATTCAGAAGGTTTGTTTCATACCTGGGATACACTTGCTCCATCCATTTGCTGATGGTCAGCAGAATTTTCATTTCATTTGTAAGGGTTTGGTCAGTGTTCAGGCATTGCAGAAGGTAGACATAGAGAGTCAAGTAACTTCCTAAAGACAGGCACTCCTGCAGGAATTCTTCCATGGTTAGCTCAGGAACTTGAAGGGAAGCAAGTATAGGGCCCCAGCCTAATTCCTGGTGGTGAGTGGAATCTTTGAGTAAAGCAAAAGGGAAGAACAAAAAGCATGTGAGAAAGCAGCACTTGGTAGAACCTAAGAACCAGGACTACTAGTTAAGAGAATCTGGGCTGGTTTAGCTTTTTTCAGGTAATCAGTATGTCTTGCAACTCTGGTTGAGAGAACAGAAAAATTCCACTATCATAGGGCACCTCCTTGAGGTCAAGGTGAGGTATTTTCCCAGCATTCAGCCAGGACGAAAATTTGAACGTTTTAGCAATGGAATCAGAAGTATTTCCCTCAGGTGTACTGAAATCCCACACATAGTGAAAGAAATAAAAATGTAGTTCCACAAGGATTATGTTAGCAGAAAAAATAAAGAAAAGAAAAAAAAAAAAACTACACATACCACACTTTCAGGGTTTTACTAAACCAGAGTATTTTTTTCTTAAATTAGCCTACAGGACACTAGAGGAGGGGAAAAATGTCTTTAGTTGCCTTGGGGTGTTTCTTTCTTTATAAAGTCCTCCACTTTAGCTGGAAAAATGGCAACAAATTGGTTGTCACAGAGATGGGTTAGAGCACCTGTAAGACCCAAACTACAATCACAGAATCCCAGAATGGTTTGGGTTGGAAGGGTCATAAAAGACCATCTGATACCATCCCCTGCCACGGGCAGAGACACCTTCCACTGTCCGAGGTTGCTCCTGGGACATCCATCCAACCTGGCCTTGGACATTTCCAGGGATGGGACAGCCACAGCTTCTCTGGGCTACCTGTGCCAGGGCCTGCCCACCTAACAGGTAAAAATTTCTGTCTCACACCCCATCCACCCTTGTGACAGTGTGAAGCCATTTCCCCACGGCAGAGGGGCTGGAACAAGATGATCTTTAATGACCTTTCCAACCCGAACCAGCCCATAATTCCAGACAATTTGTGCTCAGTAGCATCCCAGCCTGCCCAGAGGCTGTGAGGCAGAGACAGGCTCCTACCGTCGCTGAAGTAGGAAGTGATGCAGGCCTCGGTGGTCTCGGCCATGTGGCGCACGGAGGCCAGGCTGTGGCACGCAGCCGTGAGGAGGGGCATGGCCAGCAGCCCCTGCACTCTGCTGTCAATCCACCTGCGCAGGCTGCCCCGCAGAGACTCGGCCGTGCTGATGCTGGAGTTGTTCAGCATCATCAGTGTCTCCATGAACAGGCTGCTGAGGGCCAGGTGACGCGTCTGCAGATCCATGTCTGCAAGGCACAAACCAGAGAAGCCTTTCAGTGAAGAGACACTGGAACCCAGATTCAGCTTCACCACTGGACACTTGCTGTGGACACCGGGGAAAGCATCTTCCTCGAGACACGACCCCCCACAACCATTTCTGTGGAGTACAGCAAGACACAGGATTTCACCTGACCTCATAGCTTGACAGAGAAACCTCAAGATGGTACTAGTACTAAAAATAAGATCTAGATTATCTAAACACACAATCCTGGGTGTCTGGACACATTATACAACTAGGGTACACCACCTAGGGTACACCAGGACACCTCTTCTACTTCAATGCTGTCAAGTTTTCCTGGTTTTACAATTTAGAACCACTTCTGAGTCACAGAATCATAAAATACTAAGAGCTGGAAGGGACTTTAAATATCACTTAGGTTCCAACCCTCCTGCCATAGGCAGGGTGACTTCCACTAGATCAGGTTGCTCAAGACCTTACCCAATGTGGCCTGGAGCACTGCCTGGGTAAAGGCATCCCCAGCTTCCCTGGGCAACCTGTGCCAGGGCCTCACCACCTTCACAGTAAGAATTTATTCCTAATACCTAGTATTATCTTCTCCACTTTCAGTTTCTACCCATTACCCCCGATCCCTCAGAACCAGAAGACTGTATTTGTGCCATTCTTCCCTTTAAAAAAGAGATAAATAACAAGTAAAATAAAAATTAGAAAAAAACCCAAACCACCAGATGACAAAAAAATTAATCTCTTAAGCTCCTGTATATCAGCCAGTTTTACTCACTAACATAACCCCTGTTTTTAATGTTGGTTCTGTCACTCTTGACAGCTCTGTAGGGCAAGATTCCTATTTTTGCTTTGTGCTAATATACCTAATATATCATCTATGTATATATCACCAAAGCACCATGCCCTGCTGCCCACAAGGAAGACATGACAGTAATGTAAATAATTAAATCATCACAGATGTTCATCAACCCACTCAGCGGAATAAAGGATTTTGACAGCTTTAAAGTAATTTGCCACTTCCTCAACACAAACCTGGGGGATTAAAGATGACTACATCATCTAGTAACTTGGCCATTTCTTGTTCCAAAACTGCAAGGGTTATCTTTCCACTTTGTTCTAAGGTGCTGAGGAACTGAACCACCTGGCGAATGTACGCTCGGCACTTCAGTGTTGCATCCTGTCAAACAAAATTAAAATCGATTAGGGAGAAAAAAAAAAAAGAAAAATCACACCTAGAACTCTTTCCATATTCCATAATACACAAACAGAACTTTGCAAAAGCCAAGAACAGCAAGGAGATGCTCCAAAACTGGTTCAACTCACAAGGTGAATGTGACTATCTGAGGATGCCCCAAAGCCTGCTGAGATTTTCAGAAGCTTCACGATCAGTTCAGCTCCAGCATCCTTAGCAAGGATAACAGAGGGAGGGTAGTGACTGTTGCAGTAGCTGACGATGCTTTCATAAGATGAAATGCCCACAAGCTGCCAAGGAAGGGAGCTGGTCTGTCCAAGAAGATTTATGAGTGGAGATTCCTGAAGATTTAAAGACATCTGTTTAAGCTACACCACATCTGCAGTTTTCAATTCATACTTACAATACTCAATATTGGAAGGAAGCTCTGGCATCAGAATTTGAAGGAGATGGAGCTAAAAACCCACAGAAATAGATGACCTTAGGGAGTCTGCTGGAAAAGCAATTCCTCATTCAAGCAGTAAGCTAACAAAAGTATTCCATCTCTAGCATTTGCAGAACTGAATTTAGACTGTTGAAGCAGCACTACCCAAATACAAGTCTGTGAAAAATGTTAAAATTTGACATGTAAACATGTAAAGACAGCTAGAAAGATATGGATACCCTTCAAGTTGAAGTCACTTCAGTACAGGTTTAAAAGAGGCATTAAAATATTTTTAAAATACATTAATGCAAGTTTGCAGGAGAAACTGTGTCCCTCAATTTCCCATTTAGTGAATTATCCATCAACCTGGGGGACTCCTCATGTGCTTACTCTCATAAATACCACCTCAACAGCACAGCAGTCCCACAGCTCACACAGGCAGTGCAAGCCAGCAGATCTAAAAGTCTCTCTGTCTATGAACAGATCCCATCTATTCTTAAACATCTGCAGTGAAAAAGAGCCCCGTGGACACAGAGAAACACCAACTAGCATGGAGCTGTGTCAGAAGTTTAGATTGGAAAACAGGGAAAGGTTCTTCCCTCTGAGGGTGGTGGGCACTGCCCAGGCTCCCCAGGGAGTGGTCATATTCCCAAGGCTGCCAGAGCTCCAGGACATTGTTTGGACAATGCTCTCAGGGATGCACAGGGTGGGGTTGTTGGGGTGTCTGTGCAGGGGCAGGAGTTGAACTCAATGATTACTTCCAGCTCAGGATATTCTGTATTCTATTCTATGTTTTTAAAAGTTTTTGAATGAACAAACACTGGAATTGTGGTGACAGTCTAGAACTAACCCAAATTACAGTACTTCTACAGCAACGTGACACTGGTACAACAAGCACTCCTCAGGTTGCTCATGCCCTGGAACACAGGGATGAGAAAGTTTTGAGATTTAGATCAAAGTGTAACAGGAGTGCTCTAGAAGGCAAAAACCTCCTGCCAGTAACTCAGTTTAACACACTGCTGGAGGGAAGGAGGGAATTCCTGAGGCTGACTCACACCATGTACAAACAGCTATCTTCTGAAGCTTGAGAAGCTTTTGATAAGCAAACACATTCAGGTCAAAGCACATGAACTCTGGTAATTTTCCTAAACTGAAATACAATAATGGTCAAAGGCTGCTGGTGACATCTTGGTGCAGCACCTTGAAATGCCTCAGAGGAAATGGAGAGCAGAAGATATTACAAGTGGAAGAAAGCTGACAGAAGTGAAATGGGACTTCTTGAAGATGATCAAGGCCCTCTGAAGAATCCTCCAGAAGTAATGAATTGGATTTAGTCACATCTTGTGTCCTTTCTAGTAAAGGAGTATTTTTCTTTTAAGAGATGGGTATGAACTATCACAAAAATTACCTCTTCACCTATAAGCTGCTCCTCCTTTGCCAACAGCACCATCATATACAGCAAACAGACAATCATGCTGTGAGTCTGAGGGTGAGGGTTGGGATTCCAGGCATCAGAGAGAACACTGACCCAGTTTACTTCACATAAAACATAACCCAAGAACAAGAAACAACTCTTGGGGCTGCCTCTTTCGATCTAGGAAGGAGAAAGGGAAAAAAAGACAGCTGCATAAAACAATGTAAGATATAAAAACATTTACATTTTACAGTTCCTTAGCCAAATATAAATCTACAGCAGCATTTTAGGTCAGAAGAGGAGCAGACAAATGTCTTTTCTCCATCATTTCTTTTCCTCTCTTGCAGCTTTACCTTGTCTCAGATGACTCAGAAGTGAGAACAACACAGCAATAGCAAAATACATTAAATCTAACTAAAATCATCAAATACACACGCAATAAATGAGACATTCCAGCAGACCAACAAAGAGGGAGCTGTGCAGCTCCCCACAACTTTGTCTAAGACTCAAAAGCACTCCTTCACAAAAATCCATCACAAATTGAGCAGCTGCAGATGCAAAAACCACACTTTAAAAGCCTACTTGCTAGAAGAACTGTCTCCTGCTCACCAGCCATTTTCAAGGGCAGCACTGACTATGAACTTAATTCAACAGATGCCATGAACTCACTTTAAAGAACTCTTCCATAAGCATCTGGTCTGGATGCATTTCCTTCCATGGAAGCCTTCTGAACTCCGTGTGGAAAGCATAGAGAATAAACTCTGGCATTTTGGGGGCTGTGCAACACTCACAGTAATGCATTAGGTGTAACCAGAGAGCCCCATGGTGGCTTGGCAACAGTTTTTCTAGAATCAAAGAAAATAGCTGAATTAACAACAGAAAAAAAATCAGATAAAACTTGATTTCAAAGAAAGTCTATTTCTGAAGACAAAAACCTTGTAAGTTACACTAAAATACACTCAAAGATAAAAATGCACACTAAACTTTTGTATTTCTCTTCTCCAAATCAACAAGTGTGGAGGCTTAGGACTTGATACTCACCTTTGAAGCTGTCATGCAAAAGCTTGATGCAATCTGCAAACAAACAGACCACAGTGGAGGCTACAGGAGTGTCACTCTCCAACCAAGGGTAGCAGGGCTGGCTACTGAAAAGAAGCACAACACAAATTTCAGTGTTCAGTCACCTAAGCATAAACATTTGCAATTTAAATATTCTAAAGCAGTGAAGCACAGGTATCAGCAGTCCTCTCAATTTCAGCTTTTTGGGACTCTCCTCTTCTTCCTTAGAACAGCTGCATAGTTCACTATCTCACTGAAGATCCACTGAGTAAGCAGAAATTACTTGTCTGATATTTCATAATGGAATTAAAACAAAAGCATCTCAATATCATTATTCACCAACTGCAGACAGCCTTCTAACTTCAGTGCTGAAGGTGCACTCACAACTCCAAAAGCTTTTAATTTTGAAAGAAAGTAAAATTTGAATGTACATTAGCATAACTTAACTTTTCACGTGAAGTTACGTAAGGTAGTAAATCATCACAGCAATCACTTAGCCTAAAGCTTCTTTATATACCACTGGCATTTGGGGTTGCATTTGTTTGGCTTTTTTATTTTTTTTTAAACAGGTATTACAGATATGGAAACTAAAAAAAAGGAAATCTGTAATTCAAGTTTCAGTGCTTTTAAAAATGAGTGAAATCCTTCAAATAATCAAGCTCTGATCATATTATTATAGGATCTTTCTCATATCTAAAATAATTATTCTTATAAACCACGGAAAATTTGATGTAGGTCATGAAGTAGTTCTGTAATTACTAAGGAAATTACAAAATGAGAGTTATTTAAATAAATAATTAAATAAATAATTAAATAAAGACAATCACAAATTATTAAAAACTAGGTAATAATGAAATAAAGTAGGGACTAAAGTCCCTACTTTAGCAAAAATTAATGTAATTTTAAAATACAATATATACCTTGCATCTTCTTTCTCCAAGACCAGTATCCATGGTTTAAAGAGACCAGCAATGGTTGAATACAAGGACTGCAAGGCTAAAAGGAAACAAAATGAAGTTGCTTTTATCCTTCAAAAACAGTGGACATATTACACTTTTCTAAATTTGCATATAATATCCTTTCCATAGAATATCATTCTAACAGAATTATAGAATAATTAAGACTGGAAAAGACCTCTAAGATCATTGAGTCCAACCATTCAATCAGTCCTTTCTGGTCAAATAAAAACTTAAAATACAGTATGTTTAATAATAACTCTAGTTAATAATAGGGCTGTTTTAAAAACCATCATAAGCATTTTTGCATTATTAAGATGTTTTATTAATATAACTTTAACAACACACCAGAGATTGTGGGGGCAATAGTGATTCACACTTTAAACCTGCACATATTAAAATGTGTTAATTAAAATTAATTAAAAATTAAAATAAAAGCCAACTTTCTCCAGATCTAAATCATGCATGAGGAGATTCAGTAGAGTCTCCTTCCAAACCTCTGCTCAGTGCAAAAGATTATTTTTCTTGAAGAAAATACAATCACCTCATAAAATAATTTTGAAGCAAGCTCAAATAGAAAAAAGCTTCCTCTCAGATTATAAAGCATAAAGTCTTACATCAACAGGAAGTAGCAGCAACATTTCCCATCTGTATTTTAATATTATCATTATTGCACAAATGCAAAGCAAGAAAATTTTACTGTATGTTTCAACGGCCCTTGACAGAGGGAATTAGAGAAATCAGGTGTCTGTTCTTAAGTAATTTGCTTTTAAGACACATTACCTGCTAAAATTCTACTACTGCCAACAGGCTCTTGGGCTAAATTAGCAACTTCAGTGTCAATCAGTCGTTTAATGAGATACTCCAGGAATGTGTTCACCTCAGGCACATAAGGAGTCCATTTTGAAAACAGGCCAAAAGTCCTGAAGTCCACCGAGGCCAGACGGAGTTTGCAGAAGGATGTAGAAAGCCATTCTATTGTCTCTCTGACCTGGAAATGAAGGAAGTTATTAATCAGCTGCAGAAAGGCTGCACAACAGTGTTATCTGTTACTGGAGTGCATCTGTCTCACCTGGAAAATATATATCAACCCAAGAGGCACCCACCTGTTCTGTGGAGAGGAGAGTTTTTGCAGCATCCCTCACCGCAGGACCTTCAGCAGAATCACTTTTCTTGAAAATGCCCTGCTCAGTCACTGCTGAATCACACCCCAAAGCTTGAAGTGATGCCTTCCAACAGTCAGGGCTTAGAAGTTGCTCTGATGAGCCTTAGGAGAAAGAAGAGAAAGCATTTGTGAAAACCAGAAAGATGTCAGTCCCTTTCTCCAAACAAGTCAAAAATGGTTGAAATTAGACTTCCGTGTTACATGAAAAATTCAGTAATGTGGGAGTCTGAAATCCCCAAGTTTAAGTGTGAGAGATTATCTCTAGTTTGCAAATGTAATCCAGTTAACATTTCCTTTTTGGCTTTTACTTGTTTCTCTTCTTAGACAGCTTCCCAGGCACTTTGTACATACCTGACTGCATAAACACATTAAAAGATAACTGCTGCCCCAGCAGGTATGGCTTTACAAAGAGTACTTTTGTTCTCATTTGAGGAGCACATCAGAATATGAGTAGCATCAAATGTCAACCAGGATATTTTCAGCAGATTTCAGTCTGAGTTACACAACTTCATAACTCCAGCTCTCTGCCTGATATTGAAGGGTAATCAAAAACAAGGGTTCTGCATTACAGACCATGACATAACCATCAATAGGTGCTTCCATTAACAGAAGACTCTCCTCCATCCTTCTCCTGTTACACGGGCTGAAAAATCTGTTGTCACTGATGTGTGTGCCTCGACCCACAGAAGAGCTACAATATGTCTAACAGAAACATATCACATAGCAAGGCACATAAAAATGCTTTAAGTAGAAACCTAAGGAAGTGTAAATCATTCTGCAGTTTAACTCCACTGCAGAGAGTTCATATTTTTAAGCCAGAAGGGTTCTGCACAAAGGCTTAGGATGCATCACCTCAGATACTCACTTTGCACAAACAACCTTAAGAAATCACTGTAGTGGTCTGGGAACTGATACTGGAGAAGGTTAGTCCAATGCTTGCAGAAGATGTTAAATGGCATCAAAATATCTTCTTCAGGTTCCAGGCCACATGCATTGAGAGCCAAGTGAATGGACTCCAGGAGCTGGGTGCGCTCCGAGAGAGGCGGCTTGGCCACGCTCAACCACTGCGTGAGGTCGAACTACAACAGAGCACAGGGAGCATTTGTAAACAGGAGACTCAACAGACACAACACCTTTAGCAGGAGGCAGAAGTCACCAGGGAAATTAAATCATGACATTTTTATGTATTTAAGAAAAACCTCATGAATGTGAGGTTAGCCCTAACCTCACTCTCCAAAGGCTACGATTCAGCAGACTGCAGAAGCCTCTGTATGAAACAGCCCTTGGCAGAGGGGCTCAGATTCATGAAGATGTGTCTGAGCTCCCATACAAGCATTAAACTGGACTGATACCCATAGTCCATGCATTTTCAGGTGGAGAAGCAGAGCTTTTGTAGCCTCTTGAGCTATGTACCTGCTCGGACCTTGGTCAGCAGGGAAATCCTGGCCACTGTATTGTGTATGACCTGCCCAGGACAGACTGCCTGCTGCTCCCAGCTGTCTCCCTGTAACTAAAGAGGAGAATCAGAGCAATATCAAAGGCCAAGTGTTACACTAACTTCTCCACTGGAAGTATCAGGAGTAACAGCAGATGTGCAAATCACTTGCTGTTACCTTACTCTGTTTTAAGACAGGCAGGAAGGACATTGGTGCCAAACAGAGCTGGAAAGTGACACTGTCCCAAATTCTGTTTTGATTGACAGACAACTGGCATTCACTGGCTATTGTGATGAACGTCTTTGCAGAGATACCAGGCAGAAGAAGTAATTGAGAGATGGTTTTAATTTCAGCAGTAAGCCCTGGGAAGCACATACTGGCACTATTTGCAATAGAAAAGGTTACTTAAGCTCTTTGCTTCTGACTCCAGCTTCTCCTGAGCTTAAATGCAACACTTACCATTCAGTATGACCAGCAGAGCTCTATAGAACCTGTCAAATCTATTTTGAAGTACCAGATTTGATCCTCTTTCCTCTTTAGTTTAAGGACACGTTCTTTAGGCAAAGGACACCCACAGACCAGACTTTACCTTTGTCAGCAGCATGAAGACAACATCACTGTTATCCTCACTCAGAAAGGCCACAACTTTTTCATATAAAGTCACAAATTCACTGGGAGAGGCAACAGGAGTGAAGTAAGGAGAAAGGAGAGTACAGAGCCTCCGATTCTGCAGGATTGTCTGGAGCAGACGCTTGCACTCTGATTTGGTCCCACTGATAAACACCTGAGAAAAGTGGGAATAGTGGAAAAAATAACAGCTAAATATTGATCAACTGGAAAATACACCTCTTAGGCTTTTTATTGAGACATCCACAGTTCTGGTCCTTTTACAAAAAGGGGAGTTTTCCTCAGAAAGAGAAGACTGAGATTATAAGATTAATATCAATTAAATGCTGTTATTCCACAAGATATAAAACAAACATGTCTTCCTACCTCACTTTAGACCAGCATTTGTTGTCTAAAAATACCTAGAAATACCATTTTTTTCTGATGGAATAGCTTTAAGAAAATGAATCCAGATTTCACCAGCCTTGCTTCCTAATAGAAAAAATTTAACAGAACCACAGCTGTGAAGAACTTCTCAGCACCTCAGCTGTTTAGAGGTGCTCAGGGACAGCTGCACATGGAAATAAGCTGTATCAAAGATAAAAGCAAGTATCTCAACCCAAAGCAGAGGCCAAGGATTTTTTTCTCAGAGCACAAACACAGCAACCATTATCACCAACAACAAGCACTTGTCTTCTCTACCAGCAAACTTCTGATGTAACTCACTACACAGAGAACACTACAAGGCTGTAGAAGAAAGGTGTCTAAATACAGAGGTTGACAAGATGTGCATCAACCAAAAAGTGACAGGTAAAAACAAAGTCTATGCTGAAACACACTTTTATGAACTGAAAGTATCCAAATCTTAGCTACCTGCCCAAAACTCCAGCATTTAACACAATTTATTAACACTAAGAAGAGGCACCTCATAGAAACAGTTTTTATTTTGCTTAAATGCAAGCTTCACCTCTGCTAAAGACTGTGCATATTACATAACTAGCTGAAAAGAAAATGAGATAGAAAAGTTAGAAATTAACTTTAAGGGTTCTGAACGTGTTTAGGACCCACCCCACTAATAGCAATGAAACTGGAATAAGAATAAGCATCAAAAATCAAATTTAAAAATTTTAGAAAATATTTTCATATTCAACAAATAAACTCACTTGGCCCAGAATCTCAATGCAGGACGTGAAGAACTGTCTTGTGGGAGGATTACGTTGAGTTTCATCACACACATATTCTACCAATGTAAAAAACAAACCAATTCCAACTTTCTTGATTGCAGGCATAGGCTGCACCTTGTAGATATTTATCAGGGCCCTAAAAAAATTAGGTTAAAAAGGTATAAGGAGAATAACCTGTGACAATAAAGAAAGGTTTCTTTCCAATATATAGCCTTGAGATGGACATTTATGATACTCCCTCAGTTATCCTTCATTCTCATATCCAGACAGAAAAGTCACAGATTTAGCTCATGTAATTTTCCTGCCTGAAATGGGTACTTCCAAACCTTAGGAAATCTCCATAATCAGCATCAGAAAGTGAACACTGAAAGATTTCCAAAGCATACTTCCAGTAGATTATTTCTTCCTTTAATTATGTACTCCTCATATTCTGATGGTGTCTCAACTGCCTTTGTATTGTAAGAAAAACTACCCCATTTTATTTTACAGGCTCAGCAATAAAATAATTAAAACAGAATCTTTTCTTGAGTATTGCCAAGTAAATGTTCCATTGAGATCAAAACCCTGTCTTCACTAAGTCTGAATTACAACAGGTGAAAAAGATGCCATTCCACAGACATAAATCCCAAGAACTAGCTCATTCACAGAATTTTTCAGATTAATGATCAAGAATGAACAAGCAGAAGTAGAACATAAATCTTTCTACTTGTACAATCATTACACTCCATAGTAAACCAGCTACACTAAGAGAATCCCAGCAGAAATCTGGAAGACTGAGGATGAAGTTGCAAAGGTGGACCACTGAGATGAACTGTAAAAGGTATTTGAAGAGTGTCTTGGATGACCCCATTTTATTCAGACTCCTCCAAAAAAAAGTGGATTATCTAGCCTGCTTCCAGTCCACCATTTTGTTTCACATATTGAAAATCTAATTCAAATTATAGCATTCTATTATTATGTCCTGCACTACGTCAGAGAAAAACCCATAGAGAGTCATATTCAAATCATGTCTCAGCCTATGGTTGAGAGAGCTGTGGTAGAAGTTTGCCACTTCCTGAAGTTTAGCACAGCGTTCTTGTGTGCTAAACAGGATGTAAGGACATTCAGTGCCCTTTTACAGGATTAGGAGGACTATTATAATGCACAGAACAATAAAAAGAAGTAGAGAACAATAAACAGAAGTACAACACATTACTGTGTGCCCTGCTGAGCCTCAGTGACCCTCTGATAATAAGAATTACTGTGTCACAAACACACAGGTCTCAGGATTCCAGTTCTGTTGTTGGCCCAAGCTGATGAGCATGAGGAAAAACACACAAACAGGTTCCACATTTTAACTCTAACATACCAAAATGGAAACACAAACACCACTACCCAGAGCAGCATCTGAACAACCTACGTTATGAAATTCTCCACGTGTACAGCTGCTTCCACAACACCCAGGGAAGGTGGCTTCATGGCTTCTGCCTGCAGCTGTCTCACCTCTTTACGCAAAGCATGAAGCTGCTGGCTCACGGCTTCATTTTTGTGCTTCCCTTCAAACTAAATGACAAAAAAACACACATTCCTTTCAGAATTAACAGAGTTTTGCTAAAACTTTTCCACGTTGCAGCTATTTCTAAAAACGAAGCAGAGTCCAGTCAGAGAACTCTGAATTTGGATGGCTTTCCCCCTGAGAGTTTTGATCAGATTTAGTACATGCTGCCCAAGCACACATCCTTGGTCATGTTCCTCATTAATTATCACACACACTAATAGAATTCATGTCTTTTATCTAAGGCTTTTAATCCACAGGGACTGAAACTTAGAGGGGATCAAAAAATTAATTTACTAAGCAACATGGGAGTATTTCCACAAACACTTTCATGCTTCTATTCCTATCAGCAAACAAATTCCCACATCCATACACTGGGAAGCAGTTTAGCATGGATGCCAAAAGCAAAACAAATTATGCAACAACTTATTCTTCAGCTGTTGGTCTGCTTCTCCTTTTGAGCGTTACATGAGGTGTTTCAGATCACTAATATGCACGTGGATTTATTTGGTCAAATGCTGCCACTTTTGTAGTAATTCAGCCATTTCACATTCAATCTCTATGTTCAACAGCCTCAAAACAGAGGTGATGCCATGCCTCCAACCTGGATGGTGAGCTGAGCTGCTCCTTGGCAGTCTTTATTTGAAGTTCCCCGGCATTCCAGGTGGAGGGTGATCTGCTCCTCTCTGTTGACATACAGCTTAGGCACCGTGTCCAGGATCTCACTGTTCAGAGCAACATGTTGAGACTCCCAGAGAGCTGCAGTTCTGAAAGGCATTCATTAATAAAATTACCAAAATTTTTCCCGAAAACAGCAATGCTAAGAATTTGTAAGAGAGGAGACTTCAATTTAATGTGCTGTACAAAAACTCATGACACTTTGATGGAAAACATAAAAGGTTATTAAATGAAATTGAGCTAAAACTTCAAAGTAATAGCACTTCAAAGTAATAAAAAAACAGGTTCATAAGAACAAAACTACTCAAGTATGTGTGAGTTCTTTTGAATTACTTGACATGACAACCTGGAAGGAAACTAAATAGAATAATCTCTGTAAGAAATGCAATTTCCTAAGAGGAAAAAAAAAAAAGCAGCTGGAGTGTGATGATTCAATCAAAAGTGAAAAAAAAAACCCAAAAAGAGAAAACAGAGAACCCACCTGAAACTGATACTGGAATCATTTAGACACAGCCTCTCGTGGGCTTAGTAGGTTTTGTTCTGGTGCATAATATTGTTATTCAGTGACTACATTGGGTAAGAAAAGCTATAGATTGACCAGTTGTGATTGAAAACAATTCAGATGGATTATCTGAGTTGGAATATTAAAAAACAGAAAGTCTCTTTCATTCACAAACCTAGCAGAACCAGAAATTAGATTTCACTCCTGGGTGCTTCATATTGCAACTACTACCTTAGTGCAAAAGGCTTAAATTAAATAACTCATTGTCAACAAATCTAGCCCAAAAGGAGGTTTTATTTCAGGAAATATGACGAATGAGAAAATAAGTTAGATGCCATCTGATGTAATCTCAGTCATTCGATAAGACTTGTGCACTCTTATGTCAGCTGAGGAAGTAGAATAATAACTGATAGACCAGAAGAGAAGACAAATGGGGCAAGAAGCAGAAATCAAGTACTGACAGTTTTATGCTAACACCACAAATGATGCTGCTTTGTTTCTTTAGTAAGAAATTGTTCCCTGTTTTGGTGGGCAGGCCCTGGCACAGGGTGCCCAGAGCAGTTGTGGCTGTCCCATCCCTGGCAGTGTTCCAGGCCAGGTTGGAGGTCGCTTGGAGCAGCCTGGGATAGTGGAAGGTGTCCCTGCACATGGCAGGGGGTGGGATGGAGTAAGCTGTAAGGTGCCTCCCAGCCCAGGCCATTCTGTCAGTCCATGATCATTCTAAGGCACTGCTGGACACACAGGTGAGGCAGCAGGAGCACAGACATGACTCACTTGGCGTGCTGCTGCAAGATGTTCAGGTCCCTGCGCATGAGCTGGATCGCGTCTTTCTGACTCACGAGTGTGGCAGAGGAAATCACTGGCACAGGAGCCTTCATCGTCTGCAGTGGCAGAGGGGGCTTGGGAGTATCAAGCTTCTTCAAATTGTTCATGATCCTCACTTTGGCTACAAAAAAATTTTAAAGAAAGCAGAAGCAAGTTTAGTCAGTAAGAAACGTTTAGGAGAAACTGAATAAAAACATTAATTTTTTTGCATGGAGCATTATTTACTGCAGACCAGTATTTCTCAGCTTTCCTTCTTAAAAAAAAAAAAAAAAAAAAAAAATCACTCATCTTCTTACTTTTGTCAAACTTTATTTCACACAGCTAGTTTTCATGATCAGCTCTTCCACCACACAAAAATTAGCATCAAAAGACCCACTTGTTTCCTTGTTTTCCTTGTTTTCCCCAAAAACTCCTATATTCCAGTTCTCCTGTCACTCCATTTATTTTACTCATCTGACAAAATTCTAAGCAAAATTCATCTTCCTTTCCCTAGAACTCATCCTCACCTCTAGTCTTATCAGTGTCAATGCCTTCTACAGAGCACAGCCTGTCCCTGGGTCAGCTCTCTCCTGCAGATTTCCATTCATTTCTTTGTTCAAACAGTGTAAATTCACCCATGAAACTATTCAAGTTCCCTTCTATCCCCTCACTCCTTTTCTTTGGATCAGCCCCAAATCCAACCTCACCATGTCCCTAAAGTACCAGCTATGATTATCACCCCTTCTGTGTTAGAACAACCCTTTCACTATGCTAACATTACAGGAAACACACAGGGAAAAACAACACAAAACAAAAATCAAGCAAACAAAACGAAACTAAAAAAAAAAAAAAAAAGCAGAAACAATATGTTTTCATCTACAGTTGGTTTTACCTTCGCTTGCACCTGTCTCTCTCTGAATTCTGGGGAAATGTCTGGAGCATGCTCTCTGCAGAGGAACTTTTGGGGAGCTCACCTGTGCTGCCCTACCTCTGCTCTGAGAACATGACAAACTTGAAGCCTAAAAGCATCAATGTTAGCCTCTCAAGAAAATCTTAGTGAGAAACCCATGACAACTTCATGGAAAATGTTGTACTCACAGAAAACAAACCATATTGATATCTTTACTGACAGGCATCATCAAGCTCCTAAAGGAACCTTTAGGAACTGGGCTTTAACATCCCAGTAATTCTTTAAGGCACAGTTTCCTTAATGGTATTTTCATTTCTTACCTGACAAAGGGTTGGTGAAATCTGTTTCCCCTGCAGAAGCACAGGTTGTATGTGACTCAAGCTGAACCTGCAGCCAAAGGTTCAGAGCTTCCTGAAACTCATGGTGTATGAGTTCTACATTGACATACTCCATCCACAGATCCTGGAGCACAAAAGAATTAATTTATCATCCCCATTTTGGTCAGCACTATGTGCTGACACCCCATCCTAGTAGCTGGGGTACTAAAGTAAGTACATAAAAAATATACTCTGCAGTTTATAGTCATAGGAAATTTAAAATTAAGGGCAAAGAATCTAACTGGAAAAAAAAATAAAACACTGAAATATTTTTATTGCATATATAGATATCTACTGAAAAGCATTTGTGACACTTAGAGATGACACCCAACATATGTTATAATTTCTAACACATAAGAGACAAAGGAAAAAACAGATTATTAAAGATCTGCTCCTAAAAAGGGAATACAAGAGGCCAAGATAGTCTAAAACATCATGGCATAATTAACTGCAGCCAGGATAAAGCAGGCTGCATTTCCAGTAGTCATATACACTAGAGGAGTGAAAACAAAGTATGCATATGGAAATGTCCTTCCAAAATCTCTCCTCTTGCAGGATTTTACTTATACTAAGTCTTTAGGCTTGAAGAATAGAATAATACACACTCACTAACTTATATTTTAACCTGAAATTTTACAGACTAAATTTTACAGTAAAACACAAGCAAGTTTTGGCTTCCAGTCTAAATTTTACAGACTAAATTTTACAGTAAAACACAAGCAAGTTTTGGCTTCCAGTCTTTTGTTATTGAAAGCAAAAAATTAAATAATCCTCTATTACTATCTTAGAACATAAAAAGAATTACAGAGCAGTACAGAAAAAGGATTGTGTTTCAAGAAATGACAGATATGCAAGGAATCTACATCTGAGTCCTCTTTGAAACATAAAGGAAGGCAGTTTGGAATAGCACAGGACTTTAGGAAAGAGGTTAGAGCCATGAAGGTATCATATATGCATGGATGCGCATTAAAGACCAGTAACACAACTCTCTCACTGATTTCACAGGCTCTTTTTAGGAAGTGGACTTTAGATTTCAGATTGTCAGTGTTATTGGCAACCCACCTGCTGATTCTGCATGACTTTAGCAAGTCTATGTGCATCATACTGCTTTGGTAAAGAGGGAATGTATGTATCTCCTTTCTGGAAACTCTCTTCTTCCAACCACAAAATTAAAACATTACAAAGCCTGAGGAGGGAAAAAAAAAAAAAGGCAAAGAAAAACCAGGGTGAATTTGACTGTTCTAAGTTAGAATTAGGGCAACAAACAATGCTACACAGTGGCACGGTTAAAAAAAGATATTTCAGATGCTTTTTCACTTTTTTACTTGCAATTTAAAGACCAACAGTAGAAAGAAGGTACCTAGAAAAATATGACGGGCAGCAACAAAGAGTAAGAGGGCAAATTCTGAAAAGGAAAACATTTATGCCAACTAGCATAAGACCCAGGACTGGAATAGTCTCTTAGGTCAGAAAGTATTCCCACAATCCCATTCAAAAGACCAAAGGAATAAACAAAGTACATGCGAGCAAGTTTGGCCTCTCACCCCACAACCTCTCTGCAGTGCCTGCTCTGAAAAGTCATGCCTGAGTTAAGTCACATCTTTAAATTTCTTTTCAGAGTCTCATTCATTGCTAGTTCATTCTCATTTCCTCCTTTGTTAAAACTTTTACATAAATACACCTTTTTTTCAGTTGATATCATTCCACCTACTGCTACCATTTTCAGTCACACCATCCAAGCCTTCCTAACACAGAAGCACTATAATGCCATTAAATCTTCACACTGAGGTATTAAATATCACTAGCAAACTCCTGCTTCCTTCATCAGTGTCATTGGTGATAAAATGGAACTAGACAAATACCAAGAATCAGCCTCTAAAAACCCTACCAACAATTTCACTCCTGTCTAGGAAACTAGAGAGGTCATTAAACTTCCCGAGCATAAGATTTATTTGGGCATAGTGCAGTCTGGTTTTCTGTTGGAGTGGGGAACTTATTTGAAACAAAAGGCTGAAAATATTAATCAAGTTCCCCTGGTGAGAATCTCTGGATTATTTTTCACAGACAACCAAGTGAGATTTATGATCTGCCTTTTTGTTTGTACAGTACCTACTGACTGCTGAGGGGAGCACTGAGCAGGAGCTCAGATTCCACACAACAAGGGACTCTTTTCAAATATTCCAAATAATCCTTTCAACTATTTCCTCACAATATTAACATACTTCCTCAGGTTTACTTAGTGTACATGAGGTATAGATATCTCTTAGAAGCTATTATGCCTCACAGAAGTGGGCATTCACCAGCTGACCACTGTGTCCCTCTCCTTAGCCTACTCCAAGGCAAAAAGGGAGTCCTGTGGCAAGGTTTTGGTAAGCAGATTTACCATCTTTCAGGTGGCACAGAACACACTTGGCAGAGCTCACCTTTAGGCTGCTAACCAAGCAAACTGCACTCAACCATGTGCTGAAGTCCACAGTAAAATCTCCTGATGAAGTAATCTTACTCAGACATAAATTCAGGCCCTGGTCTGTGACAAACATATACACACAAGTAGCCTTTTACATTTATAGGTGTATGTATATACATTTATAGTGATGTATATACAAGTAGTAGATATGCCTAAATAATAAATATTCTGCCAGCATGGGGCTACCATTCATTAAAAAGGCACCTAAAGGTACCCCTAAAGGCAGTGACAAACCTATCAACAATGTTTTATTTTTAGTAGAAAAACCAGCCTCCTCTCAAACCAAACAAGTTATACAAACAGAGGAAAGGATTTCAGCCCAACTATGCACTGGGGGACATGGGTTAGTGATGGCCTTGACAGTGCTGGGTTAAGTGTTAGACTTGATGATCTTGGAAGGCTTTTTCAACCTCAATGGTTCTATGATTTTATGCTTTTAATAAGTGCCTGCAGTACATCTAAGGTCACAACCCTTCATTCCTCACACAGCTACAACTGTGCTGTAGCAGTTACTCAGGTAGTAGCATCAATTAACATGGTACTAGGCAGGTTTTTTTTACCTAACGAGTTCCTTATGCAGCTCAGGAGAAGTCAGGTAATCAGGTGAGCAGCTGGTCTTCTCTGGTGACCTGTCACTGCCCTCAGGACTCCCCACTCTCAGTGCTTTACTGGCAGCGTGGTGGAAGTCTGCCACCTCTGTCAGCCGCTGCTTCATCTCATTTAGCAAGTTAACATGAGCTGCACTCTGAAAGAAGCGTCTTCCAATACAGCCATCTACAGGTAATCTAAAAATGAACAAAAAAGCATGACTAAGTCTTGTTGCAAATGCCAAATCAACATCTCTGCAGATAGATTGGCTCACCGAAGAAGCTGCTGGTACCCATTGCTTTCTGGAGCAGCCAGTGTAATACACTGACTCTCCCCTGCTCTGCTCTTAATTATTGCTTGCTAATCTGCTGGAGCAGGTCAGACTCACCCATACTGTGGCCCTGGTCGGTGAAGGTACAGGAGGAAGAATTTCTGCCAGATCAGCGGCATGAGAGGGTGACCTGCAGGGGTAGCAAGGGCCTGGTGAGCCCAGCGGTAAATCATGAGCCTCTGAAGGGAAGGGACGATGGGCAGCTTCAGCTGGGTCTGGGCTTTCTGCAGAAACAACATTTCCAGACAAGTGTGGTGCTGTAAAAGGCTGTCACAGATTAACTGAGCAGACTAAAACAGTGTGAACACTTGGTAGTTACAGAGGAGAAAACTTTGGAAGCAGTCACACATCTGTTACAGGCCTTGAAGAATGAGCTGCCCATCTCACAGCTATGTTGGAGGGCAGACCTACATCTCTGATGCTTACAAAACCCCAGCATGATGGCTCTGACACAAGGTGTTAATTACAGTTAATTACTGTTCTTCCTCACAGAAGTAGACGTCCCCAGTTTAGATCTCCAGCTTTTTTCAGATTACATTTAATAAAGCTCTAGCAGAAATACGAAATGCAAAGTACAACTAACGTGAAGAAAGAACACAGAAGCAAAAACAGAACAAAAACAAAGCAACCTATGAGTAGCACCATCCCATTTTAAGAACACCACAGACCCACTAAATCATTACAGAGTCCCACTCCAAGCTCCTCTGTACTGTACCTGAAGCAGGAGAATGGGAGGCTTTTCTGAGTTCCCAAGTCTGGGAGCAGACTCTGGAACTCCCTCATCCCCTACACCAGACTTCTGGCATCCTTTTCCAGACACTGCCCAGACTCTTCTTATTTTCCAGCTAAAATCAAGACATGTAAGCCAAGGAACAATGCTCTCCAGATGGGCTCCAACAATGCAAGACATGTACTTGACACAGCCCAAGCAAACCTATTTCCACAGAGCCACCTCCTTCACTGAAACACACTGAAACAGCTGAGATGAAGGATGGGCCAAAAGTCACACTTTGAGAATGGACAGCTTTGGTTTCCACTTGCTTCACTCCAGAATTTCTAACTGAATTTGGGCAAAGAAGCTGGAAAATGCTGCAATGTGGTCTGAAGTACAGCTGATTAAGTGCCTTGTTAAAGGAAAGGCCTAAGTAGTTCTGAAAGCCTTGGAAAATAATTCAAAAAACAGAGAAAAGTAAAGGCCAGTCCTCTGCACAGTTCAGGTCATCCGAGAAATCATCTGTGACTGAAATACAGACACATTTTCTCACCTGAAAAATAAGAACTCCCCTTATCAGGGGAAGTGAAGGTTGTGAGGCATTTAGATGATCCAGCAAATCATTAGAAAGTACAAATTAGTTTTCTGTAAATAATGATATAGTAAAATCAGATATTTCTATGGTAGCTTTTAAATGTTAAAGAACTCAAATATACTCTAAATGTAAAAGAAAATTTCCCTGCTGTATATTTGCTCCTGCACAGTGAGGTAAAGCTTTATTTATGCATTTATCCTGGTAAGAAAGTAGCACATAAGAGAAAAACTAAATGATACATGGAAGCATTTCTCCATCAGTTCTCACAATTAATTAAAAGGGATGACCAGTTCTCTCACCTTCAAAGCCTGATCAGGAGTTAAAGCATTGATAACCAGCTCTCCCTCCACAACTCTGCGAAGCTGTGAATCCTCTTCAAATATTGACTCCATATTTAACACTGTCCATGCAAACCAGACCTGGACAACATAGAAATGACAGAAATACTGGTAACACAATGGCAGGGGGCAAGATCAGGAAGCTTGATGATTTCTTAAGAGGAGTAAGTGTTTAATGGAGTCTCTTTGCAGAGTTACAAAAAGCAGTATCACATCTCAACAAAACCACCTCTTGATCCTGAATTCAAACTTCCCCTTTGTACAATCTTGGGAAAGAAGGGGAAAAGTGGACACAACTGAATGAATTACCCAGAGAGCTCTGGAGGAAACAACCTTCTCAAACCCAGTAAAATAAGATCTCCTCTCTTCCACCTGCACTACACATCTGTCTGTGATACTGTGAGGTTTTTTTTTCCTTGTTGCTCAAATAAGGAGCTCACTTAAGCAGAGAGAAAGTAACTCGAATTCAAAATATTATCAGATAAAGACTGATCTAACAGAAAAGTCAGGATTTACAGATTTTGTCTGGTTAAACAGATCAAGAACAATAGTAGATTAGAAGAACATTTAACTAATAAATCCTATTATATGAATTCTTGGATGCAGATTAGACAAACTCTCCCTGTGCAGAATATCCATGTTCCTTAGAGCAATAAACCCACAGCATCCTCTTAGGCTAAACTGGGATTTTATTGCAAGAAAACTCTGGGACAGGAAGAAAAAGTGACCAAGAGAGAAATCTGGAAAAGAAAAAAAAAAAAAGACCCCTAGATCAGTATGCTGCTTTTCCCATCACAAAACACCATGATGGCACTCACCTGAGAGGAGTTGGCACTGCCCTCCACAAAGGATGGTGTGACATTGCCTGCCACGATCCAGCTGACCAGTGAAGACAGCATACCCTTGTCACAGTGATAGCCCAAAGCATTCTGCACAGAAACAGAAAACATTTGGGGTTTTTTTGTGACCAGGTGATTTAGAAGCTACAGGCGCATCACTCAATCTTTATCCTTTCCACCTCCTGTTGCTACTTTCCAACCTCAGCTCAGCCAGGGACCACTGAAATACCTGCTTGGACTTTCTATTTCTGTGAAACATTCTGTTGCAGTGACTGTGTCTGGTTTTCTTCAGGAGAGGGAGCTCCATTTTTGTCCTAAACGCACCATCAAATATTTTAAATGCAAAGGAGACAAACCACAATAGAATTCACACAAATGAAAACTGTGTTCCAAACTGGTTTTAGTAGTAATTATTACCATTATTATTAAAATACAAAACATTTAATGAATCTTGACCCACTCAGAAAAAAATTTTCTTGACCAACACGAAAGAAAAAAAAAAAAAAAAGAAATCAGATAACATCATCATCACTCATCATCACGACTGGGCGTCCAGAGAAGCTGGGACTGCCTCATCCCTGGAAGTACTGAAAAGAACAGTTTGGACACGGCATGGAGCAACTTGGGATAGTGGAAGATGTCCCTGCCCATGGCAGGAGTAAAACTGGATGGGCTGTAAATGTCCCTTCCAACCCAAATCATCCCAGGACTTCTCAGTCGTTCTTGCTGTACTTCAGGAAAATACATTCACATCAAAATCCGATTGTGCAACACATGAGCTGACCATTTACTCCACAGCCACACTAAAACACCACAGCCACTTACCTTGTGCTGCTGGTAAAGCAGCTTTTGCACACAGTCCTCCTGGCTGTACTGAAAAGCAGCTTTGCACAAGTCATCCAGCAGGCAGAGCGTGGCTCGGTCCCTGTGCCACAGCTGCTGGCTGGTGAGGACCTGCACCCAGAACTCCAGGACTGCAGCGGGCCCCACGCCATTTGGATGGTCACTTAGGAAAATATGAGTCTGACAAATTAAAGGGTAAAATCAGTCAACAGATTGCAGCTTTGAGTAAAGCTTAAGAAGTTTTTGGAGAACTGTTTGGCTTGCTTGAGGCTGTGGGGCTATCCTTAAATTCAGTAATTTACAACAACGCTCTCTATACCCAACTAAGTACAGCTTTGTCACCTTCAGCCTCCAAAGTTCTGCAGATTGGAGACCAGAGCACCTTGTGCAATCAGCAAAAACAGACACAGAAGCCTTAGGCAGGACCCCTGCAGGCATAAACAGCACCTATTTCCAAAGTCCAGGCGGCTGGTCCTGCAAAACGTCTTCCCAGAGTAGGTCTGTTTCCATTATCCCTCTCTAATGTTAGAAGGCCTTGGGGTTTGACCACTCTGCACTTAAAAAAACACTACTGTTCCCTAACTCAAGACCATGCTTCCATTCCAGAGCCCCAAATTAATGGTAAAAAGCAGAGTTTGCAAACATTAATATCTGTGCTGTATTCCTCAAATAACACAAACAAGAAAGCACTACTGCATATTAGATTTTCTTGTTTAAACAGTTTTGACCTGGTATGGGAAAATGAATTTTTGAAAAGTCTGAAAGGCAAATATTGTTTTTAGCATCACATGCACTGTCAGATTCAGGTAAGTTTGAGCAGCAGCATATCAGGAAACCAAACTCAACTACTAATGTTTGATACAGGGTACTCTCAGACTGAACTGCCAGGTTCAGTATCCTTTTTAACCTTTAACACTAAGACAAATAAGCTTGGTTTTAAACCCCCTTCTCTTTTTTAAATAATCTTCTTACCTGTATCATACTACTGAGCAGCTTAACATTTTCTCCATAGTTCCCTCCTGTCAAGTGCTGTGTCACTTTATGGGTAACCTGCTGGGTCACTCCTTGAGGGACTCCACTATCCAGATGAAGGAACAGTTCCACATAAGATAAAAACCTAGGGATGTCAACAAATGAAATTAAAATATCTCCTACTGCATATTAAATACAAAGCCTGCTTCTAGAGAATTTAAAACCAGTTCAACAGCACCAGTGAGACGCATACAGAAAGGCTTAGATTCACAACCACAATGCAGATTTAATTGCTCCAGTTCAGCCACACAATGGGCACAGTATGAACATTTCAAACATTACATGCCTGTAATTCAAGGCAGCTCATCAGGACTAAATACCCATTCTTGATCTACATCAGCACCCAAATCTTACTCAGGATTTGTTTGGGAGAATGTCAGGTGTCTAAACCAAACAATTATTATTAACTTTCACACAACTATGAATAAATTAACTAAACAAATGTATAAAATTAAAAAACGAACATATAATGCTTACTGTTCATTCTTCAGGAGGTAATACTGGCAAGAGTAAAACAAGGGTAAAATTTTATCCAGCACATGGACTACTGTTCTCAGATGCCTAGACTGGACTAGTACACCCAAAAGAGGGATCCCTTCAGCACAGAATTTCTCAATGCTGTCAGAAAACAAAACAAAACAAAAAAAATTAAGAAAAATATTCACTACCACCAGAAAGGGAGAAAAGGTATTGATTTAAATCTTATTAACTGAGATGTAAATACATTTATAACTTTACACTTTTATCTTTGAAAATCTAAATAGCTAAATACAGAGGGTTTTTTTCAGCTATAGGAATCATTCAATTGCTGACAGATTTGCTAAGTATTTCCTTTTCTAATATTTACTGAGTATCTCCTTCCTTTACAAATTCCTTTTTGGTGATCAATGCCCCATCTTCCAAAAATCACTGGAGATGCAAGACTTCATCAAGTTTCTTATCACTTTAAAGCTCACTATTCTTGCCTAACTCACCTCCCTCTCCAGGGAAAAAAGAGCCAAAGGCCAAACAGAGAAGGAGCAGGGGAGCACACTGAAGACGTTCTTTGGTTTTTTTATTCCATGCTCAAAGGTATGGAAAAAACTTCCACTCTCAACCCAAAATACCTTCATAACAGTCTCAAACTACTCCAGTGCTTCAGAGTACCTATGGCACAATTTTATTATGAAGAAATGGCTTCCTTGGGGAAGGAGAAGAGAGCCCAGATAATTCTTCCATAAAAGAGTAACATAATATTATAAGTAGAAAACAAGTTAGCAAAAATTTTGAATAGCATAGCTCATAATCAAAAGGATCACAGACTCAGGGAAAACAGTTCTGGTGAGAACCAATCAAATTTTTGTGTGGCTTTGTACCTCAAACAAGAAAATTTGATTATATCCAAAAGCCTGACCTATAAACCAGATAAAAGCACTGGAAAAGAATGTGTTGGAACATAGTCATGGCTAAGAGGTCTTATAATGCTCTTAAAATGTTCTTTATTTACCATTCTCAAGTGAGTTTTTTCTCCTCACTGTTTTCTGAATTTGGTGCTGCCTGATAAAACTAATTACCTCTAGAACAACCCTTTCAGGAAGTGTGGTTCAAAGTTACTTCTGTCCAGAGAAATTATTGTTAACCCCAGTTTCAGTACTATTTCTTATGACTGGACTCTAAGGTGCAGAAGGCAAAAAAAAATACAACTAGCAAAACAAAGGAAATAGCATGTTGTTTGAAAGAATTCGGGAATAATTTCTTCACAAAAAGGATTATTAAGCACTGGAATGGGCTCCTGGAGAGGCAGTGGACTCCCCATTCCTGGAGGTGTCCAAGGAATGACGTGGCACTCAGTGCTCTGGGTTGGGTCACAAGGTGGGGATTGGTCACAGCTTGAACTTGATGACCTTGGAGGCCTTTTTCAACCTAAATGATTCTGGGATTCTGTGAAATTGCAGTCACAGAATCACAGAAAGCTGAGGCTGAAAAAGACCTTGGGATTATCCAGTCCAAACCCCTGCAAGGGTCACACAGAGCAGGAGACAAAGGAATGAGTCCAGGTGGGTTTGGAATGTCTCCAGAGGGAGAATCTATGACCTTCCTGAACAGCTGTTCCAGGGCTCTGCTATCTTCAACATAATAAAGTTCTTCTCCATGTTGAGGTGAAACTTCCTGTGTTTCAGCTGTGGTCACTGCTCCTCATCTGCTAGCTGGACTCCACTGAAAAGAGTCCACCACCCCCTGGACGCCCCTTTGAGATGTTTGTCTGCATTAATGAGATCCTCTCAGTCTTCTCCAGACTAACCAGGCCCAGCTCCCCTCGTAAGAGACCACAAGCTGCTCGATCCCTTGCCTCACAAGTCCTTTACTCTTTAAACAGGCACAAAGCTGTTAACAACCCCCAGCTCAGCATTTGGGCAGCTGCTCCCAAAGAGACCAAAGCCAACAGCCAAAAAGCTCTCACCTGTGGCCCAGGGTGGTCATTGCCAGTGCCAGGTAGCAGCCGATGGGGATGTTTGCCTTCACAGCCTTGAGCAGGGGGTGCAGTGTGACTGACTCAGCCGTGTCCAGCGCGCTGTCACACACAGGGACAGCCAGCCCTCTCTGCTGCACCCCACGGTCATTCCTGTGCAGCTTCAGCCTCAAAATCAAACTCCACGCCCACTGATTGAAGGAAGTCTCTGGTGTTTCCCCATAGCGAACGATGCTGGCCAGGTAGGAGACCTGGAACAGAGCAGCAGGAGAGGGAATGAGAGGAAGCACAGCCATGACACAGCACGTGTGGCACCGGTCAGGGACTTGGTCCATGGAAAGAGAACTGGATGACATTTGCAGTCCCTTCCAACCCACACCTCCTAGGATTAGACCAACATTAATTATTTTTTAGACATGTAGTTTATCTAAACACTCTCCTCTTGAGGCCTCGATTTCTACCTCCCTCTCCTTCCTCCTCATCCCTTTACGTAAATGCTATCAATCTACACTGTCCACTTAAACTTTTCCAACCTGGATGCTGACCTTGAATTAAATTTCAAATTAAAATAAAAAAAGCCAGACACAACCTTCAATAATGTTTAAAGCATTTAAAACTGCTAGTGAAAGGAAACAGACAAATCTACGCAAAAACACTGTCTGTCAACAAAAAGCCTAAGACCTGGCAGCTTCTATTTAGTCATGTATGTGGACAGGGAGGGTCACATGTGCACATGTAGACTGTCACAAAGACCATGTCTAGATCACAAGGAATTATAAATCTCTGGGAAAATAAATGTATGTGTTCTGACAGAGTAGTATAAATTGCAGAGCTGGAGGTCAATGCAGATACTTCATCCTCCCTGAGTATGGGTACAAGAACCCTATTTTCTCTCAAATTCTAGTTATAGGCTCATGCAAGTCAGGACAGATTCACCAGCACAAGTGGCAACTAGGGCTGTCACTGGCTTAAGAAAAGGGAATTCATTTGGCTGGCACAAGACTACAAACCATGGTTAAGTAGTGCAGAGGAGCAAGTCAGAACAGAGCAGAGACAAAAAGGAACGTTCAGAGTGTGGGAAGAAAAGGCTGGGGGAAGAAAGCACAGACAAGGAGAAAACATCATACAAAAAACGCTAAGAAGACAAAGCCCTGCACAATGCTAAAACCTCTGAATAAATAAATAAAAGTATATTAGACTGTCCCTGGTTTGGAATATCCAAAATGGATATTTTATCCTTGATCCTTCTATCCTTCCATTTGCATTCTGTAACTTGGAGCTAGCCCTTCCTGTGTCCAGTGTACTGTAAAATCAATTTAATAAATGTCTGTGGTGTGTTCAGGTCACACAACACTGCCCAAAAGCTCCAAAAGGGATATTTGAGTGTTCAAATAAGGTAAGAGCTGGAGTGACCTCTCTTATGCTCACCAGTAATGAGAAATAGCCTTGCACTAGCAAGCACTGTCCACCTCTGCACGAGTAAAGGAGGAGCAGTTTGTGACTATGCACAAAACTGCAAGTGGGAAAATGTCTATATCAAGAAAGATGGAGAGAAACTGTTTATAAGAGTATGGAGTGACAGGACAAGGGGGAATGGCTTCAAACTGAGAGAGAGTAGACTTAGATCAGGTATTAGGAATAAATTCTTGGCTTTGAGGGTGGGCAGCCCTGGCACAGTTTTCCCAGAGCAGCTGGGGCTGCCCCTGGATCCCTGGAAGTGCCCAAGACCAGGCTGGATGGGGCTTGGAGCATCTTGGGATAGTGGAAGGTGTCCCTGCTCATGGCAGGGGGCGGGACTGGATGAGCTTTAAGGTTCCTTCTATCTAAACCATTCTATGATTCTCTGATTCTCACATAGATATTTAATAGAAACCTAACAGTATTTTCAAACAGTTCTGTGGGTGCAGACAACACTGAGTGTTGGTATGTTATGGAATTGTAGTTTTGGACAAAGAATAGCTTTAAAAAGAAGAAGAAACAAACAAAAAAAAAAAAAGAAAAACAAGGTGCTGCAGCTCTTCCCATTTATAGCCATGCACGAGTTATTCCTTGTAAGCAAGAAGAAAAGATACCTGTTTTATGCTTTCAGAAAGCAGCCCAGCATAAGGTTTTTGGGAGAGATATTTCTGATATGCTTCTAGGACCATCAATGCAACTTCAGAATGGACAGCTGGATCCAGGTGAAGGGTATTCTGCTAAAAACAGTGTCAGAACATAAAACCTTGAGTCATTTAAGAGGTCTCAACAACTGTACACTCAGCTGCACCACAGAGAAATAAATCCTAATCTTTTTCGGGCTGTTCAAATTAATTATTGCAGAATCCAGGGAAAAAACCTGCCCAGTGAAAAAAATTCAGCTCAACATTAAAGAGTACCAGGCTCATACTGGGCAGTACAAAGCCCAACAACTAGGTTATTTTTTAAAAGGCATCATAATATTCACTTTCCCCATGCATTTTACGAACATATGATAATTAATACAAAAATCCATAGTTGCCATTTTAGATTACATAATACAGACACTTGAACTCCTGCCTTGAAAACAAAACCAAATCCCATCACCATGTTTTTTGTACGAAAACACAGCAATTCCCCTATCACTGAGCACAGGTAACATTATTCCCACAATCCATTTCTATTTTTCTTTGAAAAGCATTCACCCTCAATTATGTCCTGAACTCATGGAGCTCCTGGAGCAACCCAATATTATGGAATAATTTCCAATCATTTAAATGATGCTCAGGGTTTTGAAACGTCTCATTTCAATTATTACTTTTCTTGCACTGTGAAAAACATACCTAGATACCAGCATGCAAACTACAGTCACACCAGTCTCCTACATATTTTTTGGAAGATTTCTCTGTTTCTGGAGCCAAAAGCATTTTAATCATGTGACTCATAAAATTGTCCTGCCAGCTATTTCCTTATTTCGAGAGGTAAAAAAATCCCTGCTTAAATATCTCTTAAATTCAGCTGCAGCACTGTAAGAAAGCAGCACAAACAAGTCCTCTACAGGCAGAGTGCTGCAAAATTATTATGAAATTCCCATTTTGCGCCATTAGGTGTAGAGCCATAACATAAAAGCATGCAATTAACTGTTTTGAAATTCTGCTCTACTCCCAGGTTGAGTTAAACTTTTGCTCTAAAAAAGTGAGAAGATTCAAGGCTCCTGTTTTCAATACCTACATGCTCACCAAATCCCCAGTTCAGCCCTTCCAAAATAATGCAAGCCAGTTTATTCTCCACTGCTGTCAGGCTGTAATTTAACAACCAGTCACGGATCAGGGCTATCTCGGAGGAAGAAGGCTTCCACAGGTACAGGGGCAGTTCTTTAAACAGATACAAAGAAACCTTTGAGGAGAGAATGCAGAAAGTGCAAATCAGTATGCAGCACACAACAGCCAGCACGGTGCCCTGCTATCTGAAAAGGAGGTATGACCAAAAACCCCACAGACAGGTCTTTAACACATCCTTATGTACCAAACCGTGTCTTATCACACAACCTGGTATGGTTTAACTGGGTGTCTGATTTAATTTAAATTATAGACATCAGCACTTACCATCCCCACTTGCTCAATGGTCTCTCGAATCCGGTCCAGCAGTACAGAAATAATCTGTGTGTGGATGCTGGCAATGGCTCCCAAGAGTTCTCGACCAACCTTGGAAAAAGCCTCTCTTGTGGAAAGACTAACATAGGACACCTGAGAAGATGAACAGGGAGGAGTTACTGCATCTGGCTGACCTCCACTAACAAAGGAAATAAAATGTCCTTTAGAAAACACAGGGCTAAATTGCTCTTGATCATACCAGACAAAGTTGACAAATGCCCCTATGAAAAGTGAAACTGACTGCCCTAAAAGACCAGGAAAGTTCTCTGTCACAGTGCCAAAATAAATATGTGCAAAACTAAACCCAGGACAACGCAGCCACAGGCACTAAAAAAAATCCCACCAAAAACAACAGAAAAAATACCACATAAGGAATTCCAGAGCTATAAGTTAGGCCTGCATGAGAGAAATAAAAGAAAATAAACACATTTTTGTTTATTTCTTTCATTCTGGCTTTACTTACAGAAAAGCTGTTCTTTTTTCCAGAAAAAACAAGTACTTCAGGTAATTTTAATTCAGTACTTTTTTAAAAAGTAGCACTTTTTTAATTCCACAGTAGAACAAACTACAGAAGCCATGAAGGTTTCACACATTCCACTGTTACAAATAAAAGGAACATTTTCCTTCTTTTCCTGAATGGACCAGTAACATTACTCGCCTCATATATCTCCAAAACAACAATTTTAATAAAATCCTCATCAACATCAGGCCGTTTGGTTTGTGCCATCTGAGCAAATGTGGTGAGCAGACAGATTTCTTCTGAGCAGTTCATTGACTGGAGATACTTTTCAAACTGTGCAAGATGCTCTGGATCTAGAAAAAAAAGTCAAGTGAAAGAAACATGATACAAGTGCAATAGGACATACATCAGCAGCATTTACATAGTTTTCACTCAAATCCCAGAGAAGCAATCTGTGGAGACCATTTCATGCCAACTACAAATAAAACTTCTGCAAATATCTAGCCCCGGTCTTAATTATGCCCAAAAGCTACAAAGAAAGGCCAGTTTTAGTTTCCCAAATACAATACAAGACAAAATACTGGATGCACTCATTTGGAATTTATCTCTGAAAACAGAGAACTGAACCTGCACAAGCAGGAAGGCTAAGAGATGCTTTCACTCAAATTCAAGGCAGGTCTCCTCTTTAAACCCAAAAGAGATATTGCCAAAAGCAAATATATATTCTGTTCCTGAGGGTGTGGCATAACACAGGATAGGTAAGGATACAAAGGAACCTGTACAGGGCTTTAAAATATTTTTTTTTTTTATTTTTTCTAAATAACTTTAAATAGAGCCTATGCAGCAAAACAAGCACTGAAAGCAGCATTTGAGCTATAAAAACTTGGGAGAGTAATCTGCCTTCTCTGAACCACAACATGCCACCAAACACTGTTTACAGTGATTTTATCATAGCAGCTGAATATACAGAAAAAGCACCCATTGTGCACTCAGCTACCTAACCTGAACAGGCATGTGCTCAGTGTGCTTGTGATCAAACACTTACACTTAGGTTACATTCTATTTTAAGGGCTTTCAAGAACTTTGCAACTCTACTCCAACCTGAGAAGGTCAGGCTAGTACAGGCAAAACAGCTTGTGGAACAGCATGGTGGAGGATTGTGCAATTTAAGAAAAAAAGTTTCTTCCAAGCAGTTAGAGAAACTACAGTGCTGATAGATACAGCAGGGCAAACAGGGGGTGCTCATCTATTCACCTCCATTTCCTAATGCTATTTTTTTATCCTTGTGGCAGAAGTTACTGACAACTGTGTTTCCCCTTATGCTTTTGGGGTTTTTTTGAGGGGATGCAGGAGGACATTAAAAATGACCATATCATTATTGTGCCTAAAGGCACAGCAGGGACCCACAGTGAGGAGAAGGGGTCAGCTGTGGGCTCCACACTGACCTCAAACCCACACCAAGCCATAGCCTGGGATTGAAGATGGACACAAGGAATAAGGGAAGCAGAGAGACTCCACCTACATCCTATCATCTCATAGTGGAGAAACAACATCTCTACCACCCACTTGCTACTTGACCCTATTCTTTTCCTCTAATCACACTACAATTCATGTTCAGGGCACCCTAAAAATCACTGGCTTCTCAAATCTTGATACTGGCAGCAAGGAAACTGTGACCACAAATAAAATCTTAGTATCCTTAGATTAAAGGCATATTAAATATTATCTAGTTCCAAATCCCTGCTTTGGGCAGGGATGCCACTCATTAGAATGGGAATTATGCTCCTGATGCCTTAGCTTTTATATTTTTCATGTATTTGTAATCCTGCAATTCTTTAGTGTATAATTCTAAACCCCATATACAGTGTTAGCTCCTGCTTTTCCATTGTGGAGAAAAACAGCTCTAAACAAGACAAAACAATTCCTCTCTAGGGCTGGGAATCAAAGAAATATGGGAACCAACCTCACTGTCTCAGGCACTGAGAAATGCAAATAAGAGTGAATTGGGGGGAAGAAAACTTGGGGTAAATGACTTCATTACCTGAAGCTGGAAATGGAAGATTATATATTTAATATATATCCCTATATATATATATATATATATCCCAATATACAAATGGACCAAACTTACAAAAATACGAAAACCCGTGACCTGCTGTCCATTTTTGGGGGTAGCCCATGGTGGGGCTTTGTCTGCCCCAAATGTACCTGAAGGCCCTTCAATAAATGTAACTGGTTTTTATTCTCTTAATTTTGTCTGGCCAATGTTTTTAAGTAGTCCCAAAGAGGCATTATTCACCCCTCTATGGATTTGATGCCTAAAGCTTCCATCAGTTACCAAGGCTTGCTTCCTCCTGTAGATTCACCACCCTTTTCTAATGTTAATTTGTGAGAGCAAACCACTAAAAAAGATTCTCTCCCAAGATGTCATGGTCATCCAGAAATTACATGAAATTAAGCATTAATTTTTTAAGTGTCGGTTAAAAGAAAATATTTAAGAAGATTAGATGGCTTTCACTGAAAGAACTGTTGATATTCCTGGTCTAGACGCTGGTGAAAAACAGCATTATGCTGACAGAACTCACTGCAGAGAATGCAGAGGATAAAGAAATCCTGCATCAGCATACCAGGAACTTTGAAACATAAAAGTTAGCTAGAAGCAAAACAATGCCTGAAAAAGATCATTTTATAAAAAAAAAATCTCTGTTTGTTACTGCAACCCATAATAGTTGCAGTCAAAATTTTGTAGCAAAACCAGAAATAAAGACATTCTAATGGAAACAGTGTAACAGTTACTGCTTTGGCTGGCAAGCACTTCCCAGACCAGACCTTCAAGTGCACACAACTACAGTCTTGGTATCTCTCTCTCTTTCTTTCTGTAGCTTTAAATATTACCTGAGCTTGCCCAGAGTCAAGATACTCAGTAACCCCTCAGAATCACCATTTGCTCCCATTTCTCCATCAAGTCTGGGTAGATGGGGTAACAGCTACCTGGGATACCAGCCAGCTGAGAAGCAAAACTGACAAAAATGAGATTTGCTGACCCTGAAGAGTGCAAAGAAGCTGTAAAGTAGGGAATAGTAAACTGCTTGTTTGTTTGTTTACCTGTCCCTCTGTCAATCAAGTCCTGAAATATTATCCATGAATGCAGCAGCAGAGGGAAACTAGCATTCCAACTAAATAGCTCTGCTATAGCTGAAGATACCATGTCCACTGTGGAGATCCATACGGGACAAAAGTCAAGAGGAAACGAAAATCAAATGTGTTACTTAGGACAAGAAATGCATGAAAAGAAGGTTTGAGATAAAGGAAACATAGTTGGAGACAAAACCATATCCCACAATGTGAGTTTCTAAAGCCAAAATTAGCAGGTTTGGTGGGAATAAGAAAAGGAGGACTCTAAAAATATGTTATTTATGGAACTATCAGCAGCTCAACAGTCAGCCAGGCAAAAAAAAACCAACCAAAAAACCAACAACCAAACCCAGCCAAAAAATTGCCACAATCCTAAGTGATACTGAGGTCTGTACTTCAGGATTTAAACCTCACTCTCCAAATACTGTTGAAGGTCAAGATGGGAAATCATACAAGAATACACAAGAGGTACGTCCTGCACGTCACTCTTGCAGGTCTGAGGCAGCCACAGAGAAAACTAGGACAGCAAATATATCAATTGCTGTTAAAATGACAATTTGGGTAAACAGGTACTGGAAAACCATGAACTGCCCAAGACATCTCTACAGCCAGTGGACCAGTCCTGCTCTCAAGGGTGCATTTCACAAGGCAACCTGCAAAGAGTTAAACCCACGGGTGATGCAGCAGCAGCTGAATGGACCAGAATTGGTTCTGCAGGGGAGGGATTTTACCTTTGAGCCTCTGCTTGTAGTCAGCAGGTTGAAGAGTAGAGCAGAGCTGCTCCAGGTGCTCATTCTCAGCACAGTGCATAACAAAGAAGAGCCTCCAAAGCATGCTGCTGGACAAGGTTCCATAAGGCATCTCAGACATGAACAGCCAGACTCCCAACCTGTTGGATTTGAAGAGGCAGCTAGGAACAGTTCCACCCTGATAAATCCCAACATTTTGAAAGGAGACATCTCTCGCCCACACCTCTGCTGTATAACAGATCTAGGAATGTGAGGATGTGTATCTGCACCTCAGATTCTGAACCAACCTCATTCTGAACTGACCAAGATTTCAGAGCTTCTGTCAGTTGCTACAACTCATTGCTCAACGAATTCCTCCCCACCCTGATGCTACCAATGCACTGAAAAAAATCCTACTTATTTCAGTCTTGTTTAAACCTCCAAGTATTTAAAGCTACTCCAAATCCCAGTTTTAAGTATTCAACTCCTCCAAAACTAAGCCAGTGACGGGATTACCCACCTTTTTGCCTTCAGAACATGTAGAACAGTTCTAAAAAACAGCTCATCAAACTCCAGTTGCAATTTTTCCACAGAGTAGGGGTGTTCTACTGATCCATATTGTTTATTGACACTAACATACTGGGCCCAGTGATCACTCACATGACACAGTGTCATCCTACACAGCAGAGAAAACAAGACAAGGAAGGGTCATTAAGTATGTCACCACCACAGAAAAACACAGACAAGGGCTACCAGACCAGAGTCTAGCCACAACAGACATGTCCAACATTCTGCCCTCCGGGTTCCAGAGGTTTCCATATAAATTGTATCAGTCAAATTTCTGTGTTCTCCCTCCTTGGTTTTCAAAGCCAACAAGGCATAATACTCTGTTATACCAAATTAATTTGTGTGTGATCTTTGGAGCCTTCAGGTAACTGTACAGGATGAAATGGCAGTACATACAGAAAGGTCACAGGAATAATTACATTGAGAAAACTGCTACATCCACAACACAAAGAAAAAGATGGATTTTGTTTCTGATTTGACTGTGTTCTCCCTTGAGAATACACTCATAGAAGCCATATAGAGTGAATACTAGATATTTAAAAATAAAGAGCTTTTAAGCTTCAATTACATTTACTTAATGCAACAATAGGACAATTTGCAGGGAGCAAATTAAAAAGCCCAAAACAATTCTGGGTAACAACAGAAATAAAGCAGTAATATCTGTTATAGATAGGGGAAATTCAAAGAATTTCTGTTTGTTGGGTTTCAGTGACTACCAAAGACAAGCCTAACAACATCACCAATGGAAGCCAGCCTGGTTTCCCACAGCTCACCTGGCTCCTTTGCACCCACAGCATTTAGATTTTGCAATTCCCTATTTCAGATTCCCAGACTGGCTAACCCTTAATCAACCAAATGGCAGAGCAAAACCTACCTGAGAACTGTTTGGGTTGGATTTGGGTTTTTTGTTTGATGGTTGGTTCTGGGGATTTTTTAGCAGCTCTGAATATCAAATAAATATATGCATGAAACAGATTCAAACACACCACAGAGAAAAAAATTCTCTTACTTGATCAGCTGACCAATTCTCTTCACAAACTGTCGGTACCGTGCTCTGTTAAACGTTTCTAATCCCACAGACAGAAGTTCCACTAAGGAGTTTGCAAAGGCAAAAATCTTCATCATCTTCTGGGGAGATGTTTTTTCAGGAAAATAAGCACCTAAGACGGAAACACAAAAATACGAGAAAAAAAAAAGTGTGAATTCTGGATTTTTAACTAACCTAACAAGCCCTCAAAGCAACAATTCACCATATTGTGAACTGAAATGTATGCTTTGTTTATGAAATTAACAATAAATACCTGCTAAGTATGAAAGTACAAATAAACCATGCAGGTAGTAAGACCTCTGGCAAGCAATTACCTTCATGTACTTGTACAGATATTTTGGGGAAAAAAAAAAGTCAGAGAAAAATCACAGTAACATTACAACTAAGAGGCAAGGGGGGAAAACAGTTCTGAAAGCACTTCTGGGAGCTAACTGACAACCAAATCCAAACTAAGGGAGATGTTTTGCATGCATATTGCTATGAGGTTTTCATTTATCCCATACACATGACATACACTTCCATCTCATCTCTTTAGCCTGCGAGCTGCTGCACAGGTTAATTATTATTTTTCTCAGAGAGTTTCACAACACAGCAGCACTCTTGGCAGTGGTAGTCACTAATATAATTAGCTTAAGCAAAATGAAGAACAACTCTCTCAGAATAACTGATTTACCTTCAGACGTAAACCCGAGGAACTGCTGAAAGAGTTCATGAAATGGGAACTGTGACAACAGAGCAATCAAGTCATCTTCCAAGAGCAGAATCCAGCTAGTCTCAGGATCCTCATCCTACAGACAAATATGGGTGCTGTCAGTAGCTTTACAGTAAAACCAACAGTAAAGGGCTTCACTGTTGTACTAATTACAGTTTTGTCAGGAGTAACTGAAACATTTGAATTCTCTCTGCTAATACTCACTACTGGAAGCTCCACTCTCCACAGTTATACCACAGAGATAAAAGAAGACTAAAATAGAAGTAAATTCAAACCACATTTTTTAACTTAACAAGTCAGATTTTCTTCATCCATTTCACAAAGATCAATGAGCTTGAACAAAACAATATTTATTTATTGAAAAAAATAAAGGAAAAACAAAGAGAAACAAAAGAAGCCATCTGCTGTACCTCTTCTCCTCCTTCATCTACCAGAGTCCAGTTCCCAGATTCCTTCCCAGACGAAGAACTTTTCCTTTCACTTGGTTTCATATGGCACATGAAGTCCACACGATTTCTGGTTTAAAGTGAAAAATCAAGTTTAAAAAATTAGAAAATAAAAAATTTTAATTCAGTAATCTTTTAGTTAAGGGAAGATATTATTGTAAGAGAAACAAATTAGCAAGCAAAGCAGAAAGATGCCTCACAGGAAAGGTCCTGGGGGTGCTGGTGCCAGTGGACAGGGGCCCAGGGGTGCTCAGGGGGGGAAGAAGCTGATGGCCTCTGGGCTGTCCTAGCCAAGGTGTGACATGGCCCCAGGGCAGGGAACGGAGCTGGGAAGGGTCTGGAGCCCCAGGAGGGGCTGAGGGAGCTGGGAAAGGGGCTCAGGGGTGGAGCAAAGGAGGTGAGTGGGGCTTGTGGCTCGACACAAACTCCCGCCAGGAGGGGACAGCGGGGGGGTCGGGATGTGCTCCAGTACAGGTGATAGACAAAAAACAGCCTCAGTTGCACTAGGAGAGAGTTGGATTAGTAGACTAGGGATTTTTTTCATGAAATTTGGTGAGGCAATGCAACAGACGGTTTAGGGCAGTGCTGAGTAACCTCTGTGGAAGTGCTCACAAGGCTTGGGATTGGCACACGGGAGGACATGGTTTAGCAGTGGACCCAGTGGTTCTGCTAAAGGGTTGGACTCTGGGTTAAAACCAATCTAAAAGGCGTTTTCCAACCCTGGATGTAAATGACCTAGGATAAACCTGGTTCCTGACAGCAGGAACAGCAAGAGACAAGCCTCAGCTTCTTTTCACCGTAAGAGAGAACCCTGTGGAGGCTCTGAGTTCTGTGATCAAATTTAGAGCTGCACCCCAGGACACATTAAGCTGGGCCCTGTTCCAAAATGTTAAGTATCAAAAGGCACTGGCAACACACATCCATCAGGACAATGGTTGCCCCGGCAGTTCTAGAAGGAAATGTACAATAAACCCTTTAAAAAACAGCTTTCAATTAACAAGACTCCACTTAACTCACACCGAACTATCACGATCATAGTGGCAAACATAAATACCAGCAAGTTTGATTCTTTGACCTTAAAATTGGGCAGAGGGAGAGGCCAAGTAATGTATTTGCTTGGAGCACATAAACATTTTCACTCATGACTGATTTCATTAACCGCTTCTCCAAGCACTCATTGTACTAGATTGAAAATAAACTTTTTAAAAAAAGTTATGAAAACATACCAAGAAGTCAAATCGGTGTATACACCAAGCTTTACACCTTCTCCTGGGGATTCCATTGCAGAGACCGTATAAAAAGCAGGCCACGGTGCAAAGCAAGAGATATTTCAGAAGCCACACGCAACAAAACCTGTGGGTCTGTCAGTTCTTCACAAGCTAGTTCACAGCTGAATGAAAGTGCATCATACGGTGTACACACAAGCAGGTTCTGCCAAGCTGAATTTTAAGATGAATGAGTAAAACAGTTGAATTAAACTGTGAATCTATTTCGTGCCTATATTTATGATTTGCCTGCAAGAACTTTTAGATTTTTACAAGAAGATTGTGTTTTTTCTACTCTG
>CM031878.1:1904157-1937817 GCA_018697195.1 Certhia americana | reverse complement strand
CAAGGAGCTTGAAAGAGACTTTAGGCAAGGGCTTAAGCTAGTTCCTCTTTAGTGCCACAAGTCCATGAAGCAGTGAACTCCCCTGGTGCGCCTGGTCGGGGTGGGCAGGGTCCCACTCACTGCACAGAAGGCAAACACAGAGCGGAGGATCTGTGTGCTGAGGGACTCTCTTTGTCCTGGTTCTAGCACCCCCAGAGCTGATGGTAGGGCAGAGTTTGGCCATCCTGGGCTTTATGGAATCTGACAAGGCAAGGCTGGTTGGGCTCACCACCCACAGCCCACCTGTCAAATGGGGAAAGTGAACCTGACTCAGTATTGGGGAGAGGAAAAACAACAGAAAGCACTGACTCGGGAAAATTAATGAGGATCCTCAGGGCATGCCTTTGCCGAGAGTGAACACCAGAGCCAAATTGGACATGCTCCTCTCCTCAGTGTGGCGCCAATTAGTGGCATTCATCCTTAGCACCGCCACAAACGAGTCTTGGCCACCAGGTCTCATCTTGCCTTCAACAGAAAAGACCCTTCACTTTGTCCTCCCTGCCCAGCTTCTGTCCCACAAGATGATCCAGCCTCTGCGTTTCCTCCCAATCCATCCACAAATGCTTTTAACCTATCAGGACAGACAGATCCCAGAGCATGCAAAGCAATATTGTCCTCTAGACCTTAGCCAAGCTTCCAGTGTACTGTAAAACACTAATGCCTGTTTTTGGGGATCGAGCAATCATTTGCAATACAATCGGCACTGTACATCTTATACACCGTACCTTGATAGAGTAAGGAGCTGGTACTTCTTGCAGAGATCACAGTCCCTCTGGGGCCTTATAGTAGTTTTCCTAAACAACAGGAGCTCGGAAAGTTGACAGTAGTAAATGCAAGCCTCTTACAGGCATGCAATCCTTGCCTAACACGACATTCAGCTGCTAAGGTCTTTCCCCTCTTCTGAGTAAAATGCCTGATCGGAACTAAAAACAGGACTATGTTCTCCATGGGCTGTCAAAGTGGCAGAGACTATTGCTGCAATGGCAAATAATGCAATGCAAAAATGATGTTTCCTGCACACAAAATTGCTGCTGACCAGAGCATCCACCTCCATGAGGAGTACAGTAGCAGACATGCATTCTTTCTGAGATTCTACTAATCTCTTCCCTGGGCAAACTTTTCCCTTTTCCGTCAATTTACGAAAAAATCACATCCTTCTCAATGCTTTGCCATGTCTAAAGCGCCTGGCGCATTTCCTCGTATTTCGCAAAAGGAGATAAAGTGCTTGTATACACCAGGATCAAAAAGCAGCTTTGTCCCCCCTGTTTACTGCACATAGGGTTGAAAGCCCAGTACTCACACAAGCTTCAGGTAGAGGAATACCAGAATCCCAGAACGTTTTGGGTGGAAAAGGACTTTAAGCCCATCCCATCCACCCCCTGCCATGGGCAGGGCATCTTCCATATGCCAAGTTGCTCAAACCCTGTCCACCCTGGCTTTGGACTTTCCAGGGATAGGGAACCCACCATTTCTCTGGGGAACCCTGTGCCAGAGCCTGCATCGCCCTCAAAATATGGGAATCCCAGAGGCCCTCATTGGCAAGAGTTCTGGCCAATCCTTCTGCTTGCCTGCTCATGCATGTCTGTGGTCAATCAAGAGCCCGCATTCCAACTCAGATTAACAGGGCTTAGTGCCCAAGGAAAACAATTTGGCTTTGCTTTCTATGCGACAAGTGAAGGTTTTCAAGTTGAGAGTACCTCATCATTCTGACACAGCCCAGGGCGAGCTGGTTGACGTGGAGCCACAGGGCATTACGGAATAGTTGATCCGCTCACACTCGAGTCCAAGAACTGAAACAACACAGACAAAACTGTCCATAACATCTTTAAAATGAGGGCAAATCTTCTTTTGTCCTTATGCGTCTCCCCGCGATTGCTTCTCCCCCCCACATGCCACAACAACCCAACTGGCCAGAAGCTTGGGCTAGTCCCTGCAGGAAACAAGGAAGCTGTGATTCCTCCGGCTTGTCCAGAGGAGAAATAATCCCTCTATGCAACCGGTAATTCAAAGGAGATTACTAAGCTTGAAAAATCTTCAAGACTAATGTGGAGGGTACCAGCCTACACATTTCTCCCCTGGGGAGACCAGCCAGCTTCCTAAAGGCTGTAAGTTTCCCAAGGTATCCAGTGTTCCTGTGGTCCAGTCTACTTTCCCTTACAACATGTACTTTAAATCAAGGATCATTCAGCCCTCAAGATCATCAATCCCACCATACTGCTGGCACTGCCCAGGCCCCATTATCACACTGCCCCCCAAGTGCCCACAGGTACATGTTTGGGTTTTTTTAATTTCCATGTTCCAAGTATGAGCCATACAAAAAGCACGGGGGATTTATGAAACATAGGTGCTTTGACTGGTTGTCTCCTTGCCATGACCTGCCCAGCCTTTTCCAAGCAGGTTTAAACCCTTTGGAAATCTGTTGTCTGGTACGAAACCTCATTTCACATCTTTTACACATTCCATGAACATCCCACTTGTTACACTTATGGATCTTTTTCAACAATGGGATGGAAACTCCCACATCACCCTCTTCAAAAGTGGATCCCTTCCCTACCACAGAATCATTAGGGTTGTAAAAGTGTCTAAGACCTGAGACACAATCACATGGCCAAGCCACAAGTAAACTGGGTCCCCATTCTAGAGGGACAAAAGCACACCCAGCACGAGACACCCAAACACCACACCCCCAGACAAAACAAACAGCAAATTCAAATGGGGAAAAGGAATAGCAGCCTGAAGAGAGGTAACTTGGCAAGATGACACACTGGAATGTGAAGCCGGTTGCAAGCCTGAAGCTGATCTGGGATAAGTCTGTCTCTGCAGTCCCTGTCCATCCAACAGTCCCACAGATCACAGGCCAGCATCAAAGCGCTGCTCAGCCCTCTTTCTACTCAGTCTGGAATTCCCCCGCATGTTCTGGAATCCCCCCTGCTGGGCCACTTCCCTGTGAGGCGTCTGCTTCGGCTGTACACTCATTCCAGGGGGTCCCACACCACTACAAGATCGTGAGACACAAGTTAAGACTCTTGACACAGTGTGCCACATGTTGTCCCCATGACTGGCTTTCACCTGCATCTCCAGCCACCACCAGCCCTTGGCTGAAAATCCTGTAAAGTCTTCCAGAGTTTCACGTGGTCTTCCAGGTGTTGTTAAGGCGCCAGACATCTGGCCTAGTCATTGGAGTATCCAGAGTGACCACAGCTGTCAAGGATGACAGCCACAGCACACATGCAATCAGGTAGTGGGCAAAAATGTCACTACCTTGACTCCATCAGTTTTAGAATGTGATGGAAAATAAAAAATATAAAACACGAGGCAGAAACCTTGGAGCAGTGGGGGCATTGAATCCAGACCTTGCTTGAGACACCCACACAAGGGGTAGCTGCTACACCCTGCTTCCTCACTGCCAGAGGGGACAGACAGCATCAACTCTGGCCTGTCCCCTGAGCCCTGCAGCAGGTTGGCAAACCCAGAGGGCCATGCTGCCATTTGATGGTTGTGGGCATTTACCTCACCAGCTTTGATGTGCTCATAGTCTGCCACTCTTCAACGGAGTCTATCTCCTTGGTTCCACTCTGCGGTAATTCCGTCCTGCGAGACAAACAATATATTGGCTGGGGTGTCCTCTGCCCATGGCAGTGGGGTTGGAACAAGGTGACCTTAAGTTCCCTCCAACCCAAATCATTTTATGTTCAGTGTTCCAAGAATTTAACATTCAGTATCAAAAAATCCCCCCCTAAAGGTAATTCTAGGGCGAGAGAAAGGCTAAAAGGATGGGATGTCGGGATGAAGGCAAAGACATTGCTTGGTGGGGCGGCTGGATGCCATGCTTCTCCAGGGAATTTGCCCCTGCCACTGTCCGGGGCGTTGTTTCTGAGGAGTCACCCTGACCATAGCTCACCCACAAGCCACACCATGGTTTCACAACACCCTGCCCCTGGAAACCACTCCCCCTCCGCCCTCCACTAGCATTTCCAACACTCACCAGTGTCCTCCAGGTGTGATTTCGTCTGACCAGCTTCAGGAACAGCTGCCAAAAATGGGAGAGACAGGAAAGGTGGAGAAGAGGCTGGCTGTTCAACAGTGGCACTGAGCCCACTGGGAGCATCCCCCCTCCCCACCTCATCCCAAAACCCAGAGCTGGGAGAAGAGCATCAGGAGGCACTGAGAGCTGCAAGAACCGCCATCCCTTTCCATCCCTTCACCACAGCCACCCACTTTTCCATACCTTCTCCTGCTGCTTCTGTGTGACCAGGTTGGTTTCGACACAGCCTGCCCGCCTCGTCCCTTGTCCCGGGCAGCGCTGCTCGTACAGACCTTGCCTAGGACACACACCAAAATCCACTGGCAGACACACTCGGGGGGCAGGCCTTGGGAAGGAAAGCGCAGCCTTATGGGAAGATGCTGCCTGCAGAGCAAGGAAAGGCACAACAGGCTCCCTCACTTGTCGAAAAAGCATTGCAAGGCCGGCTGCTCTTGGATTGGGGTAAAAAGTTCCTGGCAATCAAGGCCGGCATGTCCCAGAGAAGGGCTGGGGAAACCGCCAGGAGCCCAAATCTGACGAGGAGCACTAGGGAGCTGGGAAGGGTCTCAGGCTGGAGCAAACGGAGGCTGAGTGGGCCCTTGTGGCTCTGCACAACTCCTGCCAGGAGGGGACATCCGGGGGGGTCGGGCTGTGCTCCCGGTACAGTGACCAGACAAGAGGAAGTGGGTGTCAAGTTGCATCAGAAGGAATGTTTAGCATATTTTGCACTGTAAAGTTACGGAAGGAAAAGAGAAAACCGCTTCCCAGAAAGAGTTTTCATGCCTGAACAGGCTGCCCAGGCAGTGGATGTCCACCACCATGCAAGCCTTCAAAAAAGTTGTGAATGTGGCAATTGGGGACTGGGTTAGTAGTTGCTGGCAGTGGCTGGGGGAAATGGGTTAGACTCCACGCCCTTAGAGGGCTTTTCCAACCTGATATTCTCTGATTATAACCATTTGTATCCAGCCCTGCAATGCTACCACTGGCCATGTCCCCTTTGGTGTGCTCTTCACCAAGCACCCTGCTCTTCTGAGCACACCCTGCCAGCCCACTCACACAGACAGAGCAAGGGAGGAAACCCTCTTCTCATTAAAGCATTACCAGGGCGTATGTGTGTGTGTGTGTGAGCCCTGTCTGTGTGTGTGTGAGCAGCATTACCCACATGGCAAGAAACATGCAGCACATTTGCTTTACCTCCAGGTCCTTCTTGTACTGAAGAGGTCCTGTTTTTGTGAATAGTCCTCCATTATCAGCTCTATCTGTGAAGATACAGACCTAGGGTCAGCACATCCCAACCATTCAGCTCCAGGACACACTCTGTGGCTTAGAAAGAAGAGCCACAGATTACACTGAGCTGGTTTAAAGACCTTCATCCACCCTAATCATCTTCATAAAACTCATCTTTTCATGCTTGCTGCCTAAGCCTTGACTTGTGTAGGCAAGCGCCTCTACAACCTATCTAGCAATATATAGTACTGTATTGACCTCGCAGACTCTGGCAAACTGGGAAGGCCCACTCCCCTCTGCAGATCCCAACCAATTCCCTGGTTCTAGCATTTTTCCTAGTTACCAGACAAAGAATCGCAAGCCAGAAGAGTTAAAAGGCCTTGCCCTTTTTAGCAGCCCTATGGGAGATCTACAGACAGCCTATAAACAAACAACCCTTCCATGTTGTGGCTGCCAGCCCCAAAAAGCACACGAAGAGACATGTGAAGTGAGAAGAAGAAGTTGAGGTTCTACACATTCTACAACAGTTACAACACATGGATGCCTCACCTTTCCCAGCAGCCCAGCAATGCGGGTGTGGGCAGGGACTGAGACCTTGGCATGAGACAGCACCAGGATCAACCCTGGCTGGGGCCGGTTCAGCACCCTGGCAGGAAGGCACATCTTCCCGCAGTACCTGACTCTTTTTTTCGATGCAGCTTTTGCTTTTTCCCTGAAGGTCCTCCATCTTCTTTGGCTTTCCTCCCGAAGGGTTTGCGCCATCTGGATGTGACGCTTGTCCTTCCACATTTCTACTCCGCAAGAGAAAAATACATTCAATATTTATACATGTGTTTTCCTAAGAGCCTGTTTCTCAAGTCAGCACTAGAACCACCACACATCCCCTTGGAAATGTGAAAAAGCTCCTTCTTGTTTGAAGTGGCCTCTCAAGACAGTGCTCACCATGTAAGGATCAGTCCTGCGGGGACCTGCTCCCTAGTTTGAGAAACTCTCCCCCTCATGCAGGTAATCTAGGCATGTTTCACACTTGCTTTACCAGGCCAGCAGGAACAACTTGGCGCACAGAAAAATGACGGCTGAAAAAACATCAGGCTCCTCTTGCTGAAGGTGAGTGCCACACCAGAAACACCAGCCCAGCCCGCCCCACCAAGCATCAGAGCCAAATGGCAGCTCCTTATTCCAGCCCCCACAGCCTGCCCCAAACAACATCTGTAATTATTGCCAGCAGTGGGTGATGGCAAGCCATGTTGGGAGGCCCACAGGGGCAGCAAAGGAACCTGGATTGGGCAGGGGGATGACTGGGCACAGGATCGCTGTGCTCACGCCTCTAGGTTCTGTCTGATGGTAAACCACTGCCGGATTTGACACATACAATGGACCATGGCCAAAGCACCATTTTTCGAGCTCTAGTTTAGAATCACACAATCTTTGGGTGCAAAAGCCCTCTAAGTTCCTCAGTTCAACCATTCCCCCAGCACTGACGGTCACCCCTAATCCTCTCCCCAGGGGGCCACACCCCATGGTTTTAAATCCCTCTGGGATGGGACTCCATCACTGCCCTGTCCTCTTTGCTCAGCGATGGACAGCCCTTTCATGAAAAAATTTCTACCACCTGAGCCTCCCTCCGCCCATCCTGAGGCCCGTTCCCTCTGCCTGTCCCTGGTTCCCTGGAGCACAGCCCGACCTCCACCGCGGCTGTCCCCCTCCTGGCAGGGAGTTGTGCAGAGCCACAAGGCCCCCCCTCACCCCTCCTTGTGCTCCAGCGTTACCCCTTTCCCAGCTCCCTCAGCCCCTCCTGGGGCTCCAGACCCTTGCCCAGCTCTGTTCCCTGCCCTGCACACGCTCCAGCCCCTCGGTGTCTCTCTTGTCCTGAGGGGCCCAGAGCTGTCCCCAGGTTTGAGGTGTGAGTTACAGTGTGTTTGTAAAGAGGACAAGCCTGTCCAACAAACTCCAGATGAGCTTCCTGCACGTAGCTTCCTATTTACAACACAAACATGACCTCTGAGCCACAGACAGATCTGAAAGCCCAAGAGACCCCCCAAAATGATGCCCCATGGGTCTCCTGTCCCACACATGTCCTGGCTCCCTTTGTTCCAAACCCCATATACTGGGATGAACCTGGCCAGCCTATGCCTGGCCTCAGCACCATACAGCTCTAGAGATTTCTCTGCTATTTTCTTCCCAAGCAGTTGCCTTCAGGCTTTAGTGCTGCCAAGTGTCCTGGAAAACACAAAGAATTACTTACGTTGCTTGAAAACATCGAGGGATCTCTTCAGAGTGCTGAAAAACACAGGCAAGGCATTAGAAAGGGTGGGAAAGCACAGTCCTGCGCAGGTATCAGCAGAGCACCTCTTCCAAAACAGAGCTCACTCAACAATGGCCAAAGTACCTCAAAGCACATTTATTTAAACTCTTAGTACCTCCAGCTTTTTCCTCTGTCAGCAGGTGTAATACAGTTCACTTGGTCTGACACCTACTTTCCATCTTTCTGAACACTGGATGCTATTAAAAATTCAAAGCTTCATGACAAATGTTTCCAGCAACCTCCTAAAACCACACTTGGAACAGATGAACAATTTCAACACGGTGCATTTGCCAGTGGCTGGAAAAGTAAGGAGCTTTTCTCCCTATTAATATTGCAGAGTAAAGATGTCAGAAACATTTTAAGTGACACCTCAATATGAAATTGTAAGTAAATGACCAGGGCAAGAATAAAGTATAGAAACAAAGGAGAAAGCAGAAGAGACCAAGTGTCACTTGGAAAATAGAGCAAACCTTGGTGGCCTCAGCATGCTGGGCTCTAAAGATTTGGATGGTTTGAGTCAAGGAAGTACCAGTACTTCCCTCAGGCTACAAAACCTGTCTGGAGATAACCCAAGGTCTCATGATCCTCAGATTTTTGCTGACCCACCAGCCCCCACCCCCCCGGGTACCTACAGTGCTTTGGATAATCTCTGAGTTGGTGAGCTCCAACTCAGAGCAAACTAGAACCCAAATGGACACTGCTCATTCATGAGAATGATTTCAGTTCATCTTCTAAATGTCTTAATCACATTTCAATCCTGTTTTGCCTCACAGCTTCCTTCCTTCTCTTTCTCCACTGATTCAAGGACACCCAAAAAAGCAACTGTGAACTTACTTCAGCTCCGTCTGCCCACAGGGCTTCTTCTTCGACAAGTTAATGAGCTCCTTGCCATATTTTTCTTCTATTATTGCTCTGTTCAGGAAAGAGAGACATCAAAGAGAGAAATTATCAACTGGTTTGGGTTGAAAGGGACCTGAAAGTTCATACAGTTCTACCCCCTGCCACAGGAAGGGACACTTTCCACTATCCCAGAGCACTCCAAGCCCCAGCCAACCTGGCCTTGGACACTGCCAGGATACGGCAGGTAAAGCTGCTCTGGGAAATTTGTGACAGAGAGGGTCCCACCACTCTCACAGCCAAAGAATTCCTTCCCAATATCCCCTCTAACTCTGCCTGTGTCAATGTGTGGCAATATGGACTCTCTGTAACTGGCACTAATCCTTAGAGGAAGCACCTGAAGATGAAATCTTGTGAGGTGACATAAATAACACTTTTGAGAGACCATATTATCTCCCCCTCTTGGAAGAAAGGAAGGAGGAAAAGAGAGTCCACATGTTGCAGTGTAAGAACAACCAGTTCTTTGCAGATGCCTTGAAATTACTACAGACAACCAGAACAGGACTTGCTTGGTAAAATGTAGTTCTCTCTCTGTGGGCTAGCCTAGCTGTTTGCAGCCAATGGAAAGGAATGAGTACTGCTAGAAACTGCCATTAGAACATCTATTGGTTAAAACAAATAACTTTCTAAAATGCCTTACCTATTTACACAGATGGAGACCCCTGTGTGGTTGATTTCTGGAGTTTGTCCATGAAATTCACCTGCCTTAACTCTAAAAACTCAAGAAGCTAAGAGGGGAAATTGAAGCTAAAAGGGAAATTGGAAAAATATGTATTATAGATTGATTTTTTTTTTTTCTACCTAACAACATTTCCATGGACTTTGTTTGAGACAAAAAATCCAGCAGGCACATTTTCCATAGCTGGAACTGTGTAACAGCTGTGCTGGACAACTGGGCCAAGTCCAGAGAGAGGCAAATCCAGGTTCAACCTCTGATCTCCTGACTAGACACTTCAGTGGCAACCTACACCTCTTTCAAGAGCAAAGAGGGCAAAGGGTGTAGAGGAGGCTTTTGGCTCTCTCTGTGTTGTGACAGCTGAGTGAGGCTTGGTTCTCAGGATCCACTTCCTCATGTGGAAGGTCCAGATTTTCCTGGATTCATTCACCCCATTTCCATGGGATTACAGTCTGAACAGATGTAGGTGCATTAGACACTTTTAAGTGCAGTTCACCTCCTGTTCATCCTCATTTTGTTTGTTCCAGGATGCTCTGCACCGAGTCGTGCAGTCAGAGGTCAATTTTCACCAGCTGTCATTACCAAAATGACATTAATTCAGTGTATAGTGTTCTACAATGCTCTTCATGTTTAGCCACTGCTAACCAGGTGGTTAGCATATGGTTAACCATAAAGGCAAAACACATGGCCAGGTCATCACAGCTGTTTTTGCAGCCACAGAACCTCTGCTCAGGTCATCTCCTCTGATTAATAATGGCAGAACCTAACCCTACCACTTTTTAACAGTAAATCTGTGGGGTGTTCATAATCTACAAAGACAAAGACAGGACAAAGCCATGGCTCTCCTAGGCCAAGATCTTCTATAACCTGATCTTCTGCAAGGTAAACAGCAAGGTGAACTTCATGGGACAGCATTTTAACATCAGTTAAACATGGCAGAAATCTGGGAATGCCAGGAGAAGGAGGAGTGCCACAGCATCACTTGCAGGCTCAATCCAGCCTGTTGTCAGAGGCAGCTCCCTACCTTTCCTTTAGAAAGTCTTCAAACTCCTTGCAGTTCTTCCTGCCATCATTCAGATGCTGAATGATGCTGTCGTAGCCAACTGTGCTGGTCAGATCCGTGCTCTGAAAACACAGGAACAGGAGTCACATCCTTCTCCGTGCAATCCATGGCCACTGTCACCTCCTGAGGCATTTGCACAGGCCACGGCTCAGTGGGAGCAAGCGTGCAACTGCCTCTTAATGAAATAAAATCTTCTCTTTTCGGGATGGGAGAGACTCCAGAATGAGCACAATGGTAGCAATTTGAAAGAACATACACTATGCCACTCACACTTGCCATAGACTTCTAAAGGGTCAGCATTTTCTTTAATATTATTCCTTGAAAACTCATTAAAAGGAAAAGGAAAAAGGAAAATAAAAGAAAAAGAGAAAAAAAGAAATAAAAAAAGGAAAAGGAAAAGGAAGAGAAAAAGGAAAAGGAAGAGAAAAAGGGAAAGGGAAAGGAAAAGGGAAAGGGAAAGGGAAAGGAAAAGGAAAAGGAAAAGGAAAAGGAAAAGGAAAAGAAAAAGAAAAAGAAAAAGAAAAAGAAAAAGAAAAAGAAAAAGATGCAGCAATGATACAGACTTACTTATTCTACCCCCTTCTTTCCCCATTCCTATGCATGGCTGTAGAAAAGGGAACAATAGTAGAAGCAGGTATGAAGCTCAGCAAAAGGAAGCAAAAGCCAAGAAAGGTTATCAAGAAACCTGAAGACGATAGTGGCAGGATGCAGAGATTCAGGAAGTGGTTCAAAGCCAGGATAAGAATATGCAGAGACCTGGCATAAAAGCGTTGGCAGCGGAAGAGGGGATTTCTCAACAGTTTGTTCCTGGTGCAATAAAGGAGAAGGAACAGAGCTGGTATTTGTGATAAAAGAACAGTTTCATTAAGTGGAATTCCCTGTTCAAGAACTTGACTGTCAATGACCAGAAAGCAGGAAATGAAGGGTAGATGTGGTGAAATGGGACTGGCAGAAAATCCACAGGTATCCCAGATCAGCTTTTCATGAGAAGACAGGACTGTGGAGCAGGACCTAAGCAGAAACCAAACTTGCTTTACAAAGTACAAATGTCCCTCAAAATGAGATTAGTACTGATAAACTCACATCCAGCTCTCAGGCTGCTTCACAATTTCACTGATCGGGTCTGTGAAAAGGAAACACTGCACAGAAGTCAGGCTTCATTACATTTGCAAACACAGGGACAGCCTAACTTGAATTCCTATCCCCACTTTCAAAGGAAACAAAATGAAAAAGCCCAAAGCACAACTGCTGGTCATTGCAAGCCCAGGAAGGAGGTAGGGTCAGAGCCCCATCACTGCATGTCCAGGGGCACCCAGAGGCTCCTGCATCCTGTTCTGCTGCCTGGCACTCTTGGGCTCTCTGTGCCAGGCAGAAGGGTCAACAGGAAAACTGGGAGTACACATCAATAATGTGCACTAAGCTCCTTGTTTTATCACTCTTCCTCCTACAGTAGAAGGATTTAATTCCAGCACGTGTGTGTTTCGTAAGCATCCCAAGGCAGGACCAGACCTCAGGCTGCAAGGTGTTACATGAAACACAGAATCACACAATTGTTAAAGTGGGAAAAGACCTCTGAGACCATTGATCTAAACATTCCCCAGCACTGCCAAGCTCTTCACCTACCCATGTCCCAAGTGCCACATTTATATGACTTTTAAATTCCTCCACAGGAGGGAAGCTGGGCAGAGTTGTATGGTGTCAAATCAGCCTTTGCAGAAAACTTCTGGGCAGGTTTGGCACAGAAAATTCAAAAGGACCAGCTTAACTGGGGATGTTCAGCCTGGAAAAAGCTCCAGGGAGAGCTGCCAGCCCCTGTCAGGGCCTAAAGGGGCTCCAGGAGAGCTGCACAGGCACTGGGGACAAGGGCTGCAGGGACAGCAGCCAGGGAATGGCTTGCCAGTGCCAGAGGGCAGGCACAGCTGGGCTATTGGGCAGGAATTGCTGTCTGGGAGGGTGGGCAGGCCCTGGCACAGGGTGCCCAGAGCAGCTGGGGCTGCCCCTGGATCTCTGGAAATGTCCAAGGACAGGCTGGATGGGGCTTGGAGCCCCAGACAGGGGAAGGTGTCCCTGCCCATGGCGGGGGGGGGGGGTGGAATGGGATGGTCTTGAGGGTCCCTTCCAATCCAAACCATTCTGGGATTCTGTGACTGCAAAGGCAAGGGCTGGCAACAGCAATGGAAGAGGAAGTGCAACACAGCAAGCACAGAGGTCACAGAGCAGAAGATTTAAAACTATAGTAAACTAACCCAAAGGCAAGTATGAAGAATGGGGAATTGCAGCAAGGCCTGCCCAAACAGAGTATGAGGATCTCTCCTGCCACTCTCCAGCACACATCTATCCTGGTCTTCCCTGCTGGGCAGAGCTCTGAGGCCACATGCTATGTAGAGGACAGCCCATGGAAACTGCAAACAGATGATTTCAAGGTGACAAAGCAGCACCTGATGCTTCCCGAGCTCGATGGATATGCAGCCCCCCCCTCCTTCCTGATCTCCTGCCTGGATTGGCACACAATGGACTTGAGAAGGAATTTACGTGCTGTTTGTGATGTTTTGGGGTTTGGTTACACTTTCAGCCAGAAGAGGGGTTAAAATGCTCTGCTGGGGATGTGAAAGCACTTCATGATCCTGTCTGAGTCACAGCAAGCTGCTGAGCTTGATGCTTCCATCTTCTACCCTACTTTACATGAAAAAACCCTGCAGACACACAGCCTGTGAAGCAAATGACATTGGAGAAACATAGATATACTTAAATTAGAAAAGCCCTCTAAGACTGTTAAGTCCATCTACTCCCCAGATCCCTCTGCCGAGCCCTCCTGCCCTCCATCAGTCTGTACCAACCTTCCCAAACTGAAAGTTTTGGGGCACTGCACATGGACCATCTCTTGAACAATCTATATTTATTCCAAGCTCTCATTACATTTCCTCAGCCTCGTGTGGATAGAGAAATGCACCAGAAGCAGGTGACTGTTTTAGCAGTCGGAAACACTGTACAACTGTAGCTGGCTGTGCTGTCCCTGCCCACAGCCTCAAAATTGCCCAGGGCCCTGCAGAAGTTGCTGAGAGACAAAGAGAAGTGCCTATGCCCTGCAGAGAGAAGGGTGAGGAGGGGCTGCTCGAGGTTGCAGTTCCTCCCCACCCCATAACCAGGAGGGTACAACAGGACAGAAAAAAATCACTGCAGGGAGGAAAAGACCTTGCTGCAAATCCATCCCCCTGGGACCTGCATCCTGCAATGAAAGGCAGCTTTTTGATTAGTTATTTTCCATTGGAAAATTAATAGTTTTTGGCGATCTCCTACGCCTACACCTCCCCTGCTCATCCCAGAGACACCAAGAGCAAAAGACCATTCTGCCCTGATGCAATGACTTCTTCCCACAAATCCCACCTTTTTCCTTTGAAATGACGACCTGCATGTTTCACAATGCTGTTGCCAAATTCCACCAAGCTAGTCCCCATTTAGAGAAGGACAAGCAGGGGGAAGGGGAAGTGAAACAGTCACTATCAGTCACCAGCCAGGGAATAAACCCAGGAACCCAGGGCTGCATCCACCCAGCCATGGGCTGTTTTAGCAGCATGGCTAAACACACTGCAAGGAGCAGAGCATTGCCTCATTGAAGGCAAAATGACCAAAATTTCATTCTCCAAGTTGCAACTTGTTTAGCCCACAGATCAGAATTAGAGTGGTTCTTAGCACTATTGTGATTTCTATTTTTACTGTTTGGTTTTACAGCACCAAAGTGCACTGATGAGACCCAAGGCTGTTGGGTTACTTGAAATATGTGCAAGAACAGGCTTGTGGAGAACAAGGCATGTACTAAGAAAGTGAAAATGAGTGAAAGAAAAGACCTCACATAGTGAAAAAAGAAGAGTAGATAGCAAAAACAGATGAAAACAAAATGTTAAGCTTGCCCATCTCGTGGCAATGAGTACAGGCAGGGCAAGGTTTGGGGTATTTTTGGGATATTTTTGGTTTTGCACAGCTCCCTCACAGGCAGGCAGGATACAAGACCTGTGGAAGTGGGTGACATGGAACTTAGAGCATGCAGGGCAAAAAAATGTTCAGCTTCAGGCATGTCTGAACTTCAGTCCCTGAGCAAGAAGGAGCTGGTGTGGGGTGCCAGAGAGCAAACACCTTTCTTTAAGAAAATTCATTATCTTGTATTGAGATCTGAGAGCATGAGCAAACTTCAGGGCAGAGAGGCAGTGGCCCTGTGTTTTCCTGACAGAGTACATCAGGAATATCATACCATCAGCTCCAGAAAGGAACAGGAGCCAGTGCAGAAGCAGACCCAGTTCCAATCAAAAGAACCAGAACTTCTAGGGTTTAAAACTAAATCCCAGGTGAGGCTGGAAGCACAGTACTGCTACCTCAATGGAGCAAAGGGTGGGCTGCAGCTTAGCCTAAAATTATCAAATCCAAGAATGGTTTGGATTGGAAGGAACCTTAAACCATTCTACCCCTTGCCATGGACAGGGACACCTTCCACTATCCCAGGTTGCTCCAAGCCCCATCCAGTCTGGCCTTGGATACATCCACGGATGCAGGGGCAGCCACAGCTGCTCTGGGTACCCTGTGCCAGGGCCTGCCCACCCTCACCCTTACCATCCGATCCCCACAAAGAAATTCGGAGGTCATCACTCACAATCAGTCACATTTCAAAGCTGGAAGATCCAATACCAAAACTGGCCTAGGTTTTGAGAGCTTGCACATTTTTTAGACTTTGTCCCGTCAGTTGGAGCATATCTCTCCTGGAATTCTTCCGAAGTGTTCTACTTCTCATCAGGCTCTCCTAACCACTGGGAAATTTGCTCCCACCAGAGTAATACACATTTTTCTCGGTATTTAGGGATTCTGCACGTAGAGTGGGATGATGAATTAATTTGGGGAAAAAAGAAAGATGTGAACATTTTGATGGAGCAGCAGATCTGAAGCTGAGCCAGCATCACCACTAAAGAACAATGTCTGGCAGCATCTGCCACCTGCTCAGGATCATGTAGCAACAGCCCTCTTGGTCTCACCTTGTCTGACAGGTGAAGAACCTACAGAAGACAAAACTCTCACCAAGCTCTTTGTAATGACAGGACCAGGAATTATGGTTTTAAAAGATGGGAGATTCATATTAAATATAAAGAAGGAACTGTTTGGATTGTTTATGATTACAGCATTAAGACACTGGCACAAGTTACCCACACAAGCTGTGACTGCCCCATCCCTGGAAGTGTTCCAGGCCAGGCTGGACAGGGCATAGAGCAACCTGGTCTCATGGAAGGTGTCCCTGACCATGGCAGGGTGGTGGACTAGATGGTTTGTAAGGTCTTTCCCAATGCAAACTGCTCTATGCTTCTATGATTCTAAAAAATCACTTGCTTCAGCAAAGATTTCAATTTATGGCTTATGCAAAGCAATCTAAGAGGAAAATTGCAGGAGGAGGTGCACGCCCACTCACAGCACTCAGCAGCAGGTGGAAGCTGGATGTGCAGCCCTCCACACCTCATCTTGATCTGTGTTGGAGTCTGGAAATATGACAAATTTCTCTTTGCATGTTTGAGAGATTTTAGAATCTCTGAAACAGTGTTTTTAACCTTTGTTCATGGAAAAAGGGCTTTTAAGCTCTGAAATGAAGCAGGGTTTTTAAGAGTGTGTATTAGACAGTAGAATAGTGCATAGTTTTATCACAGGGTGAGAATTTTAGATATATAGGGATTTTAGGATGGTAAGCAGGTGATGACAAGATGGAGGAAGCACATGGCTTTTGGGTTTCTTCCTTCTTCTTCCTTGCCTCCATGTTCTGCAGTGAGGTGGCACATTATAGTTGGCTTAGAATAGAATCTAACCTTCTAACATAGATAATAGTCATTGGTGAAGAATTATAAATACTGATTACGTAGTTTGTAGTATAAAGATAATCGTCACCTTTGGGGCTGGGTCCTTTCCCTGTGAGCTGACCTGCTGAGCAGATCTCTGTGGGTCAGAGAAGAAATTGTACTGATAAGAAAAAAAATAAACAGCCTTGAAGAAGCAGAGGAGACGACTCTCGGTTTTTTCCTTCGATCTCGGTGCTGGGCAAAAGACTTTTACACTCTCAGGAAAAATGACATCGCCATAAAAAACCCGAGAGATCTGGTTTTTTTTCTTCCTACCCTTATTCACCCCTCCTCCCCAGCCCTCACAGCTGATGCACAGTCACCAGTATGTGGTGTGGCAGCTGCTTGGGGTGGTACCTGTCTTTTCCATGGGCCCAACGACCACAGAAGGGCCTCAGTCTCTCCACTGAGTCACATCCATCACGTTCCCATCTAACCTCCACCCAGGCTGCCAGCCCCAGGCACGCTTCCTTGGGCTTGGAGCACACAGGCCTCAGAAAGGACAAAACCTGGAAAAATCCCTGGCAGCACCAGTGGTTTGGGCCTCAGCAAAAACCAGGGATTATTCAGGAAATAGCGGTGTTCACAGTAAAAGCAGTCAAGCAGGGGTGAGTGCCCCATGCAACACCCCAGATCATCCTTGTCTTGGGAGGCTGCTCCTGTCCTGATATTTCCTCTCACTGAGCCCCCTCCCCCAGGATCCTCCTTCAAAAAGCACCACACCACTGCTGGAGAGGAACAAACTGGGCAGGAACAGTCGAAGTCAGCCCTGCGGTGAGAAGCTTTTCTTCAACCCAGGGTGCCAGTGAGGCACAACAAACCCTGTCTATTCAGCCTTTCTGGCATCACTGTTATGCCCCCAGCACAGATAGTGCTGCCACCACCCTCAAAACCTCCCCTCTGCACATCTGCAAAGCAAAGGGAGCACTGTGGGAAACTCCTGTGCAACAAATAGCTGGGAAGCAGCTGCTAGATGCAAAGCTGGCTTTATTCTCCACAACAGGTTTGATACCTGTGTGGGATTTACGTATTTGACAACGCTATGTCAGTTAACTCACTAATGATGCTGGGTGAGGCTGGTGCTCTGCACTTATCCTGCAGGAGCCCCAAACCTGGTGCCCAGCCCTTCCTGTGGCCTGTGCTTTTCTCCCACATCCTACAAAGTGGGAGCTGCTTCCAGGCAACGTCTGGGAAACCCCAAGCACCATTCACAGATGAAGATTTTCAGCCCCAAAAGACCAAATTTGGTACTTTACTTCCTGATTGCCAATACCTAGATCGAAGGTCCGCCACTAGAGGAACTGGGCAGCCACAGAACTGAAGCTTTGCAGCAGATATGTGGGTTTCCTGCACTTCTCCTTTTATAAAAGCATAATTCAGACTATGAAGAATAAATTGTGGTTTTCCCCGAACTGTGGGTTTTCCTCCATGGCTCAAGAGCTGGCAGCAGCACCACACCGAGTGACTTGTTCCTAGCTCAGGAGAACATTTTTCACTATGGTGTCTCCAAGTAGTTCACCAACAGCAAATTAATGATATCAAACACTATAGCCTAGCACTGACTTCCTCTAGCAAGGAAGAAGGCACTTGCTGGGATTATTTTGGCTGCATGGAGCAGGCTGTAAAACCACAACTCTCAAGACATGCTTGGTGGGCAGTGCCTGCTGGGGATCACAAAACCCCAGAACGGTTTGGGTTGGAAGTGACCATAAAGCCCATTTCATTCCAACCCCTGCAATGGTCAGGGACACCTTCCACTATCCCAGGCTGCCCCAAACCCCATCCAACCTAGCCTTGGACACTTCCAGGGATGGGACAGCCACAGCTCCTTTGGGAAACCTGTGTTTTATGGACACAGAGCATTCAGCAAAGTCACCCCACGACCACGATCGTTGGCTTTGGAGCCAACTTTAATCATAGAGCAGTGATCCCTCCAGCTCCAGCTGTACCCCCGCCGGCTGAGGCTGCCTTTTCCCCCACTTTCCCGATCCCGCCGTGCTCCCACTCACCCAGAAGTGGTCTCTGAACCGCGCCTCCCGCATCCTGCTGCCGCCGCCGCCGTGCTCCGCCGCTCCCTGCCCGGCTCGGCCCGGCCCGCCCCGCGGAGTCTCCTCCCACGCAGGGGTGCTCCCGCCCCGGGATCCCCGCGGGTCGAGAGCGGGATGTGCTGCGGCGGGCGGGTGGTACCGGCGGGGAAGGGAGGATCGGCATCAGCGCGCCGCGGGACAAACCCATCGGTGACGGCCGCTCCCGATGAGCCGCGCGGCTTCCCCAAGGAAAGAACGGAGCGGAGCGGGAGCAGCTCGCCCGGCGGCTGCACAGCCGTGCCCATGACACCTGCAGTACCCTGCCGGCCCGGTTCCGCGCTTCAGGAATATTTTGAGGTGGTTTCATAGAATTACAGAATTGTTTAGATTGCAAAAGCCCTCCAAGGTCATCGAGCCCAACCATTTGCCCGCCCAAATGCCCGCCTTGGCTTTGCCGAGCCCACCGTTAACTCGTGTCCCACAATATCCACAGGACTTTTTAATCCAAGGATGAGGACTTCACCACTGCCCCGGGAAGCCTGTGCTAGGGAGGAGAACTCTCTAGTTCCAAGAAATGTTCCTAATCTCCAGTCTAAACCTATCCTTGCACAGCTGCAGGCTGTTCCCTCTGCTCCTGTCCCTGTTCCCTGGGAGCACAGCCCGATCCCCCTGGCTGTCCCCTCCTGGCAGGGAGTTGTGCAGAGCCACAAGGGCCCCCCTCAGCCTCCTTTGCTCCAGCCTGAGCCCCTTTCCCAGCTGCTCCTGAACACGCACAACCTTCCTTCACAACCTTCCTTGTCACACAGTTTATTAGAGACCATTGCCTGACACTAAGCACTCCATGAGGGACCTCTGAGCAATGCTTGGAAAATATGGAAGCCGAGATCGGACACTACGTACTGAAATGCCTCAGTCACACCTACCACACTCAACTGCTGCCTCTGCTTGAAGACAGGGACAGCAAAAACACTCCAGTAATGTAAAAAAAGGCATTTTCAAGTTACTGAAACGTCTGCTCAGTTGTAACCTGAGGTTGATGTAGGCAGAGTAAGCATGTACATAGCCTCCTGACACAAGAGACAGCACAAACTGTCACCATGTATCCACACCATCAAGCACCTAAACTGCGACTCTTCCCAGTGAGGATGGTGAGGCCACAGCACAGGTTTGCCCAAAGTAGCTGCTGCTCCCCACCCCTGGCAGTGTCCAAGGCCAGGCTAGATAAGGCTTGGAGCAACCTGGGACCAGGTGTCCTGCCCACAGCAGGGGATGGACATAGATGATCTTTAAGGTCCCTGTCAAACCAAACCACTGTGATTGTGTGGCCCACTCACCATTTCCCACCTTACTAACCCCACCCCAGGGCAGCCCATGGCACCACTTGTGATGCATCCTCCAAAACCTTCATCCAATGACCTTCACTCTTGACCCGACTGAATGCATTTAGCACATGGTGCTTTCATGAGAAGTTACCACCTTTCTGCATCACAGGAGCAAGAGGGCAGAAACCAGAAGCTTGGAACATTTATCTTATGTTACTAGAAAAAAAGATACATCTCTGCAGTTTTGGACTAAGACACCTCTGAGCTCAGGGCTTTCCAACTACAGCAGCATGTAAGTAAAACATAGCACAGCAACAACATCAAGTAGTGACCAGAGTTTAGTCACCAGGCAGAAACAGTCACAAGCTGTAAAAGCTGTCCTGGAAGGAACAAGTCAGATCAGAGCAGCGATGTTCCACAGCAGTATTCCCTCACACCTGTGAGGCCCCCTCAGCCACCTCTTCTGGGGCTGTGGGGTAAAAGCAGCAAGATGGTGAAAGACCAAAGATCTGCACAGGAGTCCCTCCTCCTGGAGCACAGCACTAACTGCTCCCAAGAAGATACCTGCCATCTCTGGATTGCAAGTGTGTGTTTATTTTTGCCCAGCACTGCAGAGCTCACTCTCTCAAAGCGCTCAGGCCATTAACAAGAGCAGCTTGTTAGCCTGAACTGCACCAGAGTGTTTCCAGCTGCCTGCAACTCCACAGGTTTGGACTGGGAGGCAGGATGCTCCTGTGGAAGGAAGTTAACTGGGGACAGCGCACACATAAAGAACAGTCCTGCCCCAGCCTGAGCCCCCCTGCTCTGGGCTGATCCCCAGCGTGGGCAGCAGGGCAGGGGGGATTCTGCCCCTGTGCCCCTGTGCTCAGGGGAGAGCCCAGCTGCAGAGCTGCCTCCAGCCCTGGCTCCAACAGCACAAGGACAGGGAGCTGCTGGAGCCAGCCCAGAGGAGGCAGCAAGGTCATCAGAGGGATGGAGCAGTTCTGCTGAGAGAATTGGAATTGTTCAGCCTGCAGAAGAGGAAACTTTGGAACTTGAAGACTTCCAGTACCTGAAGGAAGCTGACAAGAAAGATGGAGACTACTTACGTGGGCCTGGAGCAACAAGGAGCAATAGCTTAATAGTGGCAGAGGCCAAGGGATGGGATATTGGAAAGAAGTTCTTGCTCTGAGGCCCTGGAACTGATTGCTCAGAGAAGCTGTGGCTGCCCCATCCCCAGCAGTATTCAAGGCCAGGTTGGGCAGGGCTTGGAAAAACCTGGAATACTGGGAAGTGTCCCTATCCACGACAGAATGCTGGAATGAGATGATCTTCAAGGTCCTCTCCACAACCATTCTGGGATTCTGAGATTTAAATCTCTAGCTATTACTACTGTGACAGTTACACCTGCAGTTGTCCTGAGACACAAGGACCAGTATTCCAAAGGCGAGAACACCAGGATGTGTCAGACAGCAATTCCAAGCAATGCTCTCTCAGTGTCAGGCAGCTAAGAGATTCCTGTGAAGTCCAGTGGGTTTTATCCCCACGACAAGACAGCCGAAGCTGCCCCCCAGCTGCACTGCCGTTCTGCAGGATAAGCCGCCTGGCACAAACAATGAACACTGACAAAGCCCCTCAGCTCTGTCACTCTCCTGGTTTGTGTCAGGGGAGTTTGCACACTCAACCTTTAAAGATACACCTGATTCCCAGAGTTCATCCAGCAGGGCCATGTCCAGGGGAACTCAGCTCCGTGGTTTTACAGGCACAACAGCGAGCCAGAAGTACAGACAAAAAGCAATAATTCAGAACACAGTATTTTTACATTCAGAACAGAGCCTTTTTACACATGAACCTTTATTCTCACCGAGATCTGTACATTCAAGTCGCACATGCTTTCGTCTTTGACGGAGCTGGAACACTGGATCACAACAGCCTGGTCTGTTAGAACAGTTTTAAGAGTTTATGCCTCGAAAGTAGCCAGGAAATTTGTGACTATTTCCTTCAACTTTGCTTCTGTCTGGTCAGAGATCTTCCCTTCGGTCCTGTGGGAAGAGTTCAGTTAAATCCTGATACAGCAATCAAAACAGAGTTAACCCTGAGACAAACATAGAAGCTTTACAACAAGCCTCCCAATTTCTAACAAATTTGGTAGATAAATGAACACATTCGGTGCATGAAGACATCCCACTGATAGAACACTCCTTCTCCCAAAAGAGCCAGTCCTGTTTAAGAACTGAAGTTTGTTCACAAATTCTTTCAGAATGGCCATGCGTATTCCAGCAAGGCCCAACCTACAGAGCGGCGACCCAGAGACAAAAGGCATATGATTTTCTGCATGACAAAAAAAAGCCAGGAACAGTTTCCAGGACAGACTATGGAAATACTCAATCCCCAACAGTTCACTCAGCAGCTGAACCCACAGCTCGAAGCTGTCCACAATATGGGAACTGATTCAATCAAGTGATTTCAGGAACAGGTTATAGGAGACACATTGCAAGAAGATTCACTTTAAGCATCAGCTGCATGTCCTAAGAGCTGAAGCTGGGGAAGGCAGATGGTAGGAAGGGTGATTTAACCTCCAGTTTTGATACAGCTAACTGAATGCCTGATGTTCTAGGACACACTAAATTAACAATTTAGTCATCATTATCTGCTCTCCAGACATTGATACCCTTGGGATAAAGCAAGGTAAACGACTATACCTGATTGTGGAGAGGAGTGCCTGGTGCTGGCTCAGTACATGAGCTAGGAAAGCACTCTCAAATTTTGTGATCTTGCTGGGCTCCAGCTTGTCCAAGTGACCTCTTACACCAGCATAGATGACTGCCACCTGCTCCTCAATAGCCATGGGAACTGCAGAAAAAGACAGCTCTCACACCACTGGAACTCTTCCATCAGGACACAACAGACTAGAGTCCTTGGAAGACCAAGCGCACATGGACAGCTTGGTTCCAGCAAATCTGCATTTACCATGTGCACAGAACAGACACAATAAATGCTAACCAAGCCCAGCCTCGTTAGCACAAGGTACAAATGGGCACCCAGACCTGCCAAGCCCAGGGCACTCACCGTACTGGCCCTGCTTGAGCAGCTCTGTCAGGCGCACACCGCGGTTCAGCAGCTGCTGCGTGGCAGCGTCCAGGTCAGAGCCGAACTGGGCGAAGGCAGCGACCTCCCGGTACTGAGCCAGCTCCAGCTTCATGGTACCGGCCACCTGCAGGGTACAAGTCAGAGCCACTGTCACCACCTCTGTGTGCCTGGCAGTTTGAATGGTATCTGACAGTTGTCATGAGTCAGCTCTGCCTTGCATTCCGGACAAGTCAATCTAAAAACTGACAGATGATAATAAACTAAAAAAATACCATGTTATGCTTTACTATAAGCATGCTATTTCTCCCCTAAAACATCAACTGTTGATATTAAATCTCTGTAATTCTATGTCTGGACTTAAAGCCTGCGGTTAAGAGTGCATTCTCTATTTCTAAGTGATCAGCACCCAGTTCAACACATCAAAACCTAATCCTACATCTTTATGCAGATACTGATTCCCTTTCTCCCATTGAGTCAGGGGGTTAAAATTAGAAAGGATTTATTACATACTTAAACTATGCTTATTGCTCAAAAACCCCTTTCTCAGCAGGCTCAACTGGAAGCATTAAAGAGATCTGTCAAGTTTGTTCTTTTATAGTTTCATAACACTAAGAGATCCAAAGCTTTGGTTCCTCTGTTCACAGCTCATCAGTCAAATGGCTTGGAAGGCTTACACATCATTCATCTCTAGCATGAAGAGGAACAGCAATTTTTCAATTACCTGCTTCATAGCCCTGGTCTGAGCAGCAGAACCCACACGGGACACAGACAGACCAACGTTGATGGCTGGACGGATACCTTTGTAGAACAACTCAGTTTCCAAGAAAATCTGCAGGACAGAATTGTATCACTATCTTGTTCAGAAGCCTGGAGGCCTCCTCAGAGACCAGTCACTAAGTGCCAGGGAGGTGCTGGGCTGTGAGGAAGCCCTACCTGTCCATCAGTGATGGAGATGACATTGGTTGGAATGTAAGCAGACACGTCCCCAGCCTGAGTCTCGATGACAGGCAGGGCAGTCAGAGAGCCGCCCCCGAAGGAGTCATTCATTTTGGCTGCTCTCTCCAGCAGCCGAGAGTGCAGGTAGAACACATCACCTGGGTAGGCCTCCCGGCCAGGGGGGCGGCGCAGCAGCAGAGACATCTGACGGTAGGCAACAGCCTGCATGAACAAAAGACAGCCTTCAGAGCTCAGCACCTCACTTAACATTTTAGACTTCGAAACCTGAGGTGTTTTTACAGCTATAAATACCAATGCCACACCACAAGGCCTAAACACAAAGTTTCCTGACCTGTTTGGACAAGTCATCATAGATGATTAGTGCGTGTTTCCCGTTGTCTCTGAAGTACTCCCCCATGGAGCAGCCTGAATAGGGAGCCAGGTACTGCAGGGGTGCTGCATCGGATGCTGTGGCAGACACCACAATAGTGTACTTCATGGCATCTGGAAAGGATTGGGGATACCTCTGAGTGCATTGTGTCATCATGTCCAAAATCAGCAAACATAACACGAATGTAAAGTACCAGTGCTGAAAGCAAGTCCAGGCAGTGTCACTATGCTGCTACAGGAGAGCCCAGCACACCGGCTGAACGTATCTGCTATCAAAACTGCCTCAGGAAGTCCGAAGGGCAAGTTTGTGGCAGTTAACATCTAACACTGCCGACTTCTTTCCCATTTAAACAAAGCTTAAAATTAAGGCAAACTTTTGCTCTAGAAAAAACTCACACTCAAAGCCCACAGTTTCCTGACTGCTGCAAGACAGTACAACCCTCTGTGACCATCTCAAACCAATCACTTGTCCTTAAAATATGGGTTTTTCTGTGACAGGTGCCAGGCATGAGGACAAAGTGCCTGATCTCCTGTCAGCTCTGTTAAATATGGAGCCTTGGTGAGGGAACTCACTAACTCTGAAGAGATGCTATCATTTAATGCCTTGTGTTTGGTGCAGTGAAAGCTCTTCACCACATTGTCAGCTGCCATTCACACTGAGTGGCACAAGGAACACGTGGGACAAGTGCCAAGTCCACAACAACTTGAAGGCCAGACCTTGTCACCAGGTCTGCTTGACTGCCCAGATGATGCTTTTAACTCTGCTGAAAAAAAACTAAAGCCACAGGGTAACTCTTCCAGAAGCAATTCAGCAGTTTAGGGGCCTAAAAATGACCATTTCCCCCCAGATACCTATAGAGATTTCCTGTTCACGAAACTGAGTAATTCACTCATGTAAGATAAATTCTTTCTACACTTGCAGCCAAAAGACATTACAGCAGTACTCAGCACCACAATGAGAACAGGATGTCATTAGGTGCCAGGCTCAACCATCTCCCAAAATCCATACCTGCATCAGTGAGCCTCTTCACCAGCTGAGCAACAGTGGATCTCTTCTGGCCAATTGCAACATAGATACAGTACAGTTTCTTCTTCTCATCCGTGCCATCGTTGAATCGTTTCTGGTTGATTATTGTGTCAATTGCAATTGAGGTTTTTCTGTGGAACACAGAGGCCGGTAAGTTAAGTTGTCCAAGGTTCTCTCAGCCCCCTCTGTCCAGCTCCGCTGTACCTGAGTCTCTGTTTAAGGAACATTTTAGGCTCGAATATTTAACTTACCCGGTCTGCCTGTCACCAATGATCAGCTCACGCTGGCCACGACCAATGGGCACCAAGCTGTCCACAGCCTTAATCCCAGTCTGCATGGGCTCACGCACAGAGATTCTGGGAATGATCCCAGGGGCCTTCAAGCCAACTCTCCTACGTGTCTTAGATGCAACAGGACCCTAAAAGAGAGAAAGAACTGCTGAGATCTGCATCATGCAAGTACAAGCAGAGGTAGTAAGCACCCAGCTACACTTACCTTCCCATCAATTGGATTGCCCAGGGCATCCACAACACGGCCCAGCAGCTCCTCCCCCACTGGAACATCCACAATGGCACCAGTCCGCTTCACAACATCCCCCTCTTTGATCAGTCTGTCGTTACCAAACACGACAACACCAACATTGTCAGGCTCCAAATTCAAGGACATACCCTGGGACAGAGATCACATCACCCTGAGAAAATCCATACTGACGTGCATAAAAACTTTAATATTGACATGATTATTTCACTGTGTACAAAATCCTACATGATCTACCTCAACCCTGTGAGAATAATCAAGGTTCTGCTTTTACGTACAAAGAGTCCATTTCTTTCTAAATGGGTTAGAGAACCTGCCTAAGTTTCCAACTTACCAGGCAGTTATATACCAGCAGCCTAGCACTCAAGTCAATTGTTTCTCTAAAAACAACAGAAAGGGTAAGCAAGGTTCAAGTACAACACTACTCTCTTGCCTACAAGTTGGACTGGGAAAAGGACTGGCTTCTTCTCTGCTGAAGATGAAATGGGTCATTAAAAATGCTCAAAGAGCTGTTACAGTACTCTGAAACAGGTTTTAACTCTAGCCCACTCATAAGGTTACAAGAAGCCAGCAAGCTGCATAATGTATTGAAGCAGAAAGATCATTATTAAGCAGCAAACAGAAAAGACACCCTGAAACCAAAGAAAAAATCCAGCGCCACGTTAGTCCTTTTACTTTCTAAATGAAGACAAAGACAGCTCAAACGTCCATATGCTGAGAATCAGATGCTGATACTGAAAGCAGTGTTACAAATTAAATAAAAAAAAAAAAAAAAAAAAAAAAAAACCCACCACATACTATGTATTAGAAGTCACAATGAAGGTAATGCAATGTTCATAGTGGTACCTCCAAGCACAGTCTCAGGCTCTTCCTAAAAACTTTTCTTTACTGCATCTCTGTGGTAAAGGAGCTCCTTTAGTGCTACTTACCTTCAGCCCAGACGAGAACTCAACCATCTCTTCTGCCTGGACATTTCTCAGGCCGTACACGCGGGCAATACCGTCACCGATCGAGAGCACACGGCCAGTCTCCTCCAGCTCAGCCGAGGTGTCAGCTCCCAGGATGCGCTCCTCCAGAATAGAGGATACCTCGGCAGTACCTGCAGAGACGTGTTTGAAACCACAGTGCCATCTTAAGGTACAACATGCACTTAGTAAGCTTGCCTTGAATTCACAAGGTGCCCTTTCTCAGCTGTGCTGCGAAGTCTAGCTAGCAGCACCTTTACTTAGGGTAAGTTAAACACCAGCCTCTGTATTCCCAGCAAATAAAAGCAGCTTCAACTCATCACTGCCAGCCAGCTTCAACCAAAACATGCCTGGCTGTGTAGTTACCCACTTTCCTGATTACGTCCTATGCTCGCTCTCCCTAGAAAGCAATTAGATTAATTAATAAGCCGTAGCCCAGGCACAACAGGCCTGCTTGTAGAGCAGTTATTTAGCCTTGTCAAGTGATTAGTAATCCAAGATCAACACCTATATAAAGGAATTTCATTACGATTCAGGAGCAAGTTGTTTGATATAAGATAAAAAAACATATTCTCCGTACTTCTTGAATTTGACTTCCAACACCTTGTTACCTCCTCAGCTAAGAAACAGTAAATAGCACTGTAAAACTTATTTCCCAGTAGTGCCCTTAATCACCTTAAGCCACCTACAAAAATGTGCATGAAGCACTGCCAAACACAGTGCTACACAGTGCAGCTGTCTTCTCTAAACACCATGCTGCTGGCACCAAATAAAGCTGGGCTCAAGGACATGAGGTCAAACCCAGGAAGGCCTGGGGAAGCCATCCACTCCTTCATTCTGTTACAGGAAACTCCAATCCAGGGCTAATTTTATTCAAATAATTTTCAAATAATTATGACAGGTGACTGGAATCCTAGTGAAGCAGGTACACTGTGTAAGCCAGTTGACACATGGCCACTCCCTGCTCAGGGGGCACTGTCAAGTGCAGTTTGCTGGATGTGATCAGGAAACAGTTCACCTAAATACTCTCAGAACACAACTGTCCTCAAGTGCTGTTAATTAACATTCACCATAATCAAACTCCTTTTTGTCTGACAAACCAAATTCTTAAACCACACTCAAGATCTTTCTCAGACTCACCAGTTTTCTGAAAGCATGATTTGGAGCCATGGAGGTTTCTTGTAGCAACAAATGCTGCACCAAGGGTGTTTCTGGAAACCTAAAATAAACCACTGTTTCAGTAAGATTTCTTTGATCATGCAAAAAAAAAAAAAATGTTGAGAGATTAGCACATCTTTGATCTTGAGCTGCTTAAGATGCATTTCAGCTTTGAGTTAAGCTCTGCAGCACTCCATTCACAGCTATGGAGTTCTGGAACCAGGTCCAGCACCACTAAGAGAGGACAGATAATGAAGGAGATTGCTCCAAATCCCTCACTGCATTTTTTCTGCAGTGCACTGATGTCACCATCAACCTCTGCAGCAGCTCCCAAAGAGAAACCTTCTCACATTTGTCATTTCTATGCTGAACATGAGAACCTTGGGGCATAAGGAAATCACTGCACCTCTCAGGGTTCTGCCCAGGGAGAAGGTTGTCTTCTAACACACAATCTAACCTGCTGTGGTTTTGGCATTGTTAACAGACATAACAAAATAAAAACCACAAAGCACTGTAACAAAAATACCTCGGAATCACAATTACTTTGGAAAAGAGCTCAGAGGTCATTCAGTCCAATCTATGATCAAACACCAACCAGCCAACTAGACAATGGCACTAAGTGCATTATATCTTTAATTGTCGAAGGCTGGTGACTCCACCACCCCCACGGGCAGCCCCTTGCAACGTCTAATCAACCCTTCTGTTAAAACTCTTCTCATGGCCAATCTTAAACACTAAAGAAGAAATCTGTAATAATGAGTACATTAACAGATCATGCTTTTGCACCTTAAATAAGGCTCCCAGTGCAGCACCATGCAGCAACGCTGATGCCACTTAACACCCTGCACCCCGAGCAGGCCTCTTCCCCGTTCATATTCATTGGAAACACTGGCAGGAGCGGTTCCTCACGGCTCTTCCCAACCTCCGTCTCCTCACAAACACGGCATAAACCCCCTCACTCCCCTCGCACCTCACAACCACAACCTTGACCTTGCCCTGGCAACTTTAAACCACGACCCCAAGCCCAGGCAAGGACACCCCGTTCCTCAGCGGGGTCTGTCCCACACAGCTGTCCCACCCCCCCTGCTTTCCTCCCCACACTCCGATGTCACCCCCTCACACTCTCAATGTCACCGCGGCCCCCAAGATGGCGGCGGCGCCGCATTCCCCCCCTCGCCCCGGGGAGGGCATGGCGCTCACCAAGCCGGCCTGCCGAGGCAGGGAGCGGGCAAGGGCAGCAGCCACACGGGCGGAGAGCATCGCGGCGGCGGCGGCGGGTCCCGGGGGAGGCTGAGGCTGGGGGGACGCGGAGATCAGCCGGCCGCGCGCTCTGCACACAAAATGGCGGCGCCGCCTCACGCCCCTTTTGGCGCCGAGGCCGCGCCCAGGGGGCGGGCGAGCGAGGGAACTGCTTCCCGTGCCCTTAGTTTGTGTGTGCGTGTCAACCTATCTTTCTGTCTGTGTCTGCACATAAATATGTAGGATATGTAATAAAAATAGTACAATTTTTAAAAAATAAAAACTAAATGAGGCTTTTAGAAAAAAAAGCACGCTGCGGGAGGTGTCCTTGAAATGGCCCTGAGCGGGCGGAAAGGGCGGGGAGTGAGGGAGGGCCGGAGATGGGACACGGGAACAGGATAAAGAATAGGGACAGGAACTGAGGCAGGGACAAGGACAAGGGCAGGAATACGGAAAGGAACAAGGACGGGGACAAGGGTAGGGACAGGGGCATGGAAGAGAACGGGGATAAGGACTGGGACAGAGACACAGACAGGGACAGAATCTGGGACAGAAGTGTTACCCCCCCGGGCTCGTTCCCCGATGTGCAGCACCATTTCACACACCGAGGCGAGGTATTTCTGTATCTTTTTCTAGTTAGCACAAAGCAGGTAGCTGGGCGTCTGGGACATCCGTCATAAAAACGTTAAGCTGTTTATACATTTCAACAACCAAAGGCGTCAGCATCCATTGATTACAAATTATATAACTTCTCAGTTAGTACAATTCTATTAACAACCACTTCAATTAATTACGACTCAGACCCTTCTTTGCTAGTTTGATCTCTCGCTTCTCATGTTGGTTATTCTGTTTTGAGTTGGTGGTCAATGAGATGCTGGCCACAATCTTCCACTGCCAGAATTACTCTTCTCCCAGGTACTGCTCAGTCCTGCTGACTTCAGTCCTCATAGCTCTCATCCAAATAGCCCATTCCTCTTGGAATCGTCTTGATTTCCTCGAAAAAGCATACGATGCTCACAATCTGCAGCTGCTTAATCATAGCTGTCCTGCTACAGCTACTGATTACATCTTGAGGGGTGCAAATCTGGTGGGGCTCAGTATCGGGGTAGGGAAAGGGATGGGACAGTGACAATGCTGTCTGCAAGAATTTTATTCCGTACCTGCTGTGCAATAAGCCAATAATTAGACACGAGAGAGACCTTGATTATTTATTGCAGGGTTGTGCAAGCCTGGTGCTCAGTGGTATTCCAGAGCTATCAAAATGCTTCACAATTTATACATTTTAGCATACAAAGGAACTAGCATTAATGGCTACATATTACATAATTCTTATTAATTAGTATTGTATTGATAAATTATTCCGTTGTTTCTCATGCCCAGTCTTTCTCTCCTCTTGGGTCAGATGATTTCTTGGGTCAGTTGTCATAGATTCCTCCTGTCAGAATTATGTTTACCCAGTCAGAGCTGATTTCAGCACAGATGCCAGGTTCACTTTATTAGATTCTTCCTCATCTTGGAAGTTCAAGCAGATGCCCCTGTGGCCTGTAAACTTTTCATTCCCACTATCAGTGGTAGATCCTTCCTTCCTTAAGCTTTGTTAACCTCCCCCTAGGTCTGATTGAAGCACATCAAGCCCTAAACCTTGAAAAGGCAGTTCCACCAACAAGTAATTTGTTTTCTCTTAACACATGGACATCACTTAGAGCTTTCTTGTTAGCTGCTATCTGTTTCATGGATTAAATCTGGTTGCCCAAGTAGAGAAGCCCAGAAGAAGTGGTGTGCCTTAAATATCAATAGCTGGATAACTATGGAGCCAAACAAGGATTGCTTGGTAACAACCAAGGTAACAACAATCAAGGTTTGTTGGTAAAAACACAGCTGTGAGGAAGAATGGGATGTGGCTGGAGGAGAGGCCATGCTGAGATAGGGCAGCATTTTTCTGGGACATCCTTGTTCTAGTGTCTGGAGACAAACACAGCACAGCACAGGAAAGAAGCTAAGAAGCAGTCTATGACTGTAGAGAATCAATTCCACCAGAGCCCCCTGAAGCCCCCAACCCATTTCCAGAAAGGCCTAGAAGAATGAACTGTAGATGATAAATTTGCGTAGAAAGTGAGAAAGTTACCTCCAGAGCAGGGAAACACATCCATAAAAGGTCTCCCCACCAAGACCATATGTGCAGGTATCCCAGAACTCTAAATATTCCACCAGATGGATCAACTGGAGCCAAGCCTGATTATCTCTTTCTTCCTCTCTTCCCCTCTTTAATCCTGCTTTCTTCCCTTTCACCCTACCCCTTTATCCAAAACGCATTGCCATGGTGCTATATGAGGAGGTCAGAGATTAGCATTAATTTCCATGCCAAGTATGTAATTTAACTTGGGAAACTTTTGTGAATGCTCTGAATTTTATGGTTCCTTTTGAACATGAGCATCTATGAATAGTGAATGCTTCATTCCCCTGAAGGATTAGACACCACACCAAGCCATGTGTCAGGTGTGCACCACACCTGAGCCAGAACAATTTCAAGGTTGGGGCAGCCCCAGCTGCTCTGGGCACCCTGTGCCAGGGCCTGCCCACCCTCCCAGACAGCAATTCCTGCCCAATAGCCCAGCTGTGCCTGCCCTCTGGCACTGGCAAGCCATTCCCTGGCTGCTGTCCCTGCAGCCCTTGTCCCCAGTGCCTGTGCAGCTCTCCTGGAGCCCCTTTAGGCCCTGCCAGGGGCTGGCAGCTCTCCCTGGAGCCTTCTCTTGTGCAGGGGAGCACCCCCAGCTCTGCCAGGCTGGCTCCAGAGCACAGGGGCTCCAGCCCTGGCAGCAGCTCCGTGGCCTCCTCTGGGCTGGCTCCAGCAGCTCCCTGTCCTTGTGCTGTTGGAGCCAGGGCTGGAGGCAGCTCTGCAGCTGGGCTCTCCCCTGAGCACAGTGGCAGAATCCCCCCACATGCTTCAGTCTTCAGCTGGGGATGATATTATGTCCCATATGTGAGACAGCAGTTTATCTGCCAAAGAGAAAGTGCTGAAATTCAGGCACGGTGTGATCGGTCCCTCATAATCCAGAGAAGCTGGTAAAGTCACAGATTCCAGTGGATTCCCCTTGTGGGAACTGAAAAGGTTAAAGTGAAAAATCCTCAGCTGCTTTGGCATGTCCCAAATGTGATTCTTCAGCAATTTTTTCCATGCTCACTATTTTGGAAATCACTTAAATTTCTGTAAAAATGCCTGGAAAAGCAAAACCCACATGGATGTTAATAACTAACAGTAACACTTCCCCGGGACGGGGCTTGACACCCCATTTTGTAAAGACAGTTTTCTGAATATCTGATCTAACCTTCCCCTGGCCCATTCTGAGGCTGTTCCCTCTGCTCCTGTCCCTGTTCCCTGGGAGCACAGCCCGACCCCCCCGGCTGTCCCCTCCTGGCAGGGAGTTGTGCAGAGCCACAAGGGCCCCCCTCAGCCTCCTTTGCTCCAGGCTGAGCCCCTTTCCCAGCTCCCTCAGCCCCTCCTGGGGCTCCAGAGCCTTGCCCAGCTCCGTTCCCTGCCCTGCACACGCTCCAGCAAATTCGCAGCCAGCCCCTCGGGGGTCCACTCTTGTCCTGATGGGGGAGTGTGGGTCCTGATGAGGGCCGCAGAAGCTGCTCCAGTCCCCCTAGGCACTGGAGGTTGCCCAGCAGTGCCAGCCAGGGGACGGGGAACCCTGCCCTGGGGCCGTGTCACACCATGGCAGTGCCAGCACAGGGGCCATCAGCCTCTTGCCCCCACCCCTGGGCTCCTGTCCATTGGCACCAGCACCCCCAGAGCTTTCTGCTCTAATTATTGATGTCTTCCACTCGCATCTCTTTTGTTTCGTTTTGCTGTTTGGGTTCGCTCGGCGTTTCTCAACATCTTTCCTTGACTAAGAGACGGCTCGGTTCAGAGTGTTGAGCCCCTCCCATTCACTGTTAAACACTTTTTAATCATTATTTCCCCCCGTCGGCTGTAACCCGCGCTCGGCCGGTCCCTGTGGCGGGTCCCGCCCACTCCCGTCAGGCTCCGGGCGGGATGGCGGCAGCGCCGGACGCGGTGCCGGTGACCTGCGAGCCCTTCGAGGAGAAACTCATACGGGTAACCGGGCACAGCTGGGCTCGCTTTCTCTTTTCAACACAATTTTCCCTACACACACGTATCGTTCGTGCTGTTTGTGCCGAAGGGCGCGGTGGTTTTCTCCACTGCTGGTTGTGTGCGGGTACGGCAGCAGGATGAGGAAGGAGATGCTGGGGAAAAAAGAGTAACAAAGACTTTTTGAAGTTTTACGGTTGCGTCCGTTCTCCGTCAGGTTTATTAGACAGGCTTATGTGCAAGAGTTTATGTTACTGACATGGTGTAGAATTTCCATGTTTTTCAGTTATTACTGGGCATAATCTAACCTTTCTAATGTAATTAGGTTGGATACTAGGGAAAATTTCTTCTCTCAGAGGGTTGTCCCGGCCTGGCACAGCTGCCCGGGGCAGTCCCCATCCCTGGAGGGATTTAAAAGCCATGTGGATATGGCACTGGGTACATGAGCCTGGGCAGTGCTGGGGGAACAGCTGGACTTGATGACCTTGGAGTGCTTTTCCAGCCCAAACAATTCCATGATTCCACAATCACAGCCCAACCTGAGAGCGCTGTGCTGATCTCTTATTTCTGACCTTGTCTCCGAGGGTACAACAGCTTTGCAGTGCTTGTGCCTGCACATTGTGGTGACACTCTCCTGCAGGGACTGTTCCCAGTGATGGCTTGGGCAGTTTTATCCCACACGCTTTCACACAGTGGTCAGCGCTTTTACAAACACCCATTTGACATCTCTTGGCTCGTTACTGTGTCTGTAGCCAACAGGTCACGTAAATAAAAAGGTAAAATTTTATCACACGGAGATAAA
>CM031878.1:1884066-1904057 GCA_018697195.1 Certhia americana | reverse complement strand
CTAGACCACAGAGGGTGTTTAAAGAAGACAGAAAGGAATTTTTCTCCCCTTGTCCCACCCATGCCTCCTGGACTGATGTAGAGCTTACTCTTCAGGACTGCAGAGTTTGCAGTGGCTTACATTTTTCATATCCATCACCTGTTTTCTGGCATTTCACATGATTGCTTGCTCTTTTGTCTCCCTTTTCTGGCAGGTTACTTTATGGCTAAAGAAAATATATGGGGATAGGCCTGTTCCAGAGTATGAGGTGAATGAAAGGACTGTGGCTATTTTGCATGAAATTATGGAGTGCAATGAAGAGAGAGACAGGGATGTTATGTTGCTGATAGAGGACATGAAGGACCGAGCAACCAGGTATGAAGCAGAAGGTGAGTTTGAAGCTCCATTTCTCAGTTTCACTCAAGTCAGGCTTTTCTGAGTTATCCTGAAGCTTGTATTTGTTAAAAATTTAGGAATATATATATATAAATACATGTAATTGAAGCAGACTCCGTTTGTTTTCTGATGCACTTTTTACTACGACGCATCACATGCCTTCCTTTCAGCTAAATTTACAGTTGCATAAGGTTGGTCAAGGGCAATTTTTTAAAACCATCTTGAGCAGGCCATGAATGTGGACAAGCAGGTTAATTGCTAAAACCTCTTAGTCTGCTGGGCTGGGGAGCACAGTATGGAAATATTACCTGGATAGAGAGGGAGGCATCCCTGCAGCTCATTCAGGAGTCTAAGCTGGTGCTAAGCCTTTGTTAAGGAAAGCCCTGAAGGAGCCTGAAACAACAGTGGGGTGATTAAGTTTTGCTGAAGCTGCCTAGAGTGACTACTTTATAATTTGTTTGGTGCTTTTTTGTGGAAGTGAGTGGAATTTTACTTTTCTATGCAAAGGCTGGCATAGCACACATGAAGATGTTTTTGTAAGAAAGCGTTTTTGGCTTTTGTTCCTTCAAGTGCCTTGCCACCAAACAAAAAATGTTGGAGACAGGCTTTCTGGGTCTGCCATGAAGAGGCTCAAGCTGAGCTTTGTGGGGAGATGACCTGCATGTGCTCATTGCTGTAGCACAAGAGTGAGCTCATTTGATGTTGAACAGACTGGTCAGGGAGGGAGTGGAGCAGTGCTTTTTCCCTTTATATGCTGAATTTGTTTGGCAAATGGAGATATTGCAGCAGTCTGGAATGTTTAAGCCTTTTTTTAAAGTGTCCTTTTCCCCAGCAACAGGCAGGTAACCAAGTTCCCAGGTGTGGGACTGCATTCTGGCTTTGGAACATAAAAGAACAGTGATATTTATGACTTCACTACATTGGCTTGTCTATATTTTCCAGCTGAGTTCTTGCAGGATATTCTTGGAGAAAGCCTGGGTCTGTCCCAAGGCAGTCTGTCCCAAGAAGCCACCACAGACCTCACTGACCTGGTAGAAAGTGCAATGGAACTCGAACTGGAGGACATGTCTCTTACCAGGTAATTCTTCATTCCCAGTCTGCATTTGTGGTGATGGTCCGTGCTGTTTTTCTCTGTTTTTTCACATCAGCAGCTTCAGACTTGATGCTAGGAATCTTATTTGTCAGGCTTATTTTTCACCCCTTGGGTAGCTTTGGAATGCATGGGAACTGAGAACAAAGTGCTAACTCTAGGTTATCCCAGCACAGGAAAGGTCTGTAGCCTGAGAAGGACCTGGGATGGAGTTAAATCCCTTAAATCCTTCCTTTTTCTCATGCTTTTGTGCCAGTTGGACTATTGTGCCAGGTATCCCCAGCTACAGCAGCGTGCTCACTGCTTAGGCAAAGACTGGGGAACTGTGGCTGGTCTTCCAGCCTCAGCTCTCATCCTTGTCTGTCTCATCTGGCCTCAGTTTATGCAAGGAGATGCCCTCTGTCATGGAGAAATGGCATCTGTTAGTCTAGTCTCCTTTGGCCTCTCTCCCTAGCCTGGCTTTGACCCATGGCACTGCAGCACTTGCACTAAAGAAGGGGCAAAATTTGCCTTGGAATGCAATTTTTATGTGATATTTAGGATCTTGGCTCTTACAGCTCTCTTCCTGAGCTGGAGATGGAAGAACTTGGTGCCACTTGGGAAGAGTTGGGCACATCTGTGCTGCTGGGCACATCTTGTGACCATGCTTTTTCAGGGACTGAAAAAAACTTTTGAGTTTTTTGAGGACTGAGAAACTTTGAGTTTCTCTCAAAAGCAGTAAGGCAAGCCAGGAGTGGAACACATTGTGGTTTCAATTTGGTGATTTTATTCACCAAAGTGTCATTTGTTGTTCTCTTACTCAGGTTTCTGGGCTGTTTTCCCATCCATGTGGAAATCTGTGTTAGTTATGGAAAGCAAATTCCCTTAGTGTCTTATTTTAATTTACTCCATAACATCAGGAGGAAAGTCATTAGTGTGAAGTGTGGAGAGAGGAATAACAATAACTGACTTTCAGAAGAGCTGACTCTTAAACATTCCCACTGATTCTCTCTTCACCAGCTTCTACAGTGCCATCAATGCCATGACCTCAGAACTGTATGAAACAAAATCAAAAAATGAAGAAATGGAACTGAAATTGAATTTTCTTACGAAAAAACTAACTTCAGCACTGATGATGGAACAGCGGTTAGAGGAGTGAGTAATGGATGAGGAAGAGGAAAAGATTAAAGAATAGTGGTGATCTCTGTCTTGGGCAATCTTGGTTTTGGTAATTAACGAGGATAACTGAATTTTTAGGGGTTTGACACATGTCCTGTCCAAAGAATTTGGAAGTATCTGTCAAAGCCCATGTGCTATGGATACTTTCAGTAGTCAAAAGAGACCTGGGAAAGCATCATTTTAAAGCAGTGATCTACAAGCAGTTTTCAGATGTGATTTTGCATCTTCTGCCTGTTGCTTTTGTCTGAGGCTGAAGACAAATCTAATTTTTTTAGCACATTTAGTGTGGCCTCTGTGGTTAGACTGAGGGAGACAAAATAAAAACCATTTCCAGGTAAGAAGTTCCATTAACCAGTGTGCATAAGACGTAATAATAGTAAAAACTCTGGCAAAAATCAGTGTCATGTCCATTCCCTGGAGGATGTAGTCTGAAGTGCTTTGCCAAGCACACCAGGGTCAATCCCTGCCTAGAGTGGGGTTGGCCTAGATGCTCTCCAGAGCTCCTTTCCAGTCTAACGATTTGTGGGCTGGGTTTTTTTTGTCTTTTAATGTGGGAATTGGGCTTGTAGAAGAGATTCCCATGTGCTTTGTGCAGGTTTGCCTCCTCTTGAACTGAAGTTTAGCTCGTGTAATGGGTCGCTAAGCAAGTTAAAGAATTATGCACAAGACTATTACCCTTTGCTTTTAGGAATATGGCTTTCCCCTTTGCCACTATTTTCTCTGGCCTGGAGGTGACAACTGCGTATGTTTCCACTGGAAAATCTCACAGGGAAATACAAGGTTTCCTCCATTTTCTCCTTCTTGTGTTGGTTGTATTGCAGGGTTTAGCTTGAGCACAGATAAGTAACAGTAATTTGTATGCTGATGTATCTTTGCATGTAACATTTTTTTCTTTTTGTATTATTTTTAAGGGATATCAAAAAAGTAACAGAATCTCAGAAAGAAGAAAAGGTCAAAGCTGAGACTCGACTGAAGAACTTGAAGTTCCTGGAAGATAAATCTAAGGATCTAAGAATAAGGATCAAGGATGCTGAGGTAGGTGGAAGGAATTTTCTTACCAGACACTGATGGGATGACCCAGCCATGGTTGGTTGAGCCCAAATTTGTAGTTACAGAGACACTCCATAAGCTTCATAAACCTCAGGACTGGGGACTCTTGAGCTAACAGGACAACAGGTAAACGTAGTTCAGTTGTCCCTGCTGATCTCTTCTCAGTGTCCTGTGATCAGTACAGTGCTCTCTCCTCATTCCCTGAGAAACTGTGTTAGCTGGGATTACCTGGTGGTTCTTGTGAGCTACAGGAGAACACAGACAGCTACCAGTTGAACAGCTGATTCACTGAAAAAATAATGAATACAAAAATATTCCTCAAAATATTGAATACAACCCATTTTTTGAAAAAAATGTATGACTAAATGCAAAAATACTGCCTGCTCCTTTCACCTTCGCTAAATGATGAAGGGCATGTGAATGCCTTATTTAATGCTTGGATGCTGTCTGATACCTTAACAAATATGAGATGGAAAGTGTTGTACTACAACTGACATTTTCCTGAGAAACCTTCCTTCAGCCTTGGCATGTGCCCTTCTCCCACTTTTCTGGAAAGACTTGTTATCCTTAACACAAATTTTAGCAGCACCTGATTTTCTACACCAGCTATAGCTGTGGCTCAAATAGCACATGTTTCTGCTGTGGACAGCCCACATTCTTCTCTGCCTGTTTAGATAAAAACAAAACGAAATGGTGAAATCTTTGTCCTTCACGTTGCATTTTGTACCCTCTCCTGTTTACAGAATGAGCTTCTTGCCAGGGGGTTGGACCAATCCCTGACACATGAGGCACTCGTGAAATCATCTGAGGTAGGTTTTTCAGTACGAGAGGGATGTTTCTACAGTGAGACAGGCCAGGCTTGCTTGTTGGGAATTGTAGTTTGCTATTTGGTTGCCCGAACAAATCTTAATTGCCAAAGGAAGCACAAATAAAAATCCTGTAGATGGATTCCGATGAACTGGGCTCTTTTGGGTGGGTTTGTCTCTCCTAGAGGCATCTACTGGAGAATTTCCACAGAACAAATTCCCTGCCACTGAAAACAGATCTGCCTCCTTTACTTCTTGTCCATGTTATAAACAGAGTGGATGTTCTGTGGACTATATCCCATTACGTGGCTATCTGTGTACTGCAGTTTCTTGATAGAGTGACCCATGTCATTCTTTCTGCTTTGTGGGAAATAAATCTCTTCCATATACTTCAAACCAAGGGGATAATATCAAATGAAACCCAAATTCTGTGTGCTATTTTTTTTGTGTCTTTTTTTCAGCTGTATTATAAGCCTAGTGGAAATTAGGTTAAAGAAAAAGCACATTTCTTGAGTTAGTAACTACAGATTTTACAGCTTTGTGCTGTGCACTTAACACGTCTTCGTATTTTTTTTGCTGTTAATGTAGTGGGAACTGAGTCTTTTTGCTCATTACTTTCGCTATCTTTTCCTGTGTGTTTTTGAGTGTAGCAGTGAAAATAGGTTTCCTGGTTTCTCTGTTGTGGTTCTCAGCAACCAGCACTGGGTGGCAGTGCTCACATTGCCTAGTGGTACAAGAGGGTACTGACCAGAAATAGCTTTTGTTGGAATTTTACATTCAAACAGCCACAGGCAAATTTTGTAAGCTTGTCATCTTCTACAGCCCAAGCATAAGGTAAAGTTTGACTCCTTGACATTTATAGAACTGCTTTGCCAAGACACCAGTGAAATGGGCAGCACAAATGGCTTTATCTTTTTTATTTAACTTTGATTATTTGAAGAGTTCAGGACTGTAGAAGGTTCTCCATTTGCAGCCCCAAAGAGAAATTACTTCCCCTAGATAAGCTTAAGGGAGAGTCTTTTTGCTGCTGCATATGCAAAAGTTTAGTTTTCCATGTGTTTCATACGGGATGAAAGCTCTCAAATTCTGAAATGTTGTAGGTAACTGTGGACCTGTCTCACTCATTTCTCTCAATTCTGCCTAATAATGATTTCCTAGAATATGATCTGCCTTGCTTTCTCTGCAGGAACTGGCTGCGCTGCAGAAAGAAATGGCTCCTTTGAAGGAGGAACTGGCATCCTACCATGATTTGCCTCTTGTAACTATTCATTCCACTGTTATATTGTATTTGCCATCAGGTTAATTTTAGTGGAACATAAGGGATATCATTGTGATGGCTTTGGTTGACAGGTGGATGTCCTGCAAAGGCTCTATTTATTAATCAAAGCCAAGAAATTAAGCTTCCTTGTCAGGCAAACTTTGTTCTAACAAAGTAGACAGATTTACTGGGTAGATTGGTATTCAGGTGGGTTAGCTAGAAATTGGACAAAGAAATATGGAAGGAAAGGAAGCCCCTAATATAACCAACTTTTTTAGGTTTACCAGTACTTTAGCTGTAACTGTCATCTGTCTGTCAATATGGTGGACACAGCACATGGTGCAGAGTTTAGAGCTCTGAACAGAATTTTAAGGATCCTGAAGAAATAGCCAAATGTAGGTTTTGTCCCCTAAACTGGGTGCTCCATCATTTTCTTTGATTTCTCTTGAGGGTGCTGGGTACTCAGCTCTGTGAAAATGCAAGTTTCTCATCTCCCTCATACAAACACTGAAGTCTTGCTCCTAGGAAAAAAAAAAAAAAAAAAAGGCTGTGGTAGGAAGGTGGGCCTGCTGCTCTGTTTAATCCATCTTCCTCCAAGAGGCAGCTTCCTCCTTCCCCCAAGTGGAACAGGAGATTCAAATGGGATTAGGTTCTCCAGTTCCCTCCTCCAGCCTTGCTGTCAGTGGAGACAGGGAGAGCCCCAATGCTTCTTTCCAGGTACAGGCAGAAGAAGGGAAAGGAGGTTTATCCTTGCAAACTTCTTGTGCTTTGGAAAAGCCTTGCACAAATATGTTTGAAATCAAGTCCCTTGATTGATAGGTCTGTAAAATTGTTTAAAACGAAGGGGTTTTTTTAAAGGGCTTTAGGCCATGCCAGACTTCTGAAAAATACATGATTTCCCAAACCAAACTAATACTTGGCTTTTAGTGGTGATACTTTCTGCATGTAAAGTGTGTACACCAAATTGCATTAATTGTCCATTAATTCACCTGAGGCTCATCATTAGACTCTTGTAAAGGTGCAGGGACTCTTGTTTCCTGTTGAAATGCTGATTTTTATGCCATTTTCTCTCATTAGAGCATTCCTCTGGCACAAGTGAAGGTTGAAGAAGAGAGAAAACTACTTGTAAGAGTTTTTTTTTTATCTTTCCAGGAGCTGCATGTATTCATTAATTAATTGATACACCTTTGACTGTAGTCTTAATGTTCTCAAGGGGAAATTTGGTGAGGCAGAAGTTGTAGATACTGCTCAGGGGAGAACTTGGTGGGTGAGCTGCAAGGGCAGTTGGCCACAGTGATATCAGTGCAGATTAGGTCGCTATATCCCCATGAATTTTGCCTATTGGAATGTTTATTCACTCAATGTAGGTCTCAGAAGCTTCCTTGCTCTTCCTGAACTCTCAAGGCTCCATATTTTAGTCAACAGCTGCCTCATAGCCTGCAATGGGGATTTCCCCTGTAAAACATAGTGCCCATTTCCTCAGGAAGTCCATACATGGCTTTCCTGAGTGAGCTGTGCCTCGTTTGAGCCCTGTGGTCATGGTTTGAACAACAGGTGTCTGCTATGGAAGGCAGGAGCCTCCCTTGAAATGGACAATTTAAACCCCCTCCCTCCCAATTATTATAATTTTTAATTTAAGGGGCTCTCAGGCAATGGGAATAGGAATAGCAGTTCTTTATTAGGGGAGCTAAAATAAACAATAAAACCAAAACACATGCAGTATTACAAGAGAAAACAAACAAACAACCAAACAAACCCACTGACAGAGTCAGGATCCAACCTGCCCCCCTGTGTGTCAGGGTGTTGGTGGCAGTGCCATTCCATGGTGGCTGCAGTCCCAATGGCAGATGTGGCTCTGGTGAAGTGATGCTCCTGGAGAAAAGTGGAGGGTTTTATTTTGCTGAAGGTCCAGTGGTGGTAGATGGGCCTGGTCATCCTCTGGGAATCCTGTGGAAAGGTTGCTTGGTGTTCCAACTCCCAGATTTTTATCCAGGTAGGAATACTTGGCTCCTCCCCCTGGCTGGAGCATTTCCCAGTGGGATGATGGAATTCTCTCAGTGACACTCACTGGCCCATGAGCAGAAGATCTCTCCCTGGAGGGAGGCTGGGCTGTGGCAGAGATCAGAAAACTGCCCCAGCAGGTTTATTGACAGTTGGCCATTGACAGACAATTACACCAACCGCACACACCCCAGTTTGATCAGATGGTGATAGAATACAGAGTTTGGTTATTTTGCACTGCAACCCATGACACCTGTAGAGCCTGGTTTTGTTCCTTTTGGCTACTGCCTGCTTGCTCGTTAGGCACGAGTGATCAAAAATCACAGCTATGTGGGAGCATTTTGCTTGTTTTCAGGTGAGACTGCGAGGGTTGGTAAGCCACTTGCTTTTGGTTCAGGAGTGCAAGCTCCCCTTACCAGCCTGAGGCTGTTCTGAGGCCAGAATGCTCACATCTGGGGAGGACCTGTGAGCTGGGAGGTCCAAAATCCAAAATCACGTTGGGGTACAGAGTAAAGGCAGATGAGCTTGTCCAGCCCTTCAGTTGGGGGTTTCCCTGTGTCTGTCTGCCCTTTGCAGTGATGAGTCCATCCTGCTCAACACCGGGGTTAATTACTGCTGACCACCTCCCAGGGTTTGATCCTTGCAGATGTGTTTGTTTACCAGCACTGTGTGGAAACTAGCCCATGGTCCCTGATTCCCCTTGGTTTTCTCTCCTGGTAGGAAGCCTTGGACAAAGAGCTCACAAGGGAGATCGAGGCTCTGCCTTTCGAGCTGACGTAGCCCAGCAAACCCCAGTTCACCTGAAGTGCCCTACGTGGAACATGATTTTCCTTCTGCTGCCTGCTTACTTGCACTAGCAATGCATTTCAGAATTCTTACTGTACCTTGGCAATGTCCTGCTGTGTTCTTCTTTCTGTTGGCCTTTGTGTTTGTAAGCTTCACCTGTTTCTCATTAAATAGCCTCCAAACTTGACGACTTGATGTTGTCTTTATGAGTTATTTTTCTGTGATACACACCTGTAAAGCAGCTCTATGGATAGTGCAGACATAGCTTTAAAACAAACAAAAAAAAAAAAGCCCCTACAACACACAGTAAGACCTTTCTAGATCTGAAAACAGTATTTTTGCAGAACTATTGTGGGACATGATGATTTTGAAGTCAGATTGCCCTTAACAATTCTACCTCAGATGTCATCTTCCATGGGGGTTCCCTGAGCCCTATTATTTCTATGCCATCATCACACCAGCCTTCCACACTTTCAGAAGTGTTTCGCACACTCCAGCTTTTAGAAGCCATTTCATACCAAATCAGAAAATCTCCTGTGGATATTTTCCACAGGAAAATAGTGGTAGCACCTGAGGAAGTTGAGCCTGGGCCTGTTTGTCCTGGGAAGTGCCCAAGCAAATGGTGCTCGTTGGAGTTGCAAGAGTTTATGGCCATGAGAACTGTTGCTTTACTGCAAAAGTTGATTTTTCCACTGATATGCAGGAAGAGAGATTCAGAACTACACTGGTGTCAATAAAATGCCACAAGTGAGACCTCTGTCCTGTCAATCTTTTTGCTGTGATTTTGGAGAAGAATTGAGGGATGCCCAGAGGGCCACTCTCAGGTTTTGATGCATCACAGCAGAAGATGGAGGACAGGAACAAGAAGGACAGGACACACCCAGACCCCTCCATCTTGCCTCTTGAACCACCATTCTAAAACCCCTAAATTCTACTTTTCCACCCTGTGACAAATTAGCTATCACTCTATTCAAACTCTTATGACCTGTAAATCCTCACACAAAGTTGGTAATTTTCTCCCATGGGCTAAAATCGAAGGCATAGGTGTTTTTGACTCCATGCCAAGGTCTCTGAGCCCCTTGCCAGCGTCTCAAACCATCCAGGACAGACAGAGGAATGTTCTGGGTTCCAACAAGCCTCTGCCCATGGGAATCTCCAGCCTCTTTCATACAGCAGGAGTTGCTGTTTAGCTCCAGGTGTTTAAATCAAGCTGTGAGGAAATGGTGAGTTGCCTTAGTTTTGGGGCTATTTATCTTCACTCCTTCTGGGGCAGGAAATTAGGGAAAAAGCATGTGGAAAATTCATGGGCTAAACTGGCTCAAGAGAAATTCCCTCAGAGGTAACATGTGAAATTTGGAGCAGGCACCATAGTGCAGGGATGATTACAGGTCCAGCAACTGCTTACTAATAAAACCTAAACAAAAGCCATGGCAATGTTGTCCGAACCTGGAAAGAATAAGGATATAATCCCACTTTCCTGTTGTGGTAGGGGAGAGAAGTTGTAGCCTTGGAAGATGTCAGAACACGGCTGGGTAGACACCAAAGAATGATGTAACAAGAAAGGAGGTCATAGCTTGGCAATTAAGGAATCTTAATCACTGGAAGCTCCTAGAAGCAGATTAGAAATTATTTGCTGGAGTGTTTAAAATGTGAGGGCATGTTGATGCTACTTTGGGATACAAAGATGAGGGCTTGAGGGTGCTACCAGCCCTGCTTTTTAACGAGAGCCTCAAGACTTACTTGGCTAAGATTAGAAGACTACCTCACCCCTGTAACCACGGCTGCAGGCTTGGGAGGAGTTCCTGGGGACTGTGGCACTTCCATAGCTCCAGTACCTCATGGAGTGCTGTGCCAGTTGTGATGCCTGGGGCTTTTCTCCCCTCCCCACGCCCACGGAGCAGCTGCACCGCTCCCTGGCTGCTGCTATCTCACAGCACGTGAAGAGCCTGGATCCAGAGAGCAGCAGGGCCAGACTGCCTGGAGAGCTGCCCAAACACAGCCACGTGTTGCTTCCTAGTGCTGGAAACTCAAGAAGGGGGGGAAAAAAAAAAATCCCCAGCAGCTGCATCCAAGCCGTGTGTCGCAGCTGAGCCAAACACAGTGCACACGGCACAGATCAGTGGACAGCTGTTGGTCTGACTGCTCAGCTCTTGATGGAAATCGGGAAAAGTCAGATAAATGAGATTTGTGGAGCTCTTTGGGGAGGTTACTCAGCTCTTTGGTTTCGCATGGGTAGAGCGCCTTGCAGGAACCCTTTCTTTCTGGTGTTTTGGGACAGACCAGCTTCTCCCACGTGGGGATGGGATGCTGGAGGAGGAAAAGCTCGCTCCTGCTGAGACAGGAACACAGCAGGCTGGCTGAGAAAACCTCTGATTCTGAGCTTCCCCTGTGCCCCAGCAGCTGTTGAGTGTTTCCATGGGGGTCACAGCGGGTGGCTGCCAGCTGGACCCTCAGCTGTTGGATAATATGGAATAATCACCCAACTGAGAGGGACGTAAGGCTGGGGAGGCCTCCACTGCTTCACTGTCCCTTCAGGGTACATCAGCTGCTCCACCCTGAGCTCCCAGACTGAGTTTTGGAGACACCTGTGTTAACACCTGCAAGATGAGAGCAGGTGCAGGGCCAGGCTGAGCTGCAGACATTCCATTTTCCCAATAATGTGCAAAAGGTGTTCATGCTTTATCATTTAGCTCAATTTCTCCTCCTGGAAAAAGTGAAGAATTCCACCAGAAAACAAAACCAAAACAGAACAAAATAAAAACCCAAAAAACAAAAGAGGAATTAAAATTAGGAACTCAATGTAAGAAATGGGGGTCAGCCTCAAGCGAAAACTCATACACATTTTCCCACAAATTGACAAACTGTTCTTATCAGGCTAATATGCATAATATTAACTATTTTTTTTTTGGGGGGGGGAATCATCTGGCACAGTATTGTGGATCTATTTAAAAGAAAACATTAAGTTACTAAACCCAGAATATTTAAACTAAAATGCTAGAGAAATGCAGAATCCATCAGGCAAATTTAAGGCTTCTAAGCTGACATATGTATCTTTCTACTTAAAATGCATTGAATCAAAAGATGTGCATGGAATCTCTTTTGGCTGTATCTTTGGGCTAATATTATAGAAATACTCCATCTGTTGCAAACATTTCATTGTGGTTCCTTTCCAGTCTTCCTTTGACTGAAAGTAATCAAAAATCTTTAATATATATAAATCCTTTAGTAGATGTAGGGTATTATAATGGGACTTCAATTAAAAATAACTAAAAATATTCCAATTTCAAGATTTATTTTAAAAGTAAGTTGGTTGCATTTGGTACCATCTCCAGTAAAACACTCAGAATATCTTGATACTCAATGTTGTTTTGAGTACTTACAAGCGAAGTTGTATGTGTCAAATGGTAAGTGTGTAAAAGATCTCTCAAATTGCATTTAGAACCAAATAGGTCTTAGAGGTCTGGGAAATGTTTTGTATTTCTAAGCTATTCTTTGAATTTTTAAAGTACAGGGTGAGCAGTGAAACAATAGTGATCCTGGTCCCTGTGACCTTGCAGGAAATCCTTCACTTTGCCTCCAAGCAGGCAGTCACTGTTAGTAACTTCAGGCAACTTTAGAAACATCTCTTACTCTGTCATACGCTCACTTCTCTGAAGAATTTAATCATTGGGCTGTGTTTTTGCTCCTCTAATTCACAAATATTTCTCCTACAGAAAAACACCCCATGTGAATAAGCAGAGGCTTTATTTACCAAGGGGAGTGTGTTTAAGGTAAGACTTGTGTTCCTTCTGTCTTTGCCAGGTACCACCTACCTGGGAGGACACGGTGCTGCCTCCCTCTGCCTTGAAGGCCTTCAGCATTGCACTGTCCTGAACTGTGTAAACTCTAGTCAAAATAAGCATCCAGCAACTCCAAAATTACAAACTAATCTAATAAATGTTTGCTCTAGCCCTGTTGATAAATATGCCACTAATGCTAATGAAGCAGCTGCGCTGGCTAATTAAATTATGTTGGCTGATAAAACCTAGCAGCAAGGAAATGTTTTCTTTCTTTTCCTTCCCAAGGAGACACTGTACTTCAGGGACTGATGAACACCATGGTGTTCTGGACACCTTTTCCACTGTCCCTGTGTGGCCACTGCTGTGGCTGCAGGGGAGCCCCTGGGTGACCTCAAGAGCAGCAGGAGGATGGTGAGGCTGGGTATCAGCAGCACATTTGTGCTTTCAGAGACCTGGAAAATGGGTGTTGTTTAAATGTTGCTTGGAAGGTGAAGCTTCCTTTGCAGAGGATGCTTAGTAATGTGCCTACGTATGCCTCCAGATGAGCTCTTGAAAAGTTACTCCTCAGTCTGGAGCTGGAGGGAAACTTTTGGCCTGGGGCTGGGAAAGAGAAGGGAGCAGGGGTAGTGGAGTATCCTCCTGCCAGGAGCTGGCTGAGAGAAGCCAGCCTGGAAACCACCCTTATGAGCATTGTGAGCCAAAATGCTCTCACAACCTACTCTTCTTCTTTTTTTTTTTGGTTTTTTTTTTTTTTTTTTTTTTTTACTTTGGCTCAGGGTTGTGCTGCAGCACTGAGCTGATTTCCTCCCATTGTCTTTGGGGAAGCGCCGAGATTCCCTTTGCTCAAGCACATTTCTTCCTGGCGGAGGAGTTTTTATCACATCCTTGTGGGGTAACTAACGCTGAAATCATTGCACTCTTGGCAGACACAGTCAAAGAATGATAACATGGAGCCAGAGCAAGGAGCCTAGAAGATGTGCTGGGCTGTACTCCCAAAATTCCTGGAGACAGCACCACCTCCAGCCTTTCCTCTTCCCTTCCTAATCTTTCAGACCACTCTCCCTGATGTTTCAGAATGAGTCCCCTGGTATTTCCCCTAATCTGGCATTTAAAATCTCAGGCAATAAAGCTTTCACCACTTCCCTCAGGGAGACGATTTTCCAGCCTGTGGTTCTCCTTTCAAAAGCTTTCCACACGGATTCTCAGCTTAGACATGCCCCTCTGTACTTTTACCCCATTAAAGTCCTTAATGATTCCCAGCCTTCTCCCTTGATACCACTTCCTTCATTCAGACATTTACAGATCGCCCGTGTCTCCCGCTCAGTTTACTAATTCCGCGGTACTTAAGACAGCCAGAATTCCTTCCCCTCTCTTTTGTAAAGCCTCCAGCCTGCCGATTCCTTCAGCCGTGGAGTCTTGGGGCTCCTTCCCACGTATCACTCTTCCTGCAAACCCAACGCAGACGCTCACCGCCCTCGCCCGTGTCCCTATGCTTCGCTGTACTCCCTCCAAAAGTGCACTGCCTGTTCCCGACTGCCGTGTCCCAACGCCTTGTGAGCCCCTTGGTGTCCTCCGGGCGTCTTTCGGGAGCCGTGCCTCCAAAGCACATTGTTCCCCGGAAATACAGGTTCGGGATGTTTTTCTTCCCCCCGGGAAATACAGGTTCGGGATGTTTTTCTTCCCCCCGGGAAATACAGGTTCGGGATGTTTTTGCCCCTCCCGGGAAATACAGGTTCGGGATGTTTTTCTTCCCCCCGGGAAATACAGGTTCGGGATGTTTTCGTCCCTCCCGGGAAATACAAGTTCTGGATATTTCCTCCCTCAAAGCTTCCAGCAGGGTGGTGAAGGTTTAGCCATCAAAAAGGAGCAGGCTCTGGATTCTGCTTGCCGCCCAGCACGAGAAAGGTTTTGTCTTTGCTCAAGTACAGGTTTTGTTAGTGCTTTCCTTCACGCTGACACCACAAATAATGCATTCGCCTTGGCGACAAATTTTTTTTTCCCGCATATTTGGTGAGAAGTACCTTGCCAAGCACTGGTTTAAATGATTGTGGACTCCTGAATGCGCCACTCTGCTTCTAGCGGAAGTCTTCTTCATCTCTCCTAATATAAATGCTTCTGAGGTGGCCTGATGTCTGTTCTTCCCGAGTCCATGCACACAATTTGGGTGGTGGTGCGGGCAGATTTCCCACATATCTCCATGATACTCAGCCCTAGGACTGAGTCTATGCCACGAGCAGTTCTACGGGGAATGCTTAACTCTTTGATTTCCCGGGTGTTCCTAGCCCTGAACAGGACTTACGGACTACGCTGAAATGATTTCCTGCCACGTTTCCGAGTCTGGGGGACGACACCTGCAGCTGTGCAGGACAAACCCCAGGCTGCAGAAACACCAGGACGGTGTTTGAGAGGGCATTGCAATGTTTAAAGCGTGGATTACACTGATTGAAATGTGCATTGCAATGTTTAAATGTGTGCATGACAATGTTTAAAGCGGGTATTACAATGTCGCTCTGGTTGCACCGCACGCTTCCCCCACGCAAGCCGCGGGGTTCAGGGCTCCAGAGGTGCCTTCCAAACCCAAAGATTCCAGGATTCTGTGGTCTCAGGGAGCACAGGATCGCCAGGATCGGTGTCGGAGTGTGTGAGGGGTGCTGGGGGGTGTGTGTGACAGTGACAGGGACAGAGTCAGTGACAAGGGACAGTGATAGGCACAGGGACACAGTGACAGTGACTGCTACAGAATGACAGGGACAGTGATAGTGACAGAGACGCTGACACGGTGACACAGGGGCAGGGACACAGGGCTGGTGACACAGGGACACAGGGACAGTGACTGCGGACACAGGTGGACAGGGATGCGGGCACACAGACAAAGGTGGACAGGAACATGGGGACACTGTGACACAGGGACACAGGTGTACAGGGACACAGATATAGAGACGGACATAGAGACACTGTGGCATGGGGAGACAAGCAGTCAGGGACACAGGTATACAGGGATATCACAAAGGGACACAGGGACATGGAGACACAGACACAGACATAGGTGCATTGGGACAGGGACACAGGGACATGGGTACACAGGGACGGGGACATAGGGACACAAGGACACAGATGCAGAGACACAGGGACACAGGGACATGGACATAGGAACAGGGACACAGGACACGAGGACATGGGGACGCAGTGATACAGGGACATAGAGACACAGGAACACAAAGACAGGGACAGGGACACAGGGACATGGTGACCCAGGAATACAGGGACATGGTGACCCAGGGACACAGGAACATAGTGACACAGGGACATGGAACATGGGGACAGAGGGACACAGGACATGGGGACAGAGTGGCACGGGGACAGAGTGACATGGGGACAGTGGGACACAGGGCGACAAGGACATGGACACAGGGACACAGACACAGGGACAGGGACACTGGGACAGAGTGACTCAGGGACAGGGACATGGGGACACAGACATGGTGACAGAGTGACACAGGGGGACAGGTACATAGACATGGGGACAGGGACACGGGGACAGGGACATGGGGACAGAGTGACACAGGGGGGAAGGGACACGGACATGGGGACATGGACATGTGGACAAGAACATGGGGACACAGACACAGGGACAGAGTGACACACGGGGACAGAGACACGGACACAGAGAGACACGGACACATGAACAGGGACACACAAGACAAGGGGACAGGGGACACACGGACAGGACACCACGGGACACACAGATAGCGAAACACAGACAGGGACACACAGGACACACGACACAGGGTACACGGACAGGGCCACACGGACACAAATGTACACACACACACACATACACACAGGTACACACAAACACATACACCACAGGTACACACACACCACACTACACGTGCGCACAGGTACAAAAACACACCAAGGTACACACACACACAGGTTACACCACACACAGGTACACACAAACAACACACACACATGTACAAACACACGCATGTACACACACACGCCGCACACCTGCAAGAGGTACAACACGCAAACATACACACACACACACACACGAACACAGGTACACACACACACATACACACGCACACGGGTACACACACACACACAGGTACACACACACAGGTACACAAACACACACACACATGTACAAACCACACAACAGTACAACACACGCGCACACACAACGCACAGAGGTCAAAAACGCAAACATACACACACACACACACAAGCACATGTCACACGCACACGGGTACACACACACGCACAGGACACACACGGACACACACACACACACACACGGATAGCGAAACACAGACCAGGGACATGCAGACATACGGACACATAGGGCACACGGGACAGGGACACACGGACACAAGGGACACACAGACATATACACACACACACGCAACACACGCACACACACACAACACAAGTGCACGCACACGCACACAGGTACCACACACACACAAAGAGACAGGTGCACACTACACACACATGTAACCACACACACACCACGGACACACGGACATATGCACACACGCACACACGGACACACATGGACACACACACACACCACTCAACACACACACTCACACACACACACACACACTCACACACATACACACACACTCCACACACACACACACATAACACATTACACACACACACATACACACACATGGTACACACAAACACATACACACACACACTCACACACACACACTTCTCAACACATACACCACACACTTCACACACCACACACTCACACACACTCACACACACACACACTCACAAACACTCACACATACACACACAACCAATCACACACACACACTCACAAACTCTCACACATACACACACTCACACACAACAGATCAGGGTGTCTTCTCACACACCACAACTCACACACACACACTCACACACAACACACTCACACTCACACACACACACACACACACACACACACACAGAGCAGGGTGTCTCACCACATCACACACACACACACAGAGCAGGGTATCGCACACACACTCACACACACACACACGAGCGGTGTCTCACACACACACCACACACACAGAGCAAGGGTGTCTCTCACCACACACACCAACACACACACACACACACAACAACATACACACACAAACACCAAACACAGAGCAGGGGGTCTCACACACACACTCACACACACAAACACACCACACACACCAACATACACACACACAAACACAGAGCAGGGTGTCTCACACACACTCACCACCACAAACACACAGAAGCAGGGTGTCTCACACACACACACACACACACACCCACACACTCACCACACAGAGCAGGGGCTCACACACACACTCACACACTTTCACACCACCACACACACACACACTCACACACAGAGCAGGGTGTCTCACACACACACTCACACACACCACACACACACACACAGAGCAGGGTGTCATCTCACCAAAACACACCAAACAGACAAACACACACACAGAGGCAGGGTGTCTCTCACACACACACACAGAGCAGGGTGTCTCACACACCACACACACACACACTCAACACCACAGAGCAGGGTGTCTCTCACACACCACACACACACACACACACTCACACACAGAGCAGGGTGTCTCTCACACACCCAACACCACACACACACACACATACACACACAACACACACAGAGCAGGGTGTCTCACACACACACACACAGGAGCAGGGGTGTCAGCACACTCACACACACTCACACAACATCACACACACACACACTCACACACACACACCCCACACCACAGAGCAGGGGTGTCCACACACACTCACACACACACACACACACACACACACACACACACACACACAAACACACAGCAGGGTGCTCTCTCTTCTCACACACACACACAACACACACCACACACACACACACACACACACAACAGAGAGCAGGGTGTCTCTCACACACACACACACACACTCACCACTAAACTACACACCGAGCAGGGTGTCTCTCACACACCCACCCACACACACACACACATACACACCAAACACACACAGAGCCGGGTGTCTCACACACACCACAAGAGCAGGGTGTCTCTCAAACACACACACACACACTCACACACACACACTAACACTCACACACACACACTCACCACACACACACAGAGCAGGGTGTCTCTCTCTCACACACACACGCACACACTCACACTCACACACACACCACACTCACACACACACACAGAGCAGGGGTCTCACACTCACACACACACACTCACACACACACATTTACACACACAGACACACTGTACCACACACATACACACACAACACACACACAGGCAGTGTGTCTACAAACACTCACACACACACATGTACACACAGACACACATTCACCACACACACACACACACACACAGAGCAACACCAAACCAATGTGTCTCACACACACTCACACACACACAGTACACACACCGAACACCACAGGTACACACACATACACCCACACACACACAGAGCGTGTGTCTCAACACACTCACACACACACCATGTACACACAGACACACATGTACACACACAGAACACACACCACACACCAGAGCAGTGTGTCTCACACACACACACACACACATACACACACACACCACACAGAGCAGTGGTGTCTCACACACCTCACCACACAAAGCATGTACACACACAGACACACATGTACACCACACAATACACACCAACACACACAGAGCAGTGTGTCTCACACACACTCACACACACACACACACAATCACACCAACTCACACACACACACAACACACCCACAACACACACACACGCACAGAGCAGTGTGTTCACAACACACACACACTACACTCACACACCACACAGAGCAGGGTGTCTCCCGCTCACACACACACACACACACACACAGAGCAGTTTTGGGTGTCTCAGACACACTCACACACACACACACACACTCACACACACAAACACACACACCACACAGGAGCAGGGGTGTCTTCACACAACTCACACACACACACACACACACCCTCACACACACACACACACACACAATACACACACACAGAGCAGGTGTCCACACACACACACACACACATACACACACACACACACACAGAGCAGGGTGTCTCACACACACACACCACAACACACACATACACACACACACACACAGAGCAGGGTGTCTCACACTCACACAACACACACACACACAACTCACCACACACACTCACACACACACATGTACACACACACCACACACACACCACACACAAACACACACCACACACACACACACACACAGAGCAGGGTGTCTCACACACACTCACACACACATTCACACACAGTTACACACACACACACACACACACACTACACACACACAGAGCAGGGTGTCTCACACTCACACACACACATGTACACCCACACAACAGAGCAGGGTGTCTCACACACACACCACACACACACATAAACACACACACAACAGAGCAGGTGTCTCCACACACACACACACAGATCAGGGTGTCTCACCACCACACACACACATGTACACACACATACACACACATGTACACACAACACACACACACTCACACACACACAGAGCAGGGTTGTCTCACCACTCACACACACACATGTACACACACATACACACACAGTACACAAACACA
>CM031878.1:1824039-1883966 GCA_018697195.1 Certhia americana | reverse complement strand
CGGCGCGGCCCCGCAAGCCCCCGTTCGGGGATGTCCCCTCAGGGTTGGTCTGCTGCTGCTGCTGCGCTGTGCTGCTGCTGCTGCTGCTGCTGCTGCTCTCCTGCTGCTCCTGCCCCTGCCCCTGCTCCTGCCCCTTCCACTTCTACTGCTCCTGCCCCTATCTCCTGCTTCCTGCACATAGGCCCCTGCTCTGCCCCTGCCCGCCCTTCCCTGCCCCCTTCTCCTGCCCCTTCCTCCTGCCCCTGCTCCTGCCCTCCCTGCCCCTTTTCTCCCTGCCCTTCTCCTGCCCCTTTTCCTGCCCCTTTTTCCGACCTGCCCCTTCTCCTGCCCCCTTTTCCTGCCCCTTCTCCTGCCCCTTTTCCCCTCCCACCACCCCCCCCCACCCCCCCCCGCCACCCCCCCCACCTCCCTCCCGCCCCCCCCCCACGCCCCCATCCAACCCCCACGCACTGCCCCCCTGCCCCTTTCCTACCTGCTCCTGCCCCTTCCCTGCTCCTGGCCCCTTCTCCTGCCCTGCCCCTTGTCCTGCCCCTGCCCTTCTCCTGCTCCTTCTCCTGCTCCTTCTCCGCTGCCTTCCCCTGCCCCTTCTCCTTCTCCGCACCTTCTCCTGCCCATTCTCATGCCCCTTCCTATCCGGGCCCCCCCCCACTCTCCCCCCCAGTCCCTCACCCCATCCCTCTTCAGCCCGCTCCGGTCCCGCTCGGGCCCTCCTCCAACACTCCTGCCCCTTCTCCTTTCCCTTCTCCTTCTCCTTCTCCTTCTCTGCTCCTGCCCCTGCCCCGCTCCTGCCCCTGCCCCCTTGTCCCTCCCCTTCTCCTGCCTCCTGCCCCTTCTCCTGCCCCTGGTGGCCGCCTTCCCGTGCCCCTTGTCCTCCCTTCTCCTGCCCCTGCTCCTGCTCCTCCCCTTCTCGCTCCTGCCCCTTCTCAACCTGCCCCGTCCCCTTCTCCGGCCCCTGCTCCTGCCCCGTCTCCTGTCCGCCTTCTGCCTGCCCCTTCTCCTGCCCCTTCTCACTGCCCCTTCGCCTCCCCTTCTCCTGCCCCTTCTCCTGCCCCTTCTCCTGCCCTGTCTCCTGCTCCTTCCCCTTTCTCCTCTCCTGCCCCTTCGGCCTGCCCCTGCCCCTGCTCCTGCCCCTTCTCCTGCCCCTGCCCTTCTCCTGACCGCCTGCCCCTGCTCCTGCCCCTTCTCCTGCCCCTTCTCCTGCCCCTGCTCCTGCCCCTGCTCCTGCCCCTGCTCCTGCCCCTTCTCCTGCCCCTTCTCCTGCCCCTTCTCCTGCTCCTGCCCCAGCCCCAGCCTCGCCGCCCGAAACTCCCCACAGATCCCTGGAGCAACTCGAGGGCCGCTTTGTCTTGCCCGGGACTTTATTTTTAATTTCGTACTTTTAATTTTTTTATTTATTTATTTTTATTTATTTTCTTTTTTTTCTCCCCTTTTTTCTTCCTGCAACGACTCTTTGAAGTGTTGTGCGCTGTTGGGGGGTACCCCTTGGACAAACAGGGCCCCAGCTGTGCGCTGCTCTGGGGGTTTCTTTGCGTCTTTGTTTACCTTGGATCGTGTGCTCCTCCGGTGGGAAAATGTGTTTTGTATGGGAAGGACGCTCAAGTTGCTCGTCGCGTATCTATCCCGGGTTCCCCTTGAGCTCCTGACACCTAATGGGTTGCAGATGTGGCTCTGAGCCGCACAGCCATGCGAGGGGAATATAAAACTTAACTGTGCTACTTGTTCCTTTTTAAAAGTGAAAGAAAGGCAGACTGAGCAGACTTGTAATATTTTAACTATTTCCCCAGCTCCAGTACTGTAACTTTCTTTGCCTGGAGGTTATTGCACAACAAAGGCCACTTTCTGAAAGACTTGGATTTTTTTTTTTGTTTTTCTTTGTGTTTTTTAGGGTTACGTTGCTTTCACCTTTGTTAAGTAGTATCGAAGTGTGTTTCTGTCTTAGTTAACCGTGAACAAGGCAACTTGCCTTAAAGCTTGTAGGTACCCTGGTGAAATTATAACTGCTATAACTTAGTTAAACAAGGTCGTGGTTGTAACTAGTTGTGCACTTTAAACAAGCACAAAGTACCTAACAACACTTCAAAACCTGGAAAAAACTTGTGTGTCAAGATGGCAGAAGTCAGTCTCGTTTGATTTTCCCCCTTCCCCTGACAAGTAATTCTAGCTTTCAAAAGTGAATGAATAAGTAAATCTTTGAACCCTTGAGCATCTCTTTAAAAATGTAAAATTTCTTTTAATTCCACTTCCCAGAGATTTTACTCGGTTTTAGATCTTCTTTGATGCTTGTAAAGCATCAGACCAAATAATAGTTTCACTTTTGGGCAAGGGCTAAGCTATTTTCACTTTCCAAGCTAAAAAATTAAGTACAAACAGTAACGCCTCTCCCCTTGGAACAGCAAACAAATGCTACATTTAAAATGTTTCTCCTAAGGCCTGTTAGGTTGCTTAAGTCTATTAAAAAGCTGGTGTTTGACCTTGAGGTGGAAACTGAGCATGGTGCTCTCTGGAGCTCCCCACCGTGTGGCTCTCCCGCCCCAGTTTCCACCTGTAATTGCTGTTCCAGTGGTGCAAGTGCTGGGAGCCGGGCAGTCAGGGCAGCACAGCTCTCCCTGCTGCCCTGCAGGAGGGAAATAGGTCTGAGGCAAACTCTCAGGAGAGCAGTGAGTTGCTTGTCGTGAGTTTGCTAAACCCAGATATCCCCCACATGTACATCACACGGCAGCAAAGCAGTGAGAGGAAGTGTGGGGAGCTCATCTGTCCAGCAGCAGTCGTTCTTAAGAGTCATTTTCTGATTATTTCTCACCTCTGGTGATCTAGAGGAGGCTGGTGCTGTCCAGGCAAGCTCCAGAGGGGGTGGTTATGTGGCTACTAAACGCCAATAAAAGCAGTTTTCTGTGGTGCTCTGTCTGGGGAACCAAGGGCAGGGCTGCAGTGGGTGATGGAAGGTGGTGCCTGTCTGGGCAGCCGGTATTTCTGCTCCAGTACATGAAGGTAACAGTTCTGACACATTTTGAAACACTCGAATTTTTTAATGAGGCTGTGTTGACTATTTCTGTTTGCTCTCAAGCCCAGTTGCTGGCTGGCGTTGGTGAAGAGGTGCAGTGAGTACTCAGGGAGAAGGGAGGATTGTGGCCTTGCACATCCAGAGGTGTGATGTGCGTGACAGTACAGCCTGGTCCTGATTCCCTGCTTGGAGGGAATCACAGAGCACAAACCAGGAGTGGGTGCCTTAAGCTGGGTGCTGTGGAGGGAGGGGAAAGGGGAAGGAGCCTGAAGCCACCCACAAGGCAGTTGAGAATGGTCCCACAGGAAATGTGGCCCTGCTGTAGGTGATAAAGAGGAGGTAGGAAGGATGTTTGGGTGCCTTTGACAAATGGGCACTGTGGAGGGGGTGGGATTAATGGGGTAAGTTAAGGTTGAGTGAACAAAGAGTAAATATGGATTATCATGAGGGGCTTTGAACATCAAACATTAGAGAGATAAGTTGGTGTAACTCAATCAGAGTAACAAGAAATAATTGCCTTGGCTGTCCTGACCTCCTTCTCCTTGCTGTATATTTACCTTTGAAATGCAGGATTCTTTGCCTGGATCTCGTTCACTTTCTTCCCTTTCTCTTGTATATTATCACATCAACTCCCTCCACCACCAAGAATGTATGTGCCATCTTTGACCTGCCTGTATATCAACATCTCACTGAAACATCTGTTGATGAGATGGGGGTGTCTCTACGTACCACACGGTGAAGGGGCTGCACACAGAGTGATCCAGCTCTCTGGTTACCCTCTGACCAAAATACCACCAATTATCTAGCGATATGAAAGCTTTGGAAAGTTTTTCAAATGAGTATATAGTTTCAAGCAACCTGCTCTTGCATGTCTACAAACATTTCAGACTTGTGTTGATGGTACTTTTTGACAGAATTGGGTCTATGGTCAGTCTCGGCTTCTGTGTTTTTATCTGCAGTTGACAGAATGGCTTAGAAAACTGCAACCATTGACAGAAAATGTGCAGCAGATTTAATAACACATTTCCTAGATCAAAGTAAAAGATTTAAATACCATAATTGACAGCATGTAACTTGTACTCCAGAAAAGAGTTACTAAAACTTGAATATCTTTGCTGGCTTGAACATTACTGGTGGTGATGGGAACTGAAAATGAAGCAGCATTGGGAGAGGGGGACATAGTGCTGGGAAAGAGGTTTGAGATTAAGTGTGGTACAGTGTGTGTCGATGCTCTGAGATGACCTTATGTGGAAAGGAAACAACTTTTGGTTTTCCAGAACCAAAATAAATGTTCAGTGCATGAACAGAAGTTCAGCCTTTAACTTTATCACTCTAACTCAGGAGCAGCCACACTTAGGATACTGGAATCTGTGGCAGCAGATGCTAATTGCAGGGAACTTGGGCAACACAAATCACCACAAAAATCCTACTTTCTGTCACATCTTTGTTCCAGGTTTGTAATGCATAATGCAGTTCTGAGTCTGTGGCTGGAGGTTTAGAACACAACGTCCACAAATGTGCGATTTAGAGCAAAAAGAGAACTGGATGAAAGGGATTGAAAATGTGCATATGGTGTAAACATTAGCCTGTGCTGTTGCTTTCTCTGATGTGGTAATCTCTGAGCTAAGCTGAGTGACTGATACCTTCTTGCTTACTCAGTGTTACTGTTTAAGGGTTCAAATTTACATCTGTTTTTGCCCCTTTCCACTCATTAGTATTGCCTCTCCCCACGTCTGATCGGTGTGAGTGGAGCCTGTAGCAGTTTCTCAGTGGATGTGACTGGCTGCCTGCAGCTGGAGCATGCAGGGCTGGAAATGAGATGCAGCTCAGCAGTGCAGGTGTTGCAAGTGACACTGTGTCAGATGCATTACTGACTGCTCCAGGAGATCGAGTCACTTGCCCACAGTCATGAGGTGTGCCAGCTTTAGGTTCAGAATGGTTCCACATTATACCCCTTTTTTATTTAAGAAGGTGCTCAGGGGGTTTGTATCAATTTGACCATACAGTCTGTCTCTCCAACGCTCAGAAATTGATCTAAGTAGCAGAATAGTGAACAGGCTTCAGCCTTACCATGCCTTGTGATATTTGGTCTCCAAGAAAACAACTTAGAAGCTGTTAATACTCAATCTGACAACTTTTGAATCATAAGTGGAACAGGTGGTCACTTTTTAATTAAATGCAAGTATTTGAAGACTCCTTCAAGCTAACATTTTTGTTTCAGTGTGTGTGGATCATGGATTTGACATTATAGTGAGGATTTGAAAATGTCCTGCAAGATGTTCTTCTGTGTGATGCTTCAAAATTTCCTGAAAATGAAAGGCCCAGACCTTGATTGAATAAGTATACCTCTTGCTACCTCTCTGCTCTAGTGTCTTGTTTCATGATGCTTGATTGTTAGCATTTCACAACTTATTTCAGAGAAGGCAGATTTCTGTTCCATTCATCCAACATGGGTAGAGGCCAAGTGACTCACAGTAGCAGAGCTGGGAATAACTAAGAGCCAGACTTTATAATACCAGTTGTTCTGCATGATGAAACAATTACCATTTCAGTAATTTGTTTTCCACTGGGACTATTGCATCCAGTGTGAGGCTGGTGCTCCAACAGCACTGTCAAACATTTGAAGAAAAAGAGTCAGTTTGTCCTGATAGAAAGGTGGGGCTGAACCAGGGCTGTTCTCTTGTACTTCGGCTTTCTCACCAGCTGGTAATTCTCCTCAGCTCACTCGACTGGTTCATGCTCTCTTGGAATGCCAGCTCTTGCCAGAAAGACATTTCTAAGTAATCTGACAATTTAGGGAAAAAAAAATCTTGGTAAATAATAGATCAGGGAAGCTATCTACTGAATCTATATGCTTGTGGTTGGAAATGCAATGATTTAAAGGTCGAAGGAAGTTGGGTGAAACGCTGGTTTCACTGAGGTCCTCACTGTGTTTTGTTCATTTTTGGAAATGAAGTTGCCCTTGTGGGAAAGGATGGCCTTTTGGGTAGCGTGCTTGTGAGCTGTTACTGAAAAGTGCAATTTCTGTTGCCAATAACTAAGGTTCCTCCAGAGGAGGTAACTCCTTTTGGTAGCACTGTGCAAAATCTGTGAGGAGTTACAAAACCCCACATATTTCTTTGAGTGTTGTGTTTAGAAAGCCTTCAAGGTGAAGTTCTGTTTTTCATGCTTCCACTTACTGTTGTTAGCAAGTCGTCTTAAATGCAAAATACAGACTTTGTATCCAATCACTGTAATAAGGAAAATCCAGGAATTGTTGAATAAAACTAAGCTAAGGAAGTTCATTGAATATCCTGCCAGGTTTACCTTTATAAGCCCTCAATAATGAGTTATAAACCTCACTCCAACTTAAAGTGAGTTTGATAACAGATGCCCGATTTCCCTTGTTTGTTTTACAAGATCAGAATGGTTTTTTTTACTTCTTAACACCTGTAGTGGATTTCATTGTTTGTCTGTATGGAACTCTCCCAGCTCTAGCAGCAATAAGGCTGTGTTGAATTAATAGAATGGGGTTGAATTTATGATCCAGGCTCCATGCTCTTTTGGTATTTTTCTTTCATCTCTCCTTTTCCTGGGAAAGCTGATTATATAGTTTGTCTCCTGTTGCTAACCATTAGGTCTGCCAGCTGGGCAACTTTTTCCTAAATAGGAATAATAATGTAAGAAGTAGTTTTGGGATAAAAGATGCATTTTAAGGCTTGTTTTGTTTGCATTTGTTGGGGGGGGATTTATTTTTTTGTTTTTCCTGTCAATACTTGCTTGCAGGGTGCTGCTGAAAAGTGCCTTTTAATTTTCTTTTTCTCTTCTTGTAGCTGGTAACTTGGTATCTTCTTACATCCCGTTATTTAATTTCTGCGTCAAACACATGCAAAGTCTTTTGTGTGTTGTGGGAAAGAAAGATCTTCTTTCTGGTCTGTCTGTTCTCTTGAAGTAGAGCTCAAATTTTTTCTCCTCTGCCAACTGGAAATAAATACTGTAGAAAGTATGTGATAGTAAAGCCCATGTTAAAGGCATTTTTGGTGGCTTTTTACCCAGTCTGTTTAAATACCCAAGGTAGCTTTTGTTCATTTGTAGAACAAACCTGTGTTTGCTTCATACTGAGACCTGTGACATGAATCCTTTGTTCTTTTAGGAGCCCTGTGGGTATGTAAAGACTGCAGTGCTGATTGCTAGTGATCTGGTGGATGCTAAAATCAATTGGCACCTCTTGGTACTGGTCATTTAGTGTCAAGAACAGCCCAACAGCTGTTAAATTTCATCATTTGAATGCCACATGACTTTGCCTTTAGTGTTCTGATACCATTTATTTTTCATTGGTAAAATATTTTTTTTTTACCTCCTGTAAATCTGTATTGCAGTACTTAGGTTGATACTGCTAGCTTGAGAATTAAGCAAGTGAACAGTATGAGTGGCTGTGTGGTTAAGAAAATTATTTGAGATCAGGGTTTGTTTGGCTTGCAGCTCCTTTTCAGCCCTTCTGTAGAGTTTGGATGTGTCACCTGAGGGTCAGATCATAGAATGGGTATCTTACTGCCCTACCCCTTATGGCAAAAACATTCATTGGTGTTGAATTAAAGCATTTGAAACTAAATTTAGAGTACCTCAGGGTCCGTTTTGTTTGGTTCCCATGGCAAAGATGCGTAAAAAACGCTTGACCATAAAGTATTTGCAAACTGTAGAGTTACTTAGTATCTCATATCTCTTCTTGATTAAGTGGCTGTTGTAAACCTGCAGCAAGTCTAGTTCAGTGCCTTGAGCTTTTGGGGGTAGCTGAGGGAGACCTGGAGATGCTGGAAAATCGCTGTGGAGTGTGGCACTTGAGGACATGGTTTAATGGTGAACATAGTGGTGGAGCTGGGTTGAAGGTTTGACTTGATGGTTTTAGAAGTATTTTCTAACCTTTATGGTTCTGTGAATGTGGCACTCCTGAGATGGATTTAATACTTTGGAGTTACATTGCAGTTGTCCTGATCTACCAGTTGGAGCTGTTGGCAAATGACACAATGTTGATTACTTTCAGGATAACTCAGGTGAATGTTCCTAACTTCCGCTCTGAAAATTAGGATTAATTCGTTACGTGGTGCTCAAGCAATTAAAAATGTGGGGTTTATGTGAGCATTACTTTTATCATGGTAGAACAGTAGACCAAGGTTTCTTGAGGAGATCCTGCTTATATAGGATGGGGAAGCCCAGAACCCATTTCGTTCAAGAAACAGAAATGGATAGGTAAAGTGGGAAAATCTGTTAAACCCAGTATCTTAGGAAAAGATGGTCCATCCATGTGATGATCCTCTGTAGGGTGGTCTCCTGCAAACTAATGTGTAGCAGAGAGAAAAGGGCACTTTCCTTGTGTTGATTTCTGCCCCTAGTTTTATTGAAAGAAAAAAAATGTAGAAGTGAGACACTTAAGGTTTTAGGAACAGGTAGTAATAAAGATATGCCCCCTCTAATTTTTAGAGTAGAGAGCTTTGTAGACTTTAAATTGTTGTGCCCTTGAGAAAAATTGTTTCATTATGAGGAAGAAAGGAGATTCTTAGAAGGCTAAGTGCAGCCAACCCTGTGTGCTTTTATCTGTGTGCAAGGACTGTGATTTTTTTTTGTTGTGGGGTTCCAAGTGCAGCTGGTGAACGTTTATGGAAGCCTGTGTGCAGACTTGTGAAATAAACCTTAGCTGGTACTTGCCTGTTCTTTGAAAGAGGTAGAATATGTGCATTAAGCATTGCAATGCAAAAACCTGTATTTAAATAGTATTGTAGTCTTGCTTCTTATGTAGGATAAAAAGATGTTGCTTTTCAGGATTGTAAAGGATGCTCTGCAAAGCTTTTTATTAACACATACACTTGTAAGTTATATTCAGGCTTGTGTAATTTGTCTATGCAGCCTGTTGAGCACTCAGTAGGAGCAGCCTGTTCTTAACCTTCATTTACTTATGCAAAACCAGTTGAAACACAGAATTGGTTTAATCCTTTCTTCTTTTGTTTTGCACTGCAATTCTCTCCGAAGGGTCCTATTCTTTGGGGCTGCTACCAGGCCTGATTTGTGAATCATCTGATAAAGATCCAGCTTCCACTCCCAGAAATGTGCCTTAGGTAGAATCGCATGCCAGTGAGTCAGCTTTAGGGCAGCATTTTCAAAGGAACGCTATATAAATTACACAGTATCCCTGTGGGGGCGGCTCAGTGTTATGAAAAATCTGCTGTGGAGCATCCTGCACACACATCCACACAGAGCTGAGTCAACTGTCTTGAGTTAAATTGACTGGGTGCTGGTCTCACTTCTGTTAAGTGCACCGGCATGTGTGACACTTAAAAGAAAATGAAAAGGAATGTGTGGTATCTTCGGGAGGAGCTGAACCAGCTGGGAAGTCCAGAAAGTGTCGTATTTACACATTTGTCTGGGTGCAGATCAGTCTTTCCTGATAGGTGTCCGATTATTTGAATTTATTCATTTTTAGTTTAATAAGTATTCTGCTGTCTGGCATAAGGTAAAGGCTTTAAACTGACAGTGTGTAGGTTTAGGTGAGATACTAGGAAAAAAATGCTCGTCTTTGAGGGTAGTGAGACCCTGGCACAGGATGCCTCATCCCAGGAAGTGTCCAAGGCAAGGCTGGATGTGTCTTGGAACAGCCTGATCCTGGTGGATGGTGTCCTGGCCCTTGGCAGGGGATTGGAACTGGATCATCTTAAAGATCTCTTCCAACACAAACCATTCTGTGATTCTCTGATATCTCTGTGTGTTTTTTGCACTAAAATGTCACTGGTGAGTTCACTGAGTTAATTGTGTTGATTTTCAATGGAAAGGAATGTGATTTGAAAAGAAAAAAAATTGTGATCGAGACACAGCAACACCTGCAAAGGGTTTTGTGAAGCTTTGGAAGTGGACAGGTTCATTAGCACTTCACATCTTTAGAGTTGCATGTCCTCCTGTCAGAAGAGGGCCTAACTTTGCTTTTTTCCAAAGATTGTCCTGTATTATGAAGCAGACATGTGCATTACAGTCAACTCTTCAGTACCCAGACTGTGTGCAGCTTCTCTCCTTTCCCAGCCTACCCTCCTCAGACACATAGTCTATCAAGTGTTAGAGTTCTTAATGAGCTTGTCTGTGTGTTTATATTTTTAAAAACAGTCAGCTGTTTTACATAATTTTATTCACCTCTGTTTTATGCATTTATCATTACCTCTCTCACACCTCTGATTTATTCCATCTCTGTTGGTTAAATGTGAGATAATGTAATCCACTGGTGATGGAAGTAATTGTGTGTGTAAAAGTGAGCCATTATAGCATTTAGTTACTTATAAATATCAAAACATATTCAGATTTAGATGAAAATAACTGACTTCTGTGGCACTGTAACTATGAGGTTGGAAGGCTCTCTAGTTAACTGTGTACTCTGAACAAATAACTTGTATGCAGCACTGCAGTTTAACTTTTCCTTTATATAGTAACAAAAGCCTAAAGAACGTACAAGATGTTATTTGCTGCCGTAATATAGGTACAGTTTCTCATTTAAAAAAAAAATAAATTATGGCTTCCAGTTGAATGGAAGTGGAGAGAGGAGGTGGGCTGTTCAAATTGTTTTCTTTCAGCACTAACTGAAAGGGCATTAAAAGGCAGTGTTCTGCTAGATTTTTTTTTTTTTTTTCATTTCAACTATTGCTAGAATTGGCATAAGAAGGTGATATGGCCATAAGCAGGGAAAAGAAGTGGTCTGTTGGACTGTGATTAAGAGAAAATGTGTTAGTTATAAACCAAAGTGAGTTTTCCAGCAAGCTGCTGTGAAAACAGTACTTCCTCCAAAAGAAGAATCTGTCCTGTCCATAGGTTCAGAAAAAGAAGAGCTGGTTTGCTTCATACAAGCTAGACATTCCTTATCATTAGTCAGTCCAATAATACCTAAAATGACAATGTACAATTAAGGTTAGGGTGTCATGGGGTTTATTAAATATTTTATGTTGGGAGATACTCCTTGTTCATCCTTAAGTAAGTTGTAAGTAGAATGAGTAACATTCTAGCTGTTAATATATGATATGTGATTTAGTATGTTGATTGCTCGGCCTGAGTAGCTGGATTTGATGAAGTCTTCAACCTTAGGCTGTGAACTTACAGCTAGAAATGTTTGTAAAACAGAATTAATTTCCTCAGTAATCTTCCCAATAGCTGATACGGAGCTGTGTTTTGTTTGTATTGTGGGAAGGACATTGATAACTAATGGATATTTTAGTGAATGCTGAAGACTCTTTACCTAGTGAAGTGAGGGCTTTTTAGTTCCTGTGCTCTGCCAGGGAGCAGAGGCCCCAGGAGCTCCAACCAGAGATCAGCAGGCAACAACCACCAGCAGAATCTGCAGTTCCACACGAGGTGCATGCCTGCCTGGACATGGAGAAAGGGCCAAATAAGGTGCTGTAAGGCCACAAAAATCAGCAGTGAACTAAGAGGTGCAGGCAAGATGGGTGAGGGGCAGGTGCCTAAATTGTGTATTTCCCTGGGGATTTCTTTGTTCAGGGTCCCTCTCCAGAGACACACAGCTGATCAGCTGCTCTAACACTGTTAAATTATTTATTTTTATAATCTGAGACTCTGCTCTGGGAAACCTGCTATCTTTAATATAAGTCTTTGTGCCCTAGTATATATAAATTGTTCCTTAGGAAGCTACTAACACCTCTGAGGCTTTTTGCTCTTAATCTTTTCTTCTTTTTTATTTACAAAAGTCTCTTCCCAGAGCAAACAGTACCATGAAGGAATGCTCAGGACCCTCTACTGTGTCTAGGCAGAACTTGCACTTGTGAGTTCAAGGTGTGATGATACAAAACAGCAGACAGCTTTTAATCAGATTTGCTTTTTTCTTACAGGGATGATTTGTGCTTGCTCTCCCTTCCCTCCTTCCTGTAAGCTCTGGCAGAAAATGTCACTTACTTTCTGTTTTGATTTCTGCTGGTTTATTGAAAGAAGTCTACCCATAGAAGGGTGAGCCAGTTACGTGCACGGGAGGGAATATTATAGTACAGTCACAGTTTGGTGGGAAAAAAATGGGGACAAAACCCAGAGAGGCTGGGCTGTGTCTGCAAATCTGATCTTCAAAATCCTTCTGGATTTCTTCCCTGAAGTAAAGATTCCCTAATGTACAAGTTGTGTGCCTTTACAAATGCGTCCATGATTTGAAGATATTTCCCAGGATAATTTAGTGGTTTCTGCACACTGGTGTCTTCTGTGTGTTACCTGGAAAATAACATTTTCTGTTGGAAAAATCTAGCACTGAAGTTTTGTACAAAATTGCCTTTTAAAATTGTCATTGCAGTATCTGTTCATGAGTAAAAGGGGTATGCCATTTCTGATCAATGTCTAATTAAGTATCCATCTGTGTCTGTAAGCATCACAACTTATTTTTTAGTGCTGTGTTCTCATTTCAGTAGAAAGATGATTTTTTGCTAGCACCACCTTGAGATTTTCTCTTCTAGTGCTGTTACTGGAAAGGTGAGTGGCAAGAAAGACATGGTGTTTTTTCAATAAAGTCTCTTCTTGCTTCTATACATTTTTCAGGTAGAACTGAATAAGGATGTTTTTTATTTCTTTAAGACAAGGCTTTCCTTGGCATAGATATTTACTGCCAAACTGTGTTCTTCCCTGCAGCAAAGTCTGTTTGAGTCATGGTAGGGTGTTTTTTCCCACTGAGAGAAAGGCAAAGCTCTGATTTTTATATATATATATTAATAATGGAATTGGTGATGTCTAAAGAGCCAGTTCAATGGACCTATAGAGTACAAACCTTACCAGAACATGTGGCTTTTTTTCTATATATACAGAAAAACATCAGTGTCATGAAATTACTATTACCTCCTCTACTGCCAACTCACTGAAAATCACTGTGTGAGCGATCAAACCAATCTGGTTGGCTAAAGATCCCACTTCATATTAAAAAAAATCCAATTAAATTATTGTAATTGGGCTTTTAGCAAGGTGGCAATGTGCAGATGAAGCATATTTTTTTCTGGCTGATAGGCCAGAGAAATGGAAAGGCAAGTGCAGGTGTTGTTACAGCCCCTTTGGGAGTTGTGAGGTGGAGGATGTTTCCAAGTTGGACATTTGTGGAAAAAAGTCTACAGCTAACTTTGGCTGCCCTTTAGCTTCATGTGAAGCTCTGTTCTTTGTGCTCCCCAGGCTAAGAGGTTGAACAGTGCAGAAACTGTTCTGCAGTTATTAGTATGAATATTTAAGTATGTTTTCATTTGGCCAAGCTAATACTCTTTTGGTTTGTGTCTGAGCAACCAATACTTTCCCTGTGTGTACATTTAGAGAAGATATTTTCCATTTTAAAGTGCATGGCCAGAGGAAAGCTGGGAGCTGCACTAGCAGGTACAATACAAATTACACTTGTTCTATCATTAAATCTGTGTTTTATTTACCTGTATAATAGGAAAATTATTTGATACTACAGGTTTGTGAATGAATTACATAGAAATATTGATTTTACTGACATGCATTTGTGTCTCAGAACATGTGTATTCATCATTTGGTTTTGTTGGTGCTCTGCTGTAGCTTTGGAAATAAATTGTTTCTATGTGATAATTATTGCTGACATGTAATTACTGTCTCCAAAAAGAGGGTTACTTAGTGCAAGTACACACAAATATTTTTCCTGATAGGCATGTTCCTCTGTTCCTCAATATGCATTTTATTCTGGTTTTTGGAAGGCAAGTGCTAAGTTTATTGCTTGGATTTGGGGATTTTGGGTTTGTGGAGTTTTTTTCTCATATTTAGCAGACCTGGTCTTTTCATGTCCATCTTTCTTGTGATATCTGATATTAACCAACCTTTCTTTCCATAGCTAGTGTTTCTCTCCCATAAGCTAGTGTTTCTCTTTCATCATTTCCTTGCACCATACAGCAGTTCATTCATTAGCCCGAAGGAAGCAGGAACTCTGTTTTAGTATTCTCTAAAAATTAAGTTTTGGTGGGTCAGGGCACACAGGACAATGCTGAGCTTTGCACAACAGCTTTCAGAAGCAGGGAAAGACCCTTTTATTGTATATTACATACATGTATACAATTACATGCTTACAGGCAGCTTGGGATAGATCAGGAAACTGAAAAAAGATTCTCAGGGTACAGAAAAGTCTCTCTGAACCATCCATACTTCCTCAGGGTGCTCAAGTGCTGATTGGCCTTTCCTGCAGAAATGCAGTTTTTCAGATAAGATCTCACTGCTGCATTTTCTTGCCTACAATTTGTTTTTTGAAGTGCCATAAAATTATCGTTTACTGTACTTCTGAAGCTGTAAAAGATTTGTTCCATGCCATTCATCTGTAAGTGAATATGTAATTGAAAGATCTTTATTCTGTGTTGTATTCCAAGAGAAAATTCAGGTGAAAGGCAAAGCATGAAGACAGAATGGTAACTATTGATCTCTCCAAGAAAATTTCCTTGAAGTGCTTCAGGTGCTTTTGGGCAGATAATATGCAAGTTATGAATCAGATAAACGGCTTGGTCTTTGTGGAAGCAATGCAATTTATTAAATTATAACTTGAAGAAAAATGTAGGATACTGGTGTGGGTAGATAATGTTTCTTGCTTCAGCCCCTACTATTTAGTGCTTCTTTCCTGACAGATTTGAGAGAAACTAAATCAGCCTTGAGGTTCTCATGTAACCAGGGCTTGCATGGGAGACACTCAAGGACTTCCTGAGTGGTGTATTAGACATTCCTAAAACATCCTTTCTCACCAGCACGGGGGTTCTCTGGTGAGAGCAGTCTGTGTGACACATAGCTAAGGCCTCTGGAGGCAGAGCCTGTAGCTGTGCCTCTGACAATTCAGTAGTACTTCTTTATTTAACAAGTCTTTGGTATATAAGGTTCCCATGCAGAATGGTTCCACTGGGAACACCATTCAGTGTGACTCCAGTACCATTTTTTGTGGGTGTGTAAATGAAGGAATAATTTGATGTAACAGGACAAGTTCACTAGGAAAAGGTAAATTAAGAAAACCAACATGATGCTGAGCAGTAAGTTGCTCTTCTGTTAGAGCCAGCCTGGCAGAGCTGGGGGTGCTCCCCTGCACAAGAGAAGGCTGCAGGGAGAGCTGGCAGCCCCTGGCAGGGCCTAAAGGGGCTCCAGGAGAGCTGCACAGGCACTGGGGACAAGGGCTGCAGGGACAGCAGCCAGGGAATGGCTTGCCAGTGCCAGAGGGCAGGCACAGCTGGGCTATTGGGCAGGAATTGCTGTCTGGGAGGGTGGGCAGGCTCTGGCACAGGGTGCCCAGAGCAGCTGGGGCTGCCCCTGCATCCCTGGAAATGTCCAAGGACAGGATGGACAGGGCTTGGAACTGCCTGGGACAGTGGAAGGGTGTGGGAAGGGATGAGCTTAAATGTCCCTTCCATCCCAAACCCCTCTGGGGTTCTGTAAACATATTCTGTCTGCAAGTTAAAAGCAGTGAGTTTTAAGGTAACGCTGTGAAGAGCAGGCTGAGTTGCTTGTGTAATTCTTTCCTACTGTTCTGTTCCTGTGCAGGCTGCTGTGTTGCTGGAGACCACGTCTAGCTCACCCAGCCGCCTAGACAACCTGCTCAATGCTTTGAGACTGGAAAGACCTTGCTCTGCAATGAAGATGGAGGCAGCAGGAAAAGCAGAAGAACTTGTGGATTCAGAAATTCCACCAAAGACTTCTGAAAAGCAAGAGACTGCTCCTGATGAAGACAGGCCTATAGAACTCGAGACACAGCCTCAGAAGGACAGCATGCCCACAGCAGCAGACTCTGCGGTGCTCTCTTCCATGCCTTGCTTGCTGATGGAACTGAGGCGGGACTCCTCGGAGTCTCAGCTGGCATCTACGGAGAGCGACAAGCCAGCGGGTGGCCGAGTTTATGAGAGTGACTCTTCTAACCACTGCATGCTTTCCCCTTCCTCCAGTGGGCATTTGGCCGACTCAGACACGTTGTCTTCCGCAGAGGAGAACGAGCCCTGCCAAGCTGATGCCACCGTGGAGGGAGACCCTTCTGCGGTGTCCGGGGCTGCGGTCGGGAGGAAATCCAGGAGATCCAGGTCCGAAAGTGAGACTTCAACAATGGCTGCCAAGAAAAACCGACAGTCTAGTGATAAGCAGAACGGCCGGGTTACCAAGGTAAAGGGTCACCGGAGCCAAAAGCACAAAGAGAGGATCCGGCTCCTGCGGCAGAAGCGGGAGGCGGCTGCTCGCAAGAAGTACAACCTGCTGCAGGACAGCAGTACCAGCGACAGTGACCTGACCTGTGACTCCAGCACGAGCTCGTCAGACGACGACGAAGAGGTTTCAGGGAGCAGCAAGACAATCACTGCAGAGATACCAGGTAGAGGATGTTTTTTAAACTGAACTGTAACGCGCCTGACATCGTTTCTCAGCTGTCATGCTAAGTTAGATGAGTGACACTTGAGAAAAACCCAGGAGAACTGCAGCTCTGTGTAAATTTGAAGACTGCAGTGTAATAACAAGACGTGGGCAAATTTAAAAAATCTGTTCTGAGGTTTCTGTGCAGTTTTGCACACCAGCAAAGCATAGAAATGGTAAATGGGAGGAAGGACTACCTTTGAATTCTGGATTTTTCAGATCTTTGTAAGTCTATATGAACTCATGTCAGTGCTGTCAAATCCCCTTAGTTGGTGATAATCTAATTCTTAAGATAAGTGGCCAGCTTTGCTTTAATCAATAAAGCCACAGCTTGGCAGCTGTGTTAGAAATGGCACAGCACACCTCTTGCCTGTGTAACCAGTAAGGCCCTGGCCATTACTGCACTTATTCTGTGCTTTCAGCTCAACATGTCAGTGCATGAAAAACCTGCTTAGCCTTATTCTAAGTTCTTTCAGATTGCAGCTGGTCACCTATTTTAGGATACAGATATGATTACACAGGTGCCCAAGCTATATTCACACCTAAATTTTCAACATTTTAGACCAAGTTGTTACCATTTTCCTTTGTCGTTAGGATCAATAATTTCTACACTTCTAACTTTCTGACACATCTATGTTAAGATAGGAGGCAGCAAATTATAGGGGGCTTCTTGTCATTTTATTAGTGTAATTTTATTAGCAAAAGAAAGTTGAATTCTTGAAGGTTTTTGTCTGCTGAGTCTTTGTTATTTTCTTAGTCCAAGTGCTGTGGACAGGATTTTGTGTGAATTATTCTTGCAGCATATTATACCAGAGAACCATCATCATATGGCAATCAGAAATAAAATCCATAAAAATAAAAATACGTAAAAATAAACTTTTTTGCTTGCCAATTTTTACTGGGTTACATGCCTTTTTGCCTTGTTGTGCTAGAAATTTTTTCTTTTTGAGAAAAATAACATCATACATAGGGCAAGAACATTTAAAGGAAAACTGCAATATTAAGTTGCTGAACTAATGTTTCCTAGACAAATTATTTAAAATACTGCAGTAGATTTTATAAATAACTGATTTAACTGAGTTGATTATGGTGGATGATGCTGTCACCATGAAAACTGGCATTTTTCCCACACCTGCTAGGAAGCAGGTTGCACAAAGGAAGTAAATGTTTATTATTAGAATGTCTGGAAGAGGCATAATATCCTCCTATAATTATTGTGTAGTAAACTTTTAATAGAGATCTAAAATTATTTTTACCAATTTAGTAGTCAATCAGTCTTGCAGCTTTCACAGTTTTTGTCTTTTTATTTATAATATTTACACTTGGGGCAATTTAAGCTAATTTAAAGCCTGTTGAAGAAGACTGTTTCATAGATTCTTGGGACAGGTTCTTCCCCATCTCAAAAAACCCCAAAACACATAGAATCAGTCCCTCAGGTCACATTCTTTTTTTAAGTTATAAAAGTACCTTGTGACCTAGAATGGCACCACATGGTATTTTCAGGTCTGCTTAGTTTTCTGAGGGCCATTGTGGGGAACTGAAGCCACTCCAAAATATTTTTTTGTGTGTCCCTGGGTGCTTCTGTATTTGACTCTCGGTCCAGACCACGAGATGCTTTGGGCGAAGGGATCCCATCACACAAAGAACTCGACTATTAGTGATGATAACACCAAGGCCCAGCTTTACCTGCAGTGCAGGAGTGCACAGACCAACCCGAGGGAGGGTTAACATTTATTCTAATTTCACAACACGTGTCATCTGCTCGGTGCTGAGCTCTGTTTAAGGCATTAAAGGGTTTGAGCTGCCCCCTCGGTGGGACAGGGTGTGACAAGTACCTGCCACACTGCGGTTTTCCTTTAAATAGAAACGGCTTTGCTTTGTGGGAAATGCCTTCTAAGTGCAAGGGAAAAATACCCTCTGTAGAGATAAGGATGTGGTTTATCCAAAAAACGCATCCTGTGCTGCTTGTGGGTGAAGGAAACGTTGTGGTTTTCAGAGCTGCGGTGGAGCTGCGAGTCTGGTCGGACTCCCAGCGCTCCATCACAGCGGTGGGTTCCCAGGCCATCTGCCATCCCTCTGCCTGGAGCTGGCAAAGAACTCCGTTCCTTTTTCTGGCTAGAAAGCCATTTTAGTGCACTTAGCAAAACACTGTGAATAGCTTCAAAATTGAGGGAGCAAACGTGTGGATGGAAGACAATACAGGGTATCAAAAAGCGTTATTGGAATTTCAGGGTGCCGGTGTTCTCTGCACGCAGTGGAAAGCTGAAAGGTTTGACTTCAGTGTCGGGACAGAAGCATGAAAAACTTTTGCCTTTACTTTTAAAAGAGTTACTTGTGCACAATGATGCAGCAGAGTTTTTTACACGTAGCATATGTTCCCCATAATCTGTGTTGGACATTCAGCTGCAGTTTTGGTTACTTACTCAACATCACTTGTTTTCATATAATTTTCATTTTTAGCCTTCTGTTGCCTGAAAAACAGTTTTGCCAACAGAGATGCTTTAAAATTTTTAGTGGCAGTTAATTTGGCCCTCATGACAAAAATTACACAGACACTTAAGCTGTCAACACAGGTAGTGTTACAGCAGGCAGTTTGCTTGTGTGTGGTCTGAAAAATTAAACTGCCACATTTGAGAATACAGTAGTCTTTCATGCTGTGTCACTAAAATTCTTCTCTTTAAACAGTGCAATAGTTTAAATAAATCTTATTTTAAACCATCCACATCACTGGCTCTGAAATATGTTTGGCTAAATTTGTAAGGTAAAGAAAACGTTAAGAGAAATACGTGACGATGGCAACATAAAGTTACAAATGGAGTTGTACAAATAGGTACAGGTCTCTCAATTTCAATATGTACTTTATTCAGATTACAAAATAGTCAGGTCTCTCTGTTGAACTTAGAGGTACTGTGGATTAAAATAGTGGCAGGCTTGTTTTTCTCCTCAAGGAAGACTGAGGAGCTGAGATTTAACTGATGATGCTTCAATACAAGTACTGTGAGCTGCACAGGAGCACAGCAAAATGTAAGTTATGGTATTCTGATGCACCTGTGGTGTTAATTTACAGCTGAAAATACAGGTTCAGTCTAAACTTCAGAGGTGCTTCTATGAACCTGTTCACTGATGTGAGCAGTCATAATCTTTGAGTCTTTCTTTCAGGGAATGCCCTGATTTCTGGATTATTGCAGATGGGAAACAATTTTTTACTCTTCAATGACTGAGCCTCTCTGTTGGCATTTAAGATTTTGCCGTTCTTAAACAACACATAAACATGGTACAGGAGTCCTGAAATAAATTCTGCTAGACTTCCTGCTGTAGTAGGAAGTTTTTCATTTAAACAGTTTCACATGTGATGATGCAAATTAACTCTGAATGAAATTAGCATGAGAGCAAGTCTGGGGAATCAGTATTGCTATGTAAACACTTCTCGTTTGAAAGAAGTAAGGGATTTTTAAAAATAAGAATAATATACAAAAATACTTTGCATTTTTCCACCATTGTGCTTTCTCCAGCTCAGAAAAATCTAAATTGAAATGGGGATGACTCATGTTTTTAGGCTACCACAAAAATCTGTTAGAAAGTTTGAGTGTTCATGTTGACAAAGCTGCATCTCCTTCATTAAAAAAAAAAAAAAAGACTTTCTAAATATGCAGTAAACCCAAAAAGATGGGTACAGGTTCCTTCCTGCTAGAACTGTGCATAGATCTTGGATGTAGCATCTGTGAGGGATGAATTTGGTTCAAGTAACTCAGAATGGCAATTATTGTTAATAGATAAGAAAAAGAAATCATCTGTTAAGAGCAATTTGCTGTAAGATATTAATTTGGAAGTGTTGGCAGAAGAATAACACAGAGGAACCAACTATTGCTAGTGAAAATGAAGATACCTTACATCGTTATGTTCCCAGACTTCCTAATTAAATCACTTTGGGTTTGGTTGTTACTTAGATTTGTACTTAAGAGAGCCCATTAAAAGACATCGTTGTGGCATTTCTTAGGTGCTGTATTTCAGGAGGTGTCTTCTTGAAAATGAGAGAGGAATCTTTGATTCTGACCCCTTTGTGACCTCAAATTTCTTCTCCTTTAAATTTGGCATAATAAAAAAAGAAATGTAGTTTGAAGTTTATAGGCTTAAGAGGGACCAATTAAATAAATGCTAGCATTTTTAATATGTAAAAATGCATTTTTAGGCTTGGGGTTTTTTTTAACCCTAAAATAAAGAAAAGATTGAATAAGGCTTGTTGTAGTAACTGCACAGGAATTATTTAAAATGTTGTTTTGCTGCTGCTGTAAATTTTAAATGCTTTATGAATGATGCCTTTTAAATTTTTTATTGCAGGGTTATATATATATATTTCAATATGTACTTTATTCCGATTACAAAACAATTTTATCAACTTTGACCACTCTAGTTCATTCATAACTTTAAAAACCTGAGATGATTGTCTCACTTATCACCATCAATACTTTTTATTTAAATTTCAATTAAAAATTAACATTACTTATTTGTATGTCTGAGGAAATCAGAAAGATTGTAAGTTAGTTCCTTGAGTTTAAGGTAAGACTAAAGACAAATAAACAGAATCATATTGATGTTCAGTACTAGAACTAAATGAACAGAAGAAATACTTCTTTTAGTGTGGAAAAAAAAATTATTGAATATACAAAGGGAATAATGTTGTAGGAAAAAAGGTATCGTTTTACTTAATTCATTTTAGTTAAAAATGCAGCTGGAGGGATGTAAATTAGTTGCTATAAAGTAGTTGTTTTTAGCAGAGGCCTGAATGCTGAATTTCCAGCATATCTGATAGACAAACAGATGGGCAAGAAAGACTTAAAAACTACTCTTCAGAAATAAGAGAATAACCCTGGGCTTTGTTTCACTGTTCCTGAAGGATCTGTGTATACCTCATTTAAACAGCTCCTGAAAAGAATGTAGTGTTTAAGTGATACTGTAATTTCATGCACTCAGTGAAATCCCAATAAAGATTTAGTGCCTTAGGTTTTTATTAGTAAATATTTACTTAGGTTGTGCAATGATTTCTCTCATTCTTAGGGTATTTTCTATTATTCTTAAGCTAGAGGGTGCCACAAATTTCACATTTAGGTATTAAATTGCCATCTTCTGTACCTTTGCATAGTTTAATGTGATGCTTGTCTTGTTTTGGAATTACCTTAGGTAACATTTGTGTGTTTGGATGGCAGACACATGTTGTTCATGATTCCTCAAATGGTTACAGAGCCTCATTTTCTTGGGGTTTTATTGCTTCCTAGAGAATTCCTGAGTGAACTCCAGACTTCAAAACATAGATTCCACTGCCTCTTGCTATTGATGCGTAGAGTAAGACCATGAGGGTGGCTGCTGCAGTTCTTCCTGATAATCCCAAAGCCAGTCATTTCCACTGTCTTTTTGATGGATAGCTGGAAGCAGAACAGTTTCCTTCCAACCATTCCCTGTCTTCTGCCTTGCCTGGGACTGACTGTAGGAAATAGTGGCTCAGGGCAGGGTCCTGGCTGATGTGAGGCTGGTCAGGGCTCTGTGGCATGCAGGTTGTCCCTGTGATGGAGCTGTGTCCATCACACCTGACAGAGGATGCTCTCCCCTCCCATGTCAGCATAGCACTCACATAACCCACCCTGAGTTTTTGTGTTTTGTGTCGTGTGTGTTCTCCTCATCAGCGTTCTGTGTGCTTCCCAAAATAAGGCCAAGAGCTTTGTTTAAAAGCATCTGTGTTTAACAGCCCGTTTATAAAAGGATCAAAGTGTTTAAGTAAAATACACGTAATTATTCAGGTTTGTCAGTTAAAAAATAGCATTTTGGATTGCAGCTTAATAGAATTAAACATGTTACTGCACAATGTTTTTGACACCTTCAGTTGAATTTGAAACAAATTGCAAAGGAACTGGAGTAATTTGGTAAAAAAGAGACCTTTGTGAAAAAATTGTCTGAGACTTCTAGAATAAAAATAATTTCAATGCCAAAATTTCTATTATAACCTCAGTGGGTGTAAAATTTTATTGTAAGAGTAGTACTGTTGGTTAATATATGCTAATTCCTCTCCCGGTGTCACACCCAAGGGGCAGAATTAGAAAAGTTGTTTTCCTCAGTTAACATGCCTTAATAAACAATATTATGTTCTTACTTAATGATGTCTTATCAAATGGCCTCAATGTCTTTAAAGCTGGCTTCAGTCGTGCTGGGGGATCTGGAGGAGCGACCAGGGAAATTCCAGGATTGCTTGACAGGGGCACCGTGTGGGATAGGAACTGCATAGGCAATGTCCTGGAAGAGGCCATGAACTGCTTTGCCGAGATGCAGAGGCAGACAGAGGAGAAATTCCGCATGTGGATAGAAAAGCTAACCCGTCTTGACACGGACGAAGAAAGCAAGCAACAACTGGAGCCCAGGGAACCTAAAATCCAACTAGTTGGCCAAAGAACCCCCCCTACCACACAGTCAGGGGCTTTCGTGCAGATGCCTGATAGCCAAGTGCTTCCTCAGCAGCCGTTTAATTCGTACGTGGGCTATCAAAGTGCCGATGCCGCCTTAGAGTTTCCAGCGACTTTTAATAACAATTTTCCACCTATCTTTCCAGAGAATGGGAATATGGCAGAGCCAGATCTGAATCAATCATAAACTTTAAAAAAAAAAAAAAAAAATTAAAAAAAAAAAAAATCTGATCTTTGCAATCTTGATGTTATTTTGGATTCTGCTAAAAACGAGGTTTGCTTTTCTCTTTGTATGTGTTTGTTTTGTTTTCTCTTTTGGGTTTTATTACCATGATATTGTTTGTTTTTCTTAATTTATAGTGAATATATGTAGTTTAAAAAAAAAAAAAAATCACAGTATACGCACCTGCATGTGCCAGTACACGCATATAAACACCTTCAAAGGTGCATGGGGGTTAGGGTTAGGGTTAGACACCCTAAGCTTTCATCACCAAACTTGGGAAAATATAACTTAGAATCCTTGTCTAGATACCCCAAAAGCAGTAGGGCTGTGTTTGCAACAATAAGAGCATTCAGGGTATTCATCCAGATGCCCTTTTTGCATGTTAAAACACTTATATAAGGAAATAAGTTTTATATTTAAAGAGGTAAATCACCCTAGAGATCCAGACTAGATCCAGACCCATGGCATTTCCTTAGCTCTCTGTTTACTCTCAAGTTTTGCAGTTTGAACATGCCACACATTAGCTTCTTCATTTCCAGGCAGAACTAATAAATAAGCTTACCCTGAAAATGTAGCTGTCTATACCAAGCGTGCACAGCGGATTTAATTCCCTTTTTTGTCTCCCATTCAGCAGTTCATTCCCTGCCCAGGGTTTTTATCAGTGTCACTGCTGTGCTGCACATGGCATATTTATGGAGGCAGCTGCCTTACCTTGTGTGCACACACCACACATGCACACGCATCTCTGTGTGCTCGGTTTGGGGGTGAGTCATCTCCACCAATTCCAGGTGTCTGCTCTGCTGTTCCCTGGATCTCAGTGGGAAGAGATAAGCCCTCTCCGAGGATGCCTCCTGGCTGTGTCTTTCTCTCCCCTGAGTTGTCCCTTACCTCGTTTATCAGCGGTCCCTAAGAGATAACTTTGGGGTGAGATGAGTCACCCCAACCTGTGCACAGACAGTGGGCTGCTGCTTCCTCCTGTACATACAACCCAACCACATCCTTCATGCTGGAGTAAAAACAATCCTGTCTGCCCTCAGATAAGCAGCCATCAGGGGATGGGTTGAGCCTCAGCACAGGAATTTAAAGGAAAGGCTTGATAAGTGAACACCACGGTGGTCTGATAGCTGCTGTCCTGGGTCAGACCAGACCACGCATGAAAACCACTGAAATCATCCTTTACTTGTGATGGGGAATGCCACAGCATCAGATTCATTTAAATAAGGCAAGAATTTGCTGTTTTGTGGGTTATTTATTTTTTTGTACTAATAGTTATCCTGAATAGGCAGGCTTGAAACTGTGATGTTTAAAGTAGGACTAATTTAAGCTATATATTAGAAACATTTAATTCTTAACTATTATTGCTACAAACAGGGATTTCTTGGTCACCTCTCCAGTAAGGGCTTCCTTCATGTGAAGTAACTTCTCTGTAGCTTCAAAAAAAAAAATGTGTACTTATCATCAGGTAGAACTTGGTAGAAGTTCCTAACAAAAATTAAATCAAAATTTTTACAATGGAAGATGAAAGTCTGCAGTTTAAGTAAAGAAAACACTTAAGTCTCCTTTCGCTCAGTTACTCTGCTTTTTAAACCACAGTCACATTTTTCCTATTTATTTTAGTTTAATTCTTTTCCTCCTGTTGGGAGTAACCACAGTATCTTCTGTAGGTCAGGCTTTTTTTTACCCTCCCTGAAGTCAGTGGGAGTTTTTCCATCGATTTATGTGACAGTTTGGATCAAACCTGTAACAGGAACTCAAGAAATACTTTTTGTTATCAGTATAACATCAACACTGGTATTTTAACATTATTCTTGCCCTAGACTGACTTTTTTTTTTAAGTATGTGATGCCTTCATTAAAAAAAAAATTGGGTTAGAGACCTGTGTTATTTTCAGAGTAACTGTTTGAAAGACTATGCAGGAGATAATTTTTAAGTACTGGGATAAAGTCTTTTCAGATGACCTTCATGCATAATTTTGATACAAAAATTTTGATACAAACTTGTTAGAAAACTCACTTGTCTGAAATTGTGTGCATTTTAGGTAAAAGTTAAACAAGTTGTTCGATGTTTGATTGCAATTTGAAAGCTTATCCTCCTCTGTTTGTAAAGATCTTTCAGGGAATAGTACTTGCTGATAAGACAACCCCCAGCAAAATGGATCTTTCTAGTGTTCATCTTTTTTACATATATATATATATATATATATATATATATAAAAATCTCCTTTATGATGATGATAAGAGAACATTTTAAAGCATGACAACTTTACAAATCTTCCCCTGCATGCAAAAGCAGCTTTTTGCAGTGACTGGTTTATTTTAATGTGTATGTCTGTAAGCATGCCCATAGTCTTTTTTGTAAAATAGTACAAATGGAACAATTAGGTATTTCAGAACAAATTGTGTGAGGAGCTCAGTTGAACTTATTTATCTCTCAGACTGAAACACCTTTACATATGTATCTCATAAATGAATATTAACTTAATTAGGTATGTAGCCAGTGAAATTTCTGCAATTTTTTAATGAATTGGTCAGGTAGTCTTTAAAAAAGAAGAAAAAAAAATTGAAATAATTCAGTGTATAAATAGATAAAAAATTGTGTTTGGTTACTGGAGGCAAAAATTTAAATCTTTTAATCTTTCCATCACTGCTAACTATTATTTTCAATGCAAGCAGCTGTGAACATAAAAGAACAAGCAGAGGATGACAGAAGTTGAGCATACAGACTATAAAGCTGTACTCTTTCTAGGATAAAATTATCTCAAGGCTTCCAGAAAACTTTGGGAATATATCCTATTAGATACAATTTTAACTTAATTTCCCCACGAAAGCTACCTAGTTGAAGGCTAAAAACAATTGTGCAAGATCAGGAGGATGCAGATTGTTTTGTAAATGGTAAATAATGTTTCCTTTGATCACTCTTTCCACTTGGCTCAAAACTGGAGCCAAATCTTCAGCTTTTTCCACAAAGCCTCTCCTTCGAAATGGAAAGTGTGTACTGATGTGCACAGCTGAGGAGCTGCTCCATGAACTGGTTTTCCAGGTGGGGAAGTATGTTTGGCCTGAAACTAAACTGAGAGGGACACCCCTGCTTTGTGTTGTTCAGATGTAATGCACCCTGCCTGGTGAAGGACTAGCCCATAAACAGGAACATTTCTCTTCTTGCTCTGTGTTCTGAATCCACAAGGTGCAGAGCCCTGAAGGAACCAACTTCCAAGATACCAATAGTAGTGACGAGTCTGTGTTTTCACTGTGTGTGACAGTCTTTGGCATCTCTTTGAGGAAACAAGTTCCCAACACATAGTTTCAGATATTTTTTGCCTCCTGGGAATGTTTTCACTATATTTTTACAACATGGCTGCAGTTGAGTTTGTCATGATTTCCATTATAAGCTCTTATTTTCAAAGGGCTTCGACTAGAAACCCTCAGGGAGTTAAAATTTCTTCACATGAAATTTTAACATAAATTTTATTCTTACCCATTCTGCATCTCATGGAAGCAGTCTGACTTATCTAAGACTACTTTAGGACTATCGGAAAAAAACTCATCTACTTTTCAATCCTAAGTTACATTTCAAATGTATGTTTTTGCTCACATCTCATCAAACTACTTCAAACCCACCAAATTTAACAAGTAGGGGAGAAATCAGTAGGAGTTTTGCACAGATATGGAGAACCACAGATAATTTAGAGTTTCTCTAATTGCCCCAGGGTTTATGCTTCAGAATGGTGTAAAGAAACATTTTAGTTCATTTAAGGATTTTTTCTTATGGCTTGAAAAGGTCAGATGCATTGAGTCAGGTGAGCTGGTGTAGACTGGTGTCATTCCAGGGATGATGGTGCCAGTTTTCACCTCACTGGCATGTTCAGGAAAGCATGGAGTGGTTTGGGTTGGAAGGGACCTGAAATCTCACCCAGTCCCACCCTCTTGCCATGGCCAGGGACATCTTCCACTATCCCAGGTTGCTCCAAGCCCTGTCCAGCCTGGCCCTGGACACTGCCAGGGGTGGGGCAGCCCAACCATCTCTGGTTCAGGCTCATATATTATCACTTTAAATATTGAATTATGTGTTTTCAGTATGGCAGCTGTTCCAGCCGAGGAGCAGTGGAGCATCTGTACAACCCTGGAGCTGGGATTTAGCAGCAGGTGAAACACAGCAGTTAGTTTTGGTTTCACATATTTTGTGCAAGTGCAAAAGAAGTAAGCCTTTATAATTTATATAAAGGCTTAGTTTAAATTTCACTAAATGTCAAGCTGACATTGCAGTAAAAGGATTTCTTTCTAGAATCAGTCCTTTTTTAGGAGTCCCTGGAAGTCCAGGGGCTTCAGCGTGCAGTGGTTTTGCAGGCTTGCCTGCAGGTTCTTCCCAAGGCATTCATGCTCCTTTCAGTCAGGTTTGGTAAGGAAGATCTTTAGGAATAAATATCTGAATGGTCAGGTTTTATTTTTGAAAAAATTAACATACAACATAAAACAAACTCAATGCAATGAAACTTTTTTCAGATTTTCTATTGCAAAAATAACAGTGCAGGGAAAAAAAGAGTCAAAATATAAAACTTTCAGTGTCATTTTTAACACTACTAGGACGAAATAATTCAGGCAGAAATACACATCTATTTTTTTAAGCTCAGTGTCTTTTAGTGTTTGTGCAGGATTATTGGGTTATTTTATCTGAGCTGCTAGGGTAAAGACTGGAAAACTAAACTTCAGTGGAACAGGATTATATTTGGCAGTTATGTTACAAATTGGAATATATTTATTATCTCTGTTTTCTCTTTTAATATATTTTGTCTCTCTCTGTATCCACTTATTGTATGTGGATAAATTTATAAATAATATTTCAAGGGCATTAAGAAATTAGATCTTTGCCCCATTGATAGTAGTAGAAATTTTCTACTGGTTTTAATGGGGCTAGGATTTAAGCTAATTAAAAACTGAACTTATTCTGCAGTTTTTTGTCCAGAGAATCCTCCAGCTGACCTTGAGGGGAGTCTTTGGCTGATGGGAGTGTGTAATTCATGCCAGTTGAATAGATGCTTTTAAAATAATGGGGGTCTGCACTGTGACCATTGCAGTTACACATGTTAGAACAAATGCACTGTGTGATTTGTACTGTAGAAGCCAAAATAATCAGGCTGATTGATAGAGATGGACAGTACCTTGCAAAACACGAAGCCAGAAATTGATCCTTCTCACAAATTTCATTAGTCTCACGGTGTTAGGTCAGCAAAATGAAGGCACATGGAAAAATAGGCTTATTAAGTTAGTAGGGATTTCAGGTGCAGAGGAGCAGGGGATTAGTCTGGACCATCAGAGGCTGTGTCAGTCCTTCTGTGGAAAGGTGCAGTTTGTGCTTGGGAAGTGGGATATTTTCTGCAGGGTTGCTGCCTTTTCTAATTGTGTTAAGTTGTGTTAACACAGGGAATTACTTACTTTTTTTAACTGCCATGACTATGTAAGGGTGTGATGGCTTCCAAAACCCTCCTGAGACCTTTCTCCAAATGAAACTGGGGAAGAGATCTGGTTGGTGTACTTGCTACCATAATTATTGCATTGTTAGGCAGCATCACAGAAAATAACTCCTGTAATGAGATACAAAGTGGATGCCACTTCCCAGTATTCTCAATCCATAGCCGTATTCCATGTGCCTTTGCTTAACGCACAGTTAAAAATGCTTTATTATCTTCATTAATAATTTGGTAAATTAAATCCAAGATATTTTCCATCTAGTCATCAAAAAGCCTGAAAGTATGAATGTTGTTCAGCAAGACTTGAATTTTTGAGATTTCTTTTCATGTGATATATTAAAAAGTATCCAGTCTGAGAACAGGTAATAATTTGATCATGTTGTTTTGATTTTATTTTATTATTATGGTTTAAAAAAATGCCAAACAGAAAAGCTTTACTGTGTGAAATGAAGGAAAATGTCAGGAAACTGGATTCACTGATAAAATTCACTTTATGGTTTTAGAGAGAATGTTGTTACACTGCTATTGTTTTTTATTGTATTTACACTGTATTATTTGCTTAACCCTGTAAATTTTGAAATGTAACTACTGTAACCTGGAATAAATAAATAAATCTAAATAGTGATGAAGTGTTTCATGTTGCTAAACAACACAAAAAAGCACAGATCTCCCACCCCCACTCCCCTTTGGGAATTGTTTGAGGGTTCAGGTAGTTTGTGCCATTTGAGCTCACATGCTTTTGAAATGCAGACTATGTTTTAATTAATACCAGGTTCATATTGCTTATCTGAAACAAAAAGGCTGTCACTTCACCCTGTAGTTTTGTGTATCAGTATACTTTCTGTTTGGATCAGTAACACTGTAAAATTGTTTTGGCAAGTCACTTAGGATAAGTCTTTCAGGTTTCAGCACACAAAATATGATAATTTTGATTATGATCATCTGACCTTAACGTTTATATAGGTAATGAAGTCCATTCTATGTTTTGTGTAGTCTGGAAGTAATGAGAGATATCTCTTAAATTTAAGCATCAAGTGTAAATGAGTGTGTCCTTAGGTCTTTCGTTATTTTGAAATGTCTCTGTATTGTCATTTGTTCCATAGAAATAACATCAATTAAAGTAGTGAGGCTGAGACCATCCGTGCCCACGTTTATGGCCAAGAGGTGGAGGTGAGGCTGGCAGAGGCTGTGTCTCCCTGGGCTCTGTGGGTAGCCCTTTTAGCATTTGCACCTTTCCCAAAAGCATTCCTAAGCACTGCTTCTAAACCCCTCAAACATTCACCAGTTAAAAATAGCCCAGTAATTGGAAGGGAATGTTGTTTTCAGCCAGGCTGAGCTCCTCTGCGCCTTAGCCTTGAGCAACCTGCAGGCTACTGCCTGCCTCAGTTTCCCCCATGGACAAAAAAGGTTAATAACCACCTCGGAGCTCTCCAGGATCCACTGTTGGAGAGTTTTTTGTAAGAACAAAGTGCTGTAATTATTGTTGCTGGTATTACTGTACTGTTCTGTGTGTCTTAAAACTTGGGGTGGTATTCACACCTAAATATGGCTCCGTGTCCCTTCCTTGCAGAGACACTGATGGCTCCAGAGGGCAATTCAGACCACCAAAATTAGGCTTTTAATTTTGGATTTATTTTAATCGGGGTAGTCCTCTGGAGATTCCAGTCTTTTTTCCTTTACTTGTAGAGGAAACGTAGCAAATTTTAAATCCCATCCCTGAGGCTGGAATTCATCTTGTGGAGCTTCAGCACTGTAAAACTGTGGTGCCTGGGCTAAGGTGGTGTGTAAGCATTTTCTGTTTGCTGGGGAAGGAGGGGAGATGGTGCTTTTGATGCTCCAAGCTGCAATTTCCAGGCTGAGATTATCTGACTCTGAACTTCTTCTCTCTGCCTGCAGTGGGAAGAAGTTTAGCTGATGAGCTCTGCTCAGCGTGCCTAAATGTTAGAAAGATGAAGAGAAATAATGACTTGTAGTCATAGAATGGTTTGGGTGGAAAGAGACCTTAAGGCTCATCCCATCCCACCCCCTGCCATGAGCAGGGACACCTTCCACTGTCCCAGGATGCTCCAAGCCCCATCCAGCCTGTCCGGGGACATTTCCAGGGATGCAGGGGCAGCCCCAGCTGCTCTGGGCACCCTGTGCCAGGGCCTGCCCACCCTCCCAGACAGCAATTCCTGCCCAATAGCCCAGCTGTGCCTGCCCTCTGGCACTGGCAAGCCATTCCCTGGCTGCTGTCCCTGCAGCCCTTGTCCCCAGTGCCTGTGCAGCTCTCCTGGAGCCCCTTTAGGCCCTGCCAGGGGCTGGCAGCTCTCCCTGGAGCCTGGACACCCACCCAGGCTTTCAGCCTATGTCCACAAATTTCAAGGACTTTTCCCCACTCAGGTTCTGCCAGATAATATCTTGTGTTTCCTTTGCAATGATAAACAGCCTGTGCAGTGCAAAGGGACAGTGCTTCTTAAGGAATGGCTGCTTTTAACCTGCAGCTGAAATTTTACGCTTGAGTTCCCCTTTTTGCCTGTGCTGCCATTATAATGAAGGAGGGGATAATAGGAGTGTGGATCTTACAGCATGGGTTAGGTTGCTGAGTGTTGAGATGTGGCTCTAAAAAAAGCAAGGGTGCAGGTAGCCGATGAGAAGTGATTTAATTTTCTGTGTTGCAAGTTTAAAATGAGAATTGTTATGTGTAGACCTGGATTTTTGTGCATGTGACTTCTGATTCAGTTGTTTGGAGTGGAATTAGTTTTGATGAGCTGTGTAAATTAAGGGAGAATTGGGCACTTGGAAATGCTGTCCCCGTGATGACCTCTGCCTCTGAATTCTTTGGGGAAGAAAAAAAGAAAGCCAGCTTTCCCTCCCCCCTTATAGCATTAAATGTCAACAGCTGTATTTTGCTGCTGGTACTTATTAACTTTCAGACTTGCCTTTTTCAAGCATTTATTGCTTTAGAAATGAATTAATGCTTGTCACCAGGGAAATGTACTTCTTCCAGCTACCTTGGGTTCTCAAAAGATGTAATTTTTCTAAAGAAGGTATTTTAAATTACTGACCAGGGAATCTCCTAACTCTTCTACATTAAGTCTTGTTTCTGGCATGGTTTGTTTTTGATGTCTGTTTTTTAATCTTTTGAAATCCTGTTAGAGTCAGTAATTATGTGTAGTGTCTCTATTATAAAGAAAAGATGATGAATAACACCTATGGTGGTAGTTAATCCTTTCTGCCTTTTCAACCTGAAAGCATTTTCTCACTTTATTTCCTAGTTGAAGCTAGTTGTCATTATTTCTTGGTGCCATACATTCACTTTGCATCACATCACTGGATGATCACGTACTTGACTAGGGAAATATTATTTATTTCCAAATTTAACCACTCGTGTCCCATCCATGCAGCACTGAAAAGGAAACAAGCTTGTGGGAACAGAGGATTTTTATAAGATTTTTTTTTACATGCCTTCGCTGCAACTTTCATCTAGTTGTTGCCTGCAACTTCATTATTGTTTGGTTTTATGTGGGTTTTTTTTTACTTTTTTTAACACACATAAGCATTTATGCGTATATATTTTTTAATAAATATGGGGAATCTGAGGAGTTGTTGCAGTTTGGGTCCATTATCTTGGCTTTGTTAGTCATTTACTGGTGATAGGTGTGGATAAACCCGGTGTTGGGAGCCTTTCAGAATTTCCAGATCTGATCCTGAAAGGCAAGGCTGAGAAATGCAAAAACAGATCTCTGCTGTGATTGCTTTGTAAATAGGCAGCTTGTTTGGGGTTCTTTTTTCCAGATTGTTAAATTGGTGGCTGTTACCCTGACAAATATAATTACCATGTGTAAATTATATTGAAAATATTTTTGTCTGTTTGATGTATACTGAATTTAAGCTAAGTTATAAGGTGTGCTCTTTGGAAGTGTGGAAGATACAAGAGTGGAGCTACAGATAACAAGTTTATGCTTGTATTTCCTACTGATGAAGACTTTCACACGAGTTATTTCTATGGGTAGGTGATGAGAATATCACTCTGCATGTATATACATTTACTATACATTTTTTGCATGATTATACATGTAGGAGTGGTACAATTTTGACTTGAGACTATTGGTGCCTTTTGTCCAAATACAATTTTACTCGTGTAGACACGTCTATCTAAAAATCAAATTTTGCTTCTGCTTTTGGAGGTCTGAGTCAGAAGCGAGAGAAACAAAAGCCTGAAAGGAACAGTCCAGAGCTCCTGAAATCTTAGATAACCTGTTGAAAAAATGGTCAAATAGTCAATATTGTACTTGACCCTCGTATCTTCTGCACTCGACTGTTTATTTTTACAGCTCACATTATATATGTTCACGCTGAACTCTGATGATAAGACTGAAAGAAAACATGCCTCCCATGATTCAGTCCAGCCCTAACTTCTGCATGTAATTTAATCATCAGCTGTCACAAATAATTAACTGAACATCAGCCAGCTTAATTCTGAACTCGGTATTCCATTATTTTGTAATTGCCTTTTAAAAAGACAAAGATTGCCTTCCAGTTAATTACCAGGAATTCTGTTCCAGTCATAATCATCAGTGTTTCATGTTGTGAACAGTTTGGTCTTTAATACATTGGCATTTAACTACCCATTTATTTTTGTTGGGTCTGTTTTAAGTTTGTAATGTAACATTGTTTCATGGAATTGTTGTTTTGGAGGCAGATCTGAATTGATATTTTGTGAATTTCTTCATACCTTGTTGCAAAACTGATCTTTAGTAGGACTTAAGCAAAATGTCACTCTTTGATGAATTGTGCTGCTAATCACACAATAGGGGTTTCTGAAAATAGTTGGTTGAATTTTTTTTCAGGCACTAAATTAGCAAAAAAGAAACCAAACCCTCCAGAAAATCCCCTAAAACCAAAATCCCCTCTAAAAACCTCAGAAAACCATCTTTTCAGAGAAGTAAATTTGAAACTTCTAGTTCATCATTTTCTTTCTGTCTTCAACAGCCACCTAAAACACTGAAAAGAAACCAGTTTTTGCTAAGGCTTTTAATTTTATTATTTATCACTTTAAGAGATTTCATTAGTCATTTTGTAACTCTGAAAGTCCTGTCTTCCTGAACGCATTCTTAGTTCATGATTATTTTATATTATCCCATACAAGTTGTACCCTCCATGTATCACACCCATAACAAAAGGTCCTGCAGATGCTCAGCTGCAGAACTCCAAGAACCTCCTTGGAGTTAAAGAATTGCAAAGATGCTGAGCTTTGTTCCAGCCTGTGTTTCTGTCTCATGCTCATTTGTGTGGATGAAGCTTTGTCTCAAGGGAAGTTTAGATTCTCTCATTTGGGGAGGGGGAGCTCCAACCACTTTCATCCATGCTGAGTCAGTGAGCTGCAGATGGGGCAAGGCATTTGAGCTAAAACACACACATTCTTTCAGAATTGCATTATTTATTCTTTCTCTCTGCTTCCACATCAATCTTTGTCTTGAATTTGCCTGGGTTTTTTCTGAGCCTCTTCTGTTCTAGCAGAACATAGCTTCTTCATTCTAGCATGCTTTCCAATTATAAGTGATTGTCATTAATCACAAAGAATTTAGTTGGTCTTAACAAAACAGATCAAAAGTAGTTTTCTGTTATTCCTCAAGGACAGATTTCAGAATCACGTAAGCAATTTTATCTCCCTCTTTCCTCCTTCATTATGGTGGCCAAAAATTCATATGACAATCATGTTGAATGAAAAGCGTATTTATCACTGCGCAATATAATTTCGTTTCCTGTTATTCTTGATCTTGAAAAAACCCCAACAAACACCACCAAAAAGCATTGTAATTTTGAAAAATCTGCCTGCCTTTGACAGGTAAATGTTATTAAAGGAAAGTTACCTAATGTTAAATTCATTGTCACTGGATCAGTTTTATAAAAAACTTTTATTCAATCAACCTATAATAGTTATATATATATATAAACCTATAATAATGTAAGCTGTCACTTGACTTCTGTAAAACTCTCTAGATAAATACCTTGTCTGCCCAATTTAATGTCCTGTAATTTTTTTATTTTTATTTTTTTTAAACTGGAGGTTTTATCCTTTAAAGATTGTAAATGTAACATTGTCAGATATGGAGATGTTTATGTATTAATGTAAAAGACAGTACACAAATAACTGGTACTCTGATAAACGTGTGTTTCTGACACTTGTGTTTTCTGTGTATGCAAAGGTCAAAATGTCTCTGTAATCTCAGGCTATGTTCATTAACTGAAGTTTAATAATTCATACAATTTACCACTATGTAACCTTAAGAGCTTCATGTAGAATGTTGCATTAATCCTTAAACAAATTATTTGTACTTTTTGAGGTGTCTTTCAATCTGTGCAGATTTCTAACCCATGTTGCTTTTCTCCCCTGCAGATGGACCCCCTGTTGTGGCTCACTATGATATATCAGACACAAACTCAGACCCAGAAGTGGTAAATGTGGACAATCTGTTGGCGGCTGCAGTAGTTCAAGAGCACAATAATTCTTTAGGAAATGAAGACTCAGGATCTGCCTGGAGAACCCGAGGGCTGCTGAATGAAATGAGTGCTGATACAGGTTTGTTTAAATTCTCTGATATTTGTGCCAGCATTGCAGTTGGGGTCTCTCCCTTTCTCACTTTCAGTATTGTTTTGGTTTATACAGCTGTAAAAGCTCCCTGTGTGGATTTTATGAGAGAGCAGGACAGGTGCTTATTAAAAAGGTCTGACTCCAAAATACAAGTGATAAAAATGGATAAATATCCTGCAATATATTTTTTACTCTAATTCTCTTAACTACTCTTCCTCTTTTCCTTCTAATTACTATAGGGAACTTAGGTCTGGGGTTTTAGTGGTGGGTTTTTTTAAAATGAAAGGGACCTAATCATGTTTCTGGATGATTGATTATGATCACCCATGCCAGCAGCTAATCAACTGGTCCCAATCTCATTTTCAGTATTGGGATTGCCTGTGTGTGTCTTTTATTTGTTTGTTTCATTTGTTTGTTTGTTTGTTGCTTTATATCTCTAAAATACAAACATTGATTCTTACCATATTCTATCTGCTTTTCCAATATCCCTTAGAAAATTGGACAGTGTCTTGGATGTTAGCAGGGATTATTTTCTATCAGCTTCATCCCACAGCCTTTTATGCCAATGTTTTACTTCCTTTCCACTCATTTTCTTAACTCCTATGTTAGAATTTCTAACTCAGGCTGCCTAAGACACATGAGTCTTGCCTGCTGTGATGGAGCACAACAGGTTTGTGTTTTGTGCTGTGTTTCCCAAAGGTCTCCTGCCACAGGACACCCACATGGGTAATGTTGTGGTGCCTCTGAGCTGCTTTTCACTGTCTGTAAAGCTTAAAGAAACACAATTAGGTGGTGCTTTGTAAAGAGATGTTCCATTACTACGGAGTCTACAAGTCCATGATTTTAGCATGAGAGTCTCTGTGCATTATTTTCACTGTGGTCCATGGCTGGGTGTTGTTCCAGCCTTTTTGAAGCTTCCCTTTGTTTTCCAAGCTCACTAGTAGTTTTTGCAGGACAGCAGCTGACTGATAGCTCTTTGACCCCTAGCAATCCCAGTCCTTTATTAAGGGATTTATTAAACAATCAGAACAGCTGAAATCACCTGTATTACATAGCACTAATGGATCAGTACACCAAATGAATGTAAGGAAATAAAAAATAAGTTTCTTACCAAGCTTTCTTCCACTTTTCTTTTAAAATGCTGCAGTGCAGGCAGAATTTTTTTTTTCCTTCCTCCGCGTATATCCAAGGGTAAAAGAAAACTGGAAACATCAAGAGACTTCTTTATCCTTGGGAATGTTCATATGGATTTGGTCCTGGTGCTATGGCCGTGTCAGTAAATGAAAGGATGAATCTCTTTTTGCTCATGCATACCTTACCCTGCAGCCTCAGTACACATCTGAGTGCAACTTTGCCAGTGCTGGCCTTTTCCTACCCGGTCTAGGATTGCACATTGGGAAAGCAGGATTTTCAAATTTTGGATCTGGTTCACAAGTGTAATCTTCAGCCAGTACCTAGTTTAGCAGACTTCAAAGAATGTGTTCCCATGGGAAAATAACAATATGAGCAGCTCTCAAAGTGAAAAATCTTATTACATCTTTGTGCTTGGGCAAATATTTGGGGCTGTTTTGCAAGCCCTGGTGGTGTAGGGCAAACAGAACATCACCTTGGGCGTCATCCTAGTGTTCGTGCAAAGAAATTAACAGCGTGGGCACGTTATTAGGCATGAAATTTGTATGGCCAGAGGCTGTAAATCTGTCTGTCTGTGCTATAATCCTGATTAACACCCAGCTACTCATGCAGTATTTACTGTGCTAATCATGATTTCACTACTGCTAATTATCTTTTTGTTGTCTGAACTTGAAGCTATGGTAACACATGGAGGCTCTTTTGGCACTTCAATTTATACCTCTAGGGATACTTTTTGGGGCTATTTAGGAGCTGGTCTGCTTTGCTCCTTTCCCTGTCAAGAAAATGAAGGGTGGTTAGCATTAAAACAAGATATTATGGCCATCCCATTCCACCCCCTACCATGGGCAGGGACTGCTGCCACTGTTCTCAGTTTCTCCAAGCTCCATCCAACCTGTCCTTGGACATTTCCAGGGATGCAGGGGCAGCCCCAGCTGCTCTGGGCACCCTGTGCCAGGGCCTGCCCACCCTCCCAGACAGCAATTCCTGCCCAATAGCCCAGCTGTGCCTGCCCTCTGGCACTGGCAAGCCATTCCCTGGCTGCTGTCCCTGCAGCCCTTGTCCCCAGTTCCTCTTCAGTTCTTATATAGGGGCAGAGACCAAGCTGTATCTTCAGTTTTTGGAAAGCCAACACCCTTGGTGATTGGGTCAGGGTTAGCAAGGGAAGGAAACACATGTGCTCTCAGGTACCTGAAGGAGGAGTTTCCATCTCACAAGACAAAAAAATATTTCTCAGCTGAACATTAAACAAATGAATAGCTCAGTCAGTCTCTTCCTAGCACTGCAGTTCTGTGGCAGTCCAATTAGCTGGGGTAAATAAAAAAGTGGCCCAAGTTCTCTGCATCAAGGAGTAGTCCTAGGACCCTAGGAAGCTGGGGGCTGGGACCTTAGACTTATAAGGTCAAGCCCCTGCCCTACGGTCACGATTGGACACCTACTCCAAGTAAACCCACCATGCCCCGTGGTGTTTGGCTGCAGCCTCTGGACTGGGCACTCTCTAAGAACAGCTCCAGCCCATGCAGCCTCTGGTGCTGCCTAGAGAGCACATGATCACTCTATGGATTGTAGGATATCTCTGGCCATCCATCATTCCCATCCTGTTCCTACAGCCATGCTCCCTGGCCAAACAGGATCAGAAGTAGCAAGGGAACCCCTCCTGGACTGTTAGACAGTGAACATTTCTTGGCACAGACTGCCAGAAAGCAGAAAGCCCATGGCAGAGGGTGGCACTGGATGGGCTTTAGGGTCTCTTCAACTCAAACCATTCTATGATTCTGTTTGCTTGCATCTTTCCCACATGCTTAAAGCAATCATTGGAAAGTTTCCCTGGCACTTGTTTCAAGTTTAATTTCTTCTCTCTGTTTCCTGTCAATCTCCCTGGGGGTATAATCAGTTCTGCGTGTTCACGCACCTTTGAAATCCTGTGGATCATTATTGCTTCTCCTCCTCCTCTCATCTTTGAGGGGGTGTCCATTCAAATTAGATACACATAAAATATTCACCTACTCTCACATTTCCTGCTCAACAAATGACTCTTCCCTTGTGTTCAGCTGAGCAAGTGGTTTTTCAGAAGTAGGTAGTATCAGCTACTTCAAGGCTGCCCAGCATCCCTTAGGCTGATGATAAAGAGGGACAGTGGAATTAATCATCTTCTCTTTTTCCTGGAGAAAAAAAAGAAAAGGAGTAGAAGTTATATCTTTTCATTAATTGATTTTTCAAGAAATCTATTTTCTGAGAGAGAAATAATTTCGTCTGCTTTGTGTTTGCCGTGCAAGTACTATCCTGTATGACTCAACACAGATTCACTAATTGGGGTGAAGAACCTTCTTAGCAGCACTTGGCAGAAAAGGCAAAAACATGCCACACTTGCTGTCAGTATTTAGAGAGGGCTTGTAGTTTAACTGACTGACAAACTGGTTGTCATTGAGGAACTATAATAAGAAAAACAGCCCTGCTGCATATGGAACTTAAGAAAACTATTTTGTCTTTTCAGATACTTGTAATAATGTTAAGAGCAGATGTGTGAAGCAGTACTGACAGAAACAGATTGGTTTGCTGTGTTTTTTTTGCTGACCAGTTTCCCCTAGTTTTTTATTTAAAGAAATTAAATTAATTTTCCTTGATGTGTGGGATGTTTCTCTCCAGGCTAAAGGCTTTTTTTGCAATAGTATCATTGTGTTCACTTACATTGTTTTGTTTCTTAATGTCGAAGAGGTTTAGGGACAGTCTGACTCTTAGCAGTGTCATAACATTTCAGCTGGAAATTCTAATTGTTCTTGGTGCAACAGTCAGGCTTTGTTCACATTTGTGTGATGGCACCATCACCAGAGCTACTGACACTGGCTAAATCCAGTGGTTTTCCTGTATCAGGTGATGAATTGTGAGTTGAAAGGCTTGGTCTAATGAGATTTCCTAATCTCAGTGTTGTTTGTTTTTTTGTTAGGTTGGGAAACTCCTTCCCCAGCAGATTTCTGAGTCATGTAACCTGTTAAACACTGTATTCCCATTTTCCCCATCTGTAGGTCGTTTGGATCCAGGCTTCCTTGCAGGTGACAAAACCTCTTGTGGCAATGCCCAGGCCAATGAAGAAATTAACATTGCCTCTTCTGACAGTGAAGTAGAGATTGTTGGAGTTCAGGAACATGCCAGGTATGAATTATTTTTTCTTGCTCTAATATTACTTTCATTTTATCAGTACGTCTGTATTACCAAAATGAATAAAGAAAGAATTGCTGACCTTCACTTCTGTAGTTACCCTACCATGAGTGATGCATTTTTTTTTTCTGTTTTGCTGGTCATGGTGATGTCCATGAATGTGTTTTTCTTTAGAAAGTGACCAACTTGATAGTTGTTCAGATTAAAGCTGTGATTCAATATCAAATATTAACTGGCTAACGATGTGTAGTATAAAAAAACAAATATTGAGATACTAAATGTACATACATCAGAAATTCAGATTTTAAGTAATTTGTGAAAAATTTAAAGTAATATGTGAAAATGCAAATAACTAAGTGAAAATCTTTATGTGGGTTCCTGTTTCCTTTCAAAATACTAACTTAAGTTTTTTTATCAGCATCCACTTTAATTAATCACTAGGGGTAAAAATACTATCATTTTACAATTGCTACTGTCATAAGATATCCCCTTTACGTTAAAAATTGGATAATTTTGAATCTTGGGTTTATTTCAGGATTCAAGAGAGGTCAAAGTAGATGAGGGTAAGGGTACCAGAGGTTTCTCTCTCAGAAACCTGTGCAGTTGGTTCTTCTTGGTAGGCATTTTTGATGTTACTCTTCATCTTTAACCTGTGGTCTTTCCTTGGTTTAAAATATTGTGAAGCATAAATATTGAACAAAACTGACGTTTTCTAATCGTGTGGAGTGTGAATATGGTGGAATAAAAGCAAGTTAAAACAGTATATAGACAAGGACCTTCCAAAGTTTTCTGCTGCCTTGTGGGTTCTTGGAGACAGAAAAGGGTTGTGATGAACTCAGAACAGAGTTCCTTGTCCCTTCACTGAATCTTTCTTGAGGAAAGCAGAAGGCAGGTGTTCAGGACCAGATTTCCCTGGCAGGAAGCTTCATGGATAATGTGGGCACAGCCCAGTGCTGTTGGATGTGAAAAAAAGGAAAATTTCACATCCAGAAAGGGGATTTAGTCTTAGCTTTTAGAACAGTGAGAAAGTCCTTGTGTGGCCCACTTTTTTGGAAGATAGTAAATCCTTAGGAGGCGGCTCTCCTGGCTGTTTATGCAGCAGAACCCAGGGCTTGGAGGGTTTTTGTGCTGATGGCAAGGGATGTGGATTCACCTTCCAGCACTGGCTGGTGTAAATCTGTGCAGCACTGCACACAGGACCCTTGTGCTGCTGTCCCCTCTGTGAAAGCTTTCCATGTTGCTGCCTTGATAATACCCACTCTCTATGGGAGGGGAAATGTGAGCTAAATGCAGAGTTGCTGTTCAAAATTAGTTTTAGAAGATATGGACTGAAATCCTTTCAGCAAATCATACTAAAACACTCTTCTGTGCTTTCCTTTGTTCCTGTACCCATCTCCCACAAACCAGTGTTTGCTGCCTCCCTTGCGTACTCACTCATACATTTAAATGGTTTGAATTCTATTTAGAGTTTTATTTCTCTTGCAGGTCTAGGCTTGCAGTTATGAAGTATTGATGGGCTTCTGGCAGGGTTGTCATTTGGACCAGGGTTAGGTTTTTGATGAGTGTTTTCTGCATGCTTAGTTAGTGTTGTGTTTGGATCCTGGTTTTTCTCGTGCTCCCTGTTCCATATCATCATTGGGCTGGTGTGAGTTGTGCCACCCTGGAATTTGTCCATTATTTGTAGTTCTTTAGATTCCTAGTGAATTTCAGGTGCTGTTACTCATCACTGGGATATTTATTCCTTGGCATTGCTTAGGACCAAATCATGTTTTTCAGTTTGTTTAATTTTTCACCGGTAGAATTTTTTTTAATCATGCATGCATATAAACCAGTTTTTCTCTAGTTTTTCCTAGGATTTTTTTTTTTGTTTGTTTTTTAATTTGTTTTACTTGGTATCTTCTCTTAGATGCAGATAGGAAGCATGTTCCCTGAGCTCATGTTTGACTGAACATGTTGATGTTGGCTGCTTGTGTGACTAGTTTGAGGATAAACACTTTTGTTTTCCCAAGGTGTCTTTTCTGTGAGATAATTTATGGCTTGGTTTTCGTCATCTTCCAGAAGAAAAGTTAGTCTTAGCTTTGCCTAAACACTGAGGACTGTTCTCAGAATGGTGCACCACAGTCTTTGAGACAAAACATCACGTTTAATTTCCTCTGCCTACAAGCTTTTCTTGCCAGTTATGCTTAAAAATATTTCTCCTTAAAAGAAAGCTTTAAGAGTAAGGAATCCTGTACTTTTGTTAGAGTTCCAGGGTTTTATTGCTAATTCTTTGTAGATATATACTTTAAGTATGTGTTTTTATGACTGACATAGTAGTAAAAGAACCAATCTGAACATCACATCTAAACCAAAGCAGTGTATCTGAGAAGGCAATGAGACATGTATTTTCAGAGAAGTTACAGCTCAGAGAAATGAGATTTTTCATTCTATTTCAGGAAACTCCAACCAGAACCAAGAGAGCTGAGCATAACCTAAGTAGTTTTGGAGAAATTAAATAGCACAGACTTAAATTGGAATAAATAAAATGTAAATGTCAGGGATATTTGATCAGTGCAGGAAATCTGAGTTCCTGAAATACACGTGCCTTTACAAAGAAATGGGAAAAGGTTATCCCAGCAGCCTGAACACCTTGTGTTTATCCATGCAGCCAGGAGCAGCTACAGCCACTACCAGTGCTTACAAGAGCAAAACATTTTTTGGAGCACTAGGTGTCAAGTTTTATTAGTGCCTGTGTAGGATTTACAGCTGGAAATGGAGTGATCATCCTAAAACCTCTAGTAAATTCCTATCATCACTTCATCATACATAAAATTATTCTACCTTTCACTTTGCATTTCTATTTTCTAATTGCTTTTAACTTGTGCTTCATTTGTCACATATCTACTGGGGATATAATAGGTAAAAATGCTGTGTGAATAAATAATAAAAATGTGTGAATAGGTACCTGTGTATTGTGCTTCAGCAGGGCACTGGAGCCTTATCTTCAAACACACCTTTTAGTCTCATTGGCTGTAGACACTTAAAGCCTGAATGTTTTGCTCAAGTGGGGCTGAACTGTTGTCAGTATTTCCCTGTGTGTTTGTGATTTTCAGTTAAAAAGACCAAAACAAAAAAAAATCGGATGTAACGGCTGTAATAACATAATTAGCAAGATCTCTTTTGCAATTATTGTAATGAAAGGATCATTACCTCCTTGTTTTAATATGGCTTTGATTTAATATTGCAATACAGCTTTTCTTTTTCTCTTAGGCAGCCTCACTTAAAATTTTTCTCTTTTTAAAAAGTCCAGTGGGTAAAGCTCCATCAGGAAACTGTGCATGGTACTACACATGGTGGGGCAGGCTTCCTCAAGATCCTTGGGATCCATGCACACGTTTTTTAAGGATGATCACATTACACCCACTGACAATCCTTTAGAATAATTTAATCCCCACCAAACCCCCCGAATTTGAATTTAGCTTAGTTTGAGATGCCACGGACTCTGCAAGCAGATAATCCAGTTTGGAGAGGGGAGTGCCAGCCTGATGACGATAATGCACTGGAGGTGGGGTTGTGGTGGCTGAGCTGAGCAGTGTCCCTGATGCTGTGTGTGTCCCTCTCCTCGCTGCAGGTGCGTGCATCCCAGGGGAGGGGTGATCCAGAGCGTGTCCTCCTGGAAGCGCGGCTCACAGTTTGGGAGCGCCCAGCCCACGCAGACATGGACAGCAGTGGCTCCCCAGCAGAACTGGTCCTCGCCCCCAGAAGTGGTGGACCTCACTCTGGACGAGGACACCCGGCGCAAATACCTCCTGTAACACCGTGTCACTGTGCTCTGCCCCCTCCCCTCCCACCCTCCCTGGCACAGGAGTTCAGTGGTTAAACCATCACCTCCAGAGGCCACGTCCTTGGCACCGTCAAACCCAAACCCCGCGGCGTTTCTCCACAGGAATGTAGTCTGATTTCAGTATCACTTTGAATGGTTTTGCCTTCTCCAAGGAGGATTCTTGCCTGGAATTAGCAGCACCAAATTGAAAACACCTCTGCAGTTACTAACGTGTGCGTGTACATCTAATGAAATAACTGTGTGCAAACTGATGTCCTCCCACCCTCCCCACCTCCCAATGCCAGGACATTTTTAATTTATCAGTATCTTGAGTTTGTTAGTAGAAGTTAGTGTGTTGCCGTGTGAGCATCAGTTATTTTGGAAAATGCTGTGTCCTTTCTGATTTCAGTGGAACTGGGGGATATTTAACACTTCCAGAATTTGGGCCAGGAATATTTTTACCCAAGATAATTTGGTTATGTTATCAGCAGGAGGGATTGTCTTTAATGCAAATGGCCCAGAACAAATGCACTGAACAGCTTTTAATTAAAACTTTTTTTTTTTTTCAATGTAATTTATAGTTTATACTCTCCTGTGCTGAGTCTTCTGTCTACTTGACTACTGTGTTTCACTGGTAAATTCCCACAGCTTGGAATGGCTAAAATAGTAATAGTAGTGACTTAGGAACAGCTGAACATTGCAAAAGCACAGGAAAAGGTAATAAAATGGCCCAGCATCCTTATCCTTTTCAATTATAGCTGAACATTTTTACCTTTATCCAAGTCTTGCCTGGAGTAGATGGCGAGGAATGGAATGTTTTACTCATAGTCCCCATCTCTTCTGCTGCTTGTTTGCATCATTCACCATCTCAGAAAACAAAAAACAAATCCCAAGCAAATTCCAAAGCTCCAGCCTGGCAAAGGGGTTTTCCGCTGGGACCTGTTCCTGGAATTTGTGGGGCCACTCAAGTGCTTAAAACTCTGTCCTAAAAGATGTTGCAGGATCAGAGTCAGAAACTAAGGTTGTGGGTTTGACTTTTTTTTTTTTTTTTTTTTTTTTTTTTTTTTTTTTTTTTTTTTTTTAATTTTTTAAAATTAGTAATCTGCACCATTTCCCTGGCTTTCAATCATTTCTCTCATACTAGTTTTGGAAATGCCAAGATTCAGGAAACACTTTCTACCAGAATATTTATCAAAATCTGTGGAACTACTCACTTTAGCAGGTTGCAGTTTCTGTGTGTATATGGAAATTCCTGCCCCTCATCTGTCATTTTGAGCCTTTCCCAAGGCAAAAACCAAAGATTAGACTTTAACAAGATGGTATTACTCACTTTAAATGTCTACTGTGCAATTGAAACATTCCTTCATATTCCAGATGTTTCTATTGGGAATTTTGTACAGCACTGCCATTAGATTTTTTACTATTTAAGGCTGAACAGGGCATGGGAAGTTCTGCTTTCCTTTCGTGTTGGCTGGTTTGAAAATTTATTTGTCTTCCCATAATTTTATCTGTGGGCAAAATGAAAAAATTAAAATAGAGTTACCTGTGTTGTCACATAAAGTAAAAACAGCCCAGCAAGGGGGGGTATAGTTAGTGGCAAACATCTGTTTCTTCCATTAAGAGAACAGTTCATACTGCACTTTACAGAACAGCCAGGTAAGGATTGATATTCCCATTTCCAGCTTTCTAGAACATTGAACATACATGTCTTGCATGGCCAGAAAAATATCTGTGGTGTTTTTAGTGACCAATTCCTTTCTGTGGGAGGGAAGGAGGGGAGCGTGGATGGAGCCTGTTGTCCTCGCAGCAGGGAAAGGCCCCATGTTGCTCTGCCCATCCTTTTTCCTCGTGTTTCCCTCAGCTGTGGGCTCATACACCTGCTGTAAAGGTAACTTTGGAACAGCCACCACCCCCTGTGGCTGCTTCCTCCCATTTCACAGAGTCTCCTCAAGATGGTTCTGAAGAAGGCTGCAGGGACCCCATCTGCAGTCCTTCGTGAAAAAATGCAGACTAACTCGCCTTGTTTTTTCACTTTGTATATGATGTGACTTCCACGTGTCCATAAAAACGACTGCCTCCTAACCAAACTTCCTTCAATTGTGCACTGTGTTTGTTTAAACAGCTCATGTATGGTAGTCCGATGCAGGTTTTCTTTTATTTAAATAAAACACTATGTATTTTCTCTAACCAAACTTCAAGGCTAGTGATCTGAAAAACACAATCACTGGATATAGGTAGGAAATGGTTCGGTTTTGTTTCTTTTTTTTTTTTTTTTCTTCTTTTTTTCCTCTTTTTTTTTTTTTTTTCAAATTCTGTTTTTTAAAAAAGAGCAAAAATGTGCCTGAGTGGTTTTTGCTCTTCTCAGCAGGAAAGAGAAAAGTTAGCCATTGTATGGCTGAGAACCAATGCACTTGGGGCCTGGTCCAGAACCCACTGGGGCCGGTGTGTGGCTGCCCCTCGACCTCGGTGTGCATTGGCTCGAGCCCTTCAGGGTTTAGCAGTTTTCCTGAATTGCTGGAGTAGGAACTTGGAATCTTCTATAGTGAAGACAAATCATTGCTCAGAATATAAATGTCTAAAACGTGCGGCTCTAGTTAAAAATAAAATTTGATTTTTCTTGACGCTCACTATTTAGTTCTCATTTTCCATCTAGTATTTAATGGTCTTTGGAGAGAAATAATAATAAAACAGAGTGTTATATATATATATAAATATATATATTTTTGGTGCAAGATGAGACCTTCTGTTTTTTGAAACAAGTCTGTAGCATAAAGGTTAAACTATTTTAAGACGAAATAAAATAGAGTGTATTATTTAAACAATATCAGTTTGTTGGGGTTTTTTTTTTCTTCCACTTCCATCAAGTATACTACTGTTTGTCACATTTCCAAATTAAATTCATAAATTCTGGTTTACATTTACTGAAATTCAGTATGGTTTCTTGTTGTAACACATTTAATTTTGCACATCCAGAATGTTAAGTGGTTTCCTGGCTGCAAAACCTTCCTTTTATCTTGGACCAGGGCAGGACCAGCACTTCTCTCTGTAGGATTGGTATCAGGGGATGTGGAGGTAGCAGTTACAAGTGGCTGATCCATCACAGATCCATTCCTGGCCATCCTGCACATCCCACCCTCCTGCCATGGGCAGGGACACCTCCCACTGTCCCAGGATGCTCCAAGCCCCATCCATCCTGTCCTGGGACATTTCCAGAGATCCAGGGGCAGCCCCAGCTGCTCTGGGCACCCTGTGCCAGGGCCTGCCCACCCTCCCAGACAGCAATTCCTGCCCAATAGCCCAGCTGTGCCTGCCCTCTGGCACTGGCAAGCCATTCCCTGGCTGCTGTCCCTGCAGCCCTTGTCCCCAGTGCCTGTGCAGCTCTCCTGGAGCCCCTTTAGGCCCTGCCAGGGGCTGGCAGCTCTCCCTGCAGCCTTCTCTTGTGCAGGGGAGCACCCCCAGCTCTGCCAGGCTGGCTCCAGAGCACAGGGGCTCCAGCCCTGGCAGCAGCTCCGTGACCTCCTCTGGGCTGGCTCCAGCAGCTCCACGTTCTCTCTGTTTTGGGGCTCATTGTGCCCTGCAGAATTCCTTCCAGGGATGCCATTTCAGCACAGGCTCCAGCTCCCCACACACTTGAGTCCTTCAGGTGTCTGAGCAACCTTCCCACCATTATTTCTCTGACTGCCTCCCCCTGTCCCATCCTCCCAGACATGTTCTGTCTGTCAGTGAGACTGACTCCGTGGCTGATGCTACAGGGCAGGTCCTCTCTGACCAGGGGGATGGTGCCAGGGTGTGTTCAGAGAACCACAAAATTGTATCCGGGGCTTTGGAGCTGCAAGTAAAGAGGAGGGTGGTGAAGTACAACTCCACTGTGCTGAACTTGGGGTCCTGCTGCCTGCCAGGCCCCTCACAGGCAAAATGGAAATGGGAATAGGAATAATAATAACAATAATTATAGTTCAGTACATTTCTAGTGTTTTACATGTATTTATCACGTTAAGGAGGAAGCTCCCAGTGCAAATCAGGAAGGCCATTTATCCATGTATTTTAAGTACCAATACGGATAATGAAGGTAAAGTAAGTTAGTTTTCACCTTCACTGAGTCCTTGGCATTTGTGGAGCCTGAAAATACAAATTCTGGGACTGGTGGTCATTGTAGAGATGGGCACCAGTCTCAGATTTTATTTTGTGTTTATCAGCAGCTGAGGGAGAATAGAGACATGGAGTTCAGTGCAGATATGGGAAGAGGACAGATAAAATATCTCCTGAATCTTTTCTTCTCTATTACCAAGAGATATCCAGAGTCGGTAGGCTTCAGGGTACACTGAATGGAAAGCTTAAAATTTCTCCTGTGGCTTCTTGACTTTGTGGGAATGGTCATTTCTGGGGCAACACAAAAACTGATCAAAACTGCCCAAAACCAGGTTAGATTTTGTATTGTGTTTTTCCCAGTGAATTAGTTGCAATGCAGAATATTTTTGTGGCTGAAAAGTTTGGCTTGCCTGCCTTGAAATGGGGACTGAAAGGGTTGTGCTAAGTGGATTAGTTCCCCAGTTCCCTGGCGACTCTGTAAATGGTGTTCTTTGCTGAAGGCATCACCTCCCTTGGCTGAAATACTACCAGTTTTGCCTCTGCTTTTTGGGGCTGTCATCTCTGAATGTCAGCTGCTGTGGTTTTCTCTCCAGAGCACCCCAGGGATGCAGTTTCCCCTCTATCTGCACAGGGAAGGAGCAGAATGCCTGCAAAAATGCAAACCTGGGATGGACAAACCCTGGATTTACTTACAACTTTAGTGCAAATAAGGTGAAATCCTCTTGTTACTGATACTAAAGGGCAGACAAAGATCCAACCATGCCCCTCCCCACCCCAAGTCTACATCTTGAGTTTTTGAAAAACAAATGCAATCCCTGGAGTCTTGATGACTGCTGATTCACAAATGCCCCTTGGAAGTTTTCTCATGGATCTGGTTAGTCATCTGGATTTGCAGATCAGTTTAAAATTAGAATTGAGTGCCAGCCACTGGGAAGGAAACATCTTTCAGATGGTCTCAGGGCAAAGCTGGAGTGGGCAGGGGGAAAGCTGTCTGGAAGTTTAATTTCAGATAATTTTCTACGCTTACTGGCTGCATCGGCAGCTTCGGGTGAATCCAGGGCAACCACATCAGAGCTGGAAAAACAAACAAGAGTCCTCTGTCAAATTCATTTTCCATTACTGTAGGTGCTGTGAATTGAACACAGGTTGTGGAGCTTGACTGGTGCCTCTGATGAAATGCCATCTGCAGCTGAGGAGTGCATTTGCTTTGTCCCTGGCTGGCACGTGATCAGTGACACCCAAACCTTTCCTGTTTTGTTTCTTCCAGGTCCTTGTGTGTCTGCTTCAAACTTGGAATTGCTGAACTCCAGTGAACCCCAATGTCAGGCCAATCACGGAAACACAGGATGATTTGGGTTAGAAGGGAATTTAAAGCCCATTTCATTCCACTTCCCTGCCATGGACAGGGACACCTTCCACTATCCCAGGTTGCTCCAAGCCCCAAATCCAAACTGGCCTTGGACACTACCAGGGATCCAGGGGCAGCCCCAGCTGCTCTGGGCACCCTGTGCCAGGGCCTGCCCACCCTCACAGAGAACAATTTATCTCCAATATCCCATCTAACCCTGCCTTCTGTCCATTTAAAGCCATTTTCCCTTGCACTGTCCCCAGTCCCTGTGCAGCTTTCCTGGAGCCCCTTTAGGCTCTGAGGTCTGCCTGAAGGATCCTCTTCTCCAGGTTACCAAGACCATAACACAAAACCACAGTGAGCAATCCCTAACAAAGAGGGGGATAATTTCAAAAACAGCCTCACAACCTGTCTTGGACAAGGCCTGGCAAGCTGAAAATGTTGTTTAGGTCAACCCTCCCCATAGCAAAAAGAGAATCAGCCTCTGGTGCACACCAAGGAAACCTCCAAACCTCCCAAGCATTTTTTGTGGTTGGGATGCCATGAAAACAAAGTCTCAGGACATTAAAAACCCCATCCCACTTGGCGCTGATGAATCCTTGACTCCTTGGACAATCTCACTTTCCTCCACCTGCTTGTCAAAAGGAGGAATATTTAAAGCAGTCCCACCTGGGCATGGCACAATGCAGGGAGTGAGCTTCCCATGAGGGGCTGAGCCCCTGACAGACAAAATAGTCTTATTTCAATGCTTCATATTTAATTTTTAAATGTAAAAAAAATTTTTATAAGCAGCAGGACTGCATACTGCAGCCAAGTCTTGAGGGGTGGTGCAGTGCTCCCACATTCTTCGATGGCTGGTGTAAGATCTTGCCCTGGGCCAGCATTCCCACCTTGTCCAGAGGTATAGAAAAACTCTAAAATGCCCTTAAAGTTATCAAAAATACTCCAAAATTAGCTTTACACCTGCATCCTCTCCTTCCCTGTGCCCCAGGGAGAAATCCCTCTAATTCCTGGAGCTCCAGGCTCGGCTCAGCCTGCTCACAACTCCACAGAAAGGCTGGGGAGGGGTGGGTGGGTGGAAGTGAGGGCTGTCAGCAGCATCGTTTTTGCAAGGGAGGTAATAGCAATGATTTTTACCACAGTTTGGCCACTGATATTTTCTCTCAGGAAGCCCTGGCTGGAAGCAGCCCCTGGGAAGGCACTAGATGGCACCAGAGCCAGAGGATACGGGATCTAGGCTGCTGTCTCACCCTCCTCTGCATCCCCCAGAACGGGGAAAGTGCCCTCAAAAACAGGCAAAAGGGCTTCTGGCTGTGTGAAGGCCAATTTTTTATCTTTTATTTTTAAGAAAATTTTCCTAACATTGCTGGACCCTCTGTCGCCTTGGCCAGACCCTGTCCATGCAGCCAGCATCCATCCCAAGACAGGGAAAAGGGCCTCAGGAACAGCAAAAGAAATCAAATCATCCGGATGGAATACTGAAATTAAATTAAGCAGCTGTGAATTGAGGTAATTAACCACTGATGAGTCGTTTCTCCAGATATTAAGCCCAGGATCTGGGGATGTGAACAGGGCTTGCTGACCTTGCCTTATTTTTGGTTATTGTAAACCAAGGAGCTGATTTCATAAATAAAATAGTAGGATGTCCTTGATTAGGGGTAGAATTTGTGGGATTTTGCAGCAAAGCGTGTTTCCAGGAGAGGGCTTTCCTTTCTCCACAATTCCTGCAGTGGTGATGGTTGCATCCCAAGGCTGCTGCTGCAGGGAGCTGGTGGGATACTGGGATGGGGAGAATGTTTGTGTGGGGTACCAAGGAAAACACATCAGAACCTCTGCTCCCCAAAAATAAGGGCAGAATGGAGGATAAAGGATGAATCTGGGGTCATTCTGCTTGAAACAGGGTGATGTGACATTTCCTAAACCCCTTTCCTGCCCTCACCTTATGGAGGCACACAGGCAATAATGAGTATTGTGAGCTTAAAGATCGGATTTGAAAGGAAGAATTCAATCAGCCCCAAGACCCCACTTTGAACTCAATGTAGTGAATCTTCACCAGCTCCTGTTTTGCATCAACTACCAGAGTCAGAAAAACCCCAGCTTTGTATTGTCATCTGCCACACCCATAAAAAGGGAGAAAGAAAAAGGAAGAAAAATAATCTGTTTTCTGGCAAAATGTTAAGATACAAATGGGGCATCATTGAATTGCTTTAGTTGGAAAAGCCCTCTAAGACCATCAAGTTAAACCATTCCCCCAGCACAGCCAAGGCCACCACTGACCCCTATCCCCATGGACCACATCCACACAGCTTTTAAATCCCTCCAGGGATGGAGGCTCCAACACAGCCCTCTGGACAGCCTTTTCTGATGCCTGCCCACCTTTTTGGTCAAGATCTTTTACCCTAACATTCACCCTCTCTTACTCTGTCACACCTTGAGGCCGTTCCCTCTGCTCCTGTCCTTGTCCCCTGGGAGCACAGCCTGAACCCCCCGGCTGTCCCCTCCTGGCAGGGAGTTGTGCAGAGCCACAAGGGCCCCCCTCAGCCTCCTTTGCTCCAGCCTGAGCCCCTTTCCCAGCTCCCTCAGCCCCTCCTGGGGCTCCAGACCCTTGCCCAGCTCCGTTCCCTGCCCTGGACTCATGACACTCGTCCCCTTTGCATAATTGTGCTCCCTCATTAAATGAGCTGGGGAGGGCTCTGAATGTGTGCTGGGTTCCTTAGAGCTGCTGTGAGCTCCCAAAAACCCTTGTTTCAGGGAAAAGAGGAAATCCACCACCTGGGCTACGCATCTGAGACAGACTATGGCAAAATAATTGCAAAATGTTTTCCTTCTCTCCCTTTCTCTCCTCACAAATGGCTGCTTTTTGGAGCTGAGGTTTTCACCCATTTTCTTATTTTATCTCCATAAAACTGGAAAATCGAAATGCTGAAGATTAGAACGCAAAACAAAAGCATAATGATTTCCTCTAGTTTGCCTCTCTGTCTCTCCTTTTTTTTTTTTTTTTTTTTTAATAAAGAAACAAGGTAAGAAGCAGAAGTAAAAAATTTCAGGGAGGCAGAACATAAAGCAGCAAAATAAGCCAAGATTAAATGTCAGTGTAAAAAATCTCAAATAAAGTCCTTCCAGTTTCTGAGTCCCCACTTAGGTTTGGGTTGCTGTTGCTCCCAGGCATGGAACAATGGTATTTGCTGTAGTGATCTCTCCTCCTTTTTCTCCCTTTGTCTGTCCATGTCGCATTTTTTCACCATCATTTTTCCTTGGAGTTCTCCAGTGTTGTTCCCCCAAGCCCAACAGGCTTTGTGCCCCCCGCACCTGAGACTTGAGACCCTCGGAGTCCCAGCCCAAACCATTCTGGGATTCCATAAAAAGGCCTCTGGGGGGTGTGAGAGATGTCCCTCTGGAGCAAACCCTGGGATTCAGAACTTCTGGATAAAGCCCTTCCCTGGGGGCTGTTTCACTGTCCTGCCTGAGGCCAGCCAAAAGAAATCCCCTAAATTTGAAGAAAGCTGCCTCATGGTTTTTTGAGCCAGTTGAGACCATCCTGGCTTCCCAGAGGGTTTCACCTGGCTTGGTTTTGCAGAGGTGGTGAAAAGCCCCATATCAGGCTGAAATTACTGAAGGCTTTGGGGTGGGCAGAGGGTGGGGTAGATCTTGCAGGTCTGGGAACTATGGTCACCCTCAGACCTGCCCCAGGACGGTGCTGATGTGCCATCTGTGGCCCAGGATTTCCCAGCTGCCCTGTATCACGTTTTAATTTCTGGATCTCCTCCTGGATAAGGGGTCAATCCTTCCCCATGGTACCGAGGGCTGAGACACCCCCGGTGCCTCCATGCCCGTGCCTGCAGCATCCCCAAAACACCCACCCACGGGGCCACCCCTGTCACCCGCGGGGCCAAAGAGCATCCCCTGGGTGGAGCAGAATTCCATAGCCATCATTCTCAAAGGCGGCAGGATGCCCCGAACGGGGGGGTGCCGGACCCCAAAAGCTGCGCTGGGGCAGGAAGGAGCCGGGGGCTAATTTTAACAGCAACCTGTGCCTGCGGCATCTGCGGAGACGTGCGGAGCGCCAGCGGGGGATCGGGTGTCCCGGGAATGTGTGCGAGGATGCAAAGCGACAGCAGCGAGGGCTGAGCCCCGTGAAATGCCCGGGACAACTGCGGCGGGGCCGGGGGCCACCGGAGCAGCTGCCCCAGGCAACTGGGGCTGATGGAAGGGCTGCAGCCCCGGCCCGGGGCCAGCAGCTATCCCAGGGGACCGTGGAGGGGATGCCAGCCTGGTTTATAGGCTCCTGGGAGCCGTCCTGCCGCCGTCAGAGTGGGGATGGGTCAGGGGAGGCACTCCGAGCATCCCTCCGTGACTGATCCGCCCGTGGGATTTCTAGCCCTCCAAGAGAGTGTCCCTCGGTCGGGTGTGTGCGGCACAGTCAGCTCGACATCACACCTCGATGCTGGGCGTGATTTGTTGTTGCTGACGGAGACGGGTGGGAAGTGGTTGTTTTTCCATGCTGCGACACAAACGGGGCTCAGGAAGCGTTTCATTACAGCATAAACATGGAAAACTAGATTAGACTGGATGTAAGGAAGAAGGTTTTTATGGTGAGGGTGGGGAGGCCCTGGCACAGGGTGCCCAGAGCAGCTGGGGCTGCCCCTGGATCCCTGTCAGTGTCCAAGGCCAGGATGGATAGGGCTTGGAGCAACCTGGGATAGTGGAATGTGTGCCTGCCCATGGTTTCAGATAAACTTTGAGGCCCCTTCAAGCCCAAACCATTCCAGGATTCTAGGGAAAACAAAAAAGAAGCAGCAAATTCTGCTCTTTCCTTGGAAATATTAATGCTGTTGGGACATCATATGCTGCCTGCCAGTACTGAGCCAGGGCTGGCTGAGCCCTGGGGTGGACAATGCTCACAGCAGCCGGTGACAGCAGGGGACAAAATCCAGCCTTTTCCAGCCAGCAGCCCCCCAGGAGTCAGAGCAGCCTCCTGGAGGCACTGAGCAGGGTAATGCAGTAGGGGAAATCCGAACTGGGATGTAGTGGGATGGGCACTGGGAGGTGGTGGACACCTGGAACTTGTCCTGCTCCCATTTGAGGGGAGCTCAGAGCAACAGCTGTGTGAATGTGCCCAAAAAGGGCCCTTTTGGGTGGAGGTTGCAGCTCTGGAGAAGGCTCAAGGCTGTGGATTAAGTTAATCCTTCACAGGCATCTGCCCTGGGGCTGTGGGACAGGCAAGGAAAGGGTTACACAGATTTAGGTTACCAAGCTCATGTTTTTATTCAGATCAGGAGGGAAAAAAAAAAACCCCAAAACCCCAAAACCCAAACCACCCCCCTCCCACCACCCAAACAACAAACCCACAAACTCAACCCAACATTGGACCCAATGCCACAATCCAGGCCCACAAATCCATCGCACATCCATGTCTGGAGGCTGCCGGGCGCTTAAACCTGCCAGATGCACGGGATGGATAAGGCTAAGCAGGGATTAAGGGGGCTCCCCACGGCGGGATGACGGCCACAGCAGGCGGGGGGACGGGGGAAAAATTAAAAAAAACAGCCTGGGCAGGGTGGGAAGGCCATGGAAAAGTCATTTTGCAGTGGAGTGAAATGATTCCCTGGATCCTGTACTATGACAGAAATCCCTCCTGCACAACGGGGGCTTCTGACTCCATTAAAACAGTTTTAAATCAAGTTGAGCATCTGTTTGGGGTTTTATGGGGGGGTGAATCGCCTTTCTTTAGGCTGGGGGTGTTCGTGGCAGCAGCAGGTGCGCAGCTCTGAGCTCCCAGGGGTTTCCGGGCACTCCCCGCATCCCTCCGGGCTTGGCTGGAGCCGTTTTAGGTCAGTGATGCCCCAACGGATAAATTCTGTCAGTAACTGGGGCATCAACACAATAGGCCACTGTGTCACCCGCGGGGAGGGGAGCGGGACGGGCACGGGGATGGGGACTGGGATGGAGATGGGGGACTGGGATGGGGATGGGGACAAGCCCCCTGTGGCCCTGCTTCTGGCACAGCCTGAGGCGTGTTTCCTGGGTGCCACGGCAGGGATGTGTGCCGTGGGAGAGGCGGGGGCTGCAGCTGAGGGACAGGAGGGGTGTGTGCCCGTGGTTGTGGGTGAGCCTGCACCAGTGGGATGTGGGTCTGTGCCCACGTGTGGGATGAAGGTGTGTGCCCCTGGGCGTGTCTGTGCCCCCCTGTGCAGGGAATGCTGCTCTGGCCTGTGCATGCTGCATGGGTGTGCACAGGGTGTCCAGCGGACAGAGGTGTGTGTGGTGGGAGCGTGATGGAGGGAGGGAGGGATGGCTGGGGGGAGGATGGACGGATGGATGGGGGGGAGATGGACGGATGGATGATGGATGGATGGATGGATGTATGGATGGATTGATTGATGGATGTAGGATGATGGATGATGGATTGATGGATGGATTGATGGATGGATGGCTGGATGGATGATGGATGGATGGATGATGGATGGATGATTGGATATGGATGGATGGATGGATGGATGGACTGGTGGATGGATGGATGGATGGATGGATGGATGATATGATATGGATGGATGATGGATGGATGATGGATTGGATGGATGGATGGTGGATGATGGATGATTGATGGTGGATGATGGAGTGATATGGTATGGATGATGGATGGATGGAGGATGGATGATGGATGTGATGATGGATGGCTGATGGATTGATTGGATGGATGATGGATGGTATGGATGGATGATGGATGGATGGATAATGGATGGATGATGGAGGGATGGAATGGAGGATGTAATGGAATGGATGGATGATGGATATGGATATTGATGGATGGATGGATGGGAGAGGGATGATGATGGATGGTGGATGATGGATTGGATGGATGATGGATGGATGTGGATGGATGGATGGATGGATGGATGGATGGATGGATGACAGACAGACGCACGGCTGAAGCACAGACCCACAGATGGACATGGCTGCATGGACAGATGCACCTACAGACACACAGATGGAAGGACCTGGATAGAAGGATGTGCATGGACCGGTGGAAGACAGATAAGACACACGGATGGAAGACAGACAGATGACAGCCGGATGGACACATGGAATGGAAGAATGGATGGACGGACACACGATGACAGATGACGGATGGAACACAGGGGATGGAGAGACGGAAGGACGCCCCACGGGATGGAGGATGGACCGACAGACAGACGGACAGACGACGGACACAGGGATTGAAGGATGGGCTGATGTACACATGGACTACAGACTGACACACGGATGGAAGGATGGACGGACAACAGACGATGGACACATGGATGGAAGGATGGACGGATGGACACATGGCATACAGACGGACACACGGATGGAAGGATGGACGAACAGACAGACTGACGGACACACGGATGGAAGGATGGACGGACAGACAGACGGACAGATGGACGTACACACGGATGGAAGGATGGACAGACAGACAGACGGACGGATGGAAGGATGGACGGACGGACACACGGACAGACGGACGGACAGACGGACGGACCAAAGGGATGTAAGGATGGACGGACAGACAGACGGACAGACGGACGGATGGAAGGTGGACGGACCGGACACACGCGAGACGGACGGACAGACGACGGACAGACGACAGACGACGGACACAGGATGGAAGGACGGACGGACGGACAGACGGACAGACGGACGGACACAGGTGAATGACGGACGGACGGACAGACGGACAGACGGACGGACCTACAGGATGGAAGGATGGCGGGAAACGGACCCAGAACCCCCGGAAAACCGGCGGCGGACAACGGACGGACAGACGGATGGATGATGGACAGACGGACAGACGATGGACGACTGATGGAAGATTACGGACAGACAGACTGACGACGGACAGACACGGACGGACAGAGGGATGGAAGGATGGCCGGACAGCAGACGACCAGGGGAAAAAACGGACGACGACGGACAGAGGGATGGAGTATGAACGTACAGAAGAGTAAACACACGGACGGACAAGGACGGAATGAAGGTGACGGACGGACAAGGTGGGGACAGGACGACACACGGACTGACAGACCGGACGGACGGACACACGGACGGACAGACGGATGGAAGGATGTACGGACAGACGGACGACGATGGAAGGATTGACGGACATACAAGACGGACGGACTGACAGACGATCGGACAGAGGGATTGAAGATGGACGACAGAAAGACGGACACACGGACGGACAACGGTGGAAGGATGACTGACGGACAGACGGACGGACGACACACGGACGGACAGAACGGACGGACGGACTACAACGACGGACAGACGGATGGAAGGATGGACGGAAGACGGACGACGGATGGAAGGATGGACGGACGCACGTGACGACCGGCGGGGCGGCTGCGCGCGCACGCGACCCCGCTGCCGCGTGCGCGCCCCCTCGCGCGCGGGCCGCCCCGCCCCTCGGCGCCCATTGGCCGCTACCGGGCGGGGGGCGTGTCCGGCGGCGGCCCCCGCCGCGGCCATTGGCCGAGCGCCCCTTTGTGTGCCGCCGAGCGCGGCCGCCGCCAGTCGCCGGCGCGTCCGGGGGGCACAAAGGCCGCAGCATGGTCCTGGTGCACGTCGGATACCTGGTGCTGCCCGTCCTTCGGCTCCGTGCGCAACAGAGGTACCGCTCCCGCAACGCGGGTTCGCGTCCGGGGCCGCTAACGGCGGCGAGGGGGGTCGGGCGCGTCCCGGGTCCCCGGCGGCAGGAAGGGGGGGGCTGTCCCTCAGCGTTTCCCTCAGCCGGCGGCATCCCCTTTTCTGGGCGCCACCCGCCCCACACAACCACACCACTTTTTGGCCCCCCGGCCCGCGACGTCCCGTCTCCGCTGCGGTGATCCTTCCCCCTCCCCCCCCCACCCCCACGCCCTCCCTTCTTCTTTACGTCTCATTTTATTTATTTTTAATTTCCCTCTCCCCACCCCCCCCCCACCCTCCCGTAGCACCAGGCCGTCCCAGCGTAGCTGTAGCCGATAACAGCCATTTTTGTACCTCCATCCTGTTTCGTAGCTGAGTACATTTGCACTGTAAATTCCTGTTAATGGATTTCGTTTTGCGTGGTCGTCGGTCGCAGAGTCTCTGTGGGTGGGGTGGGGAAGACTCCCCCGAATTACGCCAAACCCCACGATTCACGGGGCGGCTGAGGGTTGCAGAAGGGACCGCGGAGGGCGCCATCTGGGCCCACTCCCTGCTGAAGCCTTCCAAAAGACATAAAATTCGGGGAGGGGGAAGCGCAGCGATTGGCCGCGATTCCGAAATGGGTTCTGGTCAGGGAGTGGGGCAGCGGGCTGTGTGTGGTCAGGCACGCCGAGGTGCCCCCGAGTGCAGCATCCCTGTCCCCGCCGTGTGACACCGCTGTCCCCCCGCGGGCATCGGGGGGGGCCCCCAGCCCCGTCCCTCCCTGCAGCCACAAGTGTCCGTCCCGCCGGCGCCCCCCCAAAAAACTCCAAAAAAAAACCCCCCTGGGCTACCGAAAGAGACACTGGCAAAATGGTTTTCCATTTAAACAGGTATAACATTTTTTCTGCTTTTGCTATTCTTCCTGTTCTTATTTTTGTGTGTGTATTTTTTCCCCCTTGGGGTAAACCCGCATATCCTTTGGGTTGTGTATCTCCACCTTTTTTGCGTGTACTAAAACTAAAGCATGGCTGTATTTTGTTACATTACCTAGTTTTCTGATGTAAATCTCTCTGTAGAGACATAGCCCTGCTGAAATGTATGTGCTGTAGCCTATACATCGCTCAGTGTACGCTGCTTTTGTTCTTTGCCCTTCCATAGCATGGTGGGCCTTGCCTTTTGTATTTGTGCATTATGACATTGTTTACACACGATTCCACTAATACTATATACGATCTCTCAATAAAGAAACTAGTTTTTATCTATTTAACCTAAGTGTGCGTTTTCTATGCTGTTTTCCCATTTAGTGTCGGTATCCTGCTGTTTAGATTTTTTCCTTGCTTTCCCCTCATCGTGAGGTTTTGAGTGAGTGGATTTTTTCTCCCTCGTAGACAGATATTGGGGCTTTTAAATACATTTATTTTTTTTTTTTTTGGCCCCCACTTCCTATCCCATATCTACCCTCAGCATAGCTGTGTGTACATACTCCCCAGCGGCACAGTCCATAGTTGCTGTTGTTCCGATGCAGAATTCTGGTTTTACGCAGAACAGCCAAAAAAAAAAAAAAAAAAAGTGTACACATCCATCCCTCTTCCTTAATCAAAAAAAAAAAAAAAAATTTGATGAAGGGTCTGTGCTTATTCAATTCTAGTTACACATTACACGTTCCTTACCAGACTGATCCCTCTGTATGGATGGGGGGAAATCGTTTATTTTTGAAGCTCCAGATTAACAAGAGGTAACCACCTGTATTTAAAAAAAAAAAAAAAAAAAATCCCCCTCTAATCTTTTTAGCTGTATATTTTAAACATATCATCTCTGACAGTGCCCTGCCCACCATCTGCCAGCGAGAAGTGTGCGTGCCCTCGGTCCGGGCGACTGCACGCTATAAATTATCTCCACTATACCCCTGCAAGGCAGGGCTCATAAAAACGTCCCAGCTGCTAATGTTGTACTACATTTTTCCCTGCTCGAAGCCTCAAGGCCACCATCTTCTTGAATAAAACTCGATTTGGTCAAAAAAAAAAAAAAATAAAAAAAATAAAGGGGGTAAACTATGGGTTTGGAGAAGTCACGGGAGCCTTGATTTCAGTATTGGAATCATGGAGAAATGGATGAATTGCGGTCAGCGAGCCAGTTTTTTTGCTGCGGCTGCAAAGCGTGATAATAATAGTGGTCCCCTCTCCTTGTTCCTGCAGCAGACCTCCCTCTCCCAGTCTGCAAAAAGCCTCCCCGTTCTTGGCTTGGATGCCACGAGACTGAGGGAAGTCAGGGCTCCTAAAGCCGGGAGATGGGGGCTGTGATGGGAGGCGGGGGAGCATCTTGTCTTTAATTTACAATTTCCACAGAAGCGGGAGGGAGACGCTAGGACTGGTGATTGTCCTTTAATGAAGTAAGACACATTCGGTCATGTCGGTGGTTCCACCCTCTTAAATTTCACGAGAGCCGCTGGCAAACAAAACAAAAGCCAGTGGCTCCTCCAGCCGCCCTTCCTTTACCCAGCAATCCCTCCCAGAGACGCATCATTTCGCAAGGCTTGTGCCTTTTCCACCTCTCTCCTATCTCTATCCTGAGTTCCGGTTGGTTTTCTCTATAACCATTTATTTATGCATTTCCTTCTCCATATTTCCTTTTTCCGGTGTACCTCGGGTGACTGTTTTGCCAATCCTGTCCCGTCTGTATCAGCACCGTGGGTGC
>CM031878.1:1763502-1806486 GCA_018697195.1 Certhia americana | reverse complement strand
CCTTGTGGCTCTGCACAACTCCCTGCCAGGAGGGGACAGCCGGGGGGATCGGGCTGTGCTCCCAGGGGACAAGGACAGGAGGAGAGGGAATGGCCTCAGGATGAGCCAGGGGAGGGACAGGGTGGACATCAGAGAAAATTCCTCCATGGAAAGAGTTTTCCAGCCCTGGCACAGCTGCCCAGGGCAGAGCTGTAGTGCCCTGCAGGCATTTAAAAGTGTGGATGTGGTACTTGGGGACAGGGGTCAGTGGTGGCCTGGGCAGTGCTGGGGAATGGTTGGACTCGATGACCTTAGAGGTCTTTTCCAGCCTAAATGATTCTGTTTCTGTCTCCAGCCTCAAAACCATCACCCTGCTGGTCTGTTTCCTTTGTTGAGATGGGCAGGCTCTGTCACCCCGAGGCCCTCACCTGTGGGGATCTCTCCTGGTGCACCCATCACCTCATGACATCCCTCCTTGCAGCAGTTTGGCTCCCTGTGGTCCCCATCCAGCCTTGGGGTTGTCACCTGCTGAAAATCCATGGTTTCCCAGAGTGGATGTGGTCACCCCGCATCCTTGGTTCCTGGTTGCATGCCAGGATCCACTGGGCCTGCAGGCAGCAGGTGCATTGGATATGATACACCTGGAACTGCTTTGGGATGCTTCCTTGGTGATGCTGTCCACAGCTGGGAGCATCTGTGCCACAAGCTAGGCTGGCTGGAGGATGTTTTCTTCTCCTCCTGTGGGATTTTCGAGACACACAAACCTCTGCCTTTGGCTCCAGACTTTGGGCTTCACCTGGGACCCAGCACTGACAAATTTCTACCTTGTGAGTGCCAAAGATAACAGGTATGAGTAGGTGTCCAGCTACCACAGCCAGGTTTGTTGCCCGTTCTCTTCTCCCCATGAGCTTCTCTTCTCTTGCCTCCTTGGAACAGCAGGACAGGCAGGGTTCTCAGCATAAGGTCCTTGCCAGAACAAAATAAAACTGGAGAATGAGCCATTCCAGCTGTTTGGCTCCTCAGTCTGGAGCAGATGAAGGTGTCTCTCTGGGGCCAGGAGGAAGGAAGCTCTGGGCTGGCACAGTGCCAGGTGAAATATTCCTGGTACTCTATTTGGATGCTAGGAAAAAATTCTTCTCTGATACGGCTGCTCAGGGAAGTGGTGGAGTCACCATCCCTGAAAGTGTCCAAAAAATGTGTGGCTGTGCACTTGGGGACAAGGTTTAGTGGTGGGTCTAGCAGTGATGGGGGAATGGTTGGACTCAGTGATCTTGGAGGTCTTTTCCCATCTAAACAATTCCATGATTCTACAAAAGATCAGATTACTATTTCCTAAATGCCTCCTGAAATCTGGGGCCATGACACTCTAATAGGTCTTTGGGGAAGGAAATGTCTCCATAAAGAAGCAGGAGTGAGATACATGGATAAAAGCTGAGCTATATTACAGTCTGTAAGTGTGCTGCCCACCTCCCTGGGGCTGACCCAGTGCCCTCCAGGATGCATCTTCCCACTTCTGGTCATGTGCATCCGTGGTTTGCAAGGCAGAAAACTGCTGCTGGGAATAAAGAGTGCATGTAAGGCAAAAATAGGGGTATCTAGGCTGCTGCTGGTGGGAACTCAGCCCTGTTTGTATTTGGTTCTTCTCACTAGCAGTGGTAACACACTTACTGTCGTGGGAGTCCTGGGAGAGTGATATCTGAAAATCGTGGCATCATAGAATGGTTTTGGAAGGGAACTTCAAGCTTATCTAGTTGCAGCTCCTGCCATGGGCAGGGACACCTTCCACCAGTCCAGTTTACTCAAAGCCTCATCCAACCTGGCCTTAGACATGAGGGGATGAATAGAAAATGCTCTGCAGACCTGTGGGAGGCCTTGGCTGGTTAAAGGGGGAAAAGTGGCTTTGATCCTCAAAGCATCACCAAGAGGGAGTGGGAAGGGAACAGCATGACAGCAGCCTGTCCTTGTACAAAGATCTTTCCATGGGAGACACGCAGAGGGGTGGAATCTGGCCCTGGATCCATCACCTCCTGGTTCTGCTGGCCAGGACAGCTCTGTCCTCTGCCCCATTCCCATGCTCTCCTCTGTAAAGCAGGGTGCAGTCACTGGCCGTGGTTCTCACCACCCTCCCTCCGTGCCATTTAAGCAGAGAAACAGCTAATTTGTGTGTGCTGTGGTTTGCCATGGCATGAAAAGTCTGCTTGAAGGCCCTGCAGAGCAACCGAAATCAAACAAATTTCAGATGGTCTCGCAAATGGAGCTGAAAGGTCACAACAGTATCAAGCTGGAGGTTGCGTGTGGTGCTTCAAGCCTCTGCTAAATATCAGCCAAAGATTAGTCCATCCTCTCCAAAAGGCCAAGAGCTACACAGGCTCTGAGTTCCTCCTGCCACACATCCAGACTCACAGCATCTAAAAATGGCACAAGCCCCCGTGAAAGAAAGACACAACCTCAGGAACAGAAAATTCAAGGGAAAGCATCAGGCCGGTGAGGTGTGTGAAACTGAGTTTGGAAAATCCTTAGATTTCTTTTTTTTTTTTCCCCCCTTTTAAAGCCAAAAGGGACTTGTAGATCATGTGGCTAGTGCTAATTAATCTGGCGTTGTGCCGAGCATTGTCATGGCAGTTTAATCAGCAGCTGTGAAACAGAGCGTTGTCCGTCTGCCAGCCTCCAGTCCCGGCTCCTGGGGACAGCAAGGGACATCTCTCTGTTACCTAGATCAACACATCCTGCATTTGCTTGAAAATCTTTTGAAGGTCTTTTAAAGGCTTCATCTGACATCAAAGCTGTCAGTACAGGAGCTATGCCGGGCAGGAATTTCATCTGGGAAAAGCAGTGTCAAAGCATCTGTTTAAGTGGGGGTCAGGCGCTGGTGGAAAAGAGCTCAACAGGGCTGCAGGCTTCTCCCCAAGGCCACCAACCTTCTCCTAATAGCATTGTTCTAATTAACTGGCAAATCCCTTGGCTCTGTCAGGGATGGATGGCATCACTTCATGAATTCCTCCACCATCCAGTTTCTGGTGCCTTACACTGGGTAAGTTTGTGGTAAGTTCCCACGAACTCCAGAGAGCCAACACCAAGGGTTTGAAGAGCAGCTGAACCTCATACTTATTAAACCCACTAAAAGCCCATATGAGAAACCCAGCTAATATGAAGTAACCCCTTGGCATGAGAAGAATATCCTCTGGTATGTGGTGGGTTAGTCCTGAAAACTTGTGGATGGATGCATTAAATAAATTAAATAAATTAAAAAGTGCCATGTGCTCAGGGTGTAGAAATGACACAGCATCCCACCTTCCTCCTGCCATGTGACAGCTCATGGGCTCCAGTCATTGCCACTCTTTGTATTTATGGAGCACTTAACCAGCCCCTTAAACAACAACTTACAGGTTATTCTTCACCCTTTAACCAAAACCCTCTTATTTTGTTGTCTCTGTTAAGAACACTGCCTGCAGCCCTGGGAGTCAAATACTTTCTGAATGTCAAATTTATTTCTCAAAAGCAAGGCTGGCAAACAAGATAATGGTGGCAACCTGGTGCTGTTAATGGAATATAGCAAGGGGGTTTGCTGGTCCAGCAGGGCAGAGGGCTGTGTAACTCCCCTGTACCTGCTGTGCTTTCTGGTTATGCTGAATGGCAGTGCTTAGGTTTCCAAGGTAATAAAAACAACGTCCACGTGAGAGAGGAAAAATGTTTCTGTCTGAGCAGACTCAGCTAAACCACTGTCAGGAATGCTAAAAATCATATTGGGAGGTCAGCTCAGGTCCTGGAAGGGTGCACAGTGGGAGGATGCAGTTCTTTGGAAGGAAATGGTAAAGGGAGATAGACTCATCTGCCATTGCATTGGCAACCCTGCCTCAAGGTGAGTTGAGATGACCTGGTTTGGCTTCTCTTCTGATGGAAGAATGTTTTTCTCCTAGCAGCTTCCCCAGCTCCCCAGTGCTCTCCATCCCATGAGATGCCTTTTGTATCCAGCCATGGGGTTGGTGCAGTGCGAGGGTGCTGGACCCAGACCAGTTTCCCACCCCATGATGCTCAGTTTAGCTCTGTCTGATCTGATTTTATGGGCAGCAGACTGCTGGAAGTCTTGTTTTGCTCAAAGGAGGGAGCAGACTTAGCTGACAGGGTCCCTTTGCTCCTCACCTGCTCATTCCTCATGAAACCACGCTGGTTTGTGTGTGTGTGTGTGTCTCCCTTGTCACCCAGCTTGGTTCATTCTGGATTTGTTGGTGGTTCCTGGTCTTTAATGTATGCATGAATAGGCTTTTTTGGCTCTGCAACAGCTTTTCTGTTTGAGGTGGCTGGGTATGCTTCCTCAGACTAGTTCAATTACTCGACTGACTTTAATTTTAAAATAAAAAATAAAAGGCATTCATTGATGGCAAGCACAGGGTGCGCAGACCCACCGCTGTGTCTTTCCTGCAGAGAGACTGAAGCTGGCTTGCATGGATTTGCACAGGCATTCCTGGCACGAGCCTGATGTTAAGCAAATTCTTCCCAACCATGGAGCATGCCTGGTGTTTCCTCCAAAGACCCAGCTGTGGGATCTGGGTTATGTCCCCTGTGAATGAGGGGTGAGAAGGCCTTGCTGTGGCTGGGGATAGCTTTGGATCACACAATCACAGAATGGTTTGGATTGGAAGGGACCTTAAAGCTCAGCCAGTTCCAACCCCCTGTGCTGGGCAGGGACACCTTCCACTATCCCAGGTTGCTCCAAGCCTCTTCCTTGGACACTGCCAGGGATCCAGGGGCAGCCACAGTTGCTCTGGGCACCCTCTGCCAGGGCCTGCCCATCCTCACAACCAAGAAATTCTTCCTAATAAATCTACCCTACATCTACCTTTTTTCAGCTTAAACCATTCCTCCTTGTCCTGTCCCTTCATCCCTTGTCCCAAGCAGTCCCTCTCCAGCTCTCCTGAAGCCTCTTTAGGCACTGGAAAAAATACTCTAAGGTCTCTAGGCTGCTGTGAGGATGCAGGGTTGCATTTTCTCCATTAAAAACTTGCCCCAAAAAGTGCAGCAGGCACTTGGGTGTGGTTTCTGTGTCCTGGCAGAGTTGTTTCCCATGAGTGACTTCTCCTATGTGCTTTGTAACATGGCTCATGGCTGGTATTTCCGAGGACAGATGGCCCAAAAGGTACCTGTGTATTTGGGAGTTTTTCTTCCGATCCACCACTCCCCCATCCAGTGAGTCAGCTTGATCCTCTGTGAATCTATACCATATGTGAGCCATCCTGCTCCTCCTAGAGACTATGTGTGTGCAGGGCTGACAGCAGCCTGAGCCCTGCTGGGACAAGGGGTGGGCTCTGCAGCACGAGCTGCCTGCCTCAATTCCAGCCAGAAAATTCCCTCTGCCTCTCTTGGAGGCAAATCTTCACTGGACCTGCTGGGATCTGGGAAGGCTGAGCCATGGGATCAGTGCATGGGGAGGTTCTGTCCGTGCTGTTGGGTTGCAAACTGGGCATTGAGATGGAAAACTTGGTGGGAAGCTGTTTTGGGGGGAACCTTCCCAATCCTGTAGCGTTGCCTTCAGCCCTCCTTCGCAGCAAAGGGGGATGTGGGTCTGAGGGGATCTGCATGCACAGGAAGGGGTTGTCCAGCATGGAGGAGGCTCTGGGGACACCTCATTGCAGCCTCTCAGTACCCAAAAGGGTGCTGATATTAAAGAGGGAGGAGGGTTTTGACTGGGCAGATCGTGACAGGGCAAGGGGGAAAGGTTGTAAGCTAAAAGAAGAGGGATTTAGATTGGATATTAAGAAGAAATTGTTCCCTGTGAGGGTCATGAGGCCCTGGCACAGGTTTCCCAGAGAATCTGTGGCTGACCTGGATCTCTAGAAGTGTCCAAGGCCAGGCTGGATGGGGCTTGTACCAGCCTGGGATAGTGGAAGATGTCCATGGCAGTGGGTTTGGAACAAGATGGTCTTTAAATGTCCCTTCCAACACGAACCATTCTGGGATTCCTGTGAAACCTGCAGAATCCTCCTTGGACTATGTTGCACGTCTCTGACCCATTATCAGCCCAGCTCCCCATACCAGTGCAACATTCTTATTCCCTGAATCCCCCCACTGCCTTCTGTGAAAAAATCCCAGCCCCACAGATAACAAATCACTCGGCAACAGCACCATCTGGACAGCAGCCCAGTGTCCCACTGGGGAACCTCCGCCGACTGGAGCTGACCATATGAGCAAAATCACTATTTCTCTCTGCTCCAGCTGAGGCAGACTTTTGAAGGGCAGCCAAGTCCTTGGGCTGGGGGTTTGGGGTGTTTCCTTGGCTTTTGGCCACTGGGAAGTAGCTGGAGTAGGTAGGGCAAAGTCTGAGTTTGGAGTAAATCCGAAAGTGCTGAAATCCTGGCAGGATGCTGATGAAAACCAGTGCTCACCCAAGGGCTGGGCAGAGAGTGCAGGGATGCAATAATTGCTGAACTCTAGAGAAATGTGAGGTCGCAGAGGCACAGTTAAAACAGCAATACATCCTCAAAATATTACCGTCACTGGTTAAAGGGCTTGTGGAATTTTGCTGTGTTTTAACTTTCACAGAACTGCAGGCTTAATGTGCCAAAAATCGAATAATCCGAAAAACCCTCAGAACGCTGGGGCTGCAATGATGGCACTGCAATTGATCCTATTAGAAAGTGGATGTAAAAAAAGCAAAAGATTTGAGAAATAGCGTTGCTGGCTGTCTGTGTCTGAAAAAAAAAAAAAGCCTGCCATTACTCAGTATAATCTGCTTTTCCAAAATTATTGGAAGGTAGGGAAAAAAAAAAAACCCCATACATTTTTCTTTTCCCATTTTACATGTTTAAGCCAAAATGAAAAATAGCTTATGAGATTTAAGCTATTTATTACCAAATAAAACTGCATCTGGGCCATGTGTTTCTGCGCCAAGTTTTGGCACTGTGAGAGCACAAATGTTGAGAGTTACAAGCCCCCCAAAAGTGAGGTTGATGATGGAAACTTGGTCCTAACTCTCTCAGGGCAGATAGATCCAGAGCTGGTTGTAGGGAAATGAGATGCTGCCTATGACATGGAGCTGTATCTGCAGTATCCTCTGGGGTTATCTGCAGCCCTGTGGGATATTCCTGATGGAATTAATTAATTATTATCAATTTGTGATAACACCTGAGGGAATGGTTGGGGCTGTGCCAGGGAGGGGTAGGTTGGAGATCAGGGAAGATTCTTCCCGAGAGGGTGCTGGCACTGCCCAGGCTCCCCAGGGAATGGGCACGGCCCCGAGGCTGCCAGAGCTCCAGGAGAGTTTGGACAGGGATGCACAGGGGGGGATTGTTGGGGGGGCTGTGCAGGGACAGGAGCTGGGCTGGATGATCCTGCTGGGTCCCTTGCAGCTCAGGGTATTCTATGATCCTATGATGGAATAAGCAGGAACGTGATTTCCTCTTCCCACAGTGGTTGAAAAGTGATTCCCTTGCACTCAGTCTCCTCTGGCTTCAGAGGGAGGGGAAAATACCCACAGGCGAGTGGATTTCCATATCAGAAGGGACAGCTGTTGTCACCTTCTCGATCCCACATCCCCAAATTAATTCCTGTTCAAGTCAGGGGATGTCCTTTAGGAACCCAACCAGCCCTGGTGCTGAAGAAGGGATTTTGGCTGTGGGCACGTGGTGCTCCATGTTTTCAGGCTGTGCCTGCTGCAGGCCAGACCTGGCCTCTGGGTTTTGTCAGGCTCATTGCCTTCCTGATGAGGATAAACTTCATCCTGCCCAGCTCACGTGTGGCAGCGTTTTAGGCTCTGCTCAACCATGGTTTTACCTTTGCTTGCTCTGACGTGGAATCACAGGTCTCCTGCAGTGCCTCCCTCCACGGTGATTGCTTGGGCTCCTCTCCAAGCCTCCTTCCCTGCTTTGGCATCAATCTGAGGAGCTTATTGCTCCCATGGAATCCCACCTCCTGCTTTTTATATAGCAAACATTTGTGCCTTCAGATGCTGCTGGGGCCCTGGGAGCTCATGGTTTGCTGATTACCAAAATTCACTTTCCTTTGGATAGCCTGACACCTGCAAATGGCACCTGTATGTTTTTTTTTTTTTTTTAAGATGGATGACTTTACATTTAGCTGTGTAAAATACAAATTTTTTTGCTGTTTGGTTAGAGTTTTCCTTTCTATGTTATTACAGTGGGGCTTAGCAGCACTAACTCATGCCAGGACCTCATGCAGAAATGTAAAATAAGAGCTATTTCCACATCAAGGATCTGACATTTCCCTTGTACTTTAAACACAGCTCTGTCTCTCCTGGAGTGACATGTACCTATAAAGTTCGGGATATTAAATTTAATAGGGAACAGGCTTCCAGGATCTTTGATTTTTTAGCCACAGACTTCTTATTCACGGAGCATAAAAGGGGAATTGCCAGGACACAGCGCGGCAGGACTCACAGTAGCTGGGGTTTTCCCAAACCTGAGTTCAAGTCAGTTCAGTGTAAAGAGCTGCTGAGCTGCCCTGATCTGTGCCAGCTCACTGCCAGCAGCCACTGCATCTCACACAGCTCCATGCCAGCCTTGGTCCTCAGGAGGGACCCTGTCCCCAGGTGCTGCCCTGCTGCTGGGGGTGCAAGCAAGTCCCTCAAACCAGCACACACTGATGGTCTGAACTCCAAAATCCTTTGGGTTTATTAAATAAAGAGGTCCAGTGGAGACAGGGGACTTGCAGGAGCTCCACAGATGCAATCAATCCTCCACTCTGAGGGCTTTGGCTGTGGGTCTGAGCCCTTGGACTCAGGATGGGAACTTAGGAGTGCTTTGGAGGGGATTTGCTAGCACTGTTCTGGCACTGCATCCAGCACACCCACCTCCTAGGAGCACGTCTGCTCTCTCTCTTTGGAGATAATCCTCATCTTTCGTACCTTAGCAGTTGTAAGATGCTCCTTTATTCTGTGTAATGTCACTGGAAACAGGAACCAGCTGCTGAACTTTTACTGCCTTCTGGGGTGAGGAGGGACATGTTTTGGTGTGGCTTCTGAACCATCTGTAAACAGCTCAAGGGGGACTATACATTATATTGTCTTCCTTGAGTGTCAGGTACTGCAAAAGTTGCCCTCCTGGCCCACCGAGGGTCTCATGCAGGCTGGTAAATCCTTTGCACCCTACCTGATACGGGATTACAGGATTTAAAATAAAGCCCAGAGGGTGACCTGCAACATGCCATCATCAACCAATCCCTTTGCAAGGGGATGTTCCATGTCCTGACTCCCTGCCAAAATGTTCTGGCTTAGGGGCTGATTTGCCAGAGAGCCAGCAAAGAAGAAAGGTTGGGCTGCCAAATGTCCCCCATCCAAACTGATGTGCTGTTCCTAGAAATGGTGAAACATTCCATCCATTTCCCAAACCTGCCCCCACTCCAAACCACTGCCATTCACTCTGCAGCTCTGTGGACATGATGGATGGGAATCTCCCTTCCCTGGGTTTAAGATGCAGATAAATAAATCCTTCAGGAAAACCCAGCTGGTTATTACAGTCCCATTTAAAACAGGTGTGTGGGTGGGGAATTAATGCATGCAAAATAGAGGCGGATGGGGATTGATGCAGAATAACCCACCCAAAGCAGCCTCCTCTGTGTTTTCAGGATAGGTTTCAAAGTCTATTCCAATCTCTCCCTAGAGAGGAGGTTTAAAGCAGGTCAGGCAAACAATGCCTTCCAAAAAAAAGGCATCTTTCCCTTCTTTGCTGATAGCGGGAGAACAGGATGAAAAGCCTTCACTGGAAATCCTTTGGGGGGGGATAGAACATGTATGGGAGAGGAAAGGGCCAAGACCACCACCACTGGTCCTCCCCCAAAAGCTGCTGCAGAGGGAGGGGATGTTGAGGCTGGCACAGGGCTGGGGTGCTGTGGTTGCCAGGGCTGTGGATAACCCCTGAATCCCAAGTGCCATACTGCAGGACTCTGCTCCTGCCCCAGCCCCTGCAGACTGCCCTGGCTGGTGCTCAGCACATGCAGGTGTGAGACCAGGGGAGATCACAAAGCCTTTTGCTTAAACTCGGATCAGTCAGCTGAGGGCATTGTCTCTTCCCATTGACTCTGTCTCTGGGTTAAAATTAAAACTTTATATGGAGTTCAAACCCCTAAGGTTTGGCTGCGTTTGGGTGGAGGGTTTTGGCTGGGGCTGTCACAGAATTAAGAGGGTCCATGAACAATGCAGTGCAGCCCCCAAGACCCTGCCAGGTCCTTGCAATGTCTGGCTGGATGTTTCTTTCCCCCCCATGGTTTTGGCTTTTTGCCTATTTTTGGATGTCCTGTATATCAATACTGGTAGGAGGGAGCTGCTGCAAACCTCCCTGGCCAGTCATTAGGAGCAGTTAAGAGTGTTTTTAAGGCAGGTGTTGAGCACTTCCAAATGCCTGAGTATGGCTTTGGACACTGTGAAAGCAAGGAAACATTGGAAACACAAGTATTGAATTTCCTTTTCCAAACAACTGGCTGCAGCCTATCACTGCCTGTCAAAGTTGAAGGCACAAGTCAGCACGTTTTTACATTCCCAAGGGCAGAGATAGGGATTGCTCCAAGTGCTTCCCCATTGCTCTTTGCAGGGAGAGCCAAGTAATAGGCTGCTGTAATGCCAGGATTTTTTATTTCATATTTTCAAATAGGAGATAAATTCTTTCCCTTGGTTAATTATCACATTTCCAGGTTGGGGACTCATTCACATAGATGTGTCACCTTGCTAATAATGTACAACCACGAAAGATGAGCTTTATTGCCTCCCTTGACCAAAGGGGACTCAGACCCACTCCATTTACATTTCAATATTTTTTAAAAATTTGAGATAACTGGCCAGGCCCTGGAGAAGAGCGTTTGAGCCCATATATCTTCCCACAAACTGGGAATACTCCAATATTTTTTTTTGCATTTTCCAGCGTAGAGCAATGCAGAACAGGCTTGGGTTGCACACAGGAGCTGGATGGAATGGTGGTGAGGGAGAAGAGGTAGCTGAGCACGCAGGGTTGGGCTGATGGGCAAAGCCCCAAGAGTTTCCTTAAAGTTCAGGTACCAGCCAAACCTTCTCTGCTCTTGGAATCACTGGAATTTTGCTCTGGCATAAGACTTGCAGCCTAAATACGCCTTTGAGACCTGCACTGTGATTCCTGCTTTTAGCATGGGAGTTGTGGTCAAGTGATTCCTGTCAGCTGTTCCTTCTCCAACACCTTCAGACCGAACAGAAGGGAGAAACATTATTTTTAAAAAAAGTCTCCAAGGGGCTTTTCAACATCTCCAAAGCCACATTTCCTCCAGGCCTGTTCCTGGCAGATGTGCTGGGCTGGGCCTAAACCCAGGAGAAATGAGGAAACCTGGGGAGAAAGAGCTGGGCTGGGTGAGAAACATCATGCCAGGCTGCTGAGACCACCCATCCCTCCAAGCCTGAGAGGGGAGGGGTGAAACTGGGACCACCAAATCCCAGAAATTTTTCCCTCAGTGCAATTTGCCTTTTTTTTTTTTTCTTTTAATGGGATGATCCAAAAATCTCAAATACACCCTCGAATTCAACACTGAGAATAAAGCTATAATTAAAACACAGTGAGAAGTATAAAAGCAAAAAGACAGCTTTAAGTGTAGCAACGCTGCTGAAGTGTTTCTCCTTCCTCCTTGGAAAATATTGCTGAATTCAACACGTTGCTGTGAAACATCATCTTCAACAAAACTTTTTTTTCTCCCCCTGAAGCTAGTGGGAAAGAGTTGCAGGAAAAAAACTCGTCCAGTGCTGTATAAACAGCTGTCTCCCTCCAGTGATGGGTCCAGGCTGCCTGGCTGTATCCCATCCCTCATTTTTTCTGGTTCCCATCCCCAGCACTCAGCCCCTCTTCAGTCTTGATGTAAATAGAGGTGGGGGGTTGGGACTAGATGATCTCTAAGTCCCTTCCAACCCTTAACTATCTATGATTTTCTGTAAATATGATTAACGCTGGTCACTGCCAGTTGTAAATCACAAAATCACTAATTATCCTGAGTTGGAAGGGACCCATAGGGATCATTGAGTCCAGCTCCGATCCCTGTGTTGAACAACCCTGAGAATCACACCCATGTGTTGGGTTTTGATTTTGTTGAATGCTGAGCTTAGGCCCTGGTAGTAGTCCCACCACGTCTCTGTTTTTCGGTGTATTAAGGCTGCACGTGGTTTCCCCGTGTGGTGTGCAGGAGAGGAGATGCTGTGCTCTGCGTTAGGGACCCTCCAGCCACGCCAGCTCATGTCACTCAGCAATTAATGAGAGGCTTCATTAGTGTGAGAGGACATTGACTGGGGAATGTACAAGCAGGCAGGGGCACTGTGCAGGCTCTGAGGTCTGTGTTTTTGAGGCTTTTTGGGAAGAGCTCAGCTGTGCTGTGCCTGCACAGAGGCACAGCGCAAAGAGGGCTGTGACCACCAAAAAATTAATCAGCAGTGGGGAGCCCATCTGAGCCTCTTTACCCTGAATTCCTTTGAAGCACTTTTCCATTAAGTGTGAAAGATTCTGAGCAGGAGATGATAAACCTCCAGAGTCTCATGTTTCCACCCAGGACACAGATATGCTCTACCAGCCACCACAGACCATCCCTTTATCCTGACTTATCACTGGCACAGAGCAACCTGAACAAGCAAATGAGGCAAATTTAAATAGTTTTTTATCCATTTCTTGCATCTCCCAGGCATAGATTTGGGGTCCTTTACCATTTCCCTGTCACTAGACATGTGGGGTGGCAGCCTGTACCCTGTGCTGCATTGGACCTTGCAGCTCATTATTTTTAGCATGGTTTTTGGCTTCTTGCATCTTGCCCCAGCAGAGCAGCAAAGCTGGCAAAGTGTCTAAAAAACAAGTTACATGAGCAGCAGGTGAGGCAGCTGGGAAAGGGGATCAGGCTGGAGCAAAGGAGGCTGAGGGGGGCCCTTGTGGCTCTGCACAACTCCCTGCCAGGAGGGGACAGCCAGGGGGTTCAGGCTGTGCTCCCAGGGAACAGGACAAGGGGAAAGGCCTCAAGTTGTTCCAGAGAAGGTTCAGACAGGATATTACAATTTTTTTTTTTCCACTGCTGGAGTGGTCAGGCATTGGAATAACTTGCCCAGGGAGGTGGTACTATCACCATCTCTGGAAATGTTCGAGAGGTGTCTGGATGTGGCATTTGGAATGGTTAAGTGTGGTGCTAGGTTGATGGCCCAATGATCCTGATGGTCTTTTTCAACCTCGATTGAATTCTGTGATTCTTGGTTTCACTAGATGAAATGAGAAAGCTGTTGGCAAAGGTGCTGAAAGTGAGACAGATTCCTTCGTGCCTGATAGATTTTTCTGAAATTCTTTCCTCTTCTTCCTTCATCTTCCCTGCCCCAATCTCCTCACCCTGCAGTCAGCTGTCCTGTAACAGGAGTGAGCACAGTATCTTGCTCTGCCAGACCACTCAACCTTTATGCAGCAGAATACCATTAATTTGGTCTGGGGGTGTTATTTATTTCATATGTTATTTTCCATGGCAGGGGGGTTCTAACTAGGTGATCTTTAGGGTCCCTTCCAACCCAAGCCATTCAATTGTTCTGTGATTGTCACACCTCATTTCCTACTAAGTAAGCGAATTTCACTCATTCTGTAAGGGTATGTTCGAACAATTCGGAAGGGATTAACACGTGTCTGATGGCATCAGGCAATTAGGAGCTTGTTTGTAGACTCAGTGTAAGCCCCCGTGGTGTCCTTCTCCGATGGCCACGTGAAGCTGGAGCTGCTGCCATGATTTTGGCCTTTACTCCCTGCACGCTGTCAGGGCCGATGCAAACTTCCCACCGCGTTGCTGGCTCTGAGGGGAATTTTAATGCACATCCAGGGAAGCAAGCTGCAGGCTCCTGGGCTGTTAAAAGCCTGGCAGGCTCTCCCGTTCTTGGAGAGGCACCACAAGGGCTCCTGTTGAGGGGTCTTATCTGCCTCCCCAGTGCAGGAGGAGGGGTCGCAGGGGGTCTAATCAGGACAGAGTGGCTGAGACAACCAGACTCCATCCCCCAGCTTGGCTGATTACAGCAGGCAGATCCTCCTCAGCTGTAAAATCTGTCAGTGAGTGAAGCCAGGGCTCTCCAGGAGCTGCCATCTCCCTCTGCCACGATGGGACCTGGATGTGAACCAGCCCCAGCCTCCCTGACACCCCCGGCCCCCCCATGCAAACCGTGGAGTCCTCGACGAGCAGTCCAGGTTGCCTTACCCAGGGGAAATATTCACATGCTTTGCAGGCAGCTTAACAGCTTGAGACAGATTTTGTTTTCCTCTCGAAGGCGGCCGGGCTCCCTGGGCTGCAGCTGTCTGCTCGAGACACCTATCCCAGTGCCAACTCCAGGCCTGATCCAGATCCCGTGTCCCTTACCAGTAGCCTGATTGCATCAAGAGCGCTCTTGCCTGAGGAAAGGAGGTGGAAATAAATAGTTCTGCTTTCTGGGTTTTTCTTTTCATAAAGCCTGTAGCATCCCCTGTCTCACTGCAGGGATTACCCAGAGGCTTTGCATCTCAGAGATGGGTCAGTGTTGAACGAGCACACGGATCCCTTGAGCCTTTCCGGCTGAAATACTGCTGGGTGGATAAATATGCATGTGCCTAGATGTAGTCAAACTCTGACTGATGCTAAAGGAGAATCCCCAGTGGCAGAAGCACCTATGACCAGACCAGTACATTTCTGTGACTCAACGTCACCCACCAACCTGCCAAAATACATGAACTTATCATTTGCAGGGTTCACCCAGGGGCGCAGAGGAAACGGGAGCGTTTCTTTTAATGGAAAAAAAGTCCGTGCTGCTTCGGATAATGTATGGAAACAATAAATATAACTGTAGAACAGAGGGGAAAAATGGAAAAAAAAAAAAAAGCAGCAGCCGTGGAAGTGAGAAAGCGGTGGCGAGGAGGATGTGTTGAGTTTCCCCACGGGTTTCCGCCGCGCTTGACGCCTGCGAGAGCGAAGGGTGGAAATGGCACGGCAGCGAGCAGCCGAGCAGGTTCAGCTGTCCACATGCCTGCATCATCTGCTGGCTTTCTAAAAACGAATTCCTACCTTCCTCAGTCTGAGGCTGAAGCCTGTAATGCCAGCTCCCAGCTAAGTGTTTTGGGTGCTTTGTTGTTAAGCAGTCTTCCCTGTGGGCTTGTGGAGGATTGTCTTTGCAGTGCAGGCTTTAGCAGTGGGCTTGGCAGTGTTGGACCTGATGATCTGAGAGGGCTTTTCCAACCCAAATGGTTCTATTATTGTGTTCTACGGTGCTAAATGATTCTGTGAGGCTGGGCATCAAGGAAGTGATTCTGCCCCTCTGCCACACTCAGGTGAGAGCTGCCTCCAGCTCTGGGGTCCCCAGCACAGGAACTTCTTGGAGCCAGTGCAGAGAAGGCCACCAAGGTTATCAAAAGGATGGAACACCTCTGCTATGAGTAAAGGCTGAGAGAATTTGGATTGTTCAGCCTGGAAATGAGGAGGCTTCAGAATGACCTCATTGTGACCTCATTCCCTTCCAGTACCTGAAGGGAACCTACAGGAAAGATGGGGCAAGAGCCTGGTGTGACAGGACATTTCATTTCAAAATGACAGTAAACAGGTTAAATTAGATATTGGGAAGAAATTCTTTCCTGTGAGGGTGGTGAGGCTCTGGCACATGTTGCCCAGAGAATCTGTAGGGATCCCATCCCTGGCAGTGTCCAAGGCCAGGTTGGACAGGGCTTGGAGCAGCCTGGGATAGTGGAAGGTGTCCCTGCCTATGGCAGGATTTTGGAACTAGATGACCTTCAAGGACCTCTTCCAACCCAAACCATTCTGTGATTCTGTGATTGTGTGATTGTTTCAATATCCATGCTGAATGATTTTAATTCCTAAGCAGAGAAAGGAGACATTTAGGTACTCACTCAAATACACTGAAAATTGTAAGATTATGGAATTATTATTTTAATAATTTTATTAACTGAACTAACCATATCAGTGGTTGCAGAACTGAGTGTCTGTGGGGAGTACTGCAGGCTGTAGAGGCCCACAGTAGTGGGATGTCACACAGACCCAGCTCCATAGCAGGTTTTCAGCATCACAGCGTGAAGCTGCAACATCTGTCACAGCAGCAGAGGGAAGCCAGGCCAGCTGGGGCAGCCACTGATCCACACTCTTGTTCTGGCAGTGGCAGGAATCACCCAAGTACTGATTCTCCACCTGTTGGTCCCTGGTGCTGAACTTGGCTTTAGGATGTGATCGAAGAAGCTGAGGGGGACTGAAAGCAGCAACTGGCAGAGCATCACACAAGGCAATGAGATGTTGCTGGTGATCACCCAAAGGCATCCGTGGCCACATGGTCCTACACCATCACAAAGTGCCACAGCCTCCTTTGGGTCAGACTTGTCACTCAGTTATGCCAGAGAACCACCCAGCTCTCTTTCCCACCCCTAAGATTGCCTGGCTTGCCCAAGACATGATTCATTTCTCCAGCAGATCCTGTCTCTGCCTCCATGTGTTATCACAAACTTTGAGGATTGCAAGGCACCTTTTAGACTTGGATTATCTAGATTCAGGCATTAGCTATCTTTGTGGCTTAGCTGAGTGGAAGGCAACAAGGGTTGTCCAAGCTGGAAGCTTAGGTGGGTGTGTGAGCATCTTGGGAGGATTTTGAGGCAGTTTGGCCTCAACCTGTGAAAGGAAAACTGTCCAAAACTGGAGTAAGTTGTAAGTAAGTTGCTTTGCTGACACAGATGTGATGCATTGCTCATCTCAGAGCTGCTGATCTGATGTTGCTCTGAGCTGTCATCCTCTGCTACAGCCGCAGAATTTTAATGAAAGGAAGCACCATTAGAACAATAAAATGATTTTTGGCTGGTGGGCAGCCTGACAGTGATCCCAGGGTAATCAGTCCTCCACAGCTTCAGGCAGGAGTTACTGGAATCACTCAAGGCACCATCAATGAGCCTCTCATCTCAACCAGCAGGCTGGGCATAGCCACAGGTGTTTCCAGCTGGCCTTGGGTCAAAAGCCTCTCTAGGGCTGGTGAGGACTGTATTGGCTCTGTGGACTTCCCTATAAATCTTCCCTGGAGATATTAAAAAACTGGACACAATCCTGAGTAATATGTTCTAGGGACCCTGCCCTGAGCAGGAGGATTGGACTGGATGACCTCCAGTGGTCCTTTGAACCTTAATTCTGGGATTTTGTGATTGTCTCCTGGGCTGGAGAAGGCAGATGTTTCTACACGGAGGGTAAGCCATAAAAACATCCAAGATCTGGCTAATCTCTCTTCCTGCAAAATCAAAGTATCCCAGGAGGAGGAGAATCCTTCTATGGTATGAAGAACAAACTTGAGTTCACTAAGCTGCAAGAAAGTCTCTGCCTTGCTGTTCCCAGAGCAACATTGCCTTCACGCAGGTACCACTGGACAGGTGATGGGGAACAAGGATCGTGGAGGATGCAGTTAGTGGCTCTGGAGCATGATAGGCACACTCTATATCCTCATTGTGGAAATGTCCCCAAAGCTTGGCTAATGAAAATGTCAGCCCTGCCCTTGTACTGGGGAGTGAAAACAAAAGATGGAATGTGGTATCAGGACTCGGTTTTAGTCATGGATTAGTCTCTGCTGTGGCAAACATTGCTATCCAGGCAAAAAGCAGATTAAATCCATGCATCCAATTTTCTTGAAGTACCTTGTGGGCAATGTTTATGCTTGTTGGTTTCAATGCAAATGTGATCTAGGACCACACTTGGGGCTTGGAAAAGAGGGAGAAGATGTGCTAGCAAAATAAATACTAACAGACCTTCTGTCTCTCCACACCTCCCTGACGGGAGGGGGCAGCCAGGCAGGGGTCAGGCTCTGCTCCCAGGGAACAAGGGACAGGAGGAGAGGAAATGGCCTCGAGCTAAGCTATTCCAGGAGAGCTTTAGGTTGGATATTGGGAAAAGTTTCTTCACAGAGTGTTCTGGCTTTGGAAGAGGCATTCAGGGAAGTGGTGGAGTCTGGAAGTGTCCAATAGTCATGTGAATGTGGCACCTGGGGGCGAGGGTTGGCAGTGAACACGATGACCCTGGGTTAATGAACTCGCTGATCTTAGAGGACTTTTCCAGCCTTAACAATCCTTCAATTCTCTTCCACTGCTTGTGGAATTCGAAGGGATGAGTGTCTGCTGTTGGTGCTGATTGTGGTGAGTTACCTGGGCAGGCATGCTCAGTTCACGTTTGCAGGGTGACACTGTATTTACCTTGTGTGCATGAGACCAAAAGCAATCCCCATCAGGCCTCTTTGCATTTAGATGCAATGAGCAGAAGAGGGTAAACTCAATAATAACTCACTTAAAATGTAATGTTCTGTTTTGAGCTGTTACTTGTTTGCCAGGGCTTTCTGGGGCTCACCAGCACCCTGCTGAATGAAGACTGTCTCTTTGTTTTGCAGACTGGCTTGGTTATGCCAGCAGTGTGATTGGATAACTGCTAATAAGCATAGGATTGCTGAAGTATTCCCCAAAGTCTTTGCTTTGCTGTAAAAATCCTCATCAGCAATTGGATTAGTGGAAGAGAATGAACAATTACTACATAGGGTAATGCATTATGTTAAGACAAATTGGTGGGTTTTATTTAATCATATGGTCTCGGTTGCAACATGATGGTGTTATTCCTATGAAGAGAAATGCATTGCTGCACCAGTAGGTACTAGGAAAAAATACTGAAAAATGTTTTATTTAATTAATTAGTTCCTAAAGGTAAGGCAAATTGACTCTGTACCAAAACAAAATGAGTTACGCTTTTGCTTTCAGATGTGTTAGCTCTGTGTATCTTCCCGCACAGATACCACAGATAAAGTTTGTGTGTTCTGGACCATGGGAAAGTGTATGACCAAGTTCTTCTTAAGGATTGTCTTTGTATGAGAAGGGAAATCCAAATCAAAAACATGACCAGCTGATCTGCTCACCTGGTGCTCTCTAGTTCACCATGACTCTGGCATCGAAGAACCTCCAGGCATTTAACTAAATCAGATTAAGGGTTCCCAAGACCCAGTAAAAGCTGGAAATTGCTGGCTGAGGTTACAATAGGCATCAAGAGGCAAGAGATTCACAGGAGATGAGAGACAGGCTTTCCCTGCTTTACTTATGTGCTAGAGAATGTCCCCTAGGAAATGTGGGGGATTATCAATGAGTTTCACTGTCTTGTGTCACCAGAAGACTTTTTTGTCTGAAATGTAGCTGAGCCGCAGCCTGGTGGCACAGGTTGGTGTGTGCAGAGGGTTTAGCACTTTTCCCTGCTCTCACACCTTGTCTTCAGGCTCTGTGAATGCCTGGGAGGGCACAATGGCTCACCTGAGACCTGCTGCAGCAGTTCTCTACTGGGAGGCCACATGGCCACCAGAAGTTGAGCAATTCAGCCATGGGTTCCTTGGCAATTACCTAGCACACAGGACAGTCAGCATGCTTCTCCTCACGATCCCCTTCAGCAATGGGCCAGGGAAGTAAGGGCAGGATCCCCATTTCATTACTCAGCCTTTACCTCTTAGTGGTGAATTTGGGCCAGGCCGTCAGCAGCAAATACAACCTGCAGGGGAACAGAATATATGAATGGCTCTTTGGCCTGGGTTTGCAGCTCTGTCATTGAGGAACAGCAGGTCTGATCCCACCACCTCTGGTTTTAATTAATATCGTGGTCGAATCGTGCTGTTATCTGACAGCAGGGGAAATCATCACCTCGAGAAGCACTGCTGTGGGTGGCACATATTGTGTAACCTGCTCTCTTCTCAGAGGGGCACTGTGGAGGATTAGTTTGTATTTAAGAGATGCTGTGTGCAATTATGCACAGTTTTGAAAACCATTCATTTCTGATAGACCCTCTCCTGTTGTTTCTCCTGCTGGTATCTGGCTTGCTCAGGACTCCCTGAGCTGCTGTGATGGACTGGCCCTGCCTGCCAGGGAAATGTGAGCAGAAGGGACCTGGGTGAAGAAGGCATGATGAACACACCTGGGCTTTGAGGTGACATAGTGTCTCTTGGTGGTGTTGTTCCAGGATATTTTGTATCATTCACAAAGATTAAAACAGAAGGAGGAAGATGGGGTGTTCAAAACACAGTAAAAGGGCAGGTGTCCCATCCTGGGGCTGATCCTCAGCAAAAAGACATCTCTAATAGCCTCACTTGAGTCCCATCCTCCATCTCTGAGTTGACTTATTCCCTAGTTGAAGAGCCAAAAGTTTTGCATGATGCCTGTAAATGCTCCAGGAATGTAGGAATTAACATGCTGGACTGGGCCAAGGTCCTGTCCAAGAGAGGCTCTTGAGCAAGGTGCAAGCCAGTGCCAGATGTTTTGCAAAACGCCTCCACTATGGATATCTTTCACACCTCATTTCTTCCTCATTGCCATCAGCTTCATGACTGGTCTCATAGCAGTCCATGTTGTGTTTCCAGCAGCTGCTCTCTCCCTGCATGCAGCTCATGAGGATGGGTTGTTGAAGGATCTCAGCAAACACACAGGGCCTTCTGCCCTGCCCTCAGACATGGAAGTTGTCTTATTGACATCCTGAAGGCAGTGTGAGGCAATTTTTTAAAGCAGAGATTATTTCCTTGCCTATGAGACATTTTTAAAGAAAGAAATGACTTGCAGAGAAGGTTTGCAATTCAGGGAAAACATTCAGAACTTCAGTGAGATAATATCCAAACCCCAAATATTTTAGAAAGCAGGTTTTGTTGTTTATTTCCTTTTCTAGAGTGTTGAGTCTATATCACAGAATGGTTTGAGTTGGAAAGGACCTTTAAAGATCATCTAGACCAATCCCACTGCCACGGGCAGGAACTTCTCTCATTAGACAAAGTTGCTCCAAACCTCATCCAACCTTGCCACAAACATTTCCAAAGGATGGTGCATCCACGTCTTTTTTGGGTAATCTGTGTCAGGGCATCACCACCCTCAGCACAAAAAATTATCTTCCTTCTATCTAATCTGAATCTTCTCTCTTCTAGTTTAAAACCATCACTCCTTTTTCTATCTCCAAAGATAGAGTCTATTAAGTCTATTTAGACTTTTGCTCTTATTCTGTTTAAGACAGAAAAGCCAAAACAAGCTCGAAGCAGTTTTCATCACTTCAACTTGGAGCCAAAAGGGGACTTTGAGCCCAAATCTCTTTTGGCTCCGATGTTTTCTTGGAGGAGAAATACCACTAGTCAAAATCAGCGCTTTTCCTTGTAATTGGCTTTAACTGACTTGTTATCTCTTATTTGTAATTTTCCCATAAACCTTCTGGAAGCAGAGAGTACCAGCCATTTGGATTGGTTGTACTCAAGTACAACCCTTACCCTGGGTGGGCGACCACAGAGCTGGCCTGCCCTGGCCGCTGCCGGCACCCCGTGACCGCTGCGCTCTTCTCTTCCAGGTGCTCCCTTTCAAAGGTCTCAGCATCCCCATGCTACCTCCTGCCGGCATTTCCACCTGGGTCCCCAGCCTCAGCTCTCCACCGACTTCGCCCTGCCTCACGCGGTGCAGCCGCAGCCGGGGCTGGCTCCCCACATGGCCCCCGCGCACCAGCACAGCGGCCCCCTGCACCAGCCCCTGGCGCCGGTGCCTGCCCTGCCCTTCCAGGACGTCGCCGGGCCCTCCTTCCTACCTCAGGCGCTACACCAGCAATACCTCCTCCAGCAGCAGCTCCTCGAGGCACAGCACCGCCGGCTCATGCCCCATCCCAGGTAAGGGGGTCCCGCTCTTCCCAAAGGATGTGGAGAAGCCGCGCAAAGCTCACGTCGCTGGCGGAACCGCAGTTGGGTTTGTCTTCTTGAGCACATCTGTGTGCGCTGGAAATCGGCCAGAAGGGAGGCTGCAGGGCAGGCTGCCCCTGAAGGTGTGCCCTGGCTGTGGGGATCCCTACTGTGCTCATCCAGTGTGTCCAGTTATTGTCACTCCTAGTGGAATCATGGTGGTACTGCTGGGGACCTTTCCTGTCTCTGCGTGTGTGAGCTACATCCTCGTAGCTGCTGTTTCGAAACCATGCAAGAGGCTGTGCCCACCTGTCCCATCAGGTTATACACACGGAGGTTTTGCTGCTCAGGGCTTGGTAGGCTTTCCATCTCTGTGAGGGAATGATGCCACTGACCTGCAGCACACTCTGTCACAGAGAGCATCCTAAATCCACTCTGAGCTGACAAATGCTGGGAGAATTGCTGTAACTCAGCAGAGGTGGAAATGGATGCCTGGCCTTGTCTTGATTGTGTTTCTTGAGAGAGGAGTGATTTTTTTTGGAAACATATGGAAGCTATTTGTGGGTTGTACCCATGGATCAAGAATCAGAGGATGAGAGTTTGCAATGATGCTTCATTTGGAAAGAATGCTATGGATAGAAAACCCTTTCTTTCCATGTCCCTTCTGTCTGAAAATTGTATGTTCTCCTCATCATTGTTTTTGTTTTGCATAAGCTGGATTTTAGGTGGATTTAATGATTAGCTAATAATTGGGTAGCAAGTATATTCCAGGCTGAGAAGCTGATGATACAAGTGTTTATCTCTTAGTCATAAGCTGAATTCAAATAAAGGCACAGAGCACAATTCCACACTGAATCTGCTTTGGTAAATGCTGTCAGTGTGGTATTTGCAAGTAGACTGTGGTGTGGAAGAAGGCAGGAACCTCTTGCCCAGTCCCAGTGCTTGTCTCTGAAAGCTGCAATGGAGCAGGATGTCAGAACCCATACAGGTGTGGGGCAGGAGGTCCCAGTAATGGGAATATGGGTCATGCCTTTGCGAGTGAAGCCTCTGAACTGAGGCTGCATTTAAAGTTACTTACCTGGCAGTTCCCTGCTCCATTTGCCCTAGTTTTTTCCTGAAGATTTTCTTTGTGATGGCTCCACTGGTAAGTGGTAACTTGTCAGGAAGCAAAGGGTAGGAATCTGTCTGTAATGCAAATCCTGCTTGTGCATCCACCTTGTGTCTTGCCAAATGTGGACACTGATCCAGCAGCACACGCTCTTCTCTTGAGTGCTTCAAATAAGCAATAATCATGAGACTCAAATGCCTAGATAAACCTTGCTGTATTTTCTAGCACTTTCCTTTCCCTGCCTGCTATGGCAGCAGAGCAGAGGGAGAAAGACCTGGAACCCAGCCTGGCTTGTCCATCATCCAAAGAAATGTTGGCAAAGGCCAGTGCGAGTAAATTCTGCTTTCAGTCACTCGTGAGTAATCTGGTTATGAATGAGGTTCCCCAGGAGTTTATGGACTGCACGGGGGACGAGACAACCTGCAGCTTCTTTATGATGATGGATCATGGCTGAAGCTGGGGCACGTTTTACCTTGTGTGTTGTTTATGGGGCTGACTGTAGCAAAAAAAAGGAGATAGTGCAAACTGCACAATGCTGCTGAGAAGTTGTTTGGTTTCCCCTTTTTCTCTGCACTTTGCCAGCAAAATAGCATTTCCTGAAAACTGAGCATATGTGGTTACCACAGGGCCTAAGAGTGGATGGCTGTGAGGGAATGACAGCCCTGGGTACTTTTTCCCATCACCCCTTACACCTGCCTGGAGTGCTTAGCTTTGGATACTTGTCCACAAGCCCAGCATGTGGGGTTTGCCCGTGGGTTCTCGACAGGAATTCCAGAGCTGTGTCTGACCCTCGGTGTTGCTGCTCTGCTCTCCACAGGCGGGCCCAAGAGCGCATGTCTGTCCAGCCTCACCGCCTACACCCCAGCTTCGACTTCAGCCACCAACTGCAGACTCCACAACCCATGGGGCCCCAGCCCAGGTACTTGGCAGAGGGCACGGACTGGTAAGTGATTCCCATTTCACTGCTGCATCCAGTGAGGCATTTAAAAAGTCCTGGGAAGGCGGAGAGTTATGGGGAATGCCAACAGGGATCAGGGCTTTGATGGAGGCTAATGAGTCAGCTCAGTGGTTACAGTGGGGGGAGGATGCAATGGGAAAACTCATCTCTGAGAGGTCCGTGAGAGTGTGAAAGCCTCCTATAGAAATGAATCTTTGAATCATTTAGGTTGGAAAAGCCCTCTAAGACCATGAAAACCAACCATTCCCCAGCACAGCCAAGGCTATCACTGACCCATGTCCTCAAGTGCCACATCCATATGGCTTTTAAATCCCTCCAGGAGTGGGGACTCCAGCATTGTCCTGGGCAGCTGAGCCAGTGCTGGACAGTTCCTTGGGTGAAGAAATTTTCCCTAAAAGGCAATCTAAACCTCCCCTGGCACAACTCGAAGCCATTTCCTCTCCTCCTGACCTTTATTTGCCGGGAGCAGAGCCTGTTTCCTCCCAGCTGTCCCCTCCTGTCAGAGAGTTGTGCAGAGCCCGAAGGTCCCCCCTGAGCATCCTTTTCTCCAGGCTGAGCCCCTTTCCCAGCTCCCTGAGTTGCTCCTCATCAGACTTGTGCTCCAGAGCCTTCCCCAGACCCATTGTTCTCCTTTAGGCACACTTCACTGTTGTTGCTCAAAACTTTTCACCTACAGATTTAGAGTGAAGCCAAGCATTAATTCTGCCAAGTTGTTCTTTCTGCTGAAGGCACAGAGAGGGGCTTTTTTCCTGTAGACCACTGTCTGCCTGAACTAGACCCTTTGCTGTCCTTCAGACACTAGGGAGTATGATGCTACCCTGCCATGCAGGGTGGTATGAATGGAAACTTGTCCATCGTTCTCCAACTGTAGTGCTCAATGCCCTGGAAAAGCTTTGCAGGAAATTATTCATTTCATTTTCAGAGCAGGTTGAGAGCCCTTGAACAGTTAATAAAGTATGGTAACATAGTCAAAAGAATGAGAAAATAAAAACATTCTTCTGAGTAGCTGCTTGTAAGCTGAGCAAAGTCCATTCTGTGCACTGAATGGAAAAAATAGCATGTCAACTTGTAATTACAGACAATCGCAATGTATTTGCACAAGGGGACTGAAATAAAATGTCACTGGAAGTCTTAATGATGGCATTTCCTAACATCTGAGCACTCCACTCTGCAAATGAAAAGTCCTTTTAACCCAGGGTTGTTGCTTTTTTCACCCTTCAGTGCATAATACACAATCTAAAATATGACCACATCCTTCTGCAATTTTCTTCTCAGGTGTTCCCATTATTGGCACTCCTGTGGGCTGAATGTGGTCGGGATGACATTGTTCGGATTGGTTTGCAAAGCAGTTCATGTACCATCTGGAGAGAGCGATTCTTTCTGCCTCTCCTTCAGCTCAGAGTGCTTAATTATGATCATTAGAAGTATCTGATAAAGCATCGCTAAGTGCCTTCCCCCTCCTTCCTTTTCTCCCCTCTGTTTCTCCGTAGCCTTATAAAACCCAGGGAGTGGGGGTGACAGAAATCATACACGGTGAGCATATGTTTGGGTGACTCACTTTCCCTTGGGGCACACACAGAGTTTTGCCCAGTGACAAATATAAAAACTCCCCTCTGATGTGTTACCCCTGGATGAGCAGCAACAGCAGTGTTTTCTCAGAGGCTGTAGGTGGTGGGCACTGCCACAGGAGGTGGAAGTGGGGATGGAAGAAAGGTCTGAGGGAAGATCAGTTGTCCCAGACAGCCCAACCCTAACTGGCTGGGGTTTATTTATTTATTTATTTATTATTCTGGTGCAGAATAAATAAACTCCCACTTGGCTCCTTAAATCATCTTCTGCACACATATGTGGTGATGACCATCCTACCTGTTGTCTGGTGTCCTATCCTTCACTCCTTGGTCGTTGGCAGCCCATTTACCACAAGCATCACAGCTCTTGAACGTCTCACCTGAGCATCAAGGTGCTGTACAGTTGTTCATGAGGCATGGGCTAGAAAGTAATGGTTAGTTCCTTCTAATGGTTAGTTCATTCTCCTTCAGCAAGTGTGCTCTGCCTCTTCAGCCTAAAACCCCAGAAAGCACTGTTCTGTGCTGTATTTTTCTTTGGACACATCTGTAGACCCAAAGCACCACTTCAGGAACCTCAACATCTGATTTTAAGTCTTTAGATGCATAAACAGTTCAGCAGTCCTGTTATTGTAATTACTTGCACTATTTAATAATGGCCATTCACCTTTGAAAGATATTTCAGTCCTTGTTCTCAAAGCACTCCATGAATTACCACATCTATTTCATAGACAGGGAATATGGGAAGGCAGAGAGGAAGGGAATCAAGGTCACACATCAAGAAAGTGCTGGGGCTGGGAATGGACCCAAAGCCTCCTGATTTCTAATTGAGCCCTCCATCATCCTGGGAACAACCTTAAGCAATTGGGTAAATATCCAAAATTGGGACACAGGAACTGGAAAATGCCAGGACTTGTGGATTCTCACCCTGGTTGTATTCCTGCCAGTTGCCTGCTGTGTTTTATCCTCTGCCAGGTTTTGTCTGTCTAGCACATGGCTAACACAGGGCCAGCAAATGTAGTCCCTCTCCTGGCCTGAACTTAGAATCACAGAACTACAGAATATCCTGAGCTGGAAGAGACTCATGAGGATCATTGCATCCAGCTTGGTGTGGGTATTAGGGAATTCTAGAGCACTGGTGCTGCTGCCAGGTGCACATGCTGTTCTGGGTAAAGGATTTCTGCCTCTACTGTCCCCTCAGGTCCCCATCTCCTGGTGGGTGAAGGCAGTTTTACAGCTGCTGGAGGACACATCTGGGCCGCTCCTAAAAAGCTGTGGTACCCACTGCTGCTGTCCCAGTGCAGGGCAGAAGTTGGAGGCTGAAATGGGAAGCCACCTTTATGCACTAGTTAGCTTTGCTTCGGGAAATGTGAAGACAATTGTTGTTAGAGTGCTGGATTTTGTAATGATGATAAAAAGTGAATGATGTTCAAAGTACTCGTTTGCCGAGTGACTCAGGCTGGAGATCAGCTAATTGGATTAGAGATGGAGATGCTGCATTAGGCCCACTCCCTCCACATGGTGTGTTAATGGTGGCGTTGTAGTTTATCTTTGTGTGTCGGATTGAGCAGAGCTGTGACGTTTGATGGGACCTTGGTTATGACAAATCTGGGGATTGAGCTGAGTTAGTTTTCTGGAGGATAAAACTGCCCAGATTCACCAAACTGAGCTCTATCTCTGCTTACCTGGGCCAGGCTGTGTTCAGGCAAGCAGGGTCATCAGGGATGTCTTGCTCTATTGGTGTTGGCCCTCTACTACAGCAGCCTCATCCAGACATTTCTTCAAAACTTTTTTTTTTTTTTTTTTTTTTGCACAGAATTACAGTTCTGGAATTCATAGAATCATAGAATTCCTGAATGGTTTGGCTTGGAAGGGACCTCTAAGATCATCTTGTTCCAACCTCTGATGCACTGGGACATCTTTCACTATCCCATGTTGCTTCAAGCCATTCCAGCTTGGCCTTGGACACTTGCAGGGATGGGGCAGCCACAGTTGCTCTGGGAAACCTGTGCCAGGGTTTCTGCACACTCACACTTCAAACTCTCACCACCCTGAGGCTGGATTCAGGCCTTGATTCCTTTGACTCCCTTTGATTCACCTTTGACTCCCCAAGTCCTGCCATGATCTGGGCTGGGAGACCTCTAAGAAGAGTGCAGACACATCAAAAAAGCCCATAGACAGTGCCCATCTAGCTTCTAAAAGCTACCAGGTTAATTTTTTAGTCTCTTGAGTAATCATCTGTACTCCTGCAAAACATTCAAGGCAAACTGTAATAGCACTGGCAGCATGGGAAGGTCCTGGTCTGACCAGGTTGAGTTACTGAGCCTGGGTACCCTTTTTGTGCCACCAGAATGCTCTTGCTCTGAAATTAGCAGAGTGCATCTGCATAGCTCTTGACCCCAAATAACTCAAATGCTATCTGGCATGGAAACAACCCCCCGCTCTTTCCTGGTGGGTGATTCCCCAAACTGGAGAAAACTCCCTCCCAAGATGTACCATCTCCCCAGGCTGAGGAGCCCAGAGCAGCCCACAGCTCAGCAGGGAGGTTGCCCTGCGAGCATGGTCTGGTTTGCTGCAGTCCATGAACACAACCATGCACTCAGAGCCACATCTTCCTCCTGGTGCCCACAGGGACCTCAGCGTGGATGCGGGGCTGACTCACACCCAGTTCCAGGTCCGTCCGGTGCCCCAGCCCTATCAGCATTATTTGGCTACGCCTCGGATGCACCATTTCCCCAGAAGCACATCCTCAACCCAGATGGTAAGCGAAACGCTTTCACTGAGAAATGTTTTATGCATTGTCTGCCAGAAAGCAGTCAAAATAAAGGCTGCTATCTTTCTATCACCTGTCTTCTGCAAATCCCACTTATCTCCGGCCGTGGGAGGGAGTGTCTGAAAGGATAATGTTGCATCACTGCACTGGATTAGAGAAAGAAAAGAAAAGCTCAGCTGTTCTGGAAGGATTCGGTCCATCGCTTGCAGCACCACATTCACAAGCTGGTTTGCAAAACATGGGCAGGATGTGAGAGACTCAGCAGCTGATAATAATAATATTATTAATACTGGATGGAACTGTGGTCTCCCAGGACTCTTTATATGCAGAAGGGCAGGCAGTGGGTGACTGCCTTCCCTGGTGTCAGCCACAAAGACCATCCCTCATCACCTTGTTGCTCTCTACATCAGCTTTGATGCCATCTGTAAAGGTTTTGCAGGACCTCTTGCACAGCTGGAGGTGGGATTGATAAGGACACAGGCTGGCTGAGGTAATTTTCTACCCCTTCTCCTAGCAGGGTGCTGTATTTGGAGCCAAGTCATGCCAAGCGCTGCTAATCCTTAAAACATCCTCAGAAATCCCACGAGGGTGCTTTACCCTTGTGCCATTGTCAGATCCTGACACCTGTGTACTAAATCTACCCTTTAACAAAAAAACCCCCAAACAATCAAAGCTTTGATGAACAGAAATCCACCCATTTAAATGAAATAAAATTTCATTGTAATCTAATCCTTGCTGGGAGTTTGAAAGCACGATGTTATGGATGATCAAAGAATTATTATAACAGATAATTTATTGGAAGAAGTTTATGTTCTAAGTCTTAGGTATCATTTATAGGAAATGTATTTGATAAAACTTCATTTTTTTGTTATCAAAAGGCTTAAATTGGTGAAAGTATCAATCTGCTCTTTCCATTTGAATTTTTAAAGCATCGAATTTACATCAGGGCACACAAGGGTTTTCTGTAGGCAAGTACAGGTGGGTTTATTTTTCTCCCTTACTTTTTTCAGGTTGTTCATGAAATCAGAAATTACCCTTACCCTCAACTTCAGCTGCTTGCTCTTCAGGGACTGAACCCCAGCAGGCATACATCTGCAGTGCGGGAGAGCTATGAAGTACGTATCTGGAGACTGGAATTATTAATTTTTAAAGTGCTGTGAATTTATGCAAGCTCTGGTATAAAGTTGTAGACTGTTTCTTGTGGTATGGCAGTTGCAATGAGTGTTTCATCAATTTTAGTAATTACTGGGAAGTGGTGGTGTTAAGTTTGGTAAAAGATAGTTTACTCCAAGGTGCCTGGGTCTAGCTTGGGTTGACTCTGGCTCCTTTCATGTCTGTGAAAAAAGTACTCCAAATCTGTGGGGTTTTGTTTCCAAGATGAAACTCAAATCCTACCCTAATTTGTGATATATTGGATATCCAGCTCTTTGCCTTGAGCTCTTAATTATTATCCCAAGTGCCAGGGATCAGATCCATCATTACAGCATGGTTGATTTGGGTTTGATGGACATTTCCACTGAGGAGAGGACAGGAGGGAGCCTCAGTTGCCAGCAGGTATGGCTGTGTGGTGGGACCTGGTGCCTTGGGAGCAGTGGAGATGTCACTTTCCTGATGTTCCTGTGCCGCAGGAGCTGCTGCAGCTGGAGGACAGGCTGGGCAGCGTGAGCCGGGGCGCCGTCCAGAACACCATTGAGAGATTCACCTTCCCCCACAAGTACAAGAAGGTGAGTGCCCCAAAAACACAGCACAGCTGCCATCCCCTCTCAGTCGGCCAAGGGCTGTGGCCACGGAGCAGGCAGAAGGAAGGACTTCGGTGGGTCACAATCCTCAGGGTTGGCAAACTGGCACCACCAACCAAACCACCCCCGAGGTGGGGGAGGAACATAAAACCCAGCAGTGGTGCTGTGAGATGTCTTGCGGGGCTCCTGGGGTGGAAGCGGTGGCGTAGCTCAGCTGCCTGTTTCTCACTTCTAGGCTAGGAAGCTGCGGGCCAAATTTTCAAAAGGGTCTCAACCTTCTCCCACCCAGCGGGTGCAATTTCCCCCCTGTCCGCACCTGGTAAGAAAGTGCACACCACCAAGGGGGCTTCGTGCATGCAAACCCGCCCCGTTCTGCATGCAAGTGGCGCTGCCCCGTGCCCACACTGAGGGCGGTGGCTCCATGGCCTGGGGGACCTCACCCTCCCCAGCTTCATGAGGGGTGACCCCTCGGTCAGAGCTGACCTCCTGCCCATGAGGAAATGGGTGGCACATCTTTTTGTGCTGTGCTAAGTAGAAACTGGGAAGAGTGCTTGTCTGGGTATTAATTCCATGTGTTGGTCACTCCTGGCTGGAGGGTAGGGACGTTGTGTTGCCCAGGTTGGAAATGAGGTGACTCCTGCTGCACTTCTCTCATTGTGCCTCCAGTGAACCCAGGAAAAGGATATGAGTAGGAATGGATGTGTGGGGGAAAAAGGGGGAGCTGACAGGCTAAGCACTGCCCTGTGGTGCAGCATGTGGCTGGGCCAGTGGCCAAGCTGGCATGGGGCATGGTAGTTGTCCTTCCTGGCAGTGGTGGCACCATGAGCTTTGGGGTCTCCCCATGGAGAAGCCTCCAGCAAAGAAGACCGTGGGACCATCCCCACTGCAAGGAAGTGATGGAGAGCTGTATTAGGGCAGCAGAGGACAGGCTGCTCTTTGGGGTACTGCCACCAGCCTCACTGCCACCAGCCCCAGGAGGAGACATACCAGCCTGCAGCATGCTGGTGGCACACTCATCTCGCTGGCTATTTTGGCTGGGCTGGCTTCCCTGAGCTGGGGAATCTGGCTGATAGCTGGAGTTCTTATTATTTATCTTCCTGCAACTACCCAGGCTTGGGAGAGCACTAGAAAGGCAAAGTCTAACCAAATGATGTCTTTAACCTTGCTGCAGAGAAGACCACAGGAAGGCAAAGCTGAGCAAGAGGATGGTGAGGAGTCAGACACTGACGAGAAATGCACAATCTGTCTGTCCATGCTTGAAGATGGAGAGGACGTCAGGTGAGATCCCTTCATCCCCTCCTCTGCCTCTTGATGCCATCTGACTTGTGTTTATTTGGATTAATGCAGCTGTGCACTGGTGGGGTTGTCTCTGTTCTTGTCCTGAGAAACTCACCTGGGCTGTTGCAGGGTCTGGGAACCCAAATGCTTTGCAGATGGACAGTGGTATGGCCTGTAGGCAGCAAGAGCCTTGCAGCAGCAGGGGGTCAAGTTTTTATAGTGTTTCCTGGGTTTGGATCATCTGCCTCCAGGCTGTGCCAGCTGGCCAGGTGGCAGAGTGTCAGGGAAGGGTAGGTCAGACTGATCTCTGACAGCCATCTGGAGCTTGGGGTCATCAACATCTGAGCCTGACAGATGACCCAAGTATGATAAAAAGCAGTGTTAGTGTGAAGTCCAGGAGAGTTGGGCTTGTGTCCAAGACACAGCTGCTTTATTGTAGAATAAGTAGGATTACTCTGCCCACATTGTCCCAGAGAACCATCCCTAGCCAACAGAACTCCAGTTGTCTCTAACAGACATCCCATTGACAGGTCAAATCTCTGCTTGTGGCAGAGGATGGGGATAAGAAATTGCAAGGGGATAAACTATCACAGATGAAGGGACTTCAGGTGAGAAGTACCCAGGTCTGCTTCTCACCCCTGAATTGTCAAGAAAAGCCCTGATCCTCTTGCTGTGGGTCTTGTGGTTCAATGTTCCCCTGTATCACAAGGGTGATACGTGATGATGGCAGAGGTGATGTAGGTGAAATGTGACCAGGTTCCCTGGGGACACCCATGTAGGAACGGTGTGGACTCACCTGACTGCTCACGTGACACAACCATGAAGAGCTACCAGGCTTTGGAGTATAACCTTGCTCCTGAAAGGTTAAAAATTGGCAGCCAGCACAATTAGTAACTGGGACAACTAGATTCAAGATGGTGTGGGGGTTTCTAAATAAGCCAAGGAGGACACTATCTCCAGCCCACTGTCTTTTGTGAACTGGACATTTAGTGTGTCCCATTATTGTCACTCCCAAGGGAGTCATGATGGTGTTGCTGGGAAACTTTTCTGCCTCTGCATGCATGATCTACACCCTCATGTAGCTTTTGCATGGCTGGGAAAGGCTGCAGGACCTTGGTGGCAATGGTGTCACCACAGCAGTGTTTCCCATGTTTGGAACAGCCCCAGATGCTGTTTTTCAGCTCTCCTTGATCCCTTGGACCTCCTCCATCCTAATAGTGGTGTTTTTCTCTCTGCAGGCGGTTGCCCTGTATGCATCTCTTTCACCAAGTGTGCGTGGACCAGTGGCTGGCCACCAGCAAGAAGTGCCCAATCTGCAGGGTGGACATTGAAACACAGCTCGGCTCGGACAGCTGAAAAGACTAGCTGGACACACCATTTTCCTTACCAGGTCGTATGGCCATAAACCCTTGCAGCGAAATTTTTTGCCTTCTGAGCCATTTGATTGAGAGGGGAAGTCTGCAGGCACGTTAGTGAGGAGAAGGAGGTGGTGATACAATATCTAGCAGTAGGAGATATTGCACATATACGCAGGATACAGGCCCAGTGAAAGGGAGCTGGCATTCCCGGAGCTCAGAGACCCTGTGCTGCAGAAGATTTTAGTGTTGAATATGAAGGAACTAGTTGTGGTAGTCCGGCCTGTCAATCCTGCTTTTAATGGGGATTGTATATATACCTCTCAAATATGTAGAAACATGTTAGGGGTCCTTTAGCTATTTCTATGGATGGCAGCTGGAGCATGTTAGCTTAAGAAATGTTGTGTTTGATGCCCTACTCATCTTGTGGTGGACATGTTGCTGTTACCTAATTTGCACCAAATATTTTTTCATAGATTCCTTATTTTGGTGCCTGATTAATACATTGCAGAGGGGGAATAAAGTGGTCAAACTTTCCCATCCTTGGGGTGCGGAAAAGAGGAGAAAAAGCAAAATCCTGTTTACAGTCAGAAGGGTTTGCGCTCTTTGCCTCAGCCGCGTGTGCTTCTTTCCCTTGCATTTACAGTGTGTTGCAAATTTAGAGAAGCTTAAAAAAAAAAAATAAAAATTGGGGATAAAATGAACGAAGCAATAGGGAAAAGCTTCGTTCCTGCTTGTCTGCTGGTGCTGGACACTTTCTGTAGCGGCACAGTATTTGAGTAGATGCTGTTTCTTTGCTTTCTGTATTTTAAAAAAGTAGCTTGTCATATCAAAATCCAAGGAAGTTCTGTCTACATGATTGTGATTGTCCGTGATGCTTTCTTCTGTGAGCTGTGTGGCTGGTTGGCTTTGCCAGCACTGCTCCAAAACGATGGTTACGGGAGCTGTTGCCTACCGCTGTTCTTTGGGGTGTAATAACGCCGGAGAGGTGCAAAATGTCAACTCTTCTCCCACTGCAAAAGCATCTCTTGGTCACGGGATGGAAGAAAACTCGATGCTCACAAGACACTGCTGAGACCACGAGCCCTTGGGCATGGGAGGGGAAGGCAGGGTGGTGGTGGGGCTGCTGCTTTTTGGGAGCCTCACTGCTGGGCTGTGTCCCGCCCCAAAGCGCGTGCACCCACACCCACACGGGCTCGTGTGCACGTTTCAGGCCGTATCCACACGGAGCAATCAGTGGTTGTTAACATGAAACTTAATCACATTAACACTCGAAACAGAATTAAGAGGTAATACCCAAAGGAGTGAGCTGTTGTGATCCATGCTCCCCCTTAAAAAATGAGACCTCGGCACTCCAACCGCAGGGATCGGGCGGAAAATCCTCGGAATGCGGAAAAACCAACATTCACAACCAAAACCTGTAGTTTTCTCTTTTTTAACCCTTTTTTTTTTTTTTTTAATCCTTCATACTAAGGGAGAAAGGCGCTCCAGAGGAGCAGCAGGGGAATTAGAAACATAATCTATTGAAAATGTTGGTGTTGTGGGAATAATTTCTGGCTCCCCTGAGCATCTGTTTCACTGGAGAGAAATGCTCTCCCAAGTAGATTCAATGATAAACTATCATCTGAGAAACTGCAAAATTCTCATGAGCTGTAACTGGAAAACACCAGCCTCAGAGGCACACAGAGATTTCCTTTTTTTTTCCAAGTGAGAAAGGGGAGAGAAGGAGGGAAGCCCTGTGTGAGCGTGCAGGAGACTCTCTCATTGTGCGCCTGTGCAGGTGTGAGGGAGTGGAAGGAAACAAATGGTGACATACAGAGAAGACATAAGGAAGAAATTCTTGGCTGTGTGGGTGGGGAGCCTCTGGAACAGGTTGCCCAGAGAACTCTGGAAGTGTTCAAGACCAGTCTGGATGGTGGCTAGAGTGACCTGGTCTAGAGGAAAACATCCCTGCCCATGGTACAGGGTTTGGAACAAGATGAGCTTTAAGGTCCCTCCCAACCCAAACCATTCCATGACTTTATGACACATTTGCCACCCAGTGACGGCTTCTTGGGGAATGTGGTGGTCCTAGTCCTGATGCCCATGGGTCAAGGAGTGGGCCATGGATACCTAGGTGTCTTGCTCTATCAGCATTGAAGCAGCATTACAAATAATACTAATAATACTAATAACATGACAAGCAAAGCAAGGCTTTGGTGGTAAAATACACTCTGAGCAGGTTTGGTCTGCCCAGGTGTGACCTGGAGGGGAGAAGCAGGGAGAGTAACAGGGGGATTGATATCCCCACTGGGTGGGGAGGGAATGAAGAACGCTTCTGGACCGTATGTTTTCTTTTAAAGCCTATGAGAAAGTGTTACTATATGCCTAATAAACAAGCACAGTTTTTGGGAAAAAAAAAAAAGATCTATCAAACTTTAAAAAAAAAAAAAAAAGCCGAACAAAAAAACCAAACAAACTTTTGGTGAAGAAAAGCACCAAACTCCCATGGTCTCGTGTGAGTGACTGATCCCAAGGTGTGTGCGAATTTACAGTGTCTGGGGTTGTATTGGTGTGTCAGGTTCCTTTGCGTTTAAATAATTTGTACAAGTAGGTTGTGAGTTAGAATGAGTTTAAAAACAAAACAAAACAAACATCAACAACAACAACAACAACAAATCTAGAAATTAAACATCAATAGTTTACAGGGTTTTGTGAGTTTAAATGCCTTATATTTAACAATCATAATTTATGACTAACTTGTAGATATTGTGGGTTCTTATTTAATTATTTTTATAGTTGTTTTTTTGCATTTTTAATTATAATTTATTTATTTAGAAATTACTACTAATTTTTTTTATTACTCCTATTACCTCATTTTTGCATTGTTTCTGGGAATGGAATGCTTTGCATGCATTGGTACTTAAAATAAAATTAAACAGGGGATGTGGGGGGTAATGCTTCTCTTGTCAAAAACAAAAAAAAAAGAAAAAAACAAACAAAAAAAACAAACAAAAAAACAGACAAAAAAAGAGAAAAAAATCAGGGTGTGTGATTACAAACTGTATTACTGTGGTGCTGTTACCTTGGATACATTCCATAAAAATGCAAACCTTTGATTCTGTATGCTGTGACATAGTGGAAAACTGCAATATAGTGACTGTGTTTAGCACATATATATGAATATTATTTGCACTCATAATCAAACTCTGGTGATCCTTTCACTTGTGTCCTTGCGCATTGAAGGCAGTTAATGACGCTCTGCATAAACCAAAATGCTTTGGTTGTTTCTTGGTACTGCCCTGTCCCTGATGCCTCTGGTGATGCTGCTGCTGCTGTTGCTGCTGCTGCTGCTTGTGTGACCCTGCAATAACACCCAGCAGGCCCCCACTGCAAGGCTGTGCTTGGGGCAATGCATGCCTTTAGTGCAAGACTCTGAAGATTGTGTCAAAAACTGAGGAAGGAAGCCCAGGTGTGGTGGCTCTGTAATTTTTTGGCGTCTATCAGTGCTCGGTTTGACTCTTTTCACCCTCTGTGTGTGCGCCCAGCTGGGATGAAGGAGGAAATAGGGTGAGAGCCTGAGCTTGGAAGCAACAGAACTGAGGGATTCAATGCAGCTTTTAGGGGCTGACTTCTTTACTCAGTGGCTAGGAAGGCTCTGGTGCAGGTTTCCCAGAGAAGCTGTGTCTGTCCCATCCCTGGAAGTGCCCAAGGCCAAGCTGGACAGGGCTTGGAGCAACCCTGGGATAGTAGAAGGTGTCCCTGCCCATGGCAGAGGCTGGAACAAGATGAGTTTTAAGGTCCCTTCCAGCCTGAACAATTCTGTGATCCTGTGACACCATGTCTAGCTGAGAGTGGTTGGGCTGGACACGGGATGCATTTGCCATCCCTTTGCAGCTCCTGCCATGAGCACTGGCTATAACTGAGCTCTGACACATGCATGGAGCAGAAGCGCTTAACACTGATCTTCTCCATTTGGTTTCATCCCTCCTGTACAGGAGGGAACCTCAGTGTGGAGCTTTTCAATCTAGTGTGGAGCTGGGACCTGCCCCAGAGCCCTCCTGTCCCCAGGAAGGGGGTCAGCCCCCAACTGACATGGCCAAGCATCCCCATCCTGCCATGGCTGCGCCGCTCTTGCAATGCATTGCCCTTTCCCCTAAGGCTCCTGAGTATCACGTGTTCCAGCTTTGCCAGAAGGTTAGAGAACCTTTGATAACATTTTAAGCTTTAAGCCATAACCATGCATTCAGCCATGTACAGACAGAAGTGGGGTTTGATGCCTGTGCTCAGCCAGTAGCCATCCTCCCCACAAAAAGGCTTTGGATGAAATTCTCAGTTGGGTTAGAAAGGCACAAAATCACAGTACCTTAATTTTTTTCTCTCTGTTCCTTCAGGGTGCTGTGCTGCTTTCTTGACTTTGCCTTACCCCGGGTTTTAAACCTGTCTGTGTTTTTTACCTTGCTGCTCTGTAACACTCCTCCCCTGTAGCCTGGAGCTGTGATTTTGAGCTGTGTGGGGACAGGGGGCTTGGTTGTCTTGCCCCCCAAAGTCACTGTAAGAGGGATAAGAAAAACAAGGAGCGAGTTAAAAAAAAAAACAACCCCTCTCCTTTAATGACCCAGGCAGGTGAAAGGATCACCCACATTTTTGTATTCCTACTGCTGTTCTGTTGTGCTGTGCAACATTTTGCTACATAGACTATTTTATAGAAGAAAGCTAGAAAAATATTTATTATTAATATTAAAGCAATAGTGCATTGAAGAAATGGAAAGACATTAGAAATTGTGTAAATGCTTAGATTCACTTTTGGTGGATTTTTTGTACTTTATTTATAACTAATAAAACAAACCGCATTGCTAACTATAAACCTGTGCCATGCAGAAGACACCTGGCAGGGTGATCACTTGGTCTTTATTTACTGCTCATTTCTGGTTGCTTTGGGTTGGAATCAATTCTCCTCTGACTGCTTGAGCCACTGCTGGGGCATAAAATACTCTGCCTATCTGGTTTGCAGAGGTTGCTGGTGGCTGAGCCCCATGGCAGAGGTAAGGAGAGGCTCTCCACACCGGGCGTGTCACTGTGCTTGTGATGCCCTGTAGCACCAGTTTGGTTAACAGGTACCAAAACTGCTTTCTAGAATTTCAGAAAATTGCCTATTAGAGACATTTCTCCCCTAGACACATCACATGGTGCCTGTAAGGTATTTCTAAGCAAGTCCTGCAGAGGTATCAACAGATTCTCCCACCATTCTCATGGAGAAGGAATTCCTTCTGCGTGGGTCTCTAGTTTAATAACTATGGAAGGGGAAACTGATTGGAAGAAAAAAACTCCAAACCCTTCAAGCTAATACAGGTTGATTTAAGGGTATTTTCAATCCTTTTGCTACCCATTGTAGACTCCAATGGGTCATAAACCCAATTTTGCATCCTTCAAAATCCATTCTGTAGGTCCTCCTGTGCTTTTATATTCTCCCACAAAAAATGGTTCCACTCTCTGCGCCTGCCCACTCTTGATTCAGCTGGTCCTCCTGAAAAGCTGAGGCCAGTGCCCAGCTTTGTCTGTGTGATTAGACTAAATAAGCCTTGGAGACAAGTGGCTGCTGATCACAGAAATTTGGTTCCTGTAGCTGAAGGGAATTGCTAGCTCCTCCAGCATCCATCAAAAGTTGCATAAGGGATGAAGCGTGTTCACGCAACACGAAGCTCTTGTTACAGGAAGCTTTTAGAAACTCCAGAAACAGAAAACAGGTTAAAAGTGGCCCGCTGGTCCAGCTGGGGAAAATCTCAGTTTCTCTCTGAGATCCTGCTGATGTCCTTCGAAAGGGTGACAGTGCTGAGAGAGGTGCTGCAGATGGCAATCGGGTTTGTTTTGGAACTGGAGCAGCAAACGAGCTGCCACAATCTGATAAAAGCCCTGCTGAGCACAGTGCCTGCCTGGAGAGGAGAGGGGCTGTGCCCATCATAGCACAGCAGCATGGACCGAAATGCAACATCTTTATTCACTGCCAGCATCTGCTCTCACAGCAGCTGCCCAGGGTTGGAAAGCTTGGCCCTTATCCGTGTTTTGTGGTGTTTAAATCTGCAGCTGGCCCGTAGGTTGCAGCTCAGAGTGTACAACCCCACTAATAATTTTTTTTTCTTGTTTTGTTTTTTCTCCTCTTTTTTTTTTTTTTTTTTTTTTCTTTTTCACTCTTTTAGTTAAGAATGGACCTCTAGACATAAGGAAGGGGCAAGGAATATTAAAAGATATTTTCTATGTACAGAATGCAAGATACTTCACATCTCTCACTTCTTCCCCCTTCATGAACCTAAGGTTCACGTAGGCAAATGAAGCTACCAAGAATGCTTAGCAACAACTTCATAGAGATTTTCATAGAGATTATTTCATAGAAATAATTCTCTGTGTCCCACACCAAGAGGCAACTGGTTCTTCAGCTAAGTACACTAAAAAACACTGCTAAGCACCTAAGTACTCCTTGTTAATGCTTTTTTGCTGGCAATACCCAAATGCTTTAGTAAACCTAAATTTAGTAAACACAGAACTTCATAAGAGTCCCAAAATGGTGAAGAACACAGATACAATGGGACAGCCAGGTTTTGAAGACTCACACTGAGTGCTACCAATCTTGTCCTTTGCTCTTGCTTCTTATTTACATTGTTGTTTTAGGATGAAGGAATGTGCATTAAAATGCCACCAGTTAGGAAATAAAGTGGAAAAAAAAAAGGTAGAGGTTGGTGGTGGGAGCAGGAGCGTTGTATCTGCCCTACATACTTTGGGATGCTTGTCCTCCACAGGAAAAGATGGACTAAGCCCTGCAAAAGGCACAGGACTAGGAAAATTTTGGCTTTTGTCCTCACTTCTCCACTTGGCCAAAAATGTGTTGAATTTAGCAGCTTAATGCAAATCCAGCCCTTGGAAAAACTCCACTCTTGCCTTATTACTTCTGCAGCATTAGTTGTTGTAGCAACAGAGGGATTCCCCAGAGACAGGGTGGAGCTGAAGTTCCCACTAAGGAGGGGCTTGTTTGAAGTCTTCAGTGGAAAAAAAACCAGAGTTCTTTCATGCTTTTCCAAGGCTGCCTTCCTGGGAGGCAGTGAGGGTGCTGATCCTCTATCAGCAAAGCCTCCCTTGGCCCTTTCCAGGGAAGCTTTGCCTGGAGTTTTTGTGTTGAATAAGTCCAGGGATGTCAGGTGGCCTTGATGACAACCCAGGTACCTATAAACCCATCTCCCACCTACACAGTGATTTGGTCACCCTGAAGATATTAATTCCTGCTTCAGCTGTGCCTCAACCCGTGGTTCTAGCCACTTGCTACCTGTGATTCCTCCCAGACTCGATCACGTCTCACAAGCAAGGTAAGGATTTCTCTTTCCTCCTTGCCCCAGGAAGGGGTGTTGTGTGGGTCAGGAACTGCCTTACTGCTCCCCAGGGTTGGAATCATAGAATCATCAAGGAATCACAGAATCTATCAAGCATCACAGAATGGTTTGGGCTGGAAGGGACCTCGAAGATTCAATTCCCACCCTCTGCCATGGGCAGGGACCCCTTTCTCTAGAACAGGTTGCCCCCAGTGCCATCCAACCTGGCCATGGAAGAAAGTACCAGTGCAGTGGGTTTGCCCAGGGGATGGCAAGGGTTAAATGGATGCTCCAAAACCAGCTTCCCAACCACCCTGTAACAAGTAGGGGGTGACTGGAACCAGCTGGAAGAGCTGGGACTACAGCACTGTACCAGGACAAACTCCTATTTCACTGCAGGACACACTTGTCTAAAAAGGGGCCAAACCACTTGACAGAAGTTTTTTTACAGTTCTGGTTAAACTTGGGTGGGAGGGAATGCCTAAGAAGAGACTTCCCTAAAGGGAGATCAAAAGCCTGACCCTTATTTTGCTTCAAACACCGGGAAACTGCAATGACACTGCACAAGAACCACAAACCCAGATGCACCAGCTTCCACTTGTGTGACCCCCTGGGTATCCAGGGAGTCTGAACTCTATCCCAGCAGGGTCCCAGGGATGCAATCAGACCCTAGCAATCATTTCCAGCCCTCCTAAGGGCTATTCTTCTCCTCCTGTGAGCTCCCAGCTCCTTGCTCAGGGCTGGGCAGCACCAGTCTGCCATGAGGAGGGAGAACACAGCCAGCAAAGGCTGCTGTTATTATATTTCTCTCAGTGAGTAGCTGATCACTGATGAGTTTGATTACTGGGCTCATTTAAGCTACTTGCTCTGCTCCAAAACCAGCAGTTACCATAAAGTTTTCTAAAATGAATTAGTCTGGGCTATTATTTGTAGCTGGCACAGACAGCCATGATATAAGGTCAAGTCTCTCTGGTGGTGCTTGCTGTGGGAAACAGAAATCCAGAGCTTTCCTGGAAGGGCTTTGGTGGGTTAGCAGCTTTCAAATACCTCTGAGCAACCAACAGCATTTCAAAGGTGCTTCTAACTCCTGAATCAGCATCAACAGCCTTTGGTGGGCCTCCTTTTCCCTTGAGCATTGAGGGACTGAGCAGTGGGACAGTCCTGCCTCGTGGCCTGGCACATCCAGGTCCCAGCAGAAGCATCATCCTCAACCCAGGAACTGGTGGGGTGGGTGGATTTATTGGGTTGAGCCCACTCTTGACCCATTTGATCCTTATTCATACAAAGTTCTTGTTTAAAACCAGCTTCTGGGAGATGGAATATCCTCTCCAGGGTGGGCCAGGAGGAATGTCCTCATGGCTCAAACACCCCCCTTTCTCCTCCTAGGGATGTCTCCTGCTGTTTTACTTCCTAGAGATAGAGACAGGGCACCAGAAGCAATGATTTATGATCAGATTTCCTTGTTGGTACCTGTAGAGCTGTGAGTGCCTGGGAAGAGCTCACTGACAGAAGCACTGGCCCTTACTGCCTCTGGGAAATCCCTTCTCCACCACAGAAAAAGACAAAACAGCAATCCTTATTAAAGGGAAAAAAAACCCCTTAAAATGAATGGCAGTTGCTCTGAAACAGAGCTGGTATTCAGGCCATGTAGGGTAAGATTACCCTGAGTCAGCTTTGAATATAGTTAGCACAGCTTCATTGCTGTGGAATTGATTATCTGGATGGTCTTTTGCACTGGCAGCTGTAACCATAGATCTCAGCTCTTGGCAGAGTTGTAGGAATTCAGCCAGGGAGCAGAGTCTGCCCTGGGGGGGAAAAAAGCCCACGGGGTGGAAAACACCACCCAGATCCCACTGCATGAGACCTGTCTGGGTGGATGCAGATGCTCCCCAAACTCCCTATGGAAAGTCCTACTGTGCCTGCTGTTTTTTGATGTGGTGCCCTCTGGAGATGTGCCTGTGTGTGTATGGATGCGCAGAGCCTGCAGTTGCCAAAAGTGGGAAAAACTGAGATCTCCCAAGCTCATTTTCTTAAATAAAAGTGTCTCAATTCTCTTAACGTCTACGCTCATCTGTAAGAGAGCCTATCAATGGAGCTGATCAGTGGGTTTTCTCAGCCTTGCCAAGGAGTAGCACCGAAAGGAGAAACATCTGAGCCAGTAAAGGACAGTTTATATCTCTGCTGGTTGTAGCTTTTAATCATAAGCAAGCAATAAATGTGTTTATTTAATTCACAGTTTTATGTGCACTTTTAAAAAAAAAAGCAGCACAACTTATACAAAATGTTAACCCAGGAAGAACGTCTTGCTACTAAAAATCTCTCAATACAAAAGGTAGTGTATTAAAAAGTAAAATGCAATATAAAACAGTGTCATGACGAAAAAAATATGCATACTGAAGGGACCAAAACCTTCCTGCAGCTGTGCCCTCCTCAGTACCTTGGAAAAAGGTCCCTGCAGATTAACCCATCCCCCCGGTTTTCATCCAGCCACTTCCCACAGGGAAATATGGTGGTGACACCAGTGGCTGAGTTGGTGATCTCCACCCGTTCCACCAGCCAGCCCGGAGCCAGGCCACTGTTGTCGTGCTCAATCCGGACCTTTTTCAGCTCCCCCATGTCCAGCGTTTCCAGGTAAAACCTGTTGGTTTTACCTCGCTCAAAGAGGTTCCTGAACTTCTGCTTCAGCTGCCGCCTCCCCGAGTCCCCATTCAGGCCGTAGATGGTGATGAACACATTGGCGTCGGTGCCCGCGCCCTTCTCGAAGCCCGTAACCACAATGGTCTCGTATTTGACTGGCACCAAGCTCCGGGCTTTGCTGGCGAAGCTCTCGGTGACCTTGGCACACTCGAAGACTTTGTAGTCTCGCCTCTTGTATCGCAGAGGGATTTTCACGTTGCACCTGAAAAAGTACCTGCAGCGGGAAAATGGGCGGCAGGTTAATGGCATGGGCAGCCGCTTTGTGGGGCAAGTGTTAGAGAGTTGTAAAATCGTTTATGTTGGAAAAGCTCTCTAAGATCATTGAGTCAAACTGCTACCCCAGCACTGCCAAGGCCATCACTGATCCATGTTCTGAAAGTGCCACATCCACATGGCTTTTAAACCCCACCAGGGACTGGGACTCCACCACTGCCCCGGGCAGCTGTGCCAGGGCTGGGCAGCTCCTTGGGTGAAGAAATTTTCCCTAACATCCAATCTAACCTTCCCCTGGCCCATCCTGAGGCCGTTCCCTCTGCTCCTGTCCCTGTTCCCTGGGAGCACAGCCCGACCCCC
>CM031878.1:1659498-1763492 GCA_018697195.1 Certhia americana | reverse complement strand
AGCCCCTTTCCCAGCTCCCTCAGCCCCTCCTGGGGCTCCAGACCCTTGCCCAGCTCCGTTCCCTGCCCTGCACACGCTCCAGCCCCTCGGGGTCTCTCTTGTCCTGAGGGGCCCAGAGCTGTCCCCAGCACTGGAGGTGCCCCAGCAGTGTCGGCACAGGGGACGGGCCCTGCCCTGGGGCCGTGTCACACCATGGCAGTGCCAGCACAGGGGACGGGCCCTGCCCTGGGGCCGTGTCACACCATGGCAGTGCCAGCACAGGGGACCAGGGGACGGGCCCTGCCCTGGGGCTGTGGCCATGCTGTTAGTACAAACATGGAGCCAACAAGTTAGGAAGTGTGCATTCTACTTAACTGCCCAATATTATTAATGCTGTTTCAGCATTTTTCCCTCTATGTGTCAGAACTTGACTATTTCTCTAGAAAGAGAGCCACAATGGAACTTTGCAACTGGAAAAAATCTGACATCTCCCCACACAGCTACAGACACACTGCACATGGGAAGGATCTGTGTGGCTCTTTAGCCTGAGCAACAGCACGTCCAGTTCCAGACCCACCAGGGCAGGGCAAGCAGTCAGATCCAGAGCTAAAGCAGGAAAAAGACATAAAAAAAGGAACAGAAAAGATGGAGGAGGTTCAAATCTCCCCTTTCCTTTCCAGATCACCCGTCTCATCCTTAGCAGGGGAAAAAAAAGAAGTCGGAACATAGAAATGATAGGTACCAGATGCCAACAGCCCTGTCTCTGCATTGCTGTCTCTGGTGATGTGTGGGGAACACCGAACACATCCATAAATTACCTTGTGGCTGGCACTCAGCCAGGGGCTGGAGCGCTTCACTTTTAATGATGTATTTCATTTCCAGTGATGCAGATCAGTTCCAAATGAGCCTTTCCCCCTTCCCCCACCTTCACTGAACTGCTGCAGGTCTTCCTGAATGGAGTGTGGCTGGATTGCAGTGCATGCATGTGTGTAAAATAAACACCTGGAGGAAAGGTTACTGTGACACCAGCTGTATGGTGTTTCTTAAGCATTTCCTATATTCTTGGCATTTTCTGCAGCCAAAGAGAAGCACTCATTCCCTGGAAAGAAGCTTTGTAGATGAGAAATTCCAGGACAAATAAAATTTTGGGCTTAAGGACAGAAAAACTGCATGAGAGTGTGACGGAGAGGACGCCCAGTGCTGCAGATTGATTTCCTCAGCTGTGTAATACCTCCTGGTCTGGAAGTAAAATGGTGCATGCCAACCTTCATGAGGGGCAAAAAAAAAAAAGGTGATCTTTGTAGCACTGGAATGTGCAAGGAAAATCTTTAAATATAATCTTTTCACATACTAAGACGTACTACCAAAAGGAAAAAATTACACTGTAATTCAAAACTTTTGCTGCAACAATCTGATAACTCTTTTAATTTGATCTTTGGCTTGTCTGGATAGGTTTTCTTATATTTGGGATGGGTAATACCTTAAGTGAGAACTCGAGCTCATGGTGCAGTCTCTCCAGTTGCTCATGTGTGCAGCAAGCACCACTGTAAAGTGCTGCATCTGCAGAGCTGGAGCCCTGCTCCAGTGCAACGACAGACTGCAGGCTTTACCCATGCCTTCTGGCTGCCCTCTTTAATTTAAAGTGGCCTTTAAAAAGTGGTATTTTATGAGAGAACCTTTGGCCCCTTCACAGCACATTGTCCCAGTGGTTTCAGCATGCTCCCAAGTGAGTTCAGTGCATGGTTCTGATTGCACAGCTGGATTTTGAGGGTTCCAGGCTTTTCCCCACCAGGAGAAAAGAACATGTTTTAGTATGCAATTGACTGAGTTTTCATTCAGCAAATATTATTAAGGCTCTTCAGCTGGCTGATTAATTTGCTAGGAGAGACTCTTAGCTTCTGGAAAAAAAAAAAAAGCACTACTTCAAGGATTTCTTCTTAAGCACTCAATTGTCTCAGCTGGAACAAACTCCTTGTAGTTAAATTCCTTAGCAGAAATGGAAATATCATGCAGAAGAGAAGAAATCCACAATTAATATTGTGGATTGTTTTACTGAAGTGCAGTTTGTTCTACAAATGGGTGCTCTCCTCTGTTTCTGTGCAGTCCCTGTGGAATCTGCTCCCCTTCCAAAGATGGGACTCAGACCAAAGTGTGTATGACCTGGCCCTGTTCAGGGCTCTTCAGGTTGAGCTGCATGATTGCAGCCTTTCCAGTCATGTGTGGCCTTTTGGGCCAGACCAGAAGGATCTCTTATCCAAACTGAATCAGAGGCTCAGGCTTTGTCCTACTCTCGTTTCTAGGAAATCTTTCACAAGACTTGAAGACCACTCTGTGGTAAATCCTACAAACTCCTTGAATTTCAACCACTCTGCTGATTTTCCATAAGGCGAGACATCAGTTCATCCTTGCTGTGAGATTGCCCCAGATAAGTTGTTTATAAAGTTACCTGCACATGCAAATACCTTCTGTAGCAACTCAGAAATTTTGCAGGTAAGTCAGACAAGGTGGTTCTGAACCTGACACACCAAACTACATATCAGAAAATAAGAATTTCTGTTATTTCTTAAGCCTGAGATGCCTCAGGAGGATGTGTGCAGAACTGCTTAGCTCCCCCATGCCCTCCCAGGGCAGCTCCTTGCAGATGAAAAGGCACTTACTTGTTGCAAAGCTCCATCTCTGTCACAATAATCTCCTGGACATGCCAGAAGACATCAGCTTTTGCAGATGACTTCTTCCCATCTTTTGGGCAGTGACCAACACAGATGGCTGCAATATCACCAACATTCTTTGAAGAAAACTGGAATGTGTCTGTTGCTCCCCTGTAGGAAACAGGGAGCAGTTTCAGCATCCTGGAGGCTGCCAGTGACTTGCCTCATATGGACATTAAGTAATTTGCACATGGCTATGGAAGATAGAAGATAAGCCTTCATTTACAGTCATTTGATTTAACCTACAATCATTCAACACAAAGTATAATTTCCATATTTAAATTTAGTATTTTCTCTGATTAGGGGTGACACTTTAAATTGTTGCCACTAGGACTTTCTAGGATAAACTTGAGCTGTTCCACATACAAAATCAATTTGCCTCATTATAGATAAAGCTAAAGAATGACTAATTTCCCCTCCAGCACTTATTCATTCATTCTTGACAGATACTGTATCTGTTACACATCTACCCACCATAGCTGTTTTAAATTTGCTAGTTGAGCCATCCTTCCTGAAGCTCGGATTGGAAATAGTTCAGAGAAACAATAAAATCACAGAATCTCAGAATGGTTTGGGTTGAAAAATAAATAAATAAATATCATCTAATTCCAAATAAATATCATCTAAATCTAAATATCATCTAATTCCAAACCCCTGGCATGGGCAGACATAATAGGTTTCTCAAATCAGTCAAAGTGTTGAGTGGATCCCTGTTTTGTTCCCTGAGTATCTGCTGCGTTTATTTCCTTGGCCTGGCCCTTGGTCCTTCCAAGGACAGACTGTGCCTTAATGAAGAGTGGTGTCGAACTTCTCCATAGGCACCATCAGCTCAAAAAGCTCCTTCTGATCTTTCATATTTCATGTGGTGTCTCGGACAGTCATATTACATTCCACATAAGCCATAATTTCGCCTTCCTTTACCAGAAAAAAACTTTCCTCCCTGCAAAGCAACAGAACAGCAGCAGCGCCTGTGACTTTGGTGAGGTCCCCATCTCCTAAGGGTGTGCTGTGTCCGTAAACAAGCAGAAAATCCTGCCTACACCTGGAGCACTTTGGTCCCATGTAGGAGACGGAATGTCCCCCATGTTCTGTGGATGTGCCTCCAGCAGGAGACTGATTCCTGCTTTCCTCATGTGACAGTGATCTCGTAGCCTTACCCCCCAGATCCATCTGCAAAGTCAAATCTGAGCAGCTCTGACAACATCTAGCCTCCAACTATTATTACTTTCTCTCTGATTCCCACAGCCAGTGATATACTGTAAAAGGAACTAAAACCACCTCCAGCTTCCTTCTGCTCCTCCCAGCTCAAAAACCACACAACCTCCCTGGGGCTTGCAGGAGCCTCTTTGTATGTGCTGATACAAAAGGCACATACACACACACATACAACATCTATATTTCCTTTCACCAAATGCCTTTTTCTTGTTTCTCCAAAACCTACTCTGTGACTGCCCACCAGAAACTCATGTGGTATCTTCCTTGTAAACTGAGTGGGAAGCCATCAAGCCTTTTGGAAGTGGGATGAGAAGCAGTGTGTCACAAACACAGCTCCCTGTGGCAAGAAGAGGTGGCATTTGTGGAGGACACACATGGTGGGGAGTTCGTTTGACCCACCATCCTGTTTACCTTTCAAATCTCCTTTTTTTTGAAGAATTTTCCATGAGGAATTCCTTTGAGCGGCCCATCTTCCCTTCTAGGATGATCCAGATGTTTTCCTTTGTATCTGCGTCCTCTCTGTCGCTGGTTACTGTGACAATCTCATAGGCTTTAAAGCATAATTAAAACACACGTTAAACAGAAAAGGAAGAGCAGATGGCCTGCAAGATCTCTTCATTTGGCTGTCACTTTGCTTAAAAACCCCTTTCCTAATATTTATCACAACCCACAAGACAGCAAGAATTTGCAAAATAAGGGTGGAAACACATTGAAATCTGTGGAACTTTTGACTTCTAAATGGTTTGGGATAGAATACATGAAAAATACGAGTCCTGTTCAACTGGGTAGCAAAAATAGATGGAGTCATTCTTAGAATCATAGAATATTCTGTGTCAGAAGGACACACAAGGATGATTGAGGTTTATCTTGAACAAGCTCTGTGTAGCTCCATGCTGTGCTAACCACTTCATCTGAAACACAGCCTAAACCCTCCATTTTTTTTTTTCTTTTTTTGTGCCACTGTTCCTAGCAGAGTGAGGGTGTCTGTGCACCCAACAGGACATGCTCAGATGCTGTGCCAGCCTGTAAGTACCCAAAATGGCCCTCACGAGGCAGATTTTTTTTTCAGGGGCAGAGAACAACCACAGTGAAGGGATGTGATTATTGTCTCTCCAGGATTCTCCTGAAGAAGAGCACTGGTGCAGGGTTCTTGGGATGGTCTCTGCATATCATCAGTGTGGTTAAGTAACTGTTGTTGGCTGAATCACCCACCACAGCAGGCACCAGTGTAATTACCTTTGGCCCAGTGGGGTTACCAGCCCAGTGTTAAGCTCAGCTGTCATGTTCAGCTGGGACACTTAAGGTCATAGCCCAGAACCAGTTAAAGAGGAAGCTGGAGCAATGTTACTTACCAAGCTTTAAGGACTGAACTTATTTTCCACCTCAAAGACTCAAGCACATTACTTCTAATGAGATCATATGCATGTTTTCTCATGGCTTACTGATAGACTAAACCACTGCAGATGGGTTCAACCCAGAAGGAGATCTTTTTCTTACTCACAAATCCTGTTTTGTTTCTTTCTTATCACAGAATAGCTCAATTGAACTGAAACATTCATGAAATAACCTCTAAAGCGTGCATGGGAACCTCCAGCTTGCAGGAGATGTGGTCCTGTGACCTCTGAGGTCCCTCAGGAAATGACACAAGAGCACTCCAGACTCACCAGTCCGTTCCTTCAGTTCCAGGATGTCATTATTGGCACAGGCCAGCTCCCTGATGAGCTGCCCATCGTCTTCACCTTTAGCCAGCCAGCGATCACACTGGAAGCGAAATGTCTTGTCCATGGCAGAGTCCATCACATCAATATATTCCAAGTGCCAGCCTGGGGCAATTCCTAGTAAAAGAACAAAAATAAAAAAGGCCTAGATGTTTGCAGATGGGAAGTGAGGTACCTTTACTTGGTAGTTCAGTGTTGTTTCTCTAAATCATGGAATTGAGGAATGGTTCCAGTTGGAAGGGACCTTTAAAGCTCAACTCTCCTGCCACAGGCAGGGACACCTTCCACTATCCCAGGCTGCTCCACGCCCTGTCCATCCTGGTCTTGGACACTTCCAGGCATGGGGCAGCCACAGCTTCTCTTGGCAATCTGTGCTAGAGCCTCACCACCTTCATTGTAAAAAATTTCTTCCTTTACATATCTAATCTAAATTGACACTCTTCTGGTTTTAAACCATCCCCTTTGCTGGGTTGCAGCAGGCCTTGCTAAAATATTTGTCCCCATCTTTCTTATAAGCAGTAAGGCAGGGGCTCTAAGGTCTCTTTGGATTTGAAGTTAGAATGCAAAGTGCAACTTCCTCCTTTGGCCCTGCCAGCCAGCACATGCAAGAAAACTGCCCATCCATGCCAAGCAACATTAATTAATGAGTGCTGGGACTGGATATGAAAACAGGATGGAGTAAAGTGATGGATGTTCAAGCACGGATGACCAAATCACTTTACATTTCCCTGAGGAGCTGCAGCACCTTCCTAGCTTGCTACCTTGTTTGTTCGGTTTGGGTTTTTTTTTTTTCCCATTGGAAAAGCAACTTGAAAATGAAGAATAGAGCATTTGAGAATGTTTACCAGATTCCTGTGTTAAAATCACAGAAGCACTTGTTGACCTCGGTGGAGATGGGAGGTTCTGAGAGTTTTACTTTTAAGTCCTGCTATTAGTCAGACAAAAATAGTTATGTTCATGGTGAGACATCTCTGCTCACTTATTATGTACATCCTGGAGAGATTAAACAGCTCTTGCTCTTCCAGGAATTCACTGCCGTGTGCCTATTTCCTTTGTTTGCAAAAATTATCCTCATTTTCCTTGAATAGAAAATGATGGCACATTTTTGAGTTATGTCAACAAGTTGCCCTTCTCCTGTGGACTGTGAGCCTCCACACCATGTGCTGGCAGTTCCCTACCAGCCTCACAACCATTGCTTTGGCTTCCTGAACCTTCTCCAAGTTAGGAAATTAAACCGTGCACTATGGAGCACAGACCTCATCCAACAGCACCATTCACCCCTTAAATTTCTGGGGCACAGAACTGCAAAGTCATTGTGCCTGGAAGGTTCACCTGTAGAACATCTTGCTTAGAGAAAACTCAGCTAAGCAGGTTCCTCAGGGCTGTGTGTGGCCAGGTATTTAATATCACCAAAGATGGAGGTTCCACAACCTCTCTGGGTGGCCTGTGCCAGAGTTTGATTACCCATGCAGAGAAAAAACCAGCTTTTTTTTCTTATTTTAAATGGAATTTCCTGTATTTCAGTTTGAGCATATTCATTCTTGTCCTGTCACTGGGCACAGGTGAGAAGAGTTTGGTTCCATCTGCTTTAATATTACAGGTTGTTCAGAGAAGCTGTGGCTGCTCCTGGATTTCTGGAAGTGTTCTAGGCCAGGCTGGATGGGGCTTGGATCAACCTGGGATAGTTGAATGCGTCCCTGCCCATGGCGGGGGTTGGGACACAGTTGTCTTTAAGGTCTCTTTCAGCTGAAACCATTCTGCTATTCTACAATTCTGTGGAGTTTTCCAGGACTCCCACTGTGATTTAACTGGAGCAACTTGCTCTTTGGGGCTGTTTTGGAAATTTATTCTACACATGTTGGCAGTGTCAGCTGTTAATCTTTCGGTAGGATCTTTTCCATTTAAGTTCAATGAACATCTCTGCAGGATATTCAGGAGGCAGCTCTGCTTCCATCAAAACTTCACTAACAACAACAGTACAGCATGAAAGAAAGAAAACATGCCTTCCTTCAGCAGTGGGAGATGGCAATGCCTGCAGACCAGGATGGAATAAATTGTTGAACTCAGCCCAGCTGCCAGCAGTGAACAGGATGGTGGGGTCAGAGCAAAGCAGCAGTACTAAAAAAGAGGCTGGGTGAGATGCACATGCCCTCCTCCCTCTTCTCCAGACTGGTGCCAGCAACCACAATTACTAAGAAGCTGCAACAAAATCCTGCATAAGGCAGAGATGGGACAGACCTGACTTTCCTGCAGGTGTTGAGGACAAAGCCAGCTCCTCCCCACAAAGATGCTTTTATCAGCTCTGGGCTATTTAAAGAGCAAGAGGTGAGCTCTGTCAGGGATCAGCATTGAAAAGCAAATGCCAACAGGGTATCCCTTATAGTACAGGGGTACATAAATCAAAGAGCTAGATGGACAGTCTTTGAAAAATGGTACAACTGCCGCTAAACATCCTCCTGTCTGCTTTAAGGAAAAAAACATTTCTCTTCCCTCCCATTAGAATTTGCCTTTTTCTCATTTTCATTCCTGATCGTTAGTGACTAAATTAGATTATTAGACCTGTGCAAGAATCCCTAAATGTTTTTCATTTCTAGGAAAAATAGCTCACCCCAGGTGAAATCTGTACTGGATATATCAATAGCAGCACATCTCCCCACCCCATCCATGTTCCATGGTGCCAGGAGTAGTGTCACATCAAGGTTTTCATTGCCACAGCATTAAACCCCATTTAAAAGCTGCTGTGGAAATGGAAGGGTTGGTTCATGTCTGAAAAATGAATCCTGCTCTACCAGAAAAGGTATTGTTTTGTTTTTTTTTTGTTTTAGAGTGGGAAAGTATATATATAAAATTCCTTTTTGCATTAGTATGGAAAAGAAAATGGAAAGGCCAGTGGTGCATAGAGTCTAAATCTGAGACTTTCCCTCTGCTGGGTTGGCTCTATGCGCTGGGCATCATGTCAGCAGAAGGAGAATAAATCATGTTTGCAGAACTACTTTCCAGGTCATGAAATCCTGGTTTCAGGCTATTATCCCATTTACCCCTTGTGTTCCTCTGTGACTTTTGCAATGGCCTCAGAGACTCTACAGCACCTAATCAATGATTGGAAGGGAAACTCCTACCCCAGTCACCAAATCCTCAGCCCAAGTTGGTTTATAGAGCAGCATAGGTGAAAGAGGAAGAGGAGCCAGAAAGGTGATGTGAATATAGAAGGGCGAAAGGGCTTTCCCAAATCCTGACCAGTGCTCGCACAGCCTGGCTGTAAGGAGAAACTGAAGGATCTCTGCAGCAACGGCTCATCAGCCTTTCCCCTGGACACTGTCCCTGATTCTGATCCACTGTGAGAGCCAGAGCTGCTCCAGCACTCAGCTCTGGGTGTTTTCAGGACAACCAGAGCAGACCTGCTTGTATCCTGTTGGCACCTCAAGCAACAGTACCAGGAAAACAGGGGATCAGGAAAACAACGCCTGCACAAGTTTCTGCAATGACCCAAGTATACAAACCAGAACCACTACATTTGCCTCCATTAATGCTTTGGGGCAGAAAAGGGAAGAAATAACTCGTATCTGAGTAGTTCCTGCCCAATTATTCAGCCCTTGGACTTTAAAATAATTTGGTGAGCACTATGCCTTTGTCAAAGGTCCCCTACCAAACACCAAAACAAGTGTTAAACATTTGTAACAAAAGGTATGTCACCCCAGGCCTCATTTTGCTGCCATTGAAATCCCCAGCAACAAACCTGCCTTAACAAAACCCATGGCAGTTCCACATAGGCTCCTTAATGGTCTGCAGCTGGAAGTGACATTTTCAATAGCATGCAAAACATTTCAAATGTAATTAGAGGAAGAGGAGAGCTTTGGGGAAAAAAGAATCACTTTGCTTGCTTGAGTCTGTATAATTTAGTGTGATGTAGGGAAATGTGTTTTGTTCCCCAAATGACCTTATCCAAAAGAGCAGTCATTTATCCCATTTATCCTCTTTCCAAGCTGGCCACTGGGTGATACTGGGCAAGGACCCCCTGTGTAGAGCTGGAAGGCCCTCACAGGACCTTCCTTCCTTTTCCCCAGGTGATGCTGGAGGTCTGTGCTTTCCTGACATTGGACAGGTTGGATTCTAAGCTCCTTGCCACCCATTTCTGCAGTGATTAACACAATTGAGCCTGACTGTAGAAGCGGTAGATGAAACACAGGTAATGACATTATTGCCTCATTTAACTAAAACCCCAGCCTGCAGCACCGGGAGCTTCCTGAGCCACTCTCAGGAACAGCCACGACTTGCCTGTACTCATCCTTAAAACACCAAGCCATTCTGACACCTGCAGAAACATGGGAAGATGGGAGAAAAAACATGGGGTGAGACAAGTGTGGTGGGTTCACTTCTCACCAGGCACCTGATCCCTGGCCTTGCTTTTGTGAATATTAACTATTCCTTGCAAAGAAAGAGCTGGTGGGATCAAATCTGCTGGCAGAACCACTTCCATGCTTGGATGCACACACATCCACAGAAGTTTCCACTTTTTGCAGTCATATTCATTGACTATCCTCTCTATTTTTCTGTAGCATATCCCTTCTGGTTTGGTTTTGGAAACAGCTGATGTCTGATCAAGGATAATAGTAGTCATTACTGGTGCTTATGTTTCCACAGGAGTAAAAAATCCCTCCTGCTAGGGACATTGACTGCTCAAGGGCCAGTGAAGAATTGCAGCTGCCAAACTATTCACAACCACCAACCAGCACTGCTCAGCCCCTTAACTGCATTTTTTATTTATTCATTTTTAAAATTTTCACGTTCTCTGAAACATGAAGTAACTGCCATAGCACAGACAGCTCATCAGGCTCATATCCTCTAACATTTTTTTTGTCCCTTGTGTGGTTAGGTGAGCATCCATCCCTTAACCCCACCTCATGAGGCATCACCCAGAAAGTGGTGGGAGTTTTGATAGTGGCATCCAATTGCTAGAAGTGGAGCGTTAATTGTGAGGTGTTAAAATCATAGCACCGAGCTGTGCATCAGTACATCTCAAAACACTCTAAGAAGGTGAATAATTTTTATCCCTAATTTACATAATTGAAAATGAGGCACAGGGATGCGATTTACGCAAGGTCATTCAGCAAGCCAGTGGCAGAATAAAAATAGATCCATTTTGTGTGTCTCTCCTTTAAGATCATGTTAATTCTCACCGCAACATTTCTCATCAGGGCAGACCATCAATGCAAAAAAACTCTCACAATCCTTGAGAAAGCAGAAGGTTAACACTTGGGATAGTTTTAGAAAATAGGTGCCCTTCCCCCTTCTCCCCCCACCTTCCCTTGTTGTCTCTGCATCTTGCTCAGTCCAGGATTTGACTCAGGTCGAAACCACCCATAAATTACCCTCAGACACACCCCACTCCTCCAGCCCTCACATCTTACAGATAAACTACTCCTGTGCAAAAGCACTTAACAGCTCAGACTGGAGATGGAACAATTTCTCAGATTATATTCTTGTGATTGAAGGAAATTTTGTATTTTATTGAGGAATACTTGAAGCAAAAGCTTTTAACAAGGATGCAGGATAATTTGTCCCCCAGAGGAGCAAAGGAGCCCTGTAGAAAAGAGAAGCTTTTACAGAAATAATAATTCTAAGGCTATATCTGTCCTTTTGGGCTCCTTTTGAAAGTTTCTGCAATTCACGAGATTGGAAAGGAATGAATGCACAAGGTCAACACCAAAGTCTTCGTGTTCTCTGTGGGTCTGCTCTTTTAATTCCTTATATCTTTTTTTCTGCTTCATGTCTCTTCTGGACTGTGATACCTTGGCAATATCTCTTGGTTAAGCTGTAACTCCTATAGCACAGAATCATGGAAGGGTTTAGGGTGGATGAGAGATTAAAACTCATCCATTCCACCCCTACCATGGCAGGGACACCTTCCACTATCTAAGGCTGCTCCAAGCTTTGTCCAACCTGACCTTGGACACTTCCATGGGTGAGGCAGCCACAGTTTGTCTGTGCCAGGGACTCATAATCCTCACAGGGGTGAAATCCTTATCTTTGTGATAACACTGTTGGGCAAAAAAAACCTGGTGTTGAAGAGAGGGGAAGGTGCAAGACATATGAGAGGGGGCTCTGTGGGTCGGTGCTGGGATCTCCCAAGGTGCTGAGGCCAGATTTGGACAATTTGAAGGACTAATGAGCCATGGAACAGTTGCTGGCATGCTGCAAGTCTGAAGATTGCACCCCCACTAAGCCTTGAGTTGTAGACTTGGATGCATCCAGAAAGACGTGCAGGAATTGGCATTGCCTTCCTCTGTACTGAGCCACCAACAAAACAGGGAGTATGATGGACTCTCCTCTCCTTGGGCAGTTTTACACATCTATTTCTCTTCCTCTCGCTTTTTATTTAAAGCAGAAACTCCTCAACAAATCTGCCCCAAGGATCAGCAGAGTTTATGAGGCAACAGTCAATAGCTGAGAGGGAGGGCTTAGAAAAGCCCTTCGCAGGCCTGATAGCTGAGTAAATCCTTACAAAGGGCTAAAAAAAGACAGTTCTTCAGTTTTTTAAAAAAAAATAATTTATGGTCTACAAGTGCCCCAAAGGTTTGGAATCATGTCCATGAATTGCAGAAACAGACCTCTGGAATAGCTGTGTACTGTGAGTTCAAGGCCTGGGCAATTTAACATCTGAGTCAAGATACTGCTCCTGGAAAAGGTAGTTCCTTCAAGAAAAAGAAAAGGAAAACTGAGGGTATATAAATTGTTTTGACTTGAGTCCAAAGCAAAAAGGGAATAAGATATTTTCTCTTTTGGAAGAGCCACCCAAAAGGAGTCTCTGGGGCAGTTAGGGTATTTAAAACTCTGCCAGACAATGTCAGAGCAGTTGGTGAATTGAGAGAAAAGCCTTGTTAAGGCAAAGAAGAAGTTTGGTTCCGTAACCTTGGTATTTACTTTTGTCTTTGTTCCTACAACACAGAAAAGTCTGGTTTATCCATAATTAGACTCTTCCTGGCTCCCCTTGGTTGATGGCAACTGAGATAATAAAGAATCTGAAATTAATTACTTTAGACAGACTGCTTATCACCTGGGTTTAAATCTACTCAGGCAGATGAGGGAGCTAAGTCAAGATTTCCCATACCTCCTTGTTTCATGCAGAAAAAGGTAACAACAATAAAAACCCCCAAACAACATATAAAAGGAGAAAAGAATGGCTTTTTCTAGGTAAATAGTTCTCTTACTGAGATACTGAGAAACTTTCATTCATTCTTCCAGAATGGTGATTTAGTCCTTACAGCAGACAAAAAAAAAAACCATATCAAGGCCTATATTTAGAAAGCCAGCATTTCTACAGACCTACAGATACTGATCTTGCATAAATGTAGAAGTAAATGAACTGAGATATGAGAAAATACATAGTGCCTATCTGAGATCAGAAGATGGGGAGTCTGGAAGTGATTAAATTTGCTCAGGGAGTCTAAATATATTAGGTTGAACATCAGTATCTCAAAGTAAACAGGGGCAAGATAAAAAGACATGGAGCAAAATTAAAACTAAATTTCATTCACGTCACTTTGCTGTTACCAGAATCTCACTGGTGAGATCTAAAAAAATCAGGAACAAGTTCCTTGAAATTGCAGTTGTGAAGTCTTTAAACTGCCTGTTTTAAAATGAGCAACAACTTCCTCCCTAATCATTTCTACTGAAGTTAGAGAAATTAGATGGGGTCTTCATTCCTCCTTTATGTCTCATACAGAGATGTCACTCAGCAGTTCTTGTGGGGAAAATGGCGTTTAAAAGCATTAAACTGGGACCATAAAACTGGTGTGCTTTTCCAGAGGATGAAAACACAGTGTTTGCAATTTAAAGACCTTCTGATAGTTTTGCCATGGCAATTACTGTCTCTTCAGCTCTGAGCACCCCACTGTAGTCAAATTTCAGTGAAAGGATACAAAAGTGGGATGAAAACTGGGAGCAAAGCCACTGCAGCAAGGCTTCAGCAAGGGAGAAGGATGCTGAGCTGTGGTTCATGGCACAGTGAACACAGTGGGCAAGGCATTTAAATGTATTTTATCCTGAAATACAGGCAGGCAGTTGGCATCTTGATATGACAAGGAAAAAGAAGACTTTTGATGGTTAGTATTTCTCCTAACTAACCTTGATAGGGCACCTAACGTGTTTTCATTGACCCCAGGTATCACGAGGACAGGGAGCTGCTGGAGCCAGCCCAGAGGAGGCCACGGAGCTGCTGCCAGGGCTGGAGCCCCTGTGCTCTGGAGCCAGCCTGGCAGAGCTGGGGGTGCTCCCCTGCACAAGAGAAGGCTGCAGGGAGAGCTGCCAGCCCCTGGCAGGGCCTAAAGGGGCTCCAGGAGAGCTGCACAGGCACTGGGGACAAGGGCTGCAGGGACAGCAGCCAGGGAATGGCTTGCCAGTGCCAGAGGGCAGGCACAGCTGGGCTATTGGGCAGGAATTGCTGTCTGGGAGGGTGGGCAGGCCCTGGCACAGGGTGCCCAGAGCAGCTGGAGCTGTCCCTGGATCTCTGGAAATGTCCCAGGACAGGTTGGACAGGGCTTGGAGCCCCTTGGGACAGTGGGAGGTGTCCCTGCCCATGGGAGGGGGTGGAATGATTTGATCTTTAAGGTCTCTTCCATCCCAAACCATTCTGTGATTCTGTGTTTCTGTGATTGAGACTGATAATTTAGAAGATAAGGAAAACAACATCATGTAAGCTCCACATATTCAGGACTTGAGGAGCCATGGGGTAGGCCATTTAGTTAAAAAAAGCCAGAAGAGAGGTAAAGAAAGAATGATCAACATCTGAAGCCTCAGAGTAGTGGTAAATACAACACATTTTTATTTAATACCCAAAGTCCCTCATGCATCTGACAAAAAACATACTTGACCCCTGACTCTACTACTCATTTAAAAGAAATAGAGCCAGGAATCTCTAGGCAGTGCCACAGCCAATTTATATAAATTATATATAGGAAGCAGGCATATATTCAAAGGATAGCTATATACTGGGATCTCAGCAGTAATAAATACTCTAGCCACCCAACAAACTGTCATGCTGAATTGTGTGAAGTTTCAGATAGGAGATGCCTTTCACATGACTAATGCAAGAACAATGTAGACAACATATGTTATGATTTAAACAACAGTTTTCCTTCTTTCTGTGGGGAAAAGCAAGTACATCTTTGCTGAACAAAACGTGAGCATGGTGTTTTTCCAAGGCTAAAATTAACCTTGCTCTCAGCCAGGTCCAGTAAGAGCCAGTATTTATAAGTGGAAACCAGTGTTATGAGGAAATAAGGAAAGATAATATGAGGTTGCCATGTGCATTTATATACATATTTCAGGTTCTAGACACCCAGCTTAGTCTTTTAGCTGACTTGTGGTGGCTATCTGTGTACACATTCTTAGCCCAGAGCAAATTTCAACTAATTGAGCCTATTTACTGCTTAGCCTAAGGCTAAACTCTGTTACCTCCCTTTGCCACCAACCAGCTGCACACAGCCAGCAATTACCAGCTTGTGTCAGCAGCATCATCAGTGGCACTGAGAAGGTGAACGGTGATCACTTGTGGAGGAAGCAAAAGGCAACAAAACCCTCCTGGATTAACAGGATTTGCTCGTCATGTGGCAGGCAACAGACTCGTGGGACTCACTGACACAGGATGTGTGGGTGCAAATGTCTCCCAGAGGGCCTGGGCAAGATCCTGAATGAGAAAATTCACTGGAAATTATTTAATAGACAAAAATGATATCCAGTTCAGGAAATGCCCTGAGCAATTCATCATGCAAAACACAGAGGATTGTGAAAGGATTACACAAGCTTGCTTAGCCTGTCCTCTTCCTCAGGCACCCAGTGGTGCTGCTGTTGGAAAGAGCTGCTGGGCTCTACAGACCCTCAACCTGATCCAGCTCTCACCTTCCTGCATCCCAGTCTGTCCATGTGCCTGAGCCCTAAGGACCAGCTTTGCTCTGGTGGGCGAATTTCATCCTGTTGGCATGGCCAGTCACCAGGCCATGGCCAGGGAGCCATGATGCCACTTGGGGAAAAAGTTCTCTTAGCATGCATTTTATCTGGTAATAGCTTTGAAAGCAAATCTGCAAGTCCTTGTTGATTTCTTGGTGGTATCAGAAGGATGGCTGAACTGCTCTTGGAACTGCCAAAAAGCCTGTTTACTGAGCTAAAACTCTCATTCAATAGCCCTTTCCATATCTACATCTAAACTGCAGATCTAAGGAATTAGTGTCTTGGCAAAGTAATCAGGTGAAAGCAGCTCCCTTACTGCGTTCAGCACCAGCTATATAACATGATATTATAGAGTTTAATCAACTAAATTGTGCTGTGTTATGGGAGTGATAAATATGAGCTCAGAGCTTACAGTGCCTGGGAATAAACAATCATGTTGGGTGGATGTATGTCCCATATTTCACAGCAGACAGAGGCTACCATTAGATGTGTTTTTTTTTTCGCTTTTGAAGACTTTCCAATGGGAAAGTCTAATCCAGAGATAACATCTTTTATTAATAGAGCGTGACATGCAGCCTTCCCCATCTGCCACAACTTGGAGTAGTTGAGAGGATGGTGGCCAGGTCACATCAATACTGCCATGAAACCCATCCTAGCCATAAACCAGCTGCCTCAGTACAACCAGGTAATGGCTGGGTAGTTCTGCTGCCATTCCTCCCCAGAGTGTGATAAATATTACTGCCAAACAGCTTTATTAAGAGTGACTCAGGTGAGCCTGTGGGAGCTATGGAGCTTCACCTTTGGGCTGCAGCAAGGCCTGGCCACTCTTGAGCAAGCCATTGCTAATGCAGTATAATCTCTGTTGCATGAGGATGGGGTGGGATGAGATGTCACCACAGCAGTGTTAAGTGATGGATTTCTTACAAGATACTGCTTGGTGCCTGAATGACAACACAAATGACTATGACAGTCGCAATGAGCTCTGCTCTGCTGTTTGTGACACCAGTCAGGGTGTCCAGCAGCAGGGAAATGTCAGAACCTCTCTCAGCAGCCCGCTGTGTGCTCACTGGCTGATGCAGTGATCATAATAAAGCCAGACATAGATCTTTATTTCTGACTTCTAAGGCTCGCTGTGCTGTGCCAGGCTGCATTTCCCCGCGTGTCTGTGTCAGGCTGGGAACATTAAACTGCTCTGGGAGCACCATGCTGGCCTGTGTGAGAGATATTGCATGGATGGAGTCAGTGGGTTGGGATGACGGGGTGGCTTTGCTCTGGGGGAGGCATCCCCAGTGCTGCAAATGTGGCTGGAAGCTCAGACTGAAGCTGGGGACCTGCTGCAGCAGAAGCCAGGGAGGGGGTCACCTGCATGAAGGGGGATGTACTAGATAGGGAAGCTGAGACACAGGATCTGGACAAAATCCAGGTAATTTTCCCAGCCCGAAGCAGTGCTGGGGACTCTGCACTCAGCCTGCCTTGTGTCTGTGTGTTTCCTCAAGTGAAAACATCCCGAAGTCTCCCACCACCCCTGTCACTGCCCTGACCTTTGTTGTCATGCCAGATGCGCACTTTGCAGAGGTCTCCCAGGCTCAGCATTTCAGAGAAGCTGAATTCATCCAGCTGGTTCCTCTCAAACTTGTTAGACTTGTTGGACTCCTTCAGAGGCAGGGTGCCGCTGTCCCCATACTCCCCAAACAGGATCAAGGACACATTGGCATCGGTGCCAGCTCCTGGAAGGAGAGAACAGAGGAAAATGCAATGGGAAAATACCCTGCCAGGTTGGGCTGGCTCCCAGCCCCCAGTTACATGGGGAGGCAGTAAAGGCAGGCTGGAAGAGGCAGCAGGGGTGCTTATGTTTCTCTTCTGGGCACCACCAAGACATTTCAGTGAATTCATGCAGGATGCTGCAGGGAAGACAAACAGCACTTCCCATCCATCCCACAAATGCAGCTGGATGCTTTTCCCTGGCACTTGAAGCGTAGTGACAGTGGTGATGGCAGTGCTCCAAGGAAGCAGAAATTTCTGTCCCTGATGGAGGATTGTCCATCACAATGCTCTGCAGGGGAAGTCAGGATAGTAACTCCATTTTTCTGAGGTAGCTTGAGAAATGACGTGACTTACCCAGCAGAATCCAGCAATCTACTGAGTGTTAAAGAATATACTTTATAACTTTCTAGCTACAAAGTGTTGTCTTGGGCTTTCCAGTGAAGTACAGTCCCTTTTCCACACTCAGTCATTCCCTCCTGCAGTCCCACAATCTTGTCCAAGTAATTATGGCACCCTGGATCCTTCACCTGGGGTCTGTTCCCTACTGCTCTCCCAGTGTTGGATGGTATACAGGGATTTCAGTCACATACAGATCATCAACTAAGTCACTGCAGCATCTCATGACCCGCTTCTCTCAACACCCAACAGATCTTCCTTCTATAATGCTCTTTCTCAAAATATTGTCCACACAGCAATTAATTGAATTAAAAGTCCCAGTTTCTCATGTAACAGTTTGCCCTAACAACTCCCACCTTCTTATTGTGTATATGCTAAGAAATTAAAAAAAAAATTCCAAGATGGTCTTTATTACTTGATATTTAGTGGCATTTGTCCTCTACTGTCCATATTTTGCCAAAGGAAACAGCCATGCTGTTTTTCTGACTTTTGGGGAGTTCAAGGGCAAACCACCACCTGCAGTGATCTTACATTTTAGCTGTAAGTGTTACATTTTCACCTGGCACTGTTTATAATTTGACCAAAACAATTGCATTTTAATTTTGGTGCCATAACATAAAAGCAGATTCGTGGAGAGAAATGACACATGGGTAGACTGTCATTGCTGTCAGAACCTTGGCCAGAAGCAAGGCCCTTAAATTTTGGAAAAGGAAGACGAGACCATCAAGCTCAAATCTGCCTGACAAAGAAACTCAGCGTCTGCTGCCCTCGTTAGGATAGCCCAGCTTTGATAGCCTAACCTCCTGCCAGGCCCTTTCTTACACAAGAAGTATCACAAATCCACTTTGAGCCACACAGACAGTATTTCCCACAGCTCCATTCAAACACAACGCAGAGACAAAGTTAGGGAGATTGTAAACTTCTGGGGAAAGGTCCCACTTCCACAGGATTATTACTTGAATACAGAAGTTAGGAAGAAACCAATGACTGTTTGTATGGAAGGACTGGAAAAAGTATTGCTAGAAGAGAAAGAGGAGAGAAAGAGTCATAAAGAGGAAAGGCAGAGCAACTTTGGTCTATGTGAGATGCTGCCCATGTTAAATTTGGGCTAATTTTCAACAGTTCCCTGGGAAGGGTTTAAGTTGGAAGAGAAGGTGTCAGGGATCCAGGCAGTTCATCTGGCAGTACTTTTTATGACCCCAAAGCTTGCTGAGGTGAGGAACAAAGCAAACTGAAGTCCATTTCCTTGCAAGGAGCAGGCTCCTAATTAATGCCAGGTCTCAAAAAGCACAGAACCAACTGTTTCTTAGCAAAACTGTCCCTGCAGGAAGAAGCTTATGAAGGTCTCATGCTGTGACATTTCCCTCACATGCAATTAGCAGGAGATGGGAAAGTAAAAAAACCAGAAATGTTAAATCAATGTACATTTCACTTATTTGGGTTTCTGATATTTTTGTTGTTGTTTTTGCCAGTTCCAGGAAACTGTCAGGCACATTTAGGAACTGTAAAAATCTTGACAAATGAAGAGATGAGGGTACTGTGGTTGCACCAGCCTTAACTGGTGATGAGTGCAATACCTCATCATAGATTGGTACTGGGATCTGCAGAGCTGAGCTGAACATCATCAACACCCTAAACAATGGCAGAGTGTTTCTTCAGCAGATTTCCAGCCAAGAGTAGATTTGTATGAGTGACTGACATGCTGAATGCCAGAATTCCAACCCAGATGGATCTTGAGAAACTCGAGAACTGGACAAGCAGAAATCCCATGGAATTCAGCAAGGAGAAATGCAAAGTCTTCAGACTGGGTTGGAATAAACCTCGCACATGCTGGGAAGTTGAAGATGACCCAGAGTTTACAGCAGTACCATTAATTTTCTGATTGTACCCAAGCAAGAAAAAAGTTTCCTGTGTTCAGTGCAAAACACCAGTTTGAATTTCTGGGCTGTCTCAAGGCACAGAGAAGAGCTCAGAGGATGGCTACTAAGATGGGCAAGAGCTGGGACACACCATTGTGAGGAGAAGCCCTGAGAGGAGCTGGGGCAGTTGCACAAGGGCTCCTTGTGCAGAGACAGTGGTGATGATGACAGGGCCATGTACTGTGTCACATCATACCCCACAAAACCACAGCCACAGGTGGCTGGGAATGGGGAAAAACCAAGTTTCTCAGGAGTATGGTGCAGATCAGGGTGCAGATGGCTGGGGAGGTGATGGCATAACCATTCCTGGAGGTATCCAGTGTTTGGCTGGGCACTCTTAGCTGGAATGATCTGGAGCTGGCAACAGTCCTCTGAGCAGGAAAACAGATGAAATAACCTCCAGAGGACCCTCTCAACAGAAATCTCTGTGATTATATGATTCTTACTGAGCAGATGCTTCATTTTTAAACAAACTCTGGGCTTGAGTCACAGCCTTCTGAGGCCAAAGAATGTCTTTCTTTTGACATAAAAGAGACCTATATAAGGCACTAGGAACTGACACCAACTGTCCTAAATTATGTAATTTGTAGGTTGGAACTGAGTTGACAACATCCTAATTAATCTTATAACAGCAGAGATAAGAACCTTCTGCTTCATTAATGCTTGGAAAATGAGAAAGCAGTATTTGTTCTCTCCATCTTTACAGCATTTACATGTATATGATGCCTGCACAGAGAAAGTGAAAATTAACCAGCCAAAGGACATTTTTGTGCCTCAGCAAGAGCCATCAGGTGGTCTGGCTCTACTGCATCGATGTCTATGGGTCCTGTCTTTAAGAAAAACAGATTGTGCTTTACATCTGATATCAAGACCTTGATTTTAACCCAAGATTACCCACCTGACTTGGGAGGTGTATGCCCTAACAACCTCTTCTTCTCTATGTGTAGTCTGAGAGGCATCTGAGGTACTGCTGGTGGTGGAAAAGAGGTGGTTTGAGTTTTGCAGCAGCAGAGTCATTCCCAGTTGCAAACCTGAAAAATTTTCACTGAAGTGGAGTGACCTTGTGGAAGACAAACTGTAACTCAGAAGTTTCTTTGAGGAAAATGTAAAACAAGGCTGTTGTTAATCATGTGTGTGTGGTGGGGGAGGAAATAGCTTATGCTTTCTAGTTTGCTGCAGAATCTTCTTTGTGGGATTCATTTTCCCTAACTTCAGCTATCTAACCTAACTTAATCTTGAGGTCTCTGTCAGAATCTGGTGAAGAAAAACTCAAGAGGCAGAGACCCTCAGGAGAGTTATCCAAACCACTGATGAAGACTTCTCTCCCAGGTGAATTGATCAGAGTCAGTCTGGACTAGGAGAAACTAAAATCAGAAATAAAATTTTTCAGAGAATGGCAAATAGGCAAGATTATTTTGCCTGCTTTTATTTATTTATTATTTTTTTTCTTTCGGTGACCCTTATGGGCTGGAAAGTTGAAAGCCATAGCAAAGAAAAACTTTATACCTAGAAATAAACACATTTGATTCCAGTCCTTGTGCAGTATTGCTGCTCCTCGACAATGTCAGTGTGGCAGGAGATGATATAACATGCTTAAACATCACCAAGGAAAAAATGTCTTTCTTCCTGAATTGGTCCAACCAGGAGTAATTGTGGAATACATAATGATCAAAAAGGGGAGATGGTTCATGACTTGCACCTGCTTTAGATAAGCTGGATAAAGTTCAGCATTATGTCAGTGAGCTGTGTGATCTAATCACAAACAGACTCTCTGAAACCTCTCTGTAATCTGCTCTTTCCTACTGGTTGTCGCTGTTCATAATGAAATAAAATGTTTCTTCATTAATACCCGTCATCCTTCATTCAACGGGAAGGGCAGAACTGTCTGCTGCTGCTGTCATTTTCTATTCTCCTCTCATTTCTATTTCCATTGCCTTTGTGAGTTAGGGCTGGTTTTCACACAAAGGTCACAGAAAGATCTACCATTATATTAGATGGATGGCCGGATACATAAACAAATCTTCCTCTCTCTCCCTCTCTCTTTTGTTTTTTCGTATTTCACTACATGTTTGTCAGACAAGCAGCTGGCAGAGAAGATAGATAAGAAGTGGTGAGGTGGCACGAAGATGCTCTGCCAGAGAAATTTTGATATTCTTAGATCTAACCTTAGAAGCTGCATAAATTACTGCTGATAAAACCAGGGAAAAAAAAAAAAAAAAAAAAGAAAAGAAGCAACAAAGAAAAGATATTTAGAGGTCAGTAGTTGGTTATGTGCACTTGGTGTGACAGAATCTCATTTGAGGACCAACCTTTGAAACAAGGTGTCTTCAAGCAATGTCTGGTTTGCCCCATTTTGGCATGATTCACCTTGTGTGTGGAAGCAGATTTCATCCAGCAGCCTGACAAAATTTCCCATGGAAAGAGGCAGTGATCCCAGGAAATGACATTGAAACCCCATTTCTTGGCTCTTGAAGATCTTTCTGTATGCTCTGTTCTACCTCTTCTATCTGGTGTGCATTTAGGAATGTTTTTTCTTCACAGCCTGAGATAAATGGTCTCAAAACACTTTGGAAAGGTGCGTGAATTATTGCTGTCTGCCTTAGGCAAGGCAGACAGTGCTGACAGAAAACTTGAAGCACACCAGCTCTGACCACCCTACATGGAAGGATCTGACCAAAAAAGAAAAATGTGGCTGCTGACCTCTGCAGCTTGATCTGGTAATAGTTTCTGTTAGGGTGTCTTCAGAGGAATGAAAGAGCAGTCAGACCTGTGCCTTGTGTCTTAATATGTTATTCCCAGAGCTCAGATGAGAATGAGTCTCTTAGACACTGCAATGGTGGACAGCTAGCCAAAATGGTTGTATTCCAGCTAAACTATATTTTTTCAAATGTAATTTCAAATGAAGCAGGTTTTTTCCATCGTTACAACAATCTTCATACTAGAAAATTCATAAAATATCTAGCAAGGACCAACCTCCAATATCACTGGTTTTAACCTGAAGACTGTATGTGGTGTCCTCCATCATCTGCTCGTCGTTTATGACAGCTGGCATCTCACACACCAGGCTTCCATTGGCATTTTTCAGCTTGGACAGCCAATCCCCATAGGTAAATGTGGCCACCTCTTGATTAGTAAGATTCTTCAGGGTGATCTGTGAAGAGCCAAAATGGGGAAGGGGAAAACTTACCATTTGAATGAGGGTAAATGTTAAACTTATAAAGTGCATGATCTGGTAAGACATGGGGAGAGCTTGGCCATAGCTCCAAAGCCCATAATGAACTCTTCTGGCATAAATGGAGTTCTCTCCTATGGGCAGTATTTGCTGTGGTGGCTTATCCTGAGATATGACCTTCACAGTGTTATAATGCTTTTTCAACCATGTGGCAAAGGGAAATATTTGCTCATCTGACCTAAGTTATGGACAAATCTTATCTCTAAGAGAGTCAGACCTCTCCTGTGAGCCAGCATGAAATTCACTCCAAAGAAGCAACAGAATTATTAAAAACTTCACTACCTCTCCTCGAAGCACTCAGCATCTTTTTTTTGCCTGTCTCCTTTGCGTGAACAAGCAGAAATCATTGTAGAGAGAGACAAGCCCAAACAAGTTAAAACAAGGCACAAGATAAAATTAGGCCAGCAAAAACTTAATATTTCACACACTTCTCCCTCTGGGAAAAGGTGACAGAACAAACAGTATGCAACAGATATTAGTCACACTATCTAACGTGTCATGGCAGCAGCTCAGATGCTGTGGTGATAAGAACAGAATGGGAATGAATTCAGAGCCACTCAACAAGTTACTCCAACAAATGCCTAATAAAATACCCACCTTTATGTCTCTTGTTGTGTGTGGGCTCAGTGGAGCATCAGTCAAGTGGGAGAAAAGCATTACACCTGCCTAGAGCAAAAACCTAGCAGTAAGTTCTCACTGAACTGGGGGAGCTGAAGGGAAGCGGGGAACAGGGCTGTAAATTGTTTGTGTTACCATCCAACAGAAACAGAGACTGTACCTGTGTGTAGCAGTGCATCAGAAAGCACTGCCCCTGCAAAGGCCACGGAAACATGAGCCCAGACGTGCCAGAGAAGGCTGGCATAGCATTAGGGAGGAATGAATCAGGAGTGGTGGGAAATGTTACATTAAAAAGGATGCCTGGAGGTCTACAGCTCCATCCACTGCTGCAAGAGTGGCTGTATGCCATGCAAAGCCATTTCCAGCTGAGCTGTGAAAATCTCCAAGGCTGTGGATTCCCTAGACACTCTGAGTCCTCATCCCAGGGCTGCACCACTCTCATTGGGAAGATTTAATTCTTTATATCTATCTGATCAGGCTTTTCCTCAGTTCAACTCATGTCCATTGCCTCATGACTTTTTGCTGTCCACCTCTGAGAATAGTCTGGATCAATGGTTTCTGTAACCTCCTTTCAAGTAGCAGAAGATTGTGATTGGATTCTTCCTCAGCCTTTTCTTGTCATGGCTTAAAAGCTCTATTTTCTTCAGCCTTTCCTAGTATGCCACATTCTTCCTGTAGCCCCTTGACCACCTCAGTGCCCTTGCACTGCATGTTCATATATCAGCCTAAAGAAAAAAAAGTCAGTAAAACATATCTTGACATAAAATGTGCTCAAATTCTGTCTTCAAACTTCAGGAGTCCCAGTCCATGCCTTCTATTGAACCCAACCAAGCCTTGCTGGAGTCTTCAGCAGTTCAAAAGAATAATACTGCTCCAGGTTATGAAAAAATTGTTTTAAAGAGGATAGTAGCTACACAGAAGATGAGCAGTAAGCCATGCTGTTTGTGAATTGAAAGGTTCTGTGGGTAGGATGCTCATCTGGGGTTTTCAATCTGCCTGATACTAAAGAGGGATCTGTAACACAGCACCTTCACCCCTCTGTCCCAGGGGGAAAAGGGCATTTTCAGCTGTAGAAGATGTCCCACTTTTCTAAAAAGCTGCTTATTCATAGCCAGTGACACTATTACTCTGTGGTCAAAAAAACTGTTCTGTGAGTCAAGAGATACTGATTCAGACTCTTGCTGTGAACCAAGCAGAAATCAGGTCTTCCCCACCCCAGTTGGTGGCCTTTCTGCTGGGGCACTGAAGTGTCTTCTCTCAAGGATGTGTGAACGATGCCTGCATCCTCTTAGGAGTTCAACCCAGAAAGTTTTCTTGACAAAATTGAACTGTGAGTAATGTCAGGTTGAAAGAAAATGTCTATTTTCCCTCTACTCCAGTGCATTTTCTGTGCTGGAAAAGGTTCCACCAGCAGTACTTCTGCCCTGCTTGGGAATGGCAGTGACACTGTTGGTAGCAAAATGTCCTAAGCAAAACTTGCAGAGAATTGTTAGGGAAGCAGTGGGGATAGAAGCAGATTAGGGTTGCCAGCTGGAGAGCACTCACAGACACAGAGGTCAGGCCTCTCACAAATACCCAGCCCATGCTCAGCACTCCAGATGCTGTCTGAGAAAAAAGTGTCTGGCTACTAAAGCTGCTGGAGCATAATGCCAGCTTTTCCATCCTCAGTCCCTCACCCAGGATGTGTGATTGCATCTGTGTGCATCTTACTGTAACCAGTAAGGACAAAAACAAGAGATGTGTCCCTGGCATCTCATTCTGGGGTGGTGCTATGGAAGGAGCAGATGGGGAAAGAGATTCATTTTATGAGCAATTTGCCCAGAGGATATCAACCCAGAAATCCAACTCTGCCCTGGGCTGATCCCCCATCGTGGGCAGCAGGGCAGGGGGGATTCTGCCCCTGTGCCCCTGTGCTCGGGGGAGAGCCCAGCTGCAGAGCTGCCTCCAGCCCTGGCTCCAACAGCACAAGGACAGGGAGCTGCTGGAGCCAGCCCAGAGGAGGCCACGGAGCTGCTGCCAGGGCTGGAGCCCCTGTGCTCTGGAGCCAGCCTGGCAGAGCTGGGGCTGCTCCCCTGCACAACAGAAGGCTGCAGGGAGAGCTGCCAGCCCCTGGCAGGGCCTAAAGGGGCTCCAGGAGAGCTGCACAGGCACTGGGGACAAGGGCTGCAGGGACAGCAGCCAGGGAATGGCTTGCCAGTGCCAGAGGGCAGGCACAGCTGGGCTATTGGGCAGGAATTGCTGTCTGGGAGGGTGGGCAGGCCCTGGCACAGGGTGCCCAGAGCAGCTGGGGCTGCCCCTGGAATTGCCCAAGAGCAGGCTGGACAGGGCTTGGAGCCCCTTGGGACAGTGGGAGGTGTCCCTGCCCATGGGAGGGGGTAGAATGAGACCGTCTTTAAATATCATTTCCAACCCACACTATGGTTCTATGGTCACAGCAAGGGTCACAGAAGTAGCAGCAGTGGCAGGCTGACCTCTGGGTCACAGTGTGGGTACATTGCCTCTCACTCACCCAGCATGGACCCCCTGATTGCTGCTCATTCAGCCCAAGCACATCATGTGGTCAGTGGTGGGACCTGGGGCAGTTCAGGAACTTCTTGAGGCATCGCCCCTCTCTCAGGTCTGCCTGTCTCATAACTACAGAGGGGGCCTGAATTGCTTGTAGGAAGGGGTGAAAGCTGAATGTAGCCTTTTTCAATGACTAAAATAGCAGAAAATTAATCCCATCCTGCAAGGAGATATTTGTGGTTGTTGCACACACAGAGGATGATGCAGGATTTTGGTTTCAGTCATGAGGGTCAAGAAAGTCATCTCAGTGAGTTGAGCTGAGACTATATTTAATTTCTGCCTGTTCCTCTCAAAACTAGTAAAAGTAGCTACTGCTTGGCAATGAGACCACTACCTTGCATTGCACCTAAGCTATTTTTTAAGATACCTAGAACTTGCTGAGGGTATCCAGTGTGCTTTTCAGCTCAAACTTTCTTGTTAATTATGCAAGGATCTTAACTGGGCTGTGGAACACCAATAAGCCATGAAAAGAAAGTGGCAGAAGTGTGTATGAATAACATATTGATAATTTGCTTTGTAGCTGAGCAAATACAGTAGCTGACAGGAACATTAAACCAACAATTTGAAATTAATTGCACACTGTCTCCTGCAATGGAAAGGTTTGACATGTCCGATTATTTGATTTATCCCAACCCAGCCTTTTTCAAGATGTCATGTAAAACATGTTCTGCAGGGTCTCCCACTCTGCTCACACCAAAGTACACAGCTCCTGGAGTTCACCTTTAAAGGCTCAAATACAGGATTTTTTGCTTCTGTTGCATGCCATTATTCTTTACTTAAACCCAGGAACTTCTGACTGTAAAACAAAAAGACTTCTCTCTTTTGCAAAGAATAAAAGTCAGCTTCAGATATATAATTCTCAGTTCTCAATAATAATTCTCAAATTCTCCTAATCTCCTTTATACAAAGGAGAAAGGACTGAATAAAGACCAAGTCCCACATGCAGGATTATTTGTGACGTTTGAATGCAATGCAATTAGTGCTTCATTAAGGCAGCTTCTTATCTGTCTGGCTTTGACAGCACAAAGTAACATTAAAATTCTGAGGGAAGCAACTCTGCAGAATTCAACAGTCTCATAATTCCTGCTATTTCACTGAGCTTTCATCCCTTCTTGTTTCTAGCATTTCAACTTCATAGCTAAGACACTGGGCAGCAGGTGAAATCATCACAGGGACTGAGAAAGCAGCAGTCCTAGGAAGAGGTTTCCAAAGTATGCATTTAGATAAGTTTCCTAATTACAGTAAAAAAATATTTATGCTGAGGGGGGTAAGGCCCTGGCACAGGGTGCCCAGAGCAGCTGTGGCTGCTCCTGCATCCCTGGAAATGTCCAAGGCCAGGTTGGACAGGGCTTGGAGCAGCCTGGGACAGTGCGAGTTGTCCCTGCCCATGACAGGGGTTTGGAATGGGATGAACTTTAAGAGCCTCTCTAACCCAAACAATTCTATGATTCTATGATTTTGTTCCCTGGTTTTCCAGAGATGAGAGCAGTGTCATGATAGCTTGATGTGGAAGAACGTGAGATTCAGCATTAGACCAGTGGAAAAGATCCACATTCTATGTCCCTCCCAGCAGTGGTGTGATCAGAAAGCATTGCCCAGATTTGGAGAACATTCACAATGCCTTTTTGGGCATAGTAATGATCAATAATGTAAATTTTGTTGCAAAACATCACTAATCAAATTTTTTTCCCTCTAGAGGTTTAGGTACAAGCATTTAAAACTTATTGCTACTTGTGGTGCAGTTTGAGTTTTCAGCACCAGGTTCATTACTTCGCTGAGATTCTGAATGAAATTTTAGTGTATTTTATGTAGACAGGAAAAAAATATGACTACTTGCCTGCTTGTAAATTGAATCTTTTGGCTGTGTACAGAATCATTGATAATTCATGCATTTTAATTGGTATTTATGCATTTCTGTATCTGGTGAACTAAAAGCAGTATAAATTATGGCTAGCAACAGTTTACCAAAAGACCAAAGAGAATTAAAAAGATCATTTATTGTTAGTTTAATAGAACAAGAAAACTGAGAATACCATGTAGATAAATGGAGCAACAAATGGTTAATTACGGGGTTGATGGCTTAATCTAGCTTCTCATTTCACTGTGCTAGTTAGCACTAACTGTGAACCATCTGTCTGAGAGTTTAGCACTACCCCCACAAGTATTTCATTATGCAGTCTTAATATGCACTTTTGACAGAAATGGAAATGGGCTCAGATCAGTTTTCATGTCACACCAGGCTACGTAAGTTTTTAAGGCTGGAATACAAATCAGAGAACAAAAATCCTTCCTCCCCTCTTCCAGAATGCTTCTGTAAGCCACCCTCTGCCTGGGAATGCAAATGCTGTGTTTACCTTTGCAGGGAAGGTGGGAAAGAAAACCAATAAATACAGTTCTCTACGTAACACTGGAGTTAAAAAATCCTCTGTGATCTGTTTATCTAGAAAATTAACAACTATAGGCATCATTTCCATAAGCTTCTGAAACCATAGAATTATAAAAGAATGGTTTGTGCAGAAAGCAACTTTAAGGACCTTCCAGTCCCACTGCCTGCCATGGGCAGGGACACTTTCCAGTGCCCCAGGTTGCTCCAAGCAACCAAACTGGCCTTGGACACTTCCAGGGATCCAGGGGCAGCTACCTTGGACAACCTGTGTAGGGATTCTCTAGGTAACCTGTGCCAGGGCTTCACCACCCTCACAGCCAAACATTTCTTTCTAGTATCTAATCTAAATCTCTCCTCTTTTGGTGTAAAACCATTACCCCTCATTATGTCACTATCTGCCCATGTTAAAAATTGCTCTTCCTCAATTTTACAAGCCCACTTTTAAGTCTGCTCTTGTTGCATGGTCCAGCTGTGGCTTCTGTAGAGTTGGAAGGTGGCTATAAGCCTACTGGATAGGTCCAAATGAGAGTCCTCTGTGCCCACTTCCCGGGGAAATCTTTGCTTTTGGTAGAACAGTCCAGCAGGCTGAGGGTTTGGAATGCCTGGACAGACAAAGCAACAAGAAGGTGGGAAGGCACAACTAAAGATGCAGCCATCCCTTGCCTTTGTGCTGCTGCTGATTCTGACTGCAAGACCTGGAATGTCTCTGGATGAATAAGCTTTATTTGATTTCATTTTATATGAATATGATTTATAAAACTCAGGGGAAAGCATGTGAGAAATTACAAAAGGAGTTTGACCAAGACATCTGAATCAAATCAGACAACAGATTGAGTTATTCCTTAGGCACAGAGAGAAAAGCTGTGCATCTGTGGCATTAATTCTAAAGATATGTATTAGGGTCTAATCTTTTGAGGAGCTGCAGAAGCATCAACGTAAAATCATAGAATGTTAAGGGTTGGAAGGGATTTTAAGCTCATCCAGTCCCACCCCCTGCCATGGGCAGGGACACTCTCCACTATCTCAGACTGCTCCAACCTGGCCTTGAACAATTCTAGGAACAGGGCTGCCACAATCTCCCTAGGCAACCTGTGCCAGTGTTTTGCCACCCTCACAGTGAATAATTTATTCCTAATATTTAGCCTGAATTGCCCCTCTTTTGGTTCCTCTCCTTCCCCAGCTGCTGAGAAAAAAAATACAGAAGTGGAAATGTTGAATTAAAAATGGTACTGCAGCACAGAAATTCTTCTGAAAGTGAAGCCCATCACTTCAGTGAAAACTGTTGGCTATGTAGGGTCAATGTTTAGAAACACATTATCTATGTGAAAAAGACTGCTATAAATAGTGAAAAAGAATAAAGGACCCAATTAAAAAATCAGTGTTCCCTCTGACCATGGTTAAGCTACTTGCTTGAACTCTTCTCATGAAAGGTCAAGATACAGAAGTCCAGCAGGATGATGACTCTGGGAAAAGCATGGTAAAGGAAAACAGCAGAGATGTGTTTTTCCATTAATGACCTGTGATGGTCTGCAATCAGCACATCATTCCCCCTTCTCTTAGAAATATAACTATAGGCACCCACAACAAGCAAACTACTTTTGACTGTCCAGGTAGATGTGGTCCTTACAAGGAGCTGGTGGTTTGGCAGCAAAGATAAAGGCAAGCACTGTACCCTTGTGCAAGGTAGGACAACAGGAAAAAGTACCATCAGTTTGCGTGCTCCACTCAAAATGTGAGATAAAAATGGTGCCTTACTTGTATGGACAAAAAAGGAAATAAATGTGTTTGCTAGAGGAGAAGGAAAGAGAAGAGATGTGAGGTTCCAGATCAATGGATGAACTATTTGGAAATGTCCCACCTCGGCCAGGGTGTCTCTGTCTGGCAGACAAACATCCACCCTCCCAGAGATTCCGATTCCTGCATGGCAGAGATCTGCAGGGGCTGAGGGGGAAATTCAGTATTTTCCAGGGGCCAGAAAATATTGCAGGTGCCCTGGTGACAAACCAAGGCTTATGCAGAGGAGAGTGAGATCTAACAGCAGAATCTGTGGTGAAATCATGGAATCATTTAGGTTGGAAAGGATGTCCAGTATGATCACGTCCACCCATTAACACAGTGCCACAGTGATCACTGTTAAACCACAGCCCACAAATGTGCCATGCCCACAACCCTTTGGAACACTTCCAGACATAGTGATTTCACCACAAAAAGAGCTCTAACACACAGCTTTTTCCCTCTGCTCTCTTCTTCCTTGACTCAGTTCCTGCAGGGAAAAATCATGAGAAAGCAAACAGAAAAATGTAGAAAATTAATAAAAATGAGTCCCTTGGTGCCCTTTTCCTTTGCCAGGGGCTGAGAGGCACCAGGACACACAGGTTGTGAGAGGCTTGTGATGCCAAGAGCATTACCCTTTCCATGAACCAGTGCGGGCGTGTCCCCTTCCCGTCTGTCCGGATCCTCATCTTCCTGAGGGGTGCGATGTCAGCAATCTCCATAATGAAACTGTCCTCCTGGCCCCGCTCAAACCTGCAGGGATTGGAAGACCAAAGATGTTTTCCTGCTGCTTTACAGCCTCTCTGCACCTCCGTCCCATGCCACAGCCCTGGCCATGCCAACAGCCTCAAATCAAAAGTTTATGAGTGTTCTTTATTGGACTTGAGCTTTCCTGCGCTGCAATCACCAGCTACTGTGTTGTTGGCAAGACACCTCAGTGCAGATTTGACAGGGATTCCTCCTTCCCTGGAAAACACAGCCCACCTGGAGCTGCTCCAGGCAGCCTGTAGCACACATTACTGTTCTGTTTGTAACCAGAACAATAGCGACTCACAGTCAGGCTTCTGCACATCACCTCCCTCCTGGCAGCTGCACACTTGCCTGTCCTTGGCCCCTTCCAGCTAGAAGGCAAAATAATTTTGCCTCATCTCCTTCCCCTGAGGTGCAGCACAAAACTTTGTGTTTGCCATGGAGCGAGGGCAGTTGCTGCAGCTCAGTGGCACTGGGATTGAAGCCCAAAGCCCAAGTTTAGTAAGCACAGGCAAATTGTGTTAGAATGGAGACAAAGCCAGCCTGATGAAATTGGGGGATTTGGATTTGCAAACGGTCTCTGCCTCTGCTAAGAGCCAGGATAGGTTTGTGTGAGCTTGTGTGAAAGCCCAGTGCATGGCTGCTGTGTCCAGGCAGAGGGATGTGCAGGAGCTGCTCATCCATAGCAATCAGCAGGAAGCAGGAGAAGGGAAAAGACAGCTAACATGTGCTTCCCAAAGAAGATGACATTGGCTAGGACTGCACCTCCCCTCTGTCCTGGCATTGCTGATGTCGGGAGAGAAGCCTTGCTTCTGTGAAAGTGCTGCCTCAGGCTCAGTATTACTCTGTTCTGAACAAATGTGTCTTCCAGTTTGCTCCCTCAAATACTGGAGACCTGCTGAGCTCTTGGAACTGGAAATCTAATCCTTGCTAAGGAGAACGGCAGCCAAATATAGAGGGTCTACCAAGCACATGGTGACCACTCTGCTGTTGAGGTTTCTCTTTCATGCAAACTTCTCCTTGAGGGGGAGAATTGTATGCCTTAGTGTGCTGAGAGGTTTGGGAAGAGCCCTGAAAGATGTGGGCACTGCCATAGCAGAAACAATCCATAATGATAACATCTCATTCCTGGCAATGCACACAGCTTCCCATAGCTGTGCAGTGCCAGAATGTGGAGAAAACCCCCATTTTCTTTACCAACCTCTGTTCACATGACCCCCTGCAGGATGAATGTGCTATATTCACACCATTATCTGAGCATGCATAGCTGCAGATGTTAGTAATAAGGGTTGGCTCAAGCCTCTCAGTTTTCATCCAGGCATTGCTTCCTCTGCACTCCCAGAGGCATTTGGAGAGGGCAATTTGGTCCCAGTCCATTTCTAGTTATTAGGGGTTATGTTTGCTCTTTGAAAAACTCCTTTTCCTTCTTATTTGTCTTTCTGTGGTAGCGGATACTGACGCAGTCTGTCTCATTGTGAGAAATAGAATGTACTTTTGTCCCTGGACTGGATTGATTTCCACATCTATTTAACAAAAAGGTGTGACCCTTCCAGTCTGGATTATCCTGTGATACTATGATCAGTTTTTATTACAATCACTCTTACCTACAAAGCTTCATAGAAATCTCTCACTCTGAGGCTTTCCAGGCTGTGCAACTCTAAGCTAAAGTGTCTGCTAGCAAAATAAAACATTCTTTATTTTCAGCAAATGCCTTGTTTGAAGTTTGTAACACTGATACTCATCTGCTACTTCCAAGAGCGGACTAGAAGGAAGTGATTGTCAAAGTGACAAACTGGGTGACCCAGAAGCTCTTTCCTACCCCTAATTTATATGAAGATGAATATAAACCTGAAAAAAATTGAGAAGGGAAGAAGTAGCCAGACAAGCTGACTGCTGTTATTCCCTTTTAAGGACACCAAACCATTTATCTAAAGGATTTCATTAAGCTTTCCTACCCATGCTTGCCCTTATAAATATTTCCATTGCCCAGGGGTCTTGGCAATAAGTGTAATGTAGCGAAAATTGCCTTAAATCTGTGGAAGGTTAGACAGACGTTTCTTCGTAATGCACTAAGCTGCTGTGAGTGAACTGGCACTGGATGGCCCCAATAAAGATGAAGTGCCTTTTACCATTTGGTTGCAGCAGCTCTTACCCATCTCTGCTCTGCTGGTGCAAGGGGTGGAGAAATTTCCGTGTGGAAAAGAGCCAGGAAAGCCTGTGCTGTTAACAGCTGGATGAAGACTGGTGGCAGTGGTGTGGAAACAGACAGGATGTGAATTTGGGGACATGAATGTCCTCTGCAGAGGGTGCTAATGAGATGACAAGAGCTCTGTGCAGCTGGAGGTGTGATACAGAGCACCTCCAGCTAGCAGAGATGTGCCAGCAGAATAGCACAGCATCCTGGAGATATTAACATAGTGAGAGTTGTGCCTTACACTTCCTTTTCTTTACACAGCCCCAGTGATTTTTCATCACCTTTCACAGGTCTTCTACTGTCAGATCACAATCCAAGCAACTAATAACACAGAGACTTTTCTATTCTCCTGTATTACATTTCTCATATCAGAGATTGTCCATCCCACCCATGTAGACAAATGGGATGTGTTTTTAGAGGCCATAGAGCTTAGGGGTATGGCTTGCCCCAGATGCAGCAAAACTACAACCCTGCTCCTGAGGGGCTGGAGATGTCTTGATCTGCTTTAGAGATTTTTGGTTGACACACCCAGATGTGAAATCTGCTTCATTTCTGAGTCTGAACATCAGCGGTCCATTTTCCAGCCTGCTAGGACTGAGTATTAGGATTAAATGAGTGGGCCTGTTTGTGCTTACCCAGGATCTTGTAGGTGGGGTGCCACCGATGGCCACTCGCTGGCAACCCAGGGGCATTGCCCCAGATGTTGCATGTTCCTCTGTGATGGGGAGCAGCAAGCCCCAGGAGCTGTGGCTTTCTGCATGACTCAGCTGTGTTTCTCACAGATATTTTAGTCAGCAGCACCTCTGCTGCACTTTTTTTCACAACAAACAAGGCTCGTGCTTGTTACTAACTAGACACATGAAGCTCTCAGTCTTAGCTATGTTTGTCCAGACACCCACTCAGCTACGACAGCTTCAAGTAAAACATTCCCTGAGCAAACACCTCTATGCAAGGTACACCTTATCCTCTGTTATCCAACATTCCCTCAGCAAGCTGAGCTCAAACTCTGTGGCCAAAAGATCCCACCCTTCTGATGCTCTGTAGATGCCTTGCTGAATCAGATCAGAGCTAGTCAATTAATTAAATTTAAGCATGATGTCACTAAAAGATAGTTCATTCTTGAGCATGTCAAAGCTTTCTATACTAGGGAAGGTGCTAGGAAGGAAGAAAAAAGCATTGGGAAGTGGATGAGTGATGGTGTGTGTGGGTTTTTTGGCTTATGGAAGTGCTGGCATCAGGCTAGGGTTATAGTGTTAGCTGTTTCTGCTGAAGAAAACATGAGATTCCACATTTTTAGTAAAATCAGGGCGTTCAATGCACCATTCTGTGCCACCACCCATCCATTTCCCAGTGCTCTCCTGGGCAATGTTCACAGTTCTTGGAGACAGTGCAGGACTTCATACTTTCGTTCAAGATTCTTATCTCTAACGCCTCTGAGGAACAGATTAAACAAAACTTGCACAAAGGGTGGTTTTCCTGGCTATATAGTGCTCTCCTTTCCTTCGTTTTGCTAAAAATCTGACAGAAATACTTACAGGGGGCCCAGGTTTAAATCTATAATGTCAATGGGAGTAAATGTCTGTGTTTCAGCGGGAGCATGATCAAAGCCCTGAGTGCTTCTTTACACTAAAACCTGTAATCACTCCTTTTCTAACCAACAAAAGTGACAGTTACTCTACCTGTCTCCATTTTTGTCCAGCAGCATCTCCTCAGAGTTCCCGTTGGAGCCAAAGACAGTCATGAAAATACTGGCATCAGTACCGCCACTTTCGATGTCTCCAGTCACAACCGTGACTTCGTAGAGGATCTGGTGAGCATTGGAAATAATCAGAAGGCCTCATTTAAACATCTGTCCTTTACCCACCCTAAACAGTGCAACAGGTTTTCCTGGAGATCTGCTTCCTTGGCACAAAAGGTTTCAACGCAGCTTCTTGGCTCTTCTTCACACTGTTTTCAGAGGCAAAGTTAGACACTGAAACTTACTACAGGACTTTCCATCTATGACTGTTTCTACATAATTGCTTAGCCTTGAAAAAGACACGTTTATTGTGACAATATCTGAACTCGATAATCACTGAATGGATTGGGTTGAAAAATTCAGCCATTCTGCCCTCCAAGGGGGTGCTCCCTGCTGCATCAGCTGCAGAGTCCTCCCAGTTCTTGTGTGCACTGAAAGCACACCGGTTTGTGAAAAGATGCTTTTTATAATTTTCACCTCACTAGCCTAATTTTGTTCTTTTCTCCTGACATGGGAGCAGAATAAATATGTCAAAAATGTGCAAGTCACAGTGGCTGAAAGTGGTTTTAAGACTTCTAGACCACTTAGATGCTTTCAAGATCACAGCTATTGCACCAAGGCTGCTTTAAGATGTGGAAGAATATCAACAGCTCCCAGAAACCTATTTCAAATAGTGCACTGCCAGGCTAGTTTTATTGGCCTGAATTTTGGCTGCCACTAAAATAGACAGTGCAAAGGACTAACAGAATATAAAAAATTATTTTTCACATTTGTTTCAACCTGAGTAACCTGTTGATCGCATATTCATCCACATGTATTTTAAATCTTAGCAATGCATCCTGTTTTTTATAGAATGTAGAAAGCCTGTTTTACCGATGCATTGAGAGCTTCTAATGTTTGTGGTGGACACTGAGTAATTTCTCCAAATATGGGAAGGCAAACACTCAGTTCAAAGCAAAAAGAGGGAATATCAAGCCAAGAAGAAAATTAAGTTGAAATGGGTACATACGGCTGTACAAAAAGCCAAACAGGAAAAAAATTTAAAAAGTATTTATCTTCCCAATGATGCTAAACATATCAGTTGTCTTTGAACTCTAGAATGCCTGTAAGACTCAGTTTCTGACTACAGCTATTTATGAGGTAAGAGTCCCAAATTCCCTCAACTCAGAGACCGATCAGAAAGTCAAATGCCCACTTCTGGTTTCATGTCCCAAGCATCTCCCAGATTTCCTTCAAATCTCCCTTCAAGTTTCTGGCTTGGCATCATAGGAAAAAAAATTGTCATTAGATGTGTCTATTTTTGGCATGTTCATGAAAAAAAATATTCTGGATTGTGCTTTTAAAGGAAGACTGAGCATGAGTCTTCATTAATATCCACTTCAATCAGCTCACCAATAGCAGCTTGGAAACCTCCTCCAGGAGGTTAAACGACAGATGGGACATTTTTATGAGATTGGTTTTAACCTTGGTATTAAGTCTGAGGAAGGTTTTTATACCCTCTTAGGTCAATTCCACTACTGAAATCTCCACTGCTTTGGTGAATCCTTCACAAATGCTAAAAATGTTATCAATTTTTTTTCCATGTCTGGGGAACAAGAAAGATTTCAGGAGAATATCTTTAGCTTGGGAATCAAGAGCAGCATAAAGAAGAAATAATGTACTATGAAAGTGTAACCTGACTGTAAATAGAAGCGCATCTGCAGAGATTTTAAATTGCCACACAGGTATTTAAACACAGTGTTATTTTCACATTCATACAGAGGCTTATTTCTGCTACGAATCTTACATCCAAAATCAGCATAGCTTGGCTTTCCAATTTGTACTTGTTTGAAATATGGCATAGCAGTATTATGCCATTACTTCAAAATTCATATATTTGAATGAAAATACTATAGTTTTATTCATTACTCACTCAACTTTAATCAGTCATTCTCACCAAAGATCAGGGTTACAAGTGTTTTCATGGTTCAACATCTTTCAGTAATTATTAATTTCCCTATCCCCTATTAGAAAATTTGGTATGTATCCATATCTTGGAGAGATTAAAACATTAGGGTACTTCCACTGCTCTAATCTGATGAGTTAGAAGTAATCCTTCGCCTTGAAGTTGCTCCCACTCTATATGTAGCAGGTGATTCAGTGGGTGACAAGATGAGGACAGGCTGCTGTGTCCTCCCATCTAAGCCATGGCTGCATCCAGCCAGCCTCACCTAAAAAGTGCTCTAAACAGGCATGATCCTAAACCATGCCTAAAGGTTTAGCTAATAAAATAACATAGAAAAGGAAAGAAAAGACAAGGCTCAAGCCACCTGCAAAAACCAAAGTATGGGAGCTGCTGAGGCACGACCTATGTCAGCAGAGGTCCCTGCAGCAGCTAAAGGCACAAAGTGAGCCTGGTGCCTACCTTGACGCCAACATTAACACATTCTGCATCCAGGATGTTGAGGATTCGTGAAGTGAGCCCGTCACCTTTGTCTCTGGCCAGCCAGCACTTGCAGACAAAGTTGTACATGACACCTTTGGTGGGTACGACGATGGTGAGCTCTTCCATCATCCAGCAGCTCTCAGGGGTAGCGCCATCGTGCCCCACCTGTGAGGGCCAGAGAGGAAATACCTCCTGTGGAAAGGGGATTTCTCTGGATGAGGGTGGCTCACCTGGCAGTGAAGGACTCAGAGTCTGCATACACCATCACAACAAACCATTCCTCAAGGGGATGGAGGGAACTCTGAAACAGTGCCATTGCCATAGGCAAGGGAGCTCAGGTCATCAACTGCTATGCATGAGGGAAAGCCAGTCCCAAAAAAGAGGCAAGGTAGACTGGACTGACCTACCTGAAAACATGTCCAGTCTCTGGTCACCCTGCTCCTGTATCGTTGACCTCTATATGCTCATTTTCAGTTGGCAGCAGAAAGATTCCTCCACCTCTACAAGCCTTTCCACTTCTGTCACTACTCTTGGAAGTGATTATTCAAAGCTTTATAGCCAAGAGGAAAGATGCAGCTCAGCAAACACCCACATATATTATTACAAGCACTTCCCTCACAAACCCACATATAAGTGAACTAAATGTATGAGGCTGTTTCTCTGCTTCCCATCCCTTTAGACTGCAAAAGCTCTGTCTTTGTACAGAAGGCAACAGATGGAGCTTACATCTGTAGCTGGTTGATTTTCAAGGACCACCTCCTCCAGCCTTAAGAATGATCAGTCCTGGAGACCAGGAAGTCATACAAGGGTACCCACAAGCCTGCATGGATGAACAAGGTGCTCCTGAAAAAATTTAAGTGGAAGAAAGAAGAATACTAGAGGTGGCAGCCTGGGCAGAGGTCCTGTAGTGAACAAGTGTGCAGGGATGAGTTTATGAAAGCCAGGGCCCACCTGGAACTGAATCTGCCAAGAACCAGAGATTCTGCAGGTATATTAGCAGTAAAACAGTGATGACTGTGTAAATTTCTCCAAGAACCTACATGTGTTCGTCTTAGGGACGGTTGGAAATTCAACCTGGGGCAGACTTGGAAGCAAAATTTTGTATCCAGGTTGATGTATGAACCATGGTCAGTCATTCCAATGAGCTACCTGTCTATGAAAGACCTACCTACACTTCTTTATTTTGAGAGAAATTGCTGGTTCTGTCGTTTCTATTAGGTCTTTATCACAAAAACCTCTGTGGTTTTTGTTTTTAAATTATTAGACTATTTAGAGAGGCTCAGAAAGCAATTTTTAATAACAGATTCGTCTAGGGTGATATATCTGTGTTATCTATTTTTTCTCAAAAAACAAGTGATCTTTTCTGTCTGACGGTCTCAGCCATCACTGCTATTAGGGGTATTATTGCTGTACTAATGTCTGTGCAGCTGCAGAAAATTAGAGCTAACCACTAGGGAAATTCAAGTCTACAATGGATGCATTAATCCTCTGATTCTTGGGGTGTGAGGTGAATGGGAATGTAACACTTACCTTCCCATTCCCTCTCTGCCAGCCTAGCTGAGCCTCTCCAAGCCCAGAGTCAGGGTCTTTGTGCAGCTCTGATGCAGGATGGCATGCATGAAGCTGTGGGGAAAGTTCAGGGCCATGGCTCTGCAGTGACAAAGCAGCTGGAGGGAAAATTCTAATGAGCCTAATAAAATTTGCTGGTCTTTTGTGTTCATTGCACACCCCCACCTGCTCGCATCATGGAATCATAGAACAGTTTGGTCTGGAAAGGATCTTTAAAGCCCATCTCATTCCAACTCCTCTGCCATGGGCAGGGACACCTTCCACTATCCCAGGTTGCTCCAAGCCCCATCCACCCTGGCCTTGGACACTGCCAGGGATGGGATATCCACAGCTTCCCTGGGAAAAGTGTCATTCCAAGACATTGCTAGGTGCCACATATTCACAGCAAACTTTAACTTCTTTGGTATCAGTGACAGCCAGAAGGAAACAACCTGTGCATCCAGCTGCCTTGGAGAACCTGTGCATGAACCTCAAGGACCTTCCAAGGACCTCAAGAACCATGTAAATTCTGGGACAAATTCAATCAGTGTCAGCCAAGTCTTCCCTATGGCTGGATTTCAGGAGCAGAGCAGCAGGATTTGACTTTTAATTACAGGCAAATCTTTAGACGGACCATGCCAATGCAGTGAATAATGCCAAGCCATGGCCTCACCAGCAGCTTAGTGTGCATATCAATATCACAACAAATGGTCTGGGCTGAGATGTTTGAACTAAATTAGAATGACAGAACTTCAAAGGCAGGTAGATCCTTACTTGGGCTGTTTGAAAACCCTTGTAACTTGTTCCTACTGTCCTTGAGGGACATCACTGAGACTGAGATTCACAATTTATACTGAGCAGCTCAGGATCACATAGAAACTGAAAACAGTGGCAGAGGGAAAATCTGAGAGAATATTTGTGGAAAGAGGGTTTCTAGAAGGTCTCTAGAATACTAGAGAAACCTGAGGGTCAGGTCCATAGCCACTGAAGGACTGGACTTGCATTTGCAACATTTTTTTGTGCTTGATTTTATTCTGTGTTCATGGTGGAGAAAGGCTCTGAACCAGAAGAGATTTATGAAAACAAACCAATGCAGGACTCTCCTAGAAATACCTGTGCCTTTCTGCAGCAACAACAGTCTGGGAACAGAGATACTTTCATTCATTAGGAGAAGAAATATTAAATATTATTTTTAATATAAAAATTAAATATTTTAAAAACAGTGTATACACCAAATAACTTATGTTATTTATTTTCATGTCAGAGTGTCCATAAATATTGTATCTGTAGGCTTACAAGACAGGAATAAATGGGCCCTTTTCAAATTACTTTGTGTTCCACTGTTTCTGCTTTCAGTGGAGCATATTTGTAGCAGGAGTATAATACCAAACTGGAAGTATCATCACACTGAAGATCTCATAGTCCTGCTAAATGGTACAGTCTGCTGCCTGGGTTACACGGAGGGCTTCTGGAAACTTAATCCTCATACTATGCTATTTTCACATGGTAACTCACATTCAGAACTTTTCACCTTCTACACAAACAGACAAATGCCAAATCCAAGAACGAACTGTTCCTCACTTTTCCCCAAGTAGATAACTAGCAATTTTCTGCAATGTCCCTGAACACTGCAATTTTCTAGAAGGAAAATGCGGACGGATGCCATGGCAACCACGGCAGACTAGCACAGCGATGTCATCGCTGGGACACGGGTCCAAAAGAAGGGACCTTCCAAGCTGAGGACACTGTATGAAGGAAGGCAGAAGGCCAGGAGCAGGTGGCTCCTTCAGCTGCGAGCTGGGGAGTTACTAACCAGAAGGGAAAAGTGAGCCAGGGGTGAGGCAGCAGACTGGTGAGATCACTGAGTACAGGGGTGAAAGAGTGCACAAGAGCATCACCAGCCTGAAAGATATATGCTATTTCTCCTCCTAGCTCTCTACATTTTATTTGCAACCTTTTATCTTCTTTCCCATTTGTATTCCTTTTCAAATTAATTTTTGCCTCGCATCCGCCTATTTCAAAGTGTCTTCTCCTACTTTCTTCTATTTTCTAGACATTCCCTACCCTATTCACTGTATCTTTCCCAGCATCTCCTTCTATTTCCCTCTTCAGGCTGCTCTTCCTCTCTGTCTGACCCTGAGGGGTGATACTATAATTTTCCTCCCTCTCTGTCCCACTCCATGGCTGTTTCCATGTGTGCACAATCCTGAAGAGAACACTACACTTGCTACACTTGCTTCACTATAAAAGTTTGACCTCGAGATGGGCTAGACAGAAAATGCTAGTAATACACATAATAACCAGGCACTGGGAGTGCATTAACAAAATGGCTCGAAAATAAACTCAAATCTGATACAGAGATTTATCAAGATGTCAGAATTCATTGCTTGAGTGAAAGGTAGTGGGAGTGACAGTCTCTCAGCTGCAACAGCAGGACATACAGATGCAAAGATTAGTTAGGATTGCTCTTTCTTTCTTTTCTCTTTCCAATTATACAGGCTCACACATCAACAAATGGATTTACTTCCACAGAGAGATAGGGGTAAAACCAAAATTAAATAGGCTTCTAGATTCCTCAGGTGCTGTGAGTTTCAGAACTTGAGGGACTGGAGCAAGCTTTAAGGAAGTGGAACTGCCATACAAAACAAGAATGATGTACACAAACACTCTGGAATATTCATGTGAAGTTTAAGCCCAGTGATGGAAAGTCTATGCAAATTGTGTCTCCCTAAGCCATAACAGAAAAAATGGTTCCTGTACCGAAATCTATTTGTGCACATTACTTACAAATTATGATTAATTTTCTTCTCTAAGCCTGTGTCCTCCAAGCTGTGAAAACAATTTTCATGTTTAGCTAGGAAATTATTCAAGATGTGTTTCTCACAATTTATGAAACCCAATTGGAAGCAGTGAAAAAAATCAACTAGGAAAAAGACTGATGAAGAACTGCATCTTGGGAAGCTTCACTGCATCTGGCAATAGAAGGGACTGAGTAAGAAAAAGCAGTGCCAGAGATGGGACAAAACTGGGACATGTTATAATTCTTTACAATTCACAATTATTTTCTACTTCACGAGGATCGTGGTTTTATGCAAAGTAAAGCATCCTTATCTACAGGTTCAGACACATGCAATACCTCATCAGCACGGTCCTGTTTACATTCCTTTTAGACCCAAGAGCCTTTCCTTCACTGCTAAGAATAACAGAACCATGTGCTTTTTTCTTTGGCCACATATTTCGTACGCCTCCAGCACTCACGCTGCGTTCACAACATACCTCCACTTTTTTGATCTCCCCAACATCCAGGCCCCAAACCGAAAATTTCTCCACAGAGCCATCTGCAAATTCATCCTTTCCTTCTGGGAGATCCAGCCACAGCCTCTCGGTCTGCACTTTCTGCGGGCCCATGATGATGATGAACACACGGCTGTCGGTGCTGGAGTCGTACTCCGTGCCTGTTGTGACTGTGATGTGGTACGGGATCACTGTGACAAAGAGAGGTTTGTTCATCAGAAAACCCACATGCATATGCACTAGTATGAGACTTGGGAAAAACAGGGGCTGATCCCATCAGAGGGAGCAGCTGTGCATGTCAAATGGGTTCACATCCCATTGAATTCATTTGGAGAAGTGATAACATCATGCTTTGTTGGGCTACAAGTGTGCTTTGGAGACCGCTTTCCCATGGCATGCTTGGGACTGAATTCTGCAAGGGTTAATTTCCCCAGACAACCCTACTGGCTGCAAGGAGGTTATAAGTCCAGATTTCTCCCTAATGCATGACAGAATAGCAAAAGGCTTGAATTCTTATTGACACCAAGAGACCTTCTTGAAGATGAGTCTGAGCACCTAAATCTTAAATAGGCTATTAGGCCAAAGTGATCTTACGCTCCCCGTTCAATAAAGACAAATAAATCTGTGCTGACTCCAAGGTAAGCCATTACCAACTGAATGTCCCAGAACAACCACAAATGCTCTCCTTTGTGCCTCATTCAAGGATTGCTGTGATCTATGGGGCAGCTCAGGGTTTCAGCATCCCGGTACAAATCCAGACAGAAGAGAACAACCCTTGTATTAAAGGTAAGTCACTCAATAATTCTATGCATTGCATAATAATTTTGGTTGGGGTAAAAAACCTTCAGGGCAAGGCTTGGTAGAAGAGGAGGTGGTTTTTCTGTGGTTTTCAGAAATTTCAGTTCAGCTGTTAAAAGGGAGGAAGTGCCAGACTGCTTTTCAAGGGCTTTCCAAAAGCTCATTTGGGTAAGCCGAGCAGGCGGTGCAGAATTGGTCGCTGAATACTCGTTTGATTTCTCAGAACATTTGTGCAGGGCTGTTCAAACAGTTCTGACAAGACTCAGAGCTCTGAAACTTGCTTCGTCACAGACTCGAAACAGCCTGGCTTCATCATTGCTTTTCTGAGGTTTTTTTAAAAAAAGTTTATCATAAGTTGACAAAAAAAAACTTGGCTGGTTTTCAAATTACCCAAGATTGACATCTAATTTTGCTTTATGATGACTAACAACATTTTTGAGGTGGGGTTTGTACTAGAAATTCACATCAGACTCAGAATACTTGTGCAACATCAGGGAAGGCATAAATTCATGCTGATCAAATCTCTCCTTACCTATGGACAGAGCAGAACACAAAAAGATTCATTCAGCCCCAGTTTGAGGATTCTGTGTACCAACACAAAATGAGCTGATGATTAGGCAAGATTTATTCTCCCACTTATGGTATAATTTACATTCCAGTGTGTGCATCAGCACAATGATGCATTTAGCAGGAAAAGGGTTTAGTTGTAATCAAAGCAGATTTCATAAAAATATATTGAGGGGTCACATTTAGGACATCTTCAGACTTTTAAATAAGGTTTATTTTGAACAGGGACATTTTCTTTCATACAGGCTTTGTCCTGTTCTGCTGTGACAGACTAAGTTCAGAGAACTACCAGTACTTCTAGCTGATCTATAAGCCAAGGTACTTGAAACATGTATAAAAAAGAAATGAGAACTGTGAGCAACCATAATTTTCCACTTCAAATAATAGATACAGAGACATAGAGTAGCTTGCTAACAGAGAGCAGGAAACATCCTTTGCTGTTCTTTGCTCTGGAAACTGGAAAATGGATCCTCAAATTAGTTTATCTTCCCTCCCTGTTGTCTCCCTTTTTATATAAGTCCCTGGGACTCATATTTCCCTTTTTTTAACACTGGAGAGTGTTTGTGGAGTGGAGTTTTTACCAAACTGTGGCAAGTGGGCACAGGAGGATATCACAGGTCCTCCAGCCCATCTCCCTTTGTTTTTGAGTGTCAGCACAGGGTTCAGGCTGCTTGAGGCCATGTGTTCCCCTCTCAGGAGGGTGGGGTGTCCTTAGGGATCCATCCATGCCATCTCCTGGGCTGCCTTCCAGCATGAGAGAAGGTTCCCATTTCAGATCCAAGCATGATCCTAGCCAAGAGGAGCTTTCCCTGAGCTCCATCCTCACATCCTCCACCTCCTGCCCCTCAAAGGCATTTTCCAGTTTGATCTCAGCACAGTCAGGACTGGGCTGAGTGACAGATGTCACTCCCTTTCCCAGCCAACTCCCAACACCACTTCTTGAGTGAACCAGCTGAGCTGGCTTTTTATTCAGCTCAGAAGGTGGCTGCCTGGCTCACCCAGTCCATCTTATCTGACATTCCTTCAGGAAGCAGTTTCCTTAATGAGGCCATGCCACTGAGCAAAGATAGTGGTGATGACAAGCTCCAGAACTCAGAAAAAAGACCACCCTGGCACAATGGGGATGATGGGAACTGTCCTTGCTCTGCTGGAGAGGGGTTCTCATGGGAAATGACAGTATTTTACCCATTATTTGTGAAACTACAGGGAAAGCCAACATGGCAGATGTTATCCATTGTCACAGCACAGAAGTAATATCAGAAGGAACATGGAAATCACTTTTTTTTAATTTGAGCACAATGTGGGATTACAAAAGAAGGGCTGCCCCAAGACACATGGGTTGCAGGCCAGGTTTAGTGATGTGCAGCATTACATCTGCTTCTTAAATGAAAGGTGTGGGACCTGCAACCCAGGTATCACACCACAACAAGCTGCTGGGCGCCAGGGGAGCTGCAAACCATCCGTGTGGCCACTGTTGGACTCTGTGTGAGTACCCATGGGAGCTATCTTAAACTACTAAGGAAAATTACATAATTTTAATTTCACTTACCATGGAAGTTTAAGATACTTTTAATAATTTTGCACTTTCTGTGGATTAAGAGCACATAGACAGACAGTAACTGTGATGCAACTGCTGCTCAGTTAGTCAATAGACCACAGTATTGTAATCACACATCTAAAATCTTAATCTAATGCTTCAAGGCCTCATGTAGGATATCAAAGAACTGTAGGTTCAATTCAGTTGATAAATCATTGCCCTGGAACAGAGAGATAGTCAAGGGAAGGGTATGTAAATCATAAAATCATAGAAAAGCAAGGTTGGAAGGGACCTTAATGTTCTCATTCCAACCCCCCTGCCATGGACAGGGACATTCTCCACTAGACCCACATGACAGCTGTTGTGATGCTCACTACGTGTGGTAAGGAAAAAGAAATCTGAGAAGTTCTAAAAATAAATCACATATAAATTAAAATGAAATAATATTTCATCTTGAAATAACATCTTGATGAAGTCAAAGAAACAGTTTGGAAATGCTGGATTTGCTGTGAACTTCACGACTTATTCCACAGTTGAGGTCAGAGAACTGCAGGAAAAGCAGCAAACACGGAAACACCAGCCTTGATCCCAAAGCAGTCACAGCACAAGGAAAGGAGAAATAATCTGCTGTTCTGCCTCTCCTTGCTCTTCAGCAGGATGAAGGCAGCTTCTAAAGCACTGAAAACCATGAGCACATGGATGCACACAACCAAACACTCAGGCATGACCACTCACGTGAGCCTTCCTCTGCTGCCTTGACCAAGCTGGATTTCCTGGGCTCCTTCAGGTTGGCATGGCTGTCCTGGCTGGACATGCTGAGGGAGGAACCATCCAGGCTGTTCCGCTCACCATCGTAACTCTGGTTGGGAGGCATGTTTGGGAGGGTAATGAGGCTGAGTCTTGCCAGCTGTTCCCACATGCCTCCGAGAGCAACACGAGAAGACATGCCTGTAGTTCCCCAGGAACCTTTTAGGTCAGTAAAGCTCAAATAAATGTGACTTGTATTGTGCTGGTGGTCTTTCATTTACTTCATTGGTAACCCTGACAGGCAATTTTAGTGGTGTGTTACTTTAAAAGAAAATATAACAGACCTAAGAGTCTTGTGAGTTGTGACCTTTTCTGTGCAACCTGTCTGAAATTCTCTGAGATTGTCTGAAATTCATATCAATGCAGCAGTACCAGAGCTCACAGAACCATAGAAGGGACATAAAAAGTAGTCTTGTTGCAACCCCCATGGGCAGGGACAACTTCAACTGTCCCAGGTTGCTCCAAGCCCTGTTCAACCTGGCTCTGGACACTGCCAGGGACCCAGGGGCAGCCCCAGCTGCTCTGGGCACCCTGTGCCAGGGCCTGCCCACCCTCACAGTAAAGAATTTCCTCCTAATATGAAATCTAAACCAATCCCCTTTCAATCTGAACCCCCCTTGTCCCATCACTCCAGGCCCTTCTAAATTGTCTCCCTTCATTTTTCTTGTCCACTCTCTTCAGGTACTGGAAAGCTACATTTAGGTCACCCCAAAGTTTCCTCTTCTGCAAGCTGAACAATTCCAATTCTCTCAGCAGAGCTGCTCCATCCCTCTGATGACCTTGCTGCCTCCTCTGGGCTGGCTCCAGCAGCTCCCTGTCCTTGTGCTGTTGGAGCCAGGGCTGGAGGCAGCTCTGCAGCTGGGCTCTCCCCTGAGCACAGGGGCACAGGGGCAGAATCCCCCCTGCCCTGCTGCCCACGCTGGGGGATCAGCCCAGGGCAGGGGGGCTCAGGCTGGGGCAGGTCCAGCTCTCACCCACAGCACCCCCAGCTCCTTCTCCCAGGGCTGCTCATTAGATACTGGTCAAATATCATAAGAGGCAGAGTAAAAATCTGCAAATCTGGGTGATGTGAAACACTGATTGCATTTGAAGAGTTACTGACAATGCATTTGGTGTCATTGTCCAATAAATGTGATGCTTTTGCCACACTCTCAAATAATTAAAACAAAAATAAAAACCACCCAAAAAAACTCCACCAAAACCCCAAAAACCAAAAAACCAAAAACCAAAACAAAATACAAAGGAGTGATTAGTTTTTCCTCTCTATGACTTGATATAACCAACGGGGTAAGCCTGTCCACAAGCACTCCTAGTGTTGTGTGCTGCAGTTGTGTGAGGCAGCACAAGGCAACACTCATCCATGGTGTAACTCCTCTTACATCCGCTCTGCTGAGTTCAGGATGAGCCCAGGCCAATTCCATTGATGATCATTTTAGCAGTAACTGTCAATTAAAGCATCTCTGTATTTTGCAAAGTGGACTCCTTAAGTAAAATGAACTTATAATCAGCTGCTTTATTATGTCTCACTGTATAAAAGTAAGAGAAGTCTATTAATCTTGTTTGCTAATTTTAATTAGAGCATGTACCTCGAATTCCAATTAGCTGCACTAGGCTGATAAGCAGTAGAGAGTGTGCTAAGTAGAAAGGACATTTCACTAAAAAATGTTTGGTGGTTTGAGTGGTAGCAAAGAGACCTGGCTTTTTACATCTGGCAGCAGTGGAATAGGGATCTGAAAAGAAAAAACCATCCAGTCCAAATGAGAATGTAATCAATGGACCCAATATTCTGGTTGGAGGATTTTGAATAGTGGGGCCCATAACTAACCTGCTTTTTGGGCATGAAAAGGACAGCAGCAGGGAAATGTTGTGTATCAGCAAGGTAGTGAACTCTATTCTGAAGGGTTCCACTTACACTCCTTGATTTTTCTGTAGAAATTGCAAATTACAGAGCTAATGATAACAGGCTGAGAGTGGTCTTACTTTTAGTTCTTGTCTGAAAATCAGAAATTCATTTTGGATAAGCCAAAAGCCCTTTGAGTCCCTAATGAGCTGCCTTGGACTTCAACCAGATATTCAATGATTTTATTTTTATGACCAGCAGTGGAATCTGCTTTGAGCCATAACTGTACCTGTTCATAAAGTGTACGCTCTATCTTTCTGTCCTCTTTCTTTTTAGAGAGCCAGCGCTCACACAGGAAAACGAACGACTCCTCTGTGGTTTCATCCAGGATCTCCACTTTTTCCAGAAACCAGTCAGGACTAAACATACTATTGTCGTGACGAATCTTGATCTTGTATAAAATGCCAAGGTCCACAGCCTGTATTGTGAACGTGTCCTCCTGCAGGGTGTTGAAGAGCAGTGGATTCTGTTAACAAACTCTCAACAGATCATCTACTGGAAAAAGGCAAGAAAGGGACACTAAAGAACACACATATGTTGAAATTCCATATTGCTGGATGGAGTTTGGCTAAAAGTTTGCAGAAGCCTGAGGAGGCATATCTGTAAGCTAAAACTGGTCTTCAGGGAAGTGCTTTAAAACCTGCTTCTGCTAGGAGGGGAGATGCAAGAAACACCACTTTTACAACTGGTTAGAATATTGAAATCCTGGGAGATTTTTTAGTATGCTTCCTTTCCTAATCTAGTTAGATTTGTATGAACAATCCAGGTAAGACAATCCTTGCCACCATTAATTATATCCAAGTGATACATGGGATGACCAGAGAGCATCACTTTTGGTGTTATTTTCTCAGATACAACTGACGTTTAAGTCCTATCAATTTAACAAGTTTTGTGGTGAATTCCAACATCTACTGTTGGGTACATGCAAATCAGTTGCACAGGGACTGTGGGAATCTGCAGCTCACAGCTCAAGCCAGTTTCCATGACCAAGCTCATAATTTGTCCGTCAGTGACTTCATAGGAACATCTGCCTGTTTGCTGCAGTGCCTGTCAGTTGTAATACCCAGCTGACAATCCATACAAAGCATTTTAAGAGGTAATGAATGTGGTTAATGGAATCAATCAATTCATCCCTCATAGGAAAACTCAGCCTGTAAAGGCAGTCATTGACTTGATAGGTTGAGGACTGAGAAACAGAAAGTGTGATTAACCCTTTGCATTTGTACCTGTCCTCTTTCAAACTTGTTGAAGTTTGTTTCAGATTTACTAAGTTTTCTCTCTCCCATGTCCCCGAGGTCTCCATAGATATTTAGGAAGACATTAGCATCTGTCCCAGCACCGTAGATATCCCCAGTGAACACGCTGATCTTGTACGTGTGAACTGCAGAAAGAAACAGAGATGAGTTCTGGTCAGATGAAATATTAAGATCTGTGTTAGGTACTGAATTTACCTAAGAAAATGTTCCCCAGATTTTCTGCTCATCACTTGTAGAGGTATTAAATCCCATACATTTTTTTTATTTCACATTTCCAATCCAAAGACTGGAGGCTCCCCGGGCTGACATTTGCTGACTTTCCTTTTCTCCGTCTGATCAATGCCTGTATGTTGTCTTGATCACACAGTTCACAGTTAAAAATGCAAAGAATCATTATGGTCATTACTGGACGGGAAGTCGATAGAGGTGAGGGAACTCAGCACCTTTTCGTACAGAGGCTCGAGGAACATAGATCTGAGAACAAGTCATTCAGTGCTGTGAATCCTTAATACTCCATCTTCCATAAACAAAGACTGGGAATTCAGATGTGCAATTACTACAGGAGTTAATGGCATGTATCTCTATAAATTCCCCAAACAGACAGAGAACAGATTTCTGGGTCCTTTTGCTGAGAGTTTATTTAATTAAGGAAGGGCTGAATATGTGCTGTTTAAGTACCCTTTCTCTTTAGCTTGTTCAATGATGAGACAAAAAAACCTCATCAAGCCTTTAGTAATGTGCTTTACTAAACCTGTTAAATACTCCTAGTTTTACTTTGCCACTCTTCTCCCAATTATGTAGGGAAAACAAACAGTTACTGAAAGCATCCTCTCCAGGAAAACAATGAGGGTCTGTACAAGTTTCTGATTACTCAGGTGGCATATGAGCCATGGAGAATGCCTCCCTGCAAATCCCAGGGCAATGCAAATGAGCAAGAGGTACAAAGTCTTAGTTAGGATTCTGTATACGGTAACAGCGTTGAAGAAAATTGGTATATTGTCCTTTTCTTCTTTCGCAGTAAGACAGGCCCTATTCTACTTTGTCATCCATGAAAGATTTCCATTGATTTCTCTGAGAAATGGATCAGAGTCATCACCTGAGAACACCCACCAGGACTATGTGCAGAGCTGTATTTTCTGGTTTGCCTCTTCACATACATCCTGAGTAACAGCTCCATATATGAGAGGCAACTGCTACCTTAGTAATGAAGGAAGCAATGCATATTGTCTAATTAGTCAGTGCATTCCTCTTTGGCCTTTCCTTGCTAGTTCTAGAGACCTCCAGGACTAAAACAAAGCATATTATAAAAAAGAGATGATCCTCAGAATACCACGAGCTGATTTTCCGTCACTGTCATTTACACTGTGTCACTGCCCAAGGTCTATGAGGACTCACAAGGCAGATTTAATTCTTGTCCCAGATATTTTATATCTAAAGCAGAAGTCCACAAACTTAGCCCTAGATCCACACCAGAAGAAACTTTCAATTATCCAAAAAATTCTATTCTGTAGATGGTAAAACTTGTTTTAAGGCTTTGCCTTCAGAAGGAAAAGTGAGTCACCTAAGTTAATTAACAAATGGTAACGGATCCATGGCAAAGCAACAGAAATTAACAAGTTAAAGAAAATGTCATGCAGGTACCTAGATGTCATAGGATCATTGAATCATCAATTTGTTTGGGTTGGAAGAGACCTTTAAAGGCCACCTTGTCCAAGCCACCTGCAATGGGCAGTGACACCTTCCACTAGACCTGGTTTATCAGAGCCTCATCCAACCTGAGCTCAAATGTTTCCAGGATTGGGGCATTCACCACTTTCCCAAGCCACTCTTGCCGGTGTTTTACCACTTAGTAATTAATTTTAAAATTGTCTTTGCCTGTGCAGGAAAAGAATCTCCCATAAGCTAACATGTGGTTCCTAACAGGAGAAAGGAGGACATCAGTCTTCCTTCCAGCAAGGCATCTCTTCCCTTGGCCATGGAAAGCAATCCACATAAATTCCACCCTCACAATGGTCTACAGTAAAAGCAAGTCAGACTCTGAAAGAAAAGAAACTGTGAAAGAAATTATTTTCTCAGTTAAATCGCCTTGTTGCCAGATCCAAGAGTCAAGAATGAAAATGGCAGCTGAATTCCTCTGGCTCTGCTCAGGATGAGGATGTTGATGACCTCTCTCAAGGACACAATGAGCTCTGGGTGAGAAAGGAGATCCTTTTCTACAGGAAAAAGCAGTACAAACAGCTGGGCATACAGAGAAGCAATGATTTAGGAGTGAAATTTCAGTTATTTTTCACTTGCTTCAGCTAGCAGTAAGGCCAAACACTGAACATCACCACTTTATAAGAAGAACTCAGAACTGAGCATGAATTTTTCCTCCTCCTGAGAGGGACTTTAATGAAGTGAAGGTGGCTGCAATGACCCAGGTTTCTAAAGGTTATGCATTTATACCTGAAGGGCAGGCAAAACAACTTTGTGAGGAACAAGGAGCATTAATTAGAACTCATAGGATAGGAAAGGGAGAGGCAGAGCACACAGGACAGGCGAAGCTGGGCAAATGAGGAAAGAGATTAACACAGCCTGGAAGACAAGATGTAAGAATTTTGTTAGGCATCAGAGGTGATATGGAAACTATGGGTGTGGAAGGGTGCCTGTGACAGGTTCTTAACAGCCCCATAGGAAAATACTGATGTTATTGAACTGAAGTGCTCCAGGTGCGAGAGGATCCAGAGAACAGGAAGGGAAAGAGAAATGAACACTTGTACCTGTTGGTACAGTTGGAGTCTGGAATTATGAGAGGTATTTCTTTGCATGTTTGAGAGAATTTAAGATCTTTGACAAACAGTGTTTTTAACCTTTGTTCATGGAAAAAGGGCTTTTAGGCTCTGGAATGAAGCAGAGTTTTCAAGAGTGTGTATTAGATAGTAGAATAGTGTGTAGTTTTATCACAGGGTGAGAATTTTAGATATATGGGGTTTTTAGGATGGTAAGCAGGTGAAGAGAAGATGGAGGAAGCACATGGCTTTTGGGTTTCTTCCTTCTTCTTCCTTGCCTCCATGCCTTCCTTGCCACCATGTTCTGCTGTGAGGTGGCACGTTACAGTTGGCTTAGAATAGAGTTTAACCGTAGATAATAGTTATTGGAAGAGAATTATAAATACTGATTACGTGGATTGTAATATAAATATCCATGCCACCTTGAGGGTGGGGGTATTAGGTAGTTAGAGCATTTTGTATTGAGCATTTTGTAATGAGTATTAAGCATTTCATAGTTAGCTTTTTAGTATGGAGCATTAGGTAGTTAGCTTTGGTATTTGGAGTTTTGTGCCTTGAACTTACCTGCAATGAAGAACTCTGCAGGTCATGAACAGAATGTAAAGATAAGAAAAAATAAACTATGAAAAAAACAATAAGGAGAAAAGTCTTACGGACCTGCTCTTTCAAGATCTCTGGCTGGGGAAAACAAAACTTTATATTCTTGGGAGAAGAAAAACAGCTGGCAGAGACAGAGAAACAACAAAAAAAAATATTTGTTATGTAATTCCGAGATGTACCAGCATGGCACTGAACCACACATTTGAATGTTTTGTTCAAAAAAAATCAGACAAATCATCTCTACCTACTCCTAGGATTGTATTACCTTCTAAAGGCTCGTCAACTTCTTCCTCGATCTGCTTGAGTGTCCCATCCTTCATGAGCTTTTCAGTAAAAATATCAGATGGCACCAGCTCTCTGACAGTCTCGCCATCGTCTTCAGACTTTGCAAGCCATCTTTCACATGGAAATGTGACAGTTTCCGAGCCCTGGAGTAAACATGACAGAGGAAATATCTTCAAAACAACATGAACGCACACTAGCATTTCCCCTTTGAAAATACTCCGACATGCAGGCAAGAATTTTCAGCTTATGTATATGTGTGTGTGCATGCAGAGGCAGATCTGAAATAGTACAACAGAAATGTATTTTCTCCAGAAAGAGGACATCTGAGGGCTTTCAGAAGAAGCACTGAACATGCAGCAGAAAACAGGATTCCCAGTGGGTGTGTGAGAGTGGCTGTATGATCCAGTAGATCTCTGCCCTTCCCATTATTAAAGCTTGTAAATTCCTAATCAGACTGCACCATTCCTGCTGAAGCTGTGCTTTACTGAGACTCTGCAATTCTTCTTCAACCCTTATTCAGGCAGCAATTTCTTTGAAGACAGTAGGGTTTGTTTTATGTTTTTTTTTTTTTCCTGAGCTCAATACTTCATGATTTTGCCCGTAATTCTGTGACTCAAGCTGGTTTTCAGGCAATTCCCATACATGCAATAAGGGGAGAAAAATACTGATTTAATTTTTGATCTTTTGTTTTGACTTCACTTTGGTGGAAACAAATATGATTTATATCATCAAACAGACAAAAACAATAGAACATGTGTTTTCCACTTGGTAAACAAAATTAATCCCAGACTATTCATTAAGAACAGACTCCCATAAGGCCTCCAAGATGGTAAGATGCAGGCAGCTTTCTGCATGCTGGGCACCCCTGGCTATGACTCCAGGAAGAGAGGAGCATGAGCCATCATGCAAGATACAGAGGCCACAAGTCTGAACAGAAGGAAAAAAAAGGAAGTTGATCCCACAGTAAACAGATACAGGGAAAAAAAAGGCCCTTTCTTTACTGACAAGATCATCATTTATTGCTTACCCTGCACAGGGGCTTCCTGCTCTTTCCAGCATACTGTGTGCCATCACTTGCATATAAAACATACCCGTGGATATTAAGAGAATCCCAGAGGGGTTTGGATTGGAAGACACCTTAAGGTCAGCCAGTCCCACCCCCTGCCACGGGCAGGGACACCTTCCACCTTCACAGGCTGCTCCAAGTCCTGTCCAGCCTGGCCTTGGACACTGCCAGGAATCCAGAGGCAGCCACAGCTGCCTCTCTGTGCCAGGGCCTCCCCACTCTCAGAGCCAGGAATTTATTTCTAATTTCTAATACCCTGCCCTCTGTCAGTGTGAAGCCAGCCATTCCTTCTTGTTCTGTCCCTCCATCCCTTGTCCAAAGTTCCTCTCCAGCTCTCTTGTAGACATACTTTATGACTAATTTCCACATTAATTACTCTGCTGTGATTACTTATCAAGCCAATACAGGGCCCTTTCTTCACTACTTTTGCTATTTAAATACTAAGGTATTAATATATGGGAAGGGAAGGGAATGGATCTCATTGTAGCAATCTTGAACATTGTTGTCACTGTGCATTACAGCACTGTACTGCCTGGAACTGCGGATCCTGCCCTCCCTGACACCATCACTGGGGAGGAATAGCTTGTGCAACCAAGAGCAGATGTGTACTCTGATCATAGCTAACCTGGAATGAACAGGTCACAGATGAATAGAACACACAAAGATCATAAGGAAGTTGCTCTGCAGGAGCAGAACCCCTCCAAGGGGCTTGTGTGACTGAATGTTCCGAGTCTGCAGCAGAATCACACTTTGAGTACACACAGCCCAAATTTTCTGCTGTTAAGAAACACTATTTCTCCTCCCCTCTGCTGCTTCCTGCAGCACTGCTGTTTAACCCCAGACAGAGATGTTTAACTCCATGAGGAGGTTTGGAGCATGGCATACAAAATGGTGTCAAAGGAAACCAGCAGCACTTCAGGTGATTTCACATCTTTTACGTTCAAGTGCTATTTGTGCTATACAAGCAGAATACAGCACCTAATAATTCCTGCCTCCTCATTTCTGCACTGGCTGTCTGACGACTTAACCTGTGTTATCTCACTGTACGCCGAGCCGATGAACAGTGCTTATCTCCACACCTGCAGGCTGGGAAGAGAGGGCTTTCCAGAATGATGCTTCAGTGCTGAAACTCTCTCCTCCTGATAGAGATCCCACTTCAGTCACATTTCTCATTGAAGCTTTCAGCAGCTCCTGAGCATTCTTACTGCTGGCTGTATGTGCCATTGATGCAAACAGTGTTTATTTGGTAACAAGATAGCTAGGGACTGGAAGTGACAGCACAGTGGGGCATAATGTGCACTTACTGCAAGAATTAATTGTCTCTTTATTGATAATCACCATGCCATTGCCACGGTTTTTATTGGGGTTTCCCTGTTAGTGATTGTATTAATATTTAAGTGATGTAAAGTACACTGGTCTATATTACCAACAGTAAAATCCTCTTGCAGCCCTGAACAGAATTTTTGTTAGAGTCTGAGTCTGGACCTAAGCTAGAAGCAGGGTATGATAGTGTGCTAAAAGTAAGCGCTTTTCCCTTTTCCAAGTTGTAACAAATGAAACATAATTATCAAATATAATTGGCATGCCAAGATGGCTTTTTCAGCACGCAACAATCCTAGTTTCCTACCCAAGTGCTTTCAATTTAATCTGAAAAGTTACTGACCTCATTTTTCTTTTGCAGCTCTACAGATATATCTAGACACATCTTAGCAGTCTAATCAGGTAGCACAGCTTTTAGAAGCGCTGGCAGCATATTGCTATCCTGTGGCAGGTCATAATATCCTGCGGCTGATCAGCGGCATCATGCAGTGCTCTGCTTTCTTCTTTTTTCCCATGCCATAATAAAAAGATCAGCAGAATTGTAAATCCTTCCATTCCCAAGTCGTTCAGGGCTTTCCTCCCTTCCTCCACCTTCAGGTTTCTCACCACCTGCCCTTCAAAGCTGCTGCAATGATTGAGGAGAGGGTGCAGCCCTGAGACCCTCTCTTGGCAAACTGAAGAGCACCCAAGACAGAGCTCTCAGGTACAAAGTGCTCAGTTTAAGGCCAGTGTAAAAAGAGGCAGCCCAGGAATCTCTTCTCCCTTGCTTTCCACTCATTTGAGCTTTCCCCTCTTCATCTTCTCCAGCCTGTAGCCAGTAACAATATCTCTGGAAACAATGCATACCTGTTCATTAACCTTACATAGCTAGCCAAGGGTTAGGCAATACAGAGTCTGGTAATGTCAGACTGGCAAAAAAGGTGATAAGGAGGAACAGTCTGAGGCTGTTGGCTAGTGAAGAAAGTTGTTCAGGATGATGGAAATAGGAGACGAGGGGGGGACCTCATTCTCCACAACTCCCTGACAGGAGGTTGGAGCCAGGTGGGGGTCAGGGTCTGCTCCCAGGGAACAAGGGACAGGAAGAGAGGAAACGGCCTCAAAGTGCACCAGGGAAGATTAAGACTGTATATTGGGAAAAATTTCTTCATGGAAAGGGTTGTCCCACCCTGTCACAGGCTGCTCAGGGCTGTAGAGAAGTCCCCATCCCTGGAGGGATTTAAAAGCTACGTGGATGTGGCACTTGGGGACATGGGTCAGTGGTGGCCTTGGCAGTTACGGGAGAATGGTTGGGCTTCATTATCTTGGAGTACTTTTTCAAGCTAAACAATTCCATGATTCTATGGTGATGAGGGTTCAAGGAACACCTGTGAGTTGACTGGGTAGCAAAGAGAACAAAATATATCCTGTAAACTTTTGGAGGAAGCAAGATGAGAAGTGGGTTCACCAGACTGAACAAGCTGGTTTAGACCTTGGTATTAAAAATCGCCTAAGGAGAGGGCAGACCTGATGGGAGATAAAAGCTCTCATCCCTTTGGAATGAGGGGAAAGAGCCGAGGTCTTCCCCAGTGCAGCTACTGCTCCAATTCTGGACTGGCCCTGATGAGATGATTTTCTTTTGAACTTCCCCACAGCCAGATTCATCCCTGTTGCTATAGCCAGTATCTGAAAGCAGGGCTGAGGAACACTTCCTTGCGTGGTCAGGATAAAGGTGACCAATCTGACTGTACTTGTGTTAATCTTATAAACAGCAGAAAATCCTGCCATCTAACTTGACTTTTTTAACATGATTCAGGGAGTTGCACTGACAGGCATTTTTCCTTGCCTTAATTGTACTGGCTCCTTGCATTTATTTTTCCAGGATTAAGGGACTGACGAAATTGTTTCTTGTCCGTGTTTGGCAACAATACTTTTTTATTTTAAAATAGTACGCCCACTTTCCACTTCCTTCCCTGTGATCCCTCAAAACAGAACTACACATGAAAACACGAAGCTTTAAAAAAGCAATTATTGCAGAGCCTTATCATCAACATTTGAAGAACAAAACATGATAACACATGTTTGTTGTCCCCAGATCCCCAGGCTCCGGCAAGTTCGTTTAGTGCGCATTGCTCTTCAGGGAGTCGTTTTACACTGTTAATCACACTTTGTACACAGAAGATGCAATCTGGGAGAGGGAAGTGGCGGCTCCTGGGGATGTGCTGGGATTCACAGCTTACCTTCCCATTTGGCAGCAGCCTCCGAATCTTCACACGGTCCAGGTGCCACCCCGAGTTCAGCCCTGCACCATTGTGTCCTATGCGAATCTTTTCGATAATGTCACCAACATCCTCCAGCTACAGAAAAACAAACAAAGAAACAAACACCACCAAGCAGCACCAAAACCAAACAAACAGAAAACCAAAAAGCCAAACACTATGGCATGAACAACTGGTGACTTTTGAGAGACCACTTCTTTACTGTGTTTCATATTTTTCCAGGCTGTTTGAAGTCCCAGGGGGGAAATATTAATGCTGATGTCCATTGCAGAATCATAAAAGAAAATAATAGAATGGTTTTGGTTAAAAGGGACAAAAAAGGTCATCCAATTCCACCTCCTGCCATGGGCAGGGACACCTTCCACTAGAGCAGGGGGGCTCCAAGCCCTGTCCTTGAACAGTCCCAGGGATGGGACAGACACAGCTTCTCTGGAAAACCTGTGCCAAGGCCTGCCCACCCTCACTGCCAAGAATTCCTTCCCAATATCTCATCTAACCCTGCCCTCTGGCAGTTTAATATGACTGCCCCTTTTTCAGTCACTGTCTGCCTATATAAAATATCCTTCACTTGTTTTTTACAAGCCCCTTTAGGCCCTGCCAGGGGCTGCCAGCTCTCCCTGCAGCCTTCTCTTGTGCAGGGGAGCACCCCCAGCTCTGCCAGGCTGGCTCCAGAGCACAGGGGCTCCAGCCCTGGCAGCAGCTCCATGGCCTCCTCTGGAATTATGCCATAATTTGCATTTGGCTAAAACTTTTGCCTGGACTTCTGCTTCAAAATAGAGAAAACCTTGCTCTACACAAATTACCCACCATACGAGAAAGGTCTGGTTGCACAGCAGCAATCCTGCATCCCACACTTCTCTGCATGAGTGGGAACGGAGGCAATTGTTTGGTAATTTTCCCTATAGTTGTCACTGGTGAGGCAGCAGCAGCTCTAGTGCTGTGTCCAGCTCTGGATCCCAGTACTCAAGAAGGACATGGAGGGGCTGGAGCGTGTGCAGGGCAGGGAACGGAGCTGGGCAAGGGTCTGGAGCCCCAGGAGGGGCTGAGGGAGCTGGGAAAGGGGCTCAGGCTGGAGCAAAGGAGGCTGAGGGGGGCCCTTGTGGCTCTGCACAACTCCCTGCCAGGAGGGGACAGCCGGGGGGGTCGGGCTGTGCTCCCAGGGGACAGGGACAGGAGGAGGACACAGTCCTAAACTGTGGGGAGGTCTAGTTTGGACATTAGGAAGAAATTCTTCACAGAAAGGATGATTAGACATTGAAATGGGCTGACCCAGGGAGGCAGTAGAGCCACTGATATTCAAGGAATGGCTGGATGGGGCCCTCAGTGCTCTGGTCTGGTGACAAGGTGGGGATCTGGCATAGGCTGGACTCGATGATCTCAGAGGTCTTTTCCAACCTAATTGATTCTGTGATTCTATGAAATTGCAATGCAGCTGCATCTTAAATAGCTCTCTTAAAATCACTTTCTTTTTTAAACACTTGTGTGCACTCTCTTAATAATGGAAGAATGACTTTGAGGTCAAAGTACTATACAAACAAGCTGGCATTTTATATTATCTCCCCTCTTCTGCCACAGAATCCCAATGCCATTCTGAGAAAGCCAACAGGATGGCTTTCTTATGAAGTTGCTGCTGGGTTTTTATGCCTCACATTATTAATTGAGTAATTTGTTGCTAGTGCATTACTTTTAATTTGCTTCCTTTTCAAAGTCTTGAGCAGGAAAAAACTGAAATTTGCTCCTTAGTATTAGCTTTTAGTTATTCCAGTGCAAACTCTTGTATAGCTGGCCTCCAAACACTCAAGGCTGGCTTCAAATGTTTGCATGTGGGACACTGAGCTGTCTTTCTGTCCTTGGGGCCTAATTTTCTTGGAAAATGTGAGAAAATGGAGCTTATCAGTTTGCATCACTGGAGACTACTCCCTTCTCTCCCCAGTCATACAGAAGCACAGACAGCAGTAGTTTTGGAAAGGCTCCATAAGTCAGTAAGACTGCACTGCCCAAGGAATCCACACCCTGAACGAATTGGGTTTGACTCCATCAGCCCTGCTCTGACTTCAGACAGTGTAAGATTCACCACAAAATAATTAAACCATCCAAACTCATTTCCAAAACTTACACAGGCGCACACAAGTATACATTAGGGAAAAATTATTTTTCCTCTTTTGTCCTGTCCAAATACTCATCTTTCAATGAGACTTTTAATCAATATGTAGCAATAAAATGATGCTTGAGCAGTCAAGTTCCATGTTAAAGAAGAAGTGGGCTTTACCCTGCTGTAGGCATCTCCAGCAAATCTTCACTTAGAAGCACAGCTGAGAGCAGTCTCTAATCTTTTATGCCTCTTTTGCAAAATACCAAATGATAGAGGCAGGTAAAACCACAAAGCAAACAGACAATTCCCAGTTAGTGTTTTCTGAAACCCCTCGAATTGTTTTTAGCGTCTGTTGAGCTCCAAATTATGGCTCTACACAAGCAGGTGAAAGAAAAATATATTTTGTCTTGTTCCCATCTCCTGCAGAAAGAGGAACTGGCAAAGTGAGAATGAAGTTTGGGGACAGGATAATATGATGTTATAAATCGGTGGAACACACTGCATTTCTCTCACTTAATCTAAGAAAAGTACTGATGTTTCAGATTCCACCAAAACTGAAATAAATCTTATGCAATAAAGACTTAACCAGAGCACTCGGTTTAAGATTTATACCTGTGGATTAATGCAACCTCTACTATGAAAAATTGTGCGGAAACTCCACTGAAATAAGTCTTATTCTTTGTTTTAAAGGAATCACACTGGGGATTTATTTTATGATTCCTGACATATAACAACAATGTGGGCTGCAAGTATTTTAAGTTGTAAAAAAAATTGGTTTAAAATTTCCCTTCAATTATGAAAACAAACCATACTCAAAACAGGGAGAAGTTGTAAGATTCTCTGTGAAGTCAGTGCTGGTGTTACAGCCAGGAAAGGAAGGGCATGAAGCAGCATCAACAGGATAAGCCAGAGCAGGTCTGCCTGTACTTTTTGCCTCTTAAAAATTCTCAGCAGTAGGAATATATTGTGAATAGGAATTGCTTAATGCTGTGGATGTAAACGAGCTCACTCTTTGATGTGCACTGTTGTGCATAGAGTTGTGCAAACACTTCAGGAAGTATTTGTTAAGATCTTTCAAAAAGTTAGCCTGGGCATTCAAAAATCACATTGTCCAAAGGAAAGAAATGGTTTCTCTGCCTGAGGATACAGAAGAAAAAAACATTATGCTTCTAAGTATTGCAAACTGCAAAAGAAATTACAGAACACGCTGAGCTGGATGGGACCCACAAGGACCAGAATCCAGCTCCTGGCCCTACACAGACCCCCCAGCAGTCCCACCCTGTGCCCGAGAGCATTGACCAAACCCTCCTGGAGCTCTGGCAGTCTCAGGGCTGTGCCCATTCCCTGGGGAGCCTGAGCAGTGCCCCAGCACTCTCTGGGGGAAGAGTTTTTTTCCTGATAAACAGCCTTACCCTCCCATTTATCCTGTTTCCTCAAGTTCTGTCTGCTCATGAGAGTGCAGAGATCAGTGTCTGCCTCTCCTCTGCCCCTCAAGAGGAACTTGGAATTGCAATGAGGTCTCCCCTCAGTCTCCTCCAGCTGAACAGACCAAGTGCCCTCAGCTGCTCCCCAACACAGCTTCCCCTCAAGGCCCATCACTGGCCTTGTGGACACCTTTGGACATCCCTTAACCCCTTCACATGTCCCTTTTTATATTGTGGCACCCCAAAGTGCCCTCAGCACTCGAGGTGAGGCTGGCCCAGCCCAGAGCAGAGCAGCAGTGACTGAGGGTGGGTGAGACCAGTGAGGAGCAGAGCAGTGGTGACACATCCTGGTCAAGATTTCCTCTCTCCTTGGCATTTTGGAAAGGACCTCTGGCCCCTCCTGAGCCTGGAAACACATCCTTGATGCCAGTGGAGGTGAGGAGGAGGGAGGGGCAGGGGCTGACATGACCTTCCTCCTTTAGTAAAGGGACAGCTACATTTTGTGACCTCCCACATCTTTCCAAGACTCATCTCAGGCATTGAAGAACTTTCTGATGATTACAATACAAGAATACAGAGGACTGAGGGTGTTTATTCCTGACCATTGCATGCTCCCCAATGTTCCCTGTGCTTTGATCTTACCTCCACAATGAACTGATTCACTGAATTCCTTTCAAAATACATCCTTTGCTCTCTCTTGTTGAGGCACAGGGATTTTTGCTGAGTGCAACTCCCATCACTTCCATAAAGAACAATGAAGACATCTGCATCCGTGCCAGCTCCAAAAATATCACTGGTGTACACTGTGATCTCGTAAGGAACAACTGGTTTAGGAAATGACAGAAAACAGAAACAAGCCAAAAGGAGTTAGGAACCAGCATAACAATGCTCCTAAGAAAAAAAAAAACAACTAATGAAACAAGAAATGAGTCGTAAATCTCAACAGTGAAAGAGGAGAAGGTAGCAATTACACACTTGTGGTCAGTAAAATTATCAAGTTGGTCAGTCCTATGAGAATCCAAAGGAATTTCCTTTAATAAGGAATTTTCTTTCCTTATATAAGGCAAATTGACCTTGATGTGTGTCCATGTAATGAGTTTTTAGGTTAATCATGACACTCAGTATACCTGCCATCCAAAGTTACTGAAACAAGATTTATTTCAAAAACTCAAGAGTCAAACCAAAATGTGAATTCACAAATTTTTGAGTATTTAGGAAGATGGATGAAGTTAAGATAAATGGAGGCAGTGAAAAATATTCAAGATAGTCTTATTGATAAAAAAGTCCTATCATTTCCATTACTAAACACATGACAAAAAATCTCTCACAAGGAAGTTAATAATTCCTCTGTTCCATTTTTCACTTGGCATCACCTCCTCTGAATCACTGAATAAAGCAGGTTAAATTACACCCCAGACCCATGGTGAATGCAGAACAGTAATGTTCAAGACCATAAATACTCCCCTATTCTTTTCCTGTGGTTTCTCCAGAATGTCCCATGACCCCAAAATCTGATGCCTCCTTTTGTTCTATTCTATCTTCACAGCTTCTCAGTCCCCAGTCCTGCTGGAGTATGACTCAGACTTGCTCAGGAATAAGGCTGACCCAGGAATATGGGAACAGGGGCTCTGTTCCTGGCTCTGCTATGGATTTGCTGAATATATCCTCAGTTTTCAAGGTGAGATGGTGTTTAGCTCATAGAATAAGAAACATAGGTTCAGATGCCTGCTCATCAGACAAGTGTGTACATCTCCAGATGTAATCAGTAAAGTCCGTGCAGTCTGAAGAAACAATCAAGGAATGAAGGCATTTTCCTTGGGATTAGCTGAATCACTCCCCAAAACCAGCCTCTGAATGACCAAATAGCCATGGTGGCAATTCAGACACTCCACTGTCATGAGCACATGTGAAGTCAGGTGTGGCATCTGGCAAACTGTATCCTGTCCCAAACTGCTTTAAATCCTTTCTGAAATCAAAATACCAGGTAAGGCTTAGGTACCACTGAACAGCTGCAGGGATCTCTCCTGCCTCAGGAAGGCACTTTCCCTCAGTCCTGATACCCATAAGCACGGACTTCAACACCAGGATCCTGCCACTGCCATGATCTGGTCCTGGCCATCCCTCTCCCAAACATCCCTTAAAAACTTCCATCCTTTCCCATCCCTCACTACAATCTTCTCAGCTGCTTGTCATTCTCACCCTACTACTCTGCTACATCTGCTACATCTTCTGTAGTTTTTGGTCGTTACATAAAGCATCTTGCACGGTGTTTCAGACTCAGCATCTCTGCTAGGGTAGGGAAAACGTTCCCAGCACCACCTCTATTACTGTTGGAGTAACTGATTATTCATATAAGAGACTAATCATTCCATTAAAAGCTCAGGCTCTCTAAATACAGCTCTCAGGAGGCCACAAATGAAGAAATTTTCTTCTACAGAGAGTCAGCCTGGAGATATTCAACATTCTTCCTGCCCAACCCAGTGAAATCTGCTCTGTTGTGCTGCAAGTAAACTGGAACAGTTTCTCCAAAATGTAAGAAGGGAGGGGGGAAATCCTGGATACCAAAAATCACACGCTATGCATTATGAATTAAAAATTATCCTCTCTGCTGAAGGCCGTAGCACTTGCTCTTGTTGCTTGAATATTAACATCAGCTTAGAACTGAATCAGCAAAGCAGTGCCCTAACAAGGTCACCAACAGCACAACTTTCAGCTGTCAGATGCCTATTTCATTTACATGGTACTTTTAAAGCTGCATCCCCACAGGGATGATTTTAATTGGACTGTGGATGACATGTTTTCATCGTGAAACAATTCTGCCACGAGTCATCATAAAACAAATCAAGCCGGTTTAGTTACCTCTGGCAAACTGAAACCCACAGGTTAATTGTTAGGAAACCAGAATGTAGTAAACAGCACAGTGGGGATGGTTCAAATGGTAAGAAAGCCTAAACTGACAGTGGTCCTGGTGCAAACTGTTTGACAGAGAGGCCTGACTGCTTCCTAAGGCTGGATGTGGACTGCTGACAAAAGTCAGGATAACATGAACTATGTGCTCAAAGGCACAGCGTGCCAGAAGCTAATTAAAACATTCAGAGGTATTAATACATTATATAGTCAACTGCATCAAGATATATATTGATTGGGATAACATGGGGAAAACAGAAGAGAATCATGTATTGAGTCTCTGGGTTATATTCACTCCTATAAAATATATCACTACATTTATTAATCAATTTATTTTTTCAGACACAAAGACAGGGAATATCACATCCAGCTCTGGGATCCCCAACTTAAAGAGGACATGGAGCTGCTGGAGCCAGCCCAGAGGAGGCCACAGAGCTGCTGCCAGGGCTGGAGCCCCTGTGCTCTGGAGCCAGCCTGGCAGAGCTGGGGGTGCTGCCCTGCACAAGAGAAGGCTGCAGGGAGAGCTGCCAGCCCCTGGCAGGGCCTAAAGGGGCTCCAGGAGAGCTGCACAGGCACTGGGGACAAGGGCTGCAGGGACAGCAGCCAGGGAATGGCTTGCCAGTGCCAGAGGGCAGGCACAGCTGGGCTATTGGGCAGGAATTGCTGTCTGGGAGGGTGGGCAGGCCCTGGAACAGGGTGCCCAGAGCAGCTGGGGCTGTCCCTGCATCCCTGGAAATGTCCAAGGACAGGTTGGACAGGGCTTGGAGCATCCTGGGACAGTGGGAGGTGTCCCTGCACATGGCAGGGGGGTGGCACTGGATGAGCCTTAAGGTCCCTTCCAATTCTATGATTCTACTATCATTGGATTGACAAAAGTGTAGAAGGGAGCAAAGAGAATCCTTTCTTCTTCTCCAGAGAGTTCGGATAAAGAAGGCTAGATGTGAGAAATAAAAATATCTTGGTCAAAGAATGGGTGAAGCACAAAGATATGACAGTGGCAGATCCTCAGAGAAGAAACTATTTCAGCTTACAGACTGCAGCGTACAGGGATCTGGACATTGAAGGGACCTTCAACATGAACCAATGTCTTCATATTAAAAAAGAAAGAGGCAAAACAGTGGATGGCCTTCCGTGTGGTCATTCCCACAACTACTTGTGAAGAAGGAAAACGAGGCAGAGAAAGGTAGTTTGGGCAGCTCTATCTTTTGATATCTAACTATAGAACTGCAGGCAGTAAGGCTTTTGATACCTTCAGTGCATACACTGGGGATAAGATGAGAGGGGAGACAGTCTCAGTGTGAAATTTTTAGCTCTTCCTCTGAATGACCAAGGAAGAACATGTCAGGAAATCAAATCCCAGGTATCAGACCTCATCCCTCATCATTGTGGCAACCAACCCAAAGTAAGGAAAAGGCATTTCTGACAGTACCCTAATGGTGAGCAAAATGTATCAACCACTTTGATAGTGGTAATTTCCATTCACTTGGAATGAAGCAGATCAGAGAGGGACAAGTCAAACACAGTCCCAGGGCTGTACTCTGCACACTGTCAAATACGCTTAAGAGAGGGGAACATGAGAAGGGAGAAGGCTACAAGGTAAGCAAAATATTTAATTTGTTTCAAGAAAACCATGTTATCTGATCCTCAGTATTCTGCAAAAAAGGAAAAGAAGTTTCCAGAACTAAAGAGTTTGAGTTACCGTAACAGACTTGAGCTTGTACTCAGAAGGAGCTGAGTTGGGGTAATGTTTACCCAAAACATTAATTTGGAGGGGCGTGAAGATTAAGGAAAAATTGGAGAGCACTGAAAGAAGCAGAATGGTACCACATTTCTAGAAAAGCACCACACTAAAGAAACTCTGGAAGAGGGTCTTTCAGTAAGAGGCGGGTGTGCAATGCCAAAGGCACTGTAAGAACTAAGGCTTGGAAGCAAGACCAGAGTGTCTGCTTTGGCAACAGAACTGGCAATATTAGAATGGAGCAAGATCAAAGGGAAGCTGGAGACAAGGAAGACAGCTTGGAATGAGCAGAGGACTTGCAGGGGATGGGGAAATAGGAAGAAAAACACTATCATCCACATCCACATGACTTCTAATGAGTCTCTGAACTGGCAAACACAGTGAATGTTAATCTAGAGCACCCAGAGGAAGCTTCTTGTAGTAATTTGAATAGTTGGCATGTGATCTACTTGTAAATTTTCCAAAGCCAGTTCAAGAGAGAGGCAAAAACTATAAAACCGCATGAGATAGTGAGATTTTATCTTCTGTAATGATGGGTGTATCCTGGGGAAATGGAATTCTGCTCACATGGGATGTACTCTACTGTCTGCAGTTCTGCAGGGAAGATAATTCTCTCAATGGCTCCATCATCCTCCGATTTATCCAACCAGCGGCCACAAGGGAACTTGAGGCACTGTCCCAGGGATGGGGCATCAATCTCCACCCATTCCAGAAACCAGCCCGTTGAATTACCTGTGGTGGAGAGATAACAATGAATAACCCACAAAGACTTTGCAGACAGCAGCAAATGAATCACTGTACACCAGACCTCTGAGAAATAAATCTTTCTGTCTTTTGCCAAAGGGAATGTAGAATATATGGCGTAAAGATCATTGGATGAAATTGCCCTGAATTAAGGTAAAACACTTCACATTTCTATAAATGTTAGGCTTAAGATGTGCATGTGGAAATGCTAATTACTGCATCACTTTCATCAACTGGCCTCTGTAATAATTTGATAGTGTTGTTTAGAGCAGTTATCAACAAACTGGTCCCTTGATGATCCATAGGGGAAGAGATCCATGCATAGCTCCACTGCCTTCCTTGTGTATAGCAGTTACACAGAATTGTCTGAAAAGCAGCCAAGACTTGATAAAAATACCACCAAAATCTTAATGAAGAAGTGAGACAACTCTATGGGAGCCATGCAGTAAAAACAAATACGGGGTTTGGTGATATCTGTGAAATCTCTCTAAAGATGTGGCTGTAGAACTATAAAGACTCTTGCTGAGGGAGAGGATGCAAAGCTACCTGCAAGCTGGCACCACTTAGCTCCTAATATCACATGGGAATGGAATCAGCAGCAAAGATAGTAGCAGCCACAGCCAAAGTGACAACAAGGATCTGTCACCAAAAGGTAAATTACGTTTGGGGTCTTGGAGGCAGGTTATTTTATACAGCAAAGAGACCAGTGCACTAGAAACACTGTATTACAAAGCAGATTATCTTACCTTTATTGTCATGGCCTATCTTGATTTTTTTCAGGTCTCCAATGTCCACAGACTCCACTGTAAACTCATCTACCTTCCCACGCTCAAATTTGTTCTTGTTAATCTTTGAGGCCTTTAGGCTGACTATCCCTGTTGTGGCAATGCAAAAGGACATTGTTCAGCATGTGAAACAAATCCTCTGGGAATGTCAACAGTGGAATGAGGGAAGTGGCTAAAATGCAAAAATTGGCTTTTCATCTCAAGATCTGAGCTTTGTCCCTCCCTCTGAGCCCGAGTCTATATCAACACCCAAAATATACAGAATTCCTGCCTTGAATGATCCTCTGGCAGTGCTACAGGGACGATGCTGTCGTGCTGTGCTCACATCTAAAGAAATCGGTGCTACCCATCAGTTCCCTGTCACTCTCACAGGCATCCCAGCCACTGCACACACAGCTCAGCTGCTTCCAAGAGGATTTGCTCATCAGCTGATTAAATACTTCTGAGCCACTCTAAGAGGCAAAGGAGGGTTGGGTTTCAGGAGCATGCTGATTCATTGCTGAGGAAAGCAAATCATCCAGTGCATTCACTACTCAATAATGTAGTCCCAGTCAACTGTGCTGTTTCTATAATTGAAATTAAAACCTTTAGACCAGCAGCTGGTGCAAATCAGCATCTCAAAATTTGGCAGTGATTTACAGCAGCTGGTGCCGTGCTGCAAGTTACCAGGATGTGTGCACCGACTGTGAGAACATGAGGTTGCACTAAAAGGAGTGAGAAATGGGTATTGAGGAAATGAAAGGAAACAATGACCTGACTTTTCAGGTATCAAAGGGGAGCTGCTATCCTTTTCCACTGCTTGAAGCCATACCTGTGTCATCTTTACTTCCATAGAGTATGATGAAAACGTTGGCATCTGTCCCAGCATTCTTCTTGTCCCCTGTTTTCACTTTCACTGTGTATGTTGTTGATTTAGCTGCCAAATGAAATATCTTAGTTTAAAAGTGTGAAGTTTGACCAGGAGTTACCTCTACTTCTCCTTGTACAAATGTGTGCTTGGTTTGAGTTTTGTTTTGACTGATCACAGCCATGCTGTAATCTATTTCCTGTCCTATGCCCTGGTAACCCTTGAGGTGAGCTGGATTATCTGGTTTCAGAGTCTTATACTGCTCCAGTCACTCAGCACATTTCCTGCATATCTACAGATAAGAAATGTGCTCATGCCTTCCCATTTGCTTCCTGGGAACCTCTAATCCTCCTCAAATCTGCCTCTGACTGTAATACTTAATTTAAAAAATCCACGTACCCCCCTTTATTTCATTGGCATCAAATAATACATGTGCATATAACACATACCACAAAGAGTGTGCACTGACCTGTACAGTTCATATTCACAAACACACCTTTCAGTACAACATCAGTAGGGTTGTTTCTACTGTACCATCATCTAGAAAGTGCAGTAAACTCATAAAAAATCTAAAAAGTCTAATATGGTCTTCACTCAGCTGCTACAACATCAAGATTTCCAAATGGGATATTTCTTCCCTAGTTGGACATATCTTTCCAAGATGTTGGTCAATCAGCACAACCTTTATCAAATGGACAAACACTTTTTGGAGTTTTTTTGACTACACAGCTTGCAGAAATTATTCATATGTTCAAAAGCATCTGAGGGAGAAATAGGGGAGAGTTTAAAACCTTTCACTAGTTATGAAACCAGTAAAAGTGTTGGGCACTCAGCACCTTGCAGGATCAGACCCAGGAGCATGTCACTGCTCTGTGGTTACCATGAAAATTCATTTACAAGTGAGGCAAAGTTATTTTGGAGGACAACAGACACAAACAGCAAGATGGAAAGTGAGATAAATGTAGACTGCTCAGTTTCATGTTGGAACATTTAACCTTTAACATTAAAGACCATGATGTGAAATGAATGAGATTTATTCCTTAGATATTAGCAACCAATACACATTTCAGTTCAGAAATGATGGCTGAACATATTACCCATCTTCCTAGCTTTGTCACTGGGTCCAATCTTGAAAGATGATTAAATCAACTAAAAATGAGGAGGATCCACTCCTCAGAGTCTGACACATACTTGACGCTTCATTCACACCTGAAAATTTCATTTTGGGGCAAAAATACTCACAGCTAGTGAGTAACTGCCACTGCTAACTGCTAATGCCCTCAACAGCACTAACAATCTGGTTCCTTTCCAATCCCTCACTGGAAGAACTACAGGTCCAATGTATGTATTCCACCTTTCTGTTCCAGGCCCAAAGTTGCAGGAGACTGGCCATCATTTTCTGAATCTTTCTTTACAAATGCTTCATCCACAGGCACCAGCTCCCTGGCAATCTGACCATCATCTTCCTCGACTGCCAACCACCTCTGGCACGGGAAGTAATACCTACAAAATGACAGCAGCACCCAGTGCTTACACAGGACTTCACAGGCTTTAATAACATAAACAAGCACAGATCAGAGGCTACTTGAAAGAAAAAATAAAAAAAAATAAAATAAAACAACAAGATGACTCAAAGCTGAGCAGTACATCTGTTTTCATCCTTGAGATCTGGTGTTGTGGGAGCTAAATCCACAAATAGGTTAGGGAGTACATACTACTAAGTGCTGTTTCTGGGCTGCCAGAAATTCATTTTAATTTCACTCCCAGAAAGAGTTCAGTAACTTGAAGGAACCTCCAGTCTCCCAGGCATTTTACGTTTATGGAAACTGGACCCATCTTGTCCTTAAGGGTGGTCCCACCCATCAGAGCATTGTGCAACTTTTAAGCATGTGATTTCCAGCAAGTTCCAGCTCAAAGGCAAGCCCATATTTCAGGTTTTGAACAGCCCATTCTTTGCTCACCCAGCTGTCTGTAGAAATCATGAGAGTTTTCTCAGATCAGAATTTGCTTTTGGCCCGGACCTTTGCATTAAGTACAAAAGGCAAACAAAACGTGAGCTCAGAGACTTCCAAAGTGGGGCCTGGAAGGGAAATACTTGAGTGCAGCCACTGCTCCAGGAGGGAGAGATGAGCCCACCCCAGGAGAAACAGAAAAAAGCTGAGGTTCCCTCACAAACAGTGCTGGTTCCCAAATTACAGAGGTGCTGGGACAGCAAAACTCCCCCCCCAGAGGTACCCCAGGATGGCCCCATGCTCTGTATCATGGCACAGTGACCACAAGTCTCCCAAAGGATGCCCATTCCCTGTGAGCTGCTGAGGAGCTGCAGTGATGTCCTTCTGCATCTCCTCTGCCTCCCCACAGCTCTGCAGGCTCCTGAGAACGTGGCCCCTTTCCTGACCACATGAAAAGGGTGCAACAGGCTCCTCACGTGGTGCTCTCTTTGAGGTCAATGATCTCTACCCTCTCCAGGAACCAGCTGGGGCTAGCACCAGAGTTATCGTGGCGGATCCGCAGCTTCTTCAGCTCGCCCAGGTCAATGGCTTTGATGGTGAACACGTCTACCTGCACAGGAGGCAAGAGGCAAATGGCTGTGTTCCCAAGGAAAGAAGGGAAGAGAGGCAGTAAATGGCCAAGAGTAATCCTTTTTTGCTATTAAAAAATAGCTATTTGTAAGTTCTCTTTGTACTCTTTGTGTGGGTGTACAAAAATAACTACAGAGCTCTGAGGTCTCCCATTAACACTCATATTTGGCTCCTACAAGGCATTATTAGCCTTGGAGCTGCTTCCCCCTTCACTTCTCTCTTTACCTCATCCCACTTTCAGATTCCTGTAAGTTTAACTCCTCTCTGCTAAATATCATTCCTTTCAGGCTTTGTATTTTCCCACAGATTGACTCTGGAACTGGACATGTTGACTCCATGGAAATTCTCCTACACACCTCTGTGAAGGATCTTAGAATATCCAGAGCTGGAAGGGATCCACAAGGATCACTTAGTCCAACTCCTGGCTCTGCACGGGACAGCCCCAAAATACAGCCCATATGCTTTATTTCTAACATTTCAAAATTTCTTCCTTTTGTCATTTTCCACAACCAAGAGGATCATTTATTAACTGAGTTAGTGTGACAGGATGGTCCTTGTTATCATAACAGTTTAAACATCTTAATGTGATTAATATGTTGGTAGGCTTTGGGTTTGTATTCTCAAGAGAAAGGAGCATTACATTTGCAGCTTGGAGCTCTTCCCACTGAGTGAAGAACCATGTGCAGGTTGCAGTTTCATCAGTGCCAAGCTATAAATCACAGCTAACAGCTTATTTAACAACCTTAGCTTTTTTTTATTTTTTTTTTTTTGGTTGCAAGTTTTCCACAGCTGCTTTTTGTTTCTATCATTTTTTGTCCTTTGGAACTATTCCTTGAAGAACTCCTGGCTATAACAGTAGCTTGTTAATTGTTCATAAACTTTTTATAGCAAATACTTAACATACAACAGATGATTTTTAATTGGATTGGATTATATAATAATTACAACACACTGTGTAATATTGCTTTTATTCCCTGGCTGGTTGGGTGGAACATTTAGAATAGTATTTGCATCTAAATATCTATATTGCCCCAAAATACTCTCCAATATTAATTTAAAGTTTGTAAGTTTTAAGTATTCCTGAAAGGAAGGAAGCAGACTCAGAGAGGGGCTCCAAAACAGAATTGATGTTCAGCTTATTATTCAATGAATCCCCCCTGGAAAATGTGTTGAGGCATTTTGCTTTATATAACATATTTCAGAAATAAAACACGTTTGAAAGAAGTGAGAAGAAACTGTATTGAATGGCCAGCACGTCAGTCGAGACAACCCTGCCAGCCTCCTTCTCGCTTGAGTGAGAGGAGTTCATGCATTACCTGTCCTTTCTCAAACTTGTTGAGGTTATTTGACCTTTTCAGCTGGCGCTCACCCGTGTCTCCTCTTTCCATGCCATAGATGCTCAAGAAGACATTAGCGTCTGTCCCAGCCCCCCCCACAGTCCCAGTGAGAACGCGGACTTCATACGTATTTTCTGCAAGTAAAATTGCAAAAGGCAGGTGAGAAGAATACCAGAAATGGCCATATTTCATCAAATCCATGGCTCACCATGAAAAGTGTAACCCCCGAAATGCCAGCACAGAAGGAGTTCACCTGTAGTTTGTTGGCATCTATTTTAAAACATGAGCAGCTCTGTCTCCTTCCAGCCCCTCTCCTAGGCCATAACAACAGTTCCATCTTGCTAAACTCTCAGCCACAGAGCTGGGTGTCTTGATCCAAATACTGCAGATGGCCTTTGATGAATTCTGTAGAAGCCTTTTCGGGTATTTCAGTTTCAGGATTTCTCTTCCCTGCTCTGCCTTAGTTTACCCACCATCCTCTTCCTCCCTGGCTTGATCCGCCACAGGTACAGTGCATGCCTGGGGCAATGGGGTGGCTGTGGGGGATAAATGGTCCTGCCAGACACCATGGTGTGGTTGTCATCCTTCATACAGACAAGAAAAGAGACACAGAGATGCACACACACAGACACACACACATGCATTCTCTCTGGTACTTACCCTCCAGGTCAGATTCTTCATCAGGCACCAGCTCCACCACGAGCTCCTTATCCCCTTCGTCCTTAGCCAGCCAGCGGTGTGCCACAAATGTATAGACATCCATTTCTCCTTCCTCCTTGGTCTCCTCCTCTTCCCCCTCATCAGACTTCTTTTTCTTGTTTTTATCAGACTCCTTCGTTTTAGCGGCCAGGCGCTTCAGTGTGACACTTTCCAGGAACCAGCCATCCCCAATGCCTGTCCCGTCGTGGCCTATACGAATCTTATAAATCTTGCCAACATCTGCAGCCTCTCTCTGCCACCAAGGGAAAGTCAGCACCCAGGGGGATAGAAGACAATCTTAATTTCATAAAGAGTTCTCTTAAAAATGGGAAGCATGGCCTCTATCACACAAAGTATCTAAGCAAGAATACGAACAATTTCTTAACGCAAGTTTACATTTATTTTTCCCTTCCTGCTTTACTATTTCATATTTTCTGCTCCCAAATCTCATCTGAATGGATTAAGCTGAAAATGTTCAGGTCAGCCATGGTGAGGAGAAGAGCTATATCCATATTTATTGGGTTCCCTACTTCCTCATTGCTCTCCTTACCTGTATTGTCTCTCTGTTGTCACTAAAGATGAATATAAGATAATACCACACCAGGTTTTTACAGACTCTCAGTGCATGAGGCATTTTGAAAATTAATAATAAGATGCCTTTCATACTCAGCACAGGATATGAACCCAGCAAGAAGCAATAATGGTGTAGTGAAAAGGCAGTTAACTTATGTAATGCGATCTCTGACAGAGACCGTGGGTCTGGAGTGCCCTTCTCCTTCCTTCTCATCCAGAAAATTAGAGAAATATTTTCTCACTTTGCTGGTGAGCAGAGAGGATCCAATCATTAGTGGTTACAGTGCTTCAGTGGCAGAAGGCTGATCAGTAAGAAGATTTACATCCCTCTAGCCAGCACAGCAGACACAAAACCTTCTTGGTTTAGATTATCAGTCTGGATTACTACCTAATGAAGTTGGATAGAAGATTTTACTCCACACAATCCTTCAACGACCCTTGTTTCTGATGATTGCTTATGCTGTTATGTAGTGTTTATGTTATAAAACTTGCAAACATTTGCTTCAGGCTGAAATCTGGCACTTGGCATGTAAGGCTTTAGTCTAGAAGCGTTTTGTAGATTAAAACAAAATCAATTGCACACACGATGCTTATCAGAAAACTGAAATTGATCCTGCTGTCCTGACATAAAGAATGTATCTTTCCTTACACAGCTTTACCCTTAGATTTACTGTAATCATCCTGCATGCCTTGTCCATGACTGATGGCATTTCCTATTATCATGTAGCTCACAGAACCTTATTTTTGCCCGTGTCTTTTTGTAAACATTCATATAGTGAAAGAGATAGACAATCTGTTTATTAATGCTCAGGAGCTTCTGTCTTGTGTGCTTATAAAAAAATCAAAGAAATGGGCATAATTTTCAAATCTGGCAATAAATATCAGAGAGACGATATAAGCAAAGCTATGTAAACTGAACATTGTACATATAGCTTTATTATAAATCTGATATTGGCTAATAGCTCTTACTCATTAATTTTAGAAAGCTTATTTCCTTTAAAATCAGAGAAATCTAATCTTAAAATTATAGAGAGTTTTTAAAAAGCAAACATTTATAAGGTACTAGTCATTTCAAATCCCTAAAATCTCATTAAAAATAGATTAACATCAGTAACTCCATTCGGTAAAGCACAAAAATGAAGCAGGAGGAGGTGAACTGATCTCAAAAATACACAGTACAAAACTGTAGCTGTGGATAAAGGCATCTCCATTTGGCCACTGACAGCAGGAAGGATATCCCAGTCTTGATGATTCAGGGGAACTTCAGCAATTAGTTCCAAGCTTAACTGTGCTGAGATGGATCTAACCTCTGTGGGACTGCAGATTCATAAGAAGACTTAGGCACTGCTGTGCCAAGTGTTGTGCTGTGAGCTCACATGACAGATGTGCCTTAAATCCTGCTTCCACCTGGACTCTCTGCTTCACTCTCCACATGTTGGTCTCTCCTTCAGTACAGAAGGATGTGGCTCTGACATGTCCTGGCAGAGCATCCTGTCTGCTCTGATCCCACATCAGGGCAAGTGCTAAGACCCTTCCTGTTCCCAGACCATGGTTTCTCTGGGCAGAAACCCCCAAGAAGGCAGAAAAGAACATTGGTCCCAAAGAGAGAGGACGCCTGACCACGTTGTGGTCCACATTGACAGCACAGCCTCATCAGCCCAGGACACCTTGCTAGATTAGCCAAGTCCTAGCTCACTCTCTAGAGCTATGTTGGAGGTTTCTCACCCCTCCAAACACTCCCTTTGCTGCTGGTCTGCTCAGAAAGAGGCGTGGGCTCTGCAGTGTAAACCAGAATTCTGACCAGCCTGATACCTGAAGGACTGATCTTTGCACACCGAGCACCAGGGCTGTGCAGTGCCTGCTGGAACAGTGTTACAGGCATTGTAAAATCCATGGGGCATTCACACATTCTCAGGAATTACAGCTGCAGACCTCTGCAGGGCTGACACCTGCACCCATAGTTAATGGTGTGTGTGACCACAGGCAAACCTGGGATTCCTTATATTCTCATACAAATGTGTTTTCTTTTTGCCCTAGCTACACAATGACAATTGGCAATAACATGTGGTCAGGCCGAAAGTTTGAAGTCTTTTGAGATCCTTTTGAAAGTAAATATAGACAAATACTGCTATTAGATCATAAATTTCAATGTCAGTTTTGCTCGTAGCCCCTCAGAAGATGTAAGTCCCTCCACAAAACACAAAACACCATAAAGAAATAAAAAGCCTTCCAAAACTATGTATAGAGGAGAGTAGGAACTGCCTGATCTGCAGTTTTCTTGAAAAGTCTCTCTTTTTTTTTTTTTGTTTTTTGTGTTTTTTTTTTTGTATGATTGTAGCAGTTACTCTATTGATGTCTCAATTTTGGCTGGTCATTTCTTTCCCCTTTTAGAAGTGGCAGTGACTGCCTTCATCATACCTTGAAGATATCTGTGGCTCCCCTTTCAAAGTTGTTGGATCTGTTTTCTAAGATGATCAATTCCGTTTTGCCAGTCTCACCATAAATCTGCATGAAGACTTTGGCGTTGGTGCCTGCGGCTCGCACGTTTCCAGTAACTACAGACACCTCATAGTTTATCACTAGTCCAAAAATAAAGCAATTAAATCAGCAGAGAAACCTAGATAGCAACATTCCCGGGGGCTCAGGTTCAAAATTAAATTACCTTGTCTTAACAAATGTCCACGTAGACGACCATTTGCTCTTATCCAAACTAAATGTGAGATAACAGGAATCTGCACTGAGGACTAACCTAATAGTTTTCCTTTTACAAGTGTTAGCCAGTGTCAGAGGGGTGCAAAGCAGAGCCTTAAAAGGGAATTTTGTTTCAGTACTAACTATAGAGTGGTTGAATGATCTCCTTAGTAGAGTACAAGGGAGGGAGTTACAGAGAGCAGGGGGAAAACTCAGCATTCTTTCTCAGGATCTGACAGCAAATTTTAACTGTAGCCTTAAAAGAAAATGGGTCTACTGATAAAAGTCAAGTGGCCAGTAGGGATTTGGCACTTATTTATCAAACAGCTTCTCCTTTCCAGGAAACAGGGTAGTAAAGACAGGATCGGACATGTGCTGGTGCATAAAGAGGAAAAATGACTGGGGCAGATAAATATAGAAAAAAAAAGAAGAACCCACTGATAATGCAGGGAAGAAGCACATTGTTTTGTGCTGTGTTGTGCTGCACAGGATGTAATTTTCTCATATGGTCTCAGAAAATGGAGATGAAAATCTCTGTAATGTTTTTCCAACTCTTTCAGAAAACATGAGGAGGAATGGTGGCTTTATGGTTTTAGTGCCTATGACAGTAGTGACCTTGCCCTGAAGAACGGGGCAGTACGTATTTAGCCCTAGCTATAAAGCAGCATGTGTTCTCTTACGTTTCTCAGTAGGCAAAATCTCACTTGGGTAGACCTCCACCTCCACCCTGCCATCAGCCTCATCCTTGTCAAGCCATCGGTTGCAGGGGAACATGTACTGCCTTCCCTGGACTGGAACTGTGATCTGGACACTGGCCAGGAACCAGCCGGACCGCAGACCCACGTTATCGTGCCCAATCAGTATTCGGTTGATCTTTGAAAAAAAGCAAACAAAAACCCAGAGGGCAGGGAAAACCCCAACACAACAGAATTTGTGTAATGTAAAACAGTCTCCTTACCCTGGTACGGTGTTCTTCCACTGTGTTCATGTAAATAATTTATCTATCTACTTAACTATAGACTTAAAACATTCCTCACATGCCAGCATGCACAATAGATTGCTGGTGTAAAATCTATGTAATATCCATGTAAAATCTATGTAATATGTCTCTTAATATCCAATGTAAATGTCAAAGGTTCTTTCATCACATTCAATACTGAGTGTTATTTTGATCCTGAATTCCCACAGTTGCACAAAGAATAGAGCCGCCTGTAATTAATTCTTACCTTTCCAATATCCATCATATCTAGAGTAAACTCATCCACTCGACCACGTTCAAAATAATTGCCTAGATCATTATCAGAGACTAAGAGAGGCTCTTTGCTGGAGTCTGCTTTTTCACCGTAAAGTTTGATGAAAACTTTGGAATCTGAGCTGGCACCGGGGACGTCTCCCGTCTTCACACTGATGTGATAACTGACATCTGGAGTAAGATCGATGTACAAAACACAGACATGTGAGTGGCACTGCCAGTGCCCAGCCAGGCAATTGGCTTCAAACAACTTACAGGGGAGGAAGGCTCCAGATACATACACAGAAAGAACTTTGCCCTCCATTTATGCATCCAGAATCTTAGGGCCACGCTGGAGAAACTGTCACACCTTGGATTTATTAATCAAAAAGTAAGAGATCCAATAGGTGCACCGGTAAGCACAAAATAGTCTGTATGCCTCCCTCTCACTGTTAGATGATTACCCAAGCCATAAAAATGAGCTTAGGCAAATGGGATTATTTCACCATTTTTATACTTATAATTTAATTCAATAACTTTTACTTTTTTTTTTTTTTTTTTAAATCAAGCAACCTGCCCTATACAAGCACCATTATCTAAAGGAAATTGTAGCGTTGGAGCCCTGGTTCTCCAGAAAAGGACAATATAATATTTTTGGTGATTTTCTTCAGAGAATGCAGTTATTTGATGGAATTTACTCTACTAAAACAGTGGCAATTCAAGATCCTTCAAAGAAAAAGAATGCAGTTCTCAAACAAATCACAACTTTATAAAACAACATCTCTTTCTACATATATAATGTTGCAATTATGTTCTTTTATGCAAATAAATCCCATTCATAAACTAGAATTTAAGAATCAGAGGCATCTCTCTCGGCATGACCTGCAGCAATTTCTTGCATAAGAATGGCAAAAAAGGCTCAGTAAATTTACTGGGAACAGACAAGAATTATTAAGAAGAATAAAGCAAATAAACACATCCACATACAACTCAAACCCAGACCTTGGTTTTTCCAAGCTAAACTCACTTTTTAGCAGTGGTGACTCCCCAGCAGGCACTAATTCTCGGACAATCTGACCATCATCCTCATTTTTGTCAAGCCATCTGGTTTACAAACAGAAGTAAGTTATCTTTGAATAATTAGCACCTGTTAGACCTTTCAAAATCTACTCTGGCTTCACACATAGCCCATATCCACACTACAGTCAAAAAGGTATTTTTAGAGGGCCCTGTATCTCTGTTATCTTAGCAGGGACTTGACCAGACCATACGGCAGCCACATTTGGAATCTCCATTTTTCCAAGAAGAGGGACCACAAGAGCTCTGCTCGCAGTAGATAAGCATCTGCTGTGATGTCCATCTGTCTGAAAAGCACAAACTCCATAACCATAAGTTATTCCTGTCAACAGGCAGTCTTAGGGTTTTGAAAGCATTGACCTTCATTGACCAGAAAGACTGTCAACCTCTACTACTGAAGGGAGGGGGTGAATTGTGTAATTCCTATTTTCAGGGCTGGGTACAGGTGCAGGGGCTGCCATCTGCAAAAAAGGAGGATTTGCAACGTTTCTCAACGCTAAGGATCCAGCTAGACTAATCAAGAAGAGGAGCTGGGCACAAAGCAACCAGTAGTGTGATCTCAAGGGAAAAAAATCTGAAGGAAAATCATAGAATCATAGAATGGTTTGGGTTGGAAGAGACCCTAAATGCTACCCAGTTCCAACTGCCTGCCATGGGACCTTCCACTACCCCAGGTTGCTCCAAGCCCCATCCAGCCTGACCTTGAACACTTCCAGGGATGGGGCAGCCACTGCTGCTCTGGGCAACCTGTGCCAGGGCTTACTCATCACCCTGATAATAAAGAATTTCTTAATATCTAATCTCTCTTCTCTCCTTCAGCTTAAGATCATTTCCACCTTATCCTACCAATGTACGCCCTTCCCAAAAGTTCCCTCTTCAGTACCCCTCCAAAAGTCCCCTCACAAAAGAGAGGGGAACTGATTGCTAACCTGGCAACCTTCACAGCTGCTCCTTCAGCCTCAGGGTGAAGGATTTACAGCCTCAACCCCATCATGTGCCCTACAGCAACTATTGCACGACAACAGCCAGGGCCCTGGCAGAGGTTTCTTGCTTTCCTCTTCAAACCCAGACTGCTGCAGCACTCAGTATATTCCCGTAAGCATCTGTTTAGGGTCAGGTTTCCCACAGTGGTGCTGTGAGAGCAGGAGCAGTTCCCAGAATGCCCATTGTTCCCAGGTATACATCTATCTGCAGCAGTGCCTTTTGCAGCTAAAAATACTGTTTCAAACCAGCAGGGGCGAGAAAAGGACAAATGAGCACTCTCTGGCAGGTCATGCAGAGTATTTAAATGGCTCCAGAACCAGAAGGAGTAAAAACAAATCCCCAGAAACAGCTTATTTTTTAAAGGTGGCCACGCTGGACCACAGCAGACCTGCTTCTGCACAAACACTTGCAGCCCATGAGCCCTGTGAGCTTCCCACAGTGTCACGGTGACACACACACACTGTCCTTGGCTGACCTCCGTGCCAAAAAGGAGGGGAGCTCACTTCCCACCAGAGTTTTCATCTTTGACTTTGACAGTGAGTCAGCACATATGGAAACCAGAAAATGACCCTTAGAATCAGGTTTTGGGGACATGAACAAAGAGAGCTGCTGAGAGCTGGATCAAACCTAAGGCACCTCACTGGTAAAAAGCCAGCACAGCTCAAAGTCATCCCCAGTTGGACCAGATATTTTGGAAGACCCAGGATGGCACATCTCCACTTCATCCATCTGAAGGAATATAACGTTTTCAAGCTTCTCCCCTCTCCTCCCACCCAGAGGAAAACAATAAGCACAAAAAAACCATGCAAAAAAAAAATCCAAACCCAAAACAAAACAGCACCAGGAAAGAAATCCAAACATGAGCTAGAGCCAGCCAGTCCTGGAATCACAAGCAGCAGTGCTCTCATGCAAAAGGAGTGCACAGGAGTCCCACCACACAGACACACATCTTCAGCCCCAGTTTCCTTTTAAGCTTTGAGGGGTAGTCAGGTATGCACTCTACCCAAATTCTTCCCTTTCTCTCAGTAAAGCAGGTGACCTTGTGCAGGTGGGCTTGGACAGGGCTAAAAGTTCAGGTGGTCAGCATGAAGATGAAGAGCACAGGAACGTGTAATGATCACACAAGCACCACGTGAGGGCATCTGATGGGTTGTTGTGCCTCAGAGGAGGCTGAGGGGTGTAGTGGGATAGAGGAGCAGAAAAATCTGTGGGGAAGACCATGAAACTGATGACAAGAATTGAGCAAGGGTAGAAGGCAATAAGAGCATGCTAAGGCATCATATTGTCTTAAGAAAGGAAGCCTTTACTGATATTTTTGGGGCTGGGGTGGGATGGGTTTATTTTACCTGTTAAAACTGGTCCTTAATACCTTTGTCTTACGTAGTTCTTGGTGCTGGCTCAGGATTCACATCCTTGTATAGGTGTCCAATGGCTAGGGGATCACATCATCCCAAAAGTCAAGATGCTTCTGTGTACATGGATGTTAACTGGGAGGACCCACAAAATTCAAGCCTGAATTCCACCACCCCAGGACAACTGAACTCAGCATGGCCTTCAGGAAAGCAGAAGCTCACAAGGCAGATACACTTCTACTCCCCTTCTTCTGTTTTTTATGCCCTGCAAGCTGCTGTTTCTGATGCCAGTGGACTAGCTGCTGTTTTCTGTCACCTTCACCATTGCTGACATTTTAGGAGTATCTGGGATAAATCTGACTGAATCTCTCCTGCTCTGAGGTGGCAGGATAAAAATACATCCCACAAGAAACAGATCTCTGTGTGCAGCAGAGCAAATGTTAACTGCTTCAGCAGTGAGGACAGAGGAGAAAAGCGAATCAGAAAAGCAGGAAACACCCCAAGATAAAGAAATTCCCTCTACCAGTGTTGGTAGATAGTGATGGCAAGAGAAGGAGCATATCTTGGGCTGGAGGAGGAAGAGGGAGATTTATCAGCAGAAGTGGCTTTAAAGCTCCTTGTGCTGCTTCAGCCAAGAGAACAGCCAGGAGTGGTAGAAGCACTGTTTTCTCGAGAAGATTAGTGACAGAGGAAATATTTGGATGAGCAATGCCACTGCATCCCTTCCTTTCATTACATATGCATCAATATCCTAATTTCACTTCTGTGTAATTCCAACAGCAAATCACTGAGCAGCAGATTGAAACAGGGGTTTATAGTCTTACCCCACAGACAAATGGATTGACACATCTGGCTGCAGAAAACAGAATATTTCAGTGCAGTGCCATCACATCCCTAGCACAAACGGCATGTCAAAATCTTTTATTTTATCAGAGCCTCTACATGATTTCAGTGAATGTAATTCACATGCCACTGTGGATTTTGCAAGGGTGTAGCTTTGTCCTGTGTCACATCCTTGGTTCTAAAGAGATGTTTTATGATCAATATAACTCAAAGAGGACAGAAATATGACATGAAAGCCACTTCAGAATTTCTAGAGGATCAGAGAGTCAGGTGACCACTGGAAAAAATACAATATGACATCATATATAGCATTTGAAACCCAGCCTTAGTGCAATTAGAATGATTGGCACATCCATTAGGTTCAGAGGCACATATGTATTTATGTGTGCCTTTAAATATACCCTATATACAAAAATGTGTAAAAGGAGATAGACAGTTCAGTTTATTTTTAGGCAAGAAAAGGAGGTTCCTCTGGTTCCTTTGTATGACGAACATTTTTTGGCATTTGATTGAATAAATGTTCTTTCGCAGGAGTCTCCTAGTGCATCATCCCATTCATGGTCTGTTGTTCTTCAGAGAATTAACAATGTTCTTTTATGCTTCCGCTGGAGGAAAAATTAGGGTGGTGGGGGCCATATGCTTAGAAAAAAAAAAAATTGAAATACATATCACTGAAGATTTCAGTGTAATGATTGTAATGATTTTATAGCGTGTAAAATTCTATCCTATCAGGAACTCATGACTTTGTCTGATCGAAAATTCATTTCTGTCTGAGATATAAATACTATAAAAAGTAGGCTGTTTTAGAGCATGTCAGCCAGTCCATTCCTGGACTTCCACAGAGCTTTGAGGAGAAAATGATACCAGAAAAACTCAGTTCTGGTCTTCAAAAAAGTTTGGCTCCATTTCTGGGGCAACAGTTGAGTTCCCTTAATTTTGAGCTTTGCAGCAGTATTCATCACCATACCTATACCACACCAGGTACTACAAAGTATAAAGTGTTCACCGAATGATTCAGTATTCAGTTCCTAAAAGCATGGATATTATAATGCCATGTGGTCATAAGGGAGGAATAGTACTGCATCCAAGTGATGTACTAGTAATTCTGCAAATAACGCTCGGGGAAGTAGATTGCATTTACTTCTTGCAAGCACGGATCAAATGACCGCCTTAAAAATCACTGACTCTAAGCCAACTGTTTAAAGAGTTGAAAGCACAGGCCTGGGAGTCGTTATTTCTCAATGCTCTTCCTGAATCTGACACAAACTCACAATTAATCCACTTAGCTTCTCTTTATCTCTGCTGGCTCCCTTGTACAACAAAGACAGTTCTTACAGAGCTCTTGTGATTACTAAATGATAGATGATCCTGTGGAGTTGCAGAAAAGATTTCAAATTAAAAGGCAAAACATACAGTCATGGATATAAATATGTAAATAACAAGAACAGAGAGACTTCAACAAGTTCTGTGCAATGAAGATCTATAAGGGTATGTTAAAGATATCAGTTAGGGAGGAAGCTGGTTAGGCAGATTTTTGATAGAGTATCTGCTCCCCCCGTATGCTGCAGCCTGGTTTGCAGAGAGGTAAGGAGCCTGTGGAGCTTTCTGCACAGGTGAGATGTGTTTCTGCTTATGGAAGGCATTTTGTCCCCTAGCTGTCTCTCAGGAGCAGCTGAGTGTCGAAAGGTCAATGAATTAGCTTTCAGTGTGAACCCAAGCAGCAAAAGGTGTTTTCTCCAGACCACGCAGTTGTGCTGTGTAGAAGGGTGGAAGCTGATCAAGTCTTGGAGATAAAGGCAGTGAGAACAACATGTCTACTGGCCAAGCAGAAAGAGACTCTTCCCTGGTGTACCTCTTGGATGGACTCTCTAACTAACCTCACTTGCATTACCTCTCCTGGACAAATCTTTTGTCAGTGTCATGCCCCTGAAGAGGCGAGTGAAGCAGGAGCCCTTGAGCTCCTGCCAAAGCAGTGAGTACATAAGCTGTCCCTGGCCTACAGGAGTGGAGAAGAAAATCCAAACACTGCAGGCCATGGAGGTGTCTATCCCTCACTTGGGAGGATGCAGTGGGTGAGCACCTTTGCCCTCAGATCTCTCCAGAGCCATGACGACACCCGTACACTGCGATGGTGCCTCAGTCTCTCAGGAGACAAGGGCACCAAAGGAAATGAGAGGGAGCAGCTGTCCCTGTGCTTGATGGCGATCAGTCATGTCACCTTCCCAATCTGAGAGGAAAAAGATAATGCTGGCACAAGGACAGCAGATAAAGCCACAAGAGCAACACTGATATCACTTGGGAAAAAAGGCATTTAGAAAGATAAGAAGAGTGGAATTCCATTGCTGGTGACCTGAAGTCTGAAGGTATGCCATGAATATTTTGGGGGTAAGGTCTTGGGTTTTCTGTCTGTCCTTTTCCTGTCCCTGGCCTGAGGGGAATGCCCAAGGGTGTTCCTGATCCACAGGCACAAACTGAAAGGGAAGGGGGTCACTCCAAGCTGATGGAAGACACCCAGTTTAGCAGTCACATAAGGAGACAATTCGAAAAGGAAATCTCTAAAATGAGCCAGCTGCTGTGTGCACTCAGACACAGAAATATCTCTGAGGAGTCTGAGCAAAACAGCCCTTCACATGGACACTTCATGTCCAAGGAAAAACCTGTCTAGCTTGCTTGCTTAACTCAATAAAACATATGGTTGTTAAATATGGATCAAAAGGCAGCAATGACTATGTGGCTGTTTGTTCTTCGAGAAGGGAGAGACTGGCTTGCTTTTCACAACCAACATGACACTGTATCTGCTGTTATGTGCTGTATCCCTGGTGAATTTGCTCTCAGATATGACAGGGTTTTAGCAATGCCAAGAGGCTGGGGCTGATTCCTGTTTTGCATTTGGTTCCTCTCATTATAGTGGAGTTCTTTCAAGAGGCAAGTGACCAGCGTAGAGGCTTCACCTTCATCTTCAATTTTAAAATAATTGTGTTTGGGTTTTACAATTCTACTTGTCCCTGGGAGATGTTTTTTTAGAACAGGGACTTGGTGTTATTAAATGGAGCTCACTGGATGTCCATCTTACAGGGTGGACATTCTGACAGGGTAAGTGGGACTATACTGGAGTTAATCTTTAATGTTTTCACCCAGTTCCCTCTAGTTTGTGCCGCAGTGTTAAGGCAGATCCCAATTAATGCCAGGACAGATCATGCCTTTTGTTCCCCACAGGCAGCCTCAGTACAGCACATTTCTTTTGGCCACTTGATTGTCTAGGGAAGAGAAGACTACACTTATAACTCACCCACAGGGGTAAGCCATAGCCCTCTGCCCTGCCACTGTCTCTGTCTGCATGATATGCATTTCCCCTCATGCAAGGAGCTCTCGAGATGGCAGCATAATAATTTTGCATGCTCCCAACACAAAAATAGCATCCCATTGCTCCCAGAAAAATGGGATGTGCATGTGAGGGACCAGAACCTCGTTACATGCAGTAACAGCAGCAGATTGCAGAGTGTGTTTCTGCAGCAGGCAATTGCAGTGACACTGGGTGTGGTACTGGAAGGTTGCATTTTGTCTTTGGGAAATTCTCGGCATTACTGAGCTAAATGCTGAGAAGTTCAAAATCCAGATTTCTGGTCATTTGGTAAGGGGAGTTAACTGTGCTTAAACCTCCCAAAACACACTCTTTGCTTTCAGGCTTAAGAAAAAAATAATTAACAAATGAATAAATAAAAAGGATTAAGCTGTGCTCAGAAAATTCCAGTCAGGGACCAACAACTAGGCTCTTCAAAGTCTGGCAAATGCAGAGACAGAGACTTAATTTGCAATCATTGTTCCCAGTACCTGTAGCAGGGGAATTCCACAGCCTCACTTTCTGGCTGTCCTTCTTCCCTCACTATCACTTTGGCAAGGTACCAGCCACTGCTTCCTCCTTTGCCATCATGCCCTATCCTCACCCTCCTCACCTGTTTCAGCGTTACTGCTTCAATGAAGAATTCATCAGCCTTTGAGGAGGAGAATAAAAAAGGTAAGACAATATTTCTCCTTAAAAGCAAACAAACAACTCAAATTTATTATTGCAATCAAACCAGCATCATCAGCTTACTGCAAGAAAATTCTTCACAAGATGAAGGAGAAAGTACAAATTTACCAAAGGGGAAAAAAAAAAAAAAGCCTGGATATTTGTGCTAGATGTGGAAGGTTAGATTTGTAAATACATGATCCACCAGCATTTTAAACCTGCCATGTCATTGCACGCCCTCCACAACTGTAAAAAAGAGAAGTAATTTGATTATTAAGAAATTCATACAGAGAGGCAGGAAATCCAAGTTCAAACCCTTGCTCAGATATAAGCTTTCTGAGAAGCCAGAAGCAGGTCACTTCAGACCAAATCTACGGAGATGTTTGGAGGTACAGTTCAAAGTCATTACACTGTGTTAAAGTCAAACAGAACTGACTACCCAGCACAATTTAACCCCATTTAATTTCCTGGTATGCCAGTATGGGCAGGGCTGCACAGGGGTATTTCCAGCTTCTCCATGAGTTGTGTTTGGAGGATGGTGTGAACCAAACCCAGCAGATAAACACCCTCAATACCCCACAAGAGACACAGATTTAATTTATTTTTATTTTTTCCTCCCTAGAAGTAGACTCAAATAACCAACCTGCAGGGATGGACTCTCAAGAGTAGAACTATTGTTACCCAAAAGCTGACTGGCACCAACAGTGCCTGATGGATGCTCTTCCTTCTCTGAAGGAAGAGAAATGCACTAAGAGAGTGAATTACTCCTCTGGGAATCAGGCCAGGCAAAAGTATCTGTGGCCCATGCACAGATGCACTCATGGCACATGCATGGTAAGTCCTGAGTGTAAACACACAGCCTATCTGCAGTGCACAGCCCAACAAGGAGACATGACTGCTGTGGTTTCCATCTGGCTGAGATGCCTTGCTTAGGTAAGAGAGAGACAACCACTGTCTTTGGGTTGTTCTTCATTTCCCAAAATATATGCTCATGGTGGTAGCATATACCCAGCAAGCTCCCAGGAAGCGTGGTGGCAAGGCAGTATTTACACAAATCCTGAAATTTGTTACAATGATAATAGTTATGTCATCATTCAGGACTCCAAGCTGACCTTCAGAATGAAGACAGCCAAGCATTTTGCCACAGCTTAAAGTGTTAATGATGGGCTTATGTATGTCAATGCTACTTACACACTCAAAACTGCTGAATTGGGGATTTAAGGCATCAAAACCTCACTGACTCAGTCCAAGTCAATGTAATTTAATTCATTAGTCCTGATGCTCACCTTACTTATTAATGGCTGATATAAATTAATGAGTAAGTAACTAACTGGAACCACAACAGGGCAAACTCTTAATTTAGAGGCATCTTTAAATCTTACTTTCTACACAGGCTGTTAGTTTGCATCTGCAGGCAAACTTTTTAAGTTAAATTGGTAATCAAGGTACTATTGGTTTAAATGGCTGTAGATTAGAGACCATACTGACGAAACAACATTTCTTTTTAACAGGGTATCTGAGTTAATCAGTGTAGATATACTCATTCAGCCTCTTAAATATATGAGCTCTAAGTTTGTCAGGATCAATTCTTAAACAATTTCCCATTCATTCACCAGCTTTCAGCTCCTCGTGCCAGGAGAGCAGTTTTCCACTAATAGTCTCCAGTTTGGTTTATGTCATCTGCATACTATTAATCACATCGTTTGATTGCCAAGATTATTTTCTCTTTCTTATCCTCCTTCATGCAAGTTAGCCTATAACTTATTTTTGTGAATAAATATCATAGAATCATCACAGAATCCTAGAATAGTTTGGGTTGGAAGAGACCTTAAAGGGACATGACATGGGCAGAGACGTCTTCCACTATACCAAGTGGATCCAAGTCTCATCCAATCTGGACTTGGACAAGAATGGAGCATCCATAAAATAGCCATTATCTGTGTTTAAAATATCTGTATTCTCTTCAACCTAACCATCTTTCTTTGAAACTGCATTGAAACAGTCTTCAGCACCAAAACAGGACTCATTTTGCTACCATTTTGACAAACACAGGCTTCATCAAATGACAAAATACTATCCTTTACAGCTTGGATCTACCTTTTAAAACTAAAATATCTATAATGTCAATGCATACGCAAAAAAAAGATGTTTGCAAAGTCCATTTTTTGCAAACCTATATAAAATTTAGAAGCAGAATGGACTCTATATTATTGCCACGTTTCCACAGACAGATCTTAAAAGCACAAGAAATACTTGAAAGTTCTTTTAAAGTCTAGAAGAGCTCAGTGATTTCAATGAAAAATTGGAAATTCTGGACACTCAAAGGCAAATTCAAAGTGCTAATGCATATTTCAGAAGCCTAAATTCAATGGTCTATTTTGAAAACGTGACCTCCTTTTATCTTCATTTTCTTTCCGCTCTGAACTTTCAATCAAATAATGACAGGAGAGACGGGAAATCTGCAGAGTTCTGTGATCAGATTCTCAAAATCTCCTTCTGGAGATATTGATTACAATTTACCCGTCTAAGTTGGACCCTAGAGATCCAAAATTGGATACATATTAAGTAGCTTGACCCTATAGATCAGATCAGCAAATTATTTGCTTGCTGATACTGCCAATGTTGCAAGGGCTTTAACTACTGTTCGACTTCTTCATTATCTCCAGATTTCCAGGGAATAAGCTCTGTCATCATTTCAGTCCATTTCCACCCCCTTGCATTCCAGACATGGACAGACAAAAATATATTGAAAATCAGTTTGAAAATATGACGTGAAATTGAGTGCAGCATAGTTGAGGGAGACTGGAAGAATTATAAAGGAAACATGTTAGGCTTTGGGTTCTGTCTTTCACATTAAATAAGATGCTTTTTCTTCCTTTGCCCCAGGGAGCCAAATTTTTGCTATATTAGATGGAAGGGAAAAGGTTCTCTTTTATTCTTGGAAGATGTCCTGGAAGCCTTCCCCAAACTGAAGATGCAATTTCAGCAGTCAGAGCTTAGCTGGGGAGCAAACCAAGAGACTCTTTCATGAGCATACATCAAGCAAGGGCACACTGTCCCCAACCCAAACCTCCCCTCCAGCTGCAACCTGTTACGGCACTCTGTCGACAAGATTTATTTCTCCCTGCTTTCCTAGTCCAAGCTGGCAAGGAAATCAGCTGAGTTTACAAACACACATTTAAAAAAAAAAAAAAAAAAAATTATAGAATCATCGCACGCCTTAAAAACCTTGGTGTGAGGTGCTGCTGGGTGAACTTACGTTGCCTTTTTCAAATTTGTTGACGGTGTTGATGCAGTTGTAGAGGACACGCTCGCCCGTGTCACCCTGATCGCCAATGAGGCAGATGAAGACGTTGGCATCCGTGCCGCTGCCACTCACCGTGCCCGTGCACACTGTCACACGGTACTTGATCACTGGGGAGACACAAAACACAGAAACAGCCCCAGCAACACCCTTAATGGCTGTTTAAATTTATCTGCGAGCTTTTGACGGGCTCCTAATTCACTTAAGGTGTTCGTGCTTCCAGCTGGTGCTTCTGCCGATGTATTGACTTGCATGAGTCCACGTTACCACTAGGGAAAGGAGGAGTGGGAAACAAAATAAAAGCTAAAATAGAAAGACCTGAAGCATTGAGAGGACCTGTAAAAGTCCTCCAAACAAGGACATAAAAATCCTGGCCCTTTCAAGAAAAACCTCATATACTGGAGTGCACTTGTCCTGCTACCTACCCTTCTGCCTTCCCAAGATGGCCCTGGGGGTAGGGAACCTTGCAGTGCACTGGGGGAAAACAACACTTTCAGCATCCAGGGCCATGGAAGGCAGATATAAAGAGTTAGAAAGGGACAAGTGCTCAGAGACCTGAGGAATGGGCTCTTCATTTTGGATTTATGGGACAAGACAGGCCCAGTTGGCGCCATCCCCTTGGAATGTTTATATTCATAGAATCATTACACATAAAGGTTGGAAAATAACCCCAAGATGATCCCTATAAGAGTCCAGAATTTATACAGGGGATTAGATTGTCTTACCTGCTTTTCACCTTTAAGATCTTAATATGGTTTTTCTGGATTGATTTTGATCTGCTGCCTTCCCATCCTGACCATGCCCTGCTCTCTGCCCTCCCATCCTGCCAGGTGAAGGATTTCCAGGAAGAAACATCACAACAAGGAACCAGCCCACAGACCAGCCTTTGAGAGAGGATCCCCTTTTCTCCAGCTTGAGGAAGGGACAAGAAGCAGCTCTCCCACCCTTCCTCCAAAATTCACCCACAAGTCCAACTGGTGGAGGTGCTGCATCTCACCTCTGCTCTGCACAAGTTCTCCACACAGGAAAGTGCCTGAGTGAGGATTCGAGCTGCCCTCTCCACAGCTGATTAAAAACACATTTGAAAACCAGGTTTATTTACATTTTAATAACATCTGCAATTACAATTACTCTTCCTCTTCTGAGAAAGTGCTCCACTGCATGCAGATCACCAATGTCAGAACCAGAAATTTCAGAAAATGGGGGACTCAAGGTCTACAGAGTGAGGGTGCTTTGGTGGAAAGATGAAAAATCCCACTGGCTACCTCGAGATGTTCTGCTCTCCTAAATTCTCCCTCTAAGTAGATCTAATTCTTGTGACACAAGGTCAAGGCAGAAGTGGCCACTCCAAGAAGCCAGGGCAAAGTTCTGCAGCTTTCCTTAATTAAGTCTCCAGTTCAATTAAAAGAATAAATAGTTTGGATTGCTCATACATACTGAAAGATGCATATGCACGCACCATTCTGCTGTGCAACTTACTATATATTTATACATACAGCTGCATAAATTTGCATATAACTAAATAGAACTTTAAAGCCCAAAATATGATTGTCAAATTTTGGGTTGCATTTCAGCTAAGCTTGCTTTCCATGAATATTCCTCAAACCTTGCATTTCAAATTTTAAGGGAGACCGGAAAAAAAATCAGAATTAAAAAAAACCCAAGCCCTGGAAACAACTCTGCCGTGGCCAGATCTCTCCCATTTCCCATCACAGAGAAATCTGCTCAAAATAAGAAAAAAAAAAAAAAAAAAAAATAAAAGGCTGGGATTTCTCAGGCTTCATGCAGCTAATGATGCACACAGAAAATACTGCAGAGAGAAGGTGCCAGAAAGAGAAGTTAATTGAATTGCATCAGTCTGCTTGTGCATCTCTCGCACAAAGAGGGTTTCTTTCTATTCAGGTCCTAAGCAAGCCTCTGCACAGAGACTGTGGCTCTCACCTGGCATGACTTCAGTCACCAGAGGTCCCTCAGCAGGGAGCTCCCGCACGATCTCATTGTCCTCTTCATTTATATCTAGCCAGCGGCCGCAGTTGAATGAGTATTTTTCTTTTGTCAGCGTTTTCAGCAGAGTTACCTTCATTAAACCAAAACACCGCATGAGTTCAGAGGCTTAAAGGCAAAAAAGCAACAAGATCCCGACAGTTTTTTTTTTGCCAGGGAGGCAAGAGTAGGTAGCAGCAGAGAAATAAAGCACATTAATAATGAGGCCTTCCAGCCTGTGCACTGTAGTGATGCATGGAGCAAAGTCTGTCACAGCTGATGGCTTTTCATTCCTCCTTTCTCCAATCACTCCATGGCATTGAGGAACTTTTGAGCGATTCTGTGGCCCTGCAAATGGCTCATGATGTGGCACAGTACATCCACAAGGAGCAAACCAGAGATAGGGCTTGTGCTGCTGATTCTTGCAGATGAGATTCAATGCATTGAGGGAAAAAAAAACCCCAAAAAATATTTCAGGAACCCTGAAAAGAGACCTGCAGTAGCTTCCAAAGAAGTAATGAGCAAATAAGGTGGTGCTCTGCAGCTGTCTGTTGGAGTGTGTAAAACAAGGGTATGATGAAGGTATGCAAAATCACAGGTGACAATGGAGAAGGCAGAGAGGGATCAGTTGTTCCCTCTTCTGCCTCAAGAAATACAGAGCATCAAATGATGCCTGTGGAACAAAGTTCTGAGCAAAATTTTTTTTAAAAATTAAGAGAATGGACACAATCAGCCTGTGAAGTCCTTGCAAAAAGCTCTTAAGGTTACTGGAGGTTTAAAATGTTCAAGGAGAGGTGGGAAAATTCTAACTAATAAGTGGAATAATAAACCAGCTAATTGCTTTCTGTTTGGTAGATCAGTTCAGGAAGTAAGTGTCTAAATGAAAATCATCAGAACCTGAAAGAATGTTAGGAGAAAGTATCATAAATGCTTGTCTTTTTTTCTTACACTTCTAAAACCATGACCTTATGTGACACAAGAGAGAGGATGTTGGGCCCAAGGGACTTTTGGCCTGCCCAGTGTGGCTGATCAAGGCTCTTGTGATAGAAGGTGGAAGCCTGACCTGACATGAAGCAAACCAGGTATGAAATGGGGGACTGGAACAAAACATCATTCAAGTTTCATCTGATCTCCAAGATGCTACAATGGGTGCACAAGTGATGGGATTCACATGCCACGAGCCTGATGCATCCAGGAAACATCAGACTGGGTGTATATGCACAGACTTATTTTCTAAAGTCATAGAATCTTAGAATCATTTAGGTTGAAAAAAGCCTAAAATGAGTCAAACCATAAGAACACCAATGCATTTTATGCACCTTAACCAGGTTTACTTAGACAGTTTGGCCAAAAGGGAGTCCTAGACACGCTCTAAGTTACATCTTGTCCTTCCTGAACATAATTTTTCTGCAGAAAAAAAAAGACACCACAGAAAAATACACAGCTGTGGAAAATGCAGATATACTTGCTCATCATCTGTGAACAAACTAATAGGGATGATTGTAACGGCTCAAAGTCTGACCACCAATTTCTTTGTCATAAACCACCCTATCCAGACACCTTCTCCCACCATATGGTGACAACAGCAGCAGTTGGGGCCCTCCTACCCCTGGAGATGGGTGCTGGCAGTGGATGGTTTCACAGCTCCATGGCAATGTAGGAGAGCAGGATCTGTCAAAGCACATTAGAGAACCCCAAGATAAAGCTACAAGTGGTAAACTGTGATTTATCAACACACTCATTTACAGAGGCAGGGCAAAGTGTGTGTTTTGTTAAGCACAGAGAGTGCCATGCAAGCTGTTCAGGAGGAGCAGGGGTGAAGCTTAGAGGTGGATTTGCTGTCCAGGCAATCCAGGTGAGGGGTGGCAGCACTGTAATCAATGCTGGCAGAGGAAAGGACGTGTGAGTGAAGATCAAGCAGGTCACCCTTGTCATCTCCCACACAGCACAGGGCTGCTCTCCTCTGCACAGTCTCCATGGGCTCCTCCAGCCTGCAGGAGTTCACCTGCCATCACAGGGCTGTCAGCACTTCAGGGCAGGGGATGCTGCACTGTGCAATCTCTGCTGGAATCAGCTTTTTGTTATGGGCATTATAAATAAGCCATAGAAGGGGTGGGTTTGTCTTTCTATGCATTAGGTGTGGCTAAGTTTTCTGAAGAGCAAGAAAGAAATCCCTGGAAGCAGTGAGACAAGTACATCAGTTGTCTGACTTGGAAGGGTGGGAAAGTGGGATTTTCACCATCAGTCTGGGTTGTTGGGAGCTGCCTCTCCCCATTGCTCTCATTTCCCACACACAAAATCATGCAATCATTTGGGTTGGAAAAGCCTTCTAGTATCATCAAATCCAGCCATTACCACAGCACTGCACAGGCCACCACTGACCCATGTCCCCAGGTGCCACATCCACACGACTTTTAAATCCCTCCAGGGATGGGGACTCCAACACTGCCCCAGGGCAGCTGCCAGGGTTGGACAGCCCTTTCCATGAAGCAGTTTTCCAAAATGTTCAATTTAATCCTTCCCTGCTGCAACTTTATGCCATTTTATCTTGTCCTTTGAAAAGGCAGGTGCCTCAGAGCCCTGCACATCAAGCTCAGCTGCCAGCTGGGGAACACAGTGATCCAGCACTGGCACTGCAGACCTCTGCCACCAGCCTGGCTTTCCAGGTCTACCTTCTCCTGCTGTACCCTCACCTTATTCAGATGCCAGCCAGCAAAGGGATTTCTTTTCTCGTGCCATATCCGAAGCTTATAAAAGTTGCCAAGATCAGGAAGCTCTATCTGTAAATGGGTAAGAAATGTGCAATATCCATTTTTGTAAGTCAGCAAAGCACACACACAAAGGGCACCTCGGAACATCTTTTAAGAGCTAAATCAAACAGAAGTCAAAAACACCAGCCTATTCTCTGTTTTGGGGAGACAAGCCATATCCATAGGCAAGTAAATGATTTGCATCACCACCAAATGGAGTGACTTCACCTCAACTTTAGAAGGGTCTAAAAATCTCATACTGATGATTTTGTGCCTGGGATTGAAGCTATAGCCCTGGAAAACAATACCAAGCCGAATCTATCACTTGCACAAGATTCATACCATGAATTTGTCAGTCTGTCCAGTTTCAAAGTTATCTGAATTGTTGTCTAGCTTCATCTCATCTGACTTCCCTTTGTCTCCATAAATCTGGAAGAAGATGGTGGCATCTGTTCCTGCATTTTTAATGTCACTTGTCCAAATCCACAGAGACCAGGGGTTTTCTAGAAAGAAAGGTTAAAGATACTTGTTTTAAAAACTAATTTTTATAATGTGACCTGGTGAAAAACATAATCATCACTGTTTTCTCTGGTAGGTAGAGAGGGTAGGATGAAGAAAGACAAACACCTTTCATCCTTCTCTGCAAAAACATGATCAGCTGCTTCATGATGTGCAGGAATAAGATTGGAAATATAATTCTGTGATTTCATTTAAAAGAAAACAAGAAAAACCTAAACAACCTCTTTTCAGATGAACCATATTCTCCTGTTCTACTACTAGCAGGGTAATGTAGCAGTATGACCCAACCCTGTAGTTTCAGTTCACTTCCCAAATACCTACAACTCAAGCTTCAAAGACCATAAAGTCAGAGAAATATTCTTCTTTCCTTTTGTCAGTGAGAAGGACTCTCCAGTTACTTGTGCACAGTGCAATGCACGTCCTAAAAACTTGTCTGATCTGTGTCTGGAACAAGGAGGGATAGGACACAGACTTGTTATCACCTCATCCTGAGATAATGAGCCTCCAGAGACTGGACTAATTATCCCAAAAATGCTTCTTGCAGAGCAGGCTATCTCAAAGCCCTCTCAGGTGTCCATCCCTAGTGAGGCTGCATCATGTGGGACAAATATGCTTAGAGAAGTGTAAAGATATTTTCCAAAGGTTCTTAAATTATTTAAATGTTCAGATTTGACACAAATTCAGTTAGTACTATTTTTTTATACTACATGACATACCCTAAGATTGTGACCAATCTGCAAGGTTTTTATCTCAAGTCTTCACCCAACATTTTAACCAATAATTCCAGTCCACCTGCAGCAACTTTTCAACAGTTTTCATATCAGAATATTGTTGCCTATATAAGGGTGACATTACTTCCTCTAAAGTGCCCCTCATCTCCATACTTTATTGACAATAATGTGTGTCCCTTCTGCAGGCCTTGAAGCACCTACAGGAGAGGGAACAGCCTTCCTTCCTCACTCAGACATCAGCTGAATTATTAACAAATCTTAATGAGGGAATTGCTAACCCTTTCAGTATGCCCAAGCCCACACTAGCACGGCTTGACCTTCAGAGCCCAGAATGGAATATAAAAATATGATGGCATGCATATAAATTAGATTTTTACTGGTCTACTCAGTGTTTGACTGTATAAAAAAGAGGCAAGAACTACTGAAAAAAAAAAAAATGAGGGGAAGAGGAATCTCTCAGAAAAAGTTTTGCCCTTGTTTTAATAATATACAAAATGTTCATGACCACTCCTCTCTGAAAAGCACCAGCAAGTTTTAGATGAGCAGAAATGAAGCAAAATCTCTGGATGGCATGTGATGGAGAAGCGTGTTCTCCCTGGGGAAAGTTGCAAGTGCAATTCAGACACCAAAGATTTCTCTCATCTGTCTGGTTTGGCCTCCCTGACCTCTTGCTGAGGGAAAGGAGGAGTGAAGCATGCACAGAGGGGGAAATGGGACCTTGTACCAGGATTAAATGCTGATAGAGGGCTGTCAGGGAGAAACCACACAGGGGGAGTTGTGGCTGAGCTAGGGCTACAGCTGCTGGGGAAGGCAAAGCATTTCCACAAATACCCATCACCATCCTCCCAGGGCTTGCTGTGCTCATCCCCCGGGTTCCCATCCTTTCACATCAAGGTATCCAGGCACTTTGGAAATTCTCAGAGCCAGAGCAAATATTCCCCAGGGCACAAACACCAGGGAGGACAAGACCTGGCACAACAGTTTCCAGGATAACATTCAAGATAAGGAGAGGAGGGAATTAAAGAAAAAAATAACACAGAATAAATACGAGCTACATATGGAGCTGCAATCTGCTGTGGGAGCAGCTTCTGGATGCTGTGCTGGGAGACGTTTCTCCATGGATACCCCAAGTGAGCTTCAACCCAGCTTTGATCATCTCTACAGAAAGGGACAGTCCTGTGTGCACAGGGAGATAGGCGAGATGACATAATAGGTCTTTTCTAACTCCAGGTCTTACACTTCTATAATCTGGCAGCTAAAGGTCACAGATTTCTCAAGGCTAATGCTCTCTGTCTATCTCCTGCACTGCAGTGGTGAGGGAATTAGCCTGTCAATAACAATCAGAGTTGATAATGGGGGGGTTAAAGGTTGCAGATTGTTTAGCTAAATGGACTGTGTCGGAGGTGCAATGTGGTTACAACACTGACTAACATTTAGATAAAGCTTATTCAAATGAACTGCTGTTTAAGCAGGAGCCCACCCGAAGCACTCTCGGATTAAACCGAGCCTATTATCCTAATTAAAATATTCTGTTTACACATGGGCACCGGCGAGATGAGTTTGGCTTGGTGCAGAACCAGGCTGGTGCTGGAGCGTGTGGGGATGGATGGACATGGCACAGCAGGCAGCTCCTCCTCCCAAAAAATTGTGCCATTGCCTCCCTCTGGGGAAAAGTCTCCACATCCAGCACACGCCTGCCTCGGGAGGCACGTTTAGCAGCTGGACAGGGCTAAGACCTGTTGTTTCTCTAAAGTCAGCAATAAAAACAGGTGAAGTCAGCTGGAAGAATTTTCTTTTATTTCCCATTCCCCCTCCTGCTAGATTTGACTCATTATTATATTTAGGTTTTGTTTCCATCTAGGATAAGAAAGCTTTGATTCTCTAGTGATGAGCAACACAGCCTGGTGTGTCTGCAAAGGTAGGATCATGTCTGAGGCAGCCCTAAGTCCAGTGGACCTTAAGGAAACGAGTATAATTCTTCAAAATATTGTAGGAGTTTGATTTTATACTCCCCTAAAGCTATATTTTAAAAGCCGAAACTCTGCCCCAGCAACTGAAGATGTCAAACTGCTGGAGCCAGCCCAGAGGAGCCACAGATCTGCTGCCAGGCTGGATGCCGCCCCCTGTGCCTGGACCAGCCTGGCAGAGCTGGGGGTGCTCCCCTGCCACAAGAGAAGGCTGCCGGTATCTGGCAGCCCCTGGCAGGGCTAAGTGGCTCCAGGAGAGCTGCACAGGCACTGGGGACACGGGCTGAGGGACATCACCAGGGTAATTGGTCTTGCCAGTTGCCAGAGCAGTCACAGCTGGGCTATTGGGCAGGAATTGCTGTCGGGAGGGTGGGCATGCCCTTGCCAGGGTGCCCAGAGCACTGGGCTGCCCCTGTACCCTTTACAATGTCAAGGACAGGACTGACAGGGCTTGGACATCCGGAAGATGGCAGTGTCCCTGCCATGCAGGAGTTTGAAATCAGATATCCCTTCTAAACCCAAACCATTCTATGATCCTTGAATGAATCCACTGAACTTTACCCTGGCTATACCATGCACCCCGTGACACTCAGGGGGCATTGCTTGTGGGAGGAGGGGTGATGGTCCAGAGAGGCTCCTGGTTCACTTCCCTACTTTTCAGGCCCTTTTCCCTGGCGCAGCGAGCATTTCGTAGAGTCCCTCTCTAATGAGACCCGTCCCTTCAATCTTCATCCGCCAGTTCCCACATTGAAGGTTTGCTCAATCCCGTGGAACGGGCAGTAAACCACCACACTGGCAAGATAGATTGGGAAAGGGACTTTGAATATTCTGCTGCTCGGCAGCACAGGACCCTTGGCCCTGAAAACTTAAACAGAGGCAAGACAGAGCAAAGAAGACCTTGGTCCTGCTCCTCAGAATAATATGGTGACCAACTGGTTGCACAAATTCCCAGTCTGGATTACAGCTACAGCTCTCTGTTCTGTTATTCCCACTTTTGCAGCTTCATGCACATGGTGGACAAAGAAGAGGTGAAACAGCAGGAGGAGGGGGATGACTGGAGCAGCAGGGTGCTGCACTGTCAGTGCTGTCCATGCAGCACAGCCCTGCACCACACAGTGCTCTGCGAAAGCACAGTGTACAAAGGCCTTCAAACATTCTATCCTAGCGATTTTGCTTGCCAGAATGGAATTTCCTTGTAGCTTCCAGGGTAGCATCTGCCTTTCCCCTCCACCCTCCCATTTCCTCCTCCGAGACCTTTTGCATGAAGCTAGTGTTGTCACTCAAGCGTGAATAAACTCCTCTAACCAGTCTGCTGGGTTGGAAAAGGACAAAATTGTTTTCTTACAATGCTGGATGCATGGGAATTTCACCTCTACCATGAGGCAGCAACCAAATTAGACCTGTGATAAACAAATTCCCCCCTGTTTTGTTCTTCTTCAGTAAGAGTTAGTTTGTTTAATGTGTGTGGGTATGTTGTTACCAATCTTGTTAAAAGTTGTTTTCCCAATTGTTCCCGTTTTTACCTAGTCTGTGTTTGCCAGTTTTCATTTTGTATCCCCATGTTCCCCAGAATCCTCCCGCGGAAGCTACAGTTTGTGACCCCTCGACGGCTATGGGGGCTGCTTGCCCCAGACGTCCTTAGCGCACGCTGACTATATGCAAATAGGGGATTTGGCCTAATCGGACTCACCAAAACCACAAAACAACGTAATCATAGAACAATAAAACAGCACACTACTCTGAGCAAAACCTCAAGGAGCATACACGCAAGAGCTGAGTTCGCCGGTGCCCCTAATGCATAGTACCAGGCCGAGATAGACACCTATACCAACGAGCCCCTCATCGTCTTCGGTGCTCACGTGAGGCTAGAAGCCCCAACTTGCCTGCATTCCTTCGGACAAAGCGGGCTTTCCCTCCTCCTGTGTGCCAACATCTGGGAGCAGCGGCTGGTGTGTGCTCGACCCGTCGGGCCCCCCACCGGTCGAGCTGATCACTAATAAAGGCTTAAAAAAAGAGAAAAACTCCTGCCCTTTTCTTCATTGGGGCCCGCTCCCGGGATAACCACGCCCGAAGAGGCCCCCGGACAGGCGGCCGCCTGCTTCAGGGATCCTCGGGAGCAGCTGGTAAGCCCCGGTACGCGAGATCATCAGAGGATCGCGGCACAGAGGAGCGCCGGATGTGTGAGGCAACCGGCGGCGGGAGAGAGGCCGAGTGAGTGATGTGTGTGGAGCGGGGGCCGGCAGCTCGACCCCCGAGGCGATGAGGACCCTTCCCTAGAACCCCCAGCGTTCCGGACTCCCGCCAGGGGCCGGAACCGGGAACGGGGTCGGAAGCGGTGTAAGAGCGGACTGAGACCCCTCTATGGTTAGCTATTAGAAACCACCCGGGCACTCGGGGAGATAGCGTGGATTTGGCGTGCATCCCCCAAGGTGGGCTCGGGGTGTGAGAACTTGGGGTAGTGTGTGTGACAACGCATCCCCCTGGGCCGCCGGGATTTAGGGAAACAGTGAGTTGCGTGCAGCCCCCAGGTTAGGCCCTTGGGCGGGTGAGGGCTTGGGGTAGTTTTGAGTGACACCATATAAGGCCCTGGACGCTGGGTTGGTGGACAAGTGGGCTGGGTTTGAGGCATACGTCCCGAGAGCACCCAGGCTGTGTCTTGAGGGCCAAGTGGGCTGGGTTGAGGCGTAAGGCCTGAAGCCCCAGACTTGTCCGGTGGGGCAAGGGGCTGGGTTGAGGCATAAGGCCAGAGCACTCAGACTTGTCCGTGGGGCAAGGGGTCCTGAGTTGAGGCATAAGGCCAAGAGCACTCATGACTGTCGGTGTGGGCAAGGGGCTGGAGTTGAGGCATAATGCCAGACACTCATGACTTGGTTCCTTGCTCTGGGGCAAGGGGGCTGAGGCTTGAGCATAAGGCCAAGAGCACCCAGACTTGCCCAGTGAGTTAATGACTCGAGGTGAAGGCAGATAACTCATCACAGGGACTTAGTACATTGCAGTTGGATTAGACACATGGAATTTAAAGCAGAAGCTCAAGTAAAAAATGAAAAACAGTAGGAAAAGAAGAGTTACGAACATACACTCCCCATAGCCCCCTGAGGGTGTTATTAATAAATGGGAGAGTTATGAAGGAACTAAAAAGTTGGATAAAATCAGGATTATTCATTTTGTTTAGAGGTTTGAGCCAAAGTTGATCTACCAGGAAATGTTCCATGGGTAGGAACCCAAGATATCTGGATGTGCCAGCAGCCTGATTCAATTTTGAGGGTGCAGGACGATCCGATTTGGAAAATTGAAGTAGCAGCTTGTTGGTGGAATGCTACGAATGTTGAGAAGGAGGTAAAATTTGTAAGCCTACCAGTGAAAAACTGGAAGTAAGACAACGGATGAACAGCCCAAAAAGAGGAGTGGGATCCCCTTTGAAGAAAATCTACCCCCACCTACTCCTTTGTACCCTATGCCTTCCTCCTCTCTACCCAACCCTGCCACCAGGCCCTCCATTGAACAAGCAACCTGCACCTCAGCATACTACCCAGAAAACCCTTAACCCTCATCCCATGGATATTATAAGTTCTTTAAACCTCCCTATACCTGCTGTAATTCCACTACCGACCCTCCTCTATTTTTCCTGTAACCTGTCCCCCACCTGGTATATCCCGTGTAACCCTCCGGTAGAACCCTCATATCTACCCTGAGATATTAGGCTCCATACTTCTCCTATGCCTACTGCAAGTCCCCTGCCGCCTTCCCTCCTAACACTCCAAATCTTGCTCAAAGTTATGGCCTGTGATTCCCAGAGTGCCCCTTGGGACTACAGCTGGAAGTCGGCTGAAATACCTATGCCGAGAGTTAACCGTTCCCACTGTCATGTACCCCTTTCTAATGATAAATATTTTCCGTAAACCTTCTCCCATGAGTTCCTCGATGGCCCATACTGCCACACAAGTCAAAACAACCAAGGCAGAGAGGTTGTAACCCTCTCCGGGAAGTACCGATTGAGGATGAAATGGAGGAGTAGGCTTTGTAAATGCTCCTTTAAAACTGCCCTGAGGTGAGGGGTTTTAAGAAGGACTCGTGAATCAGGTGGTAGAAGATCCGTAGGCATGAGCTGACCAGATAGATCAATTTCTGGTGCCCAACATTACGACCTGGGGTGAATTAACTAATCTTAATATACTATTCCTCTGCAGAGGAAGTGGACTGATAAGAGCAGCAGGAATGAGGGTTGGGAGTGGAGAATAGATTGGACCCCCAGTGGACCAATAAGATCCTCTAGTAAGAACCAAACTGGAACCCTAATGAAGAAAGAGGCGGCAAAACATGAAGGATTACCGTCCCTGAATAGTTATGGGAATTAAAGGTCCTGTGCCCCGGGGGAGTAATGTAAAATTGCATTTGATGCGGTCCAAGAAAAGGATGAAACCCCCGCGACTTGCTAAAGCGCCTCAGAGAAATTTTCATTTATATTCTATATTGACGCCTGATAGGTCCTGAGGGGCAAGTGATATTGAAAGTTCAATTTGTTCAGAATCATTGCCAGATAGCCGAAGGAAATTAGAAAACTAGATATTGGCAAAAAGAGCATAAATGATTTGTTAAGGAGGCCCTTAGGTGTATTTAAGAAAGAAGAGGAAAAAGCAAAAGCCAAGCCAGAAGTATAGTACCATAGCGCAGGGAGAGTGCTGGTATTGATAGGGGTGAGGCCACTTTCAGTCAGCCGCTGAAATCGAGTGGAGAAGAGATGAATTACAAAAATATGAGGAGAGATTTTGGAGAGACTGGAAAACTCAGGGGAAAGACTTGCTTTTTATTGTATGAATTTGGATCACCTCAGGAGTGACTGTAAGAATCGGGAGTTAGAGGAGTCATCTGCTAGGTGAACAGTATTTGGTGGAGAAAGTCTAAAGGGATTGATTAGGAGGTGTCAGGGCTCTAACCTTGTGGGGGACCCTATGAAACATCGACAGTAGCCCTTGGAAATTTTTGAGTGGGTCCATTGGGGGAGGATACTGGAGTTTTTGATAGATCCTGGAGCTGAAAGGTCTAGTATTATATTTGCCAAGAGTTAACTTTGGGAAAAAAGACTGTGAGGTACTAGGGGCAGAAGGAAACCCTTCAAGCCCCTATAGTTCAAAATGTTGAGATAACAAGGTGAATCAATACAATGCAAGGTATATCTCTTTACCCTGCCCAATTGGAAGTAATCTCTGGGAAGAGACCTTCAGGTCTGGTCTAGGCGTTGAGTATCCAGAAGATGGGAAGATGGTTGTAAAGTTAATGAGGCTGCACAGTGTTGATTTCAGAAGAGACAACCACAAGATGTGCTGGGCAAGGGCAGAGGGGGCTCTTAAGAATACCCATCACAGTTGAATGAGAGAATATGCCACAGTGAGGAAGCAATACCCTATTCCACCCAAGGGGAGGGAGGTAATTAATCCCTGATAATCAAACGGCTAAATAGAGAATCTGGGAAACATGCATTCGCCACATAACAAACCCCTATTCTGGTCAGTGAGAAAGCCTGAATGGTACTCTCACCGCTTATCCGGATTTCGAGAAGGTCAATAAAGAACCACACGAGACATCCGTGGTTCAGATCCTACCACTCCTTAGCCGGTGACCAATGTACCATCATGGTTTACCACCATAGACTAAAAGATGCCTTTTGTGCATGTCCTCTGGCAGAGCAGAGCAGAGACGGGTTCGCTTTTGAATGGGAAGATCCCATTACCCAAAAGAGAAACGCAATTAGGATGGACACGCCTTCCCCAGGGTGTACAAATCTCCTAAACCCTTTGGGCAATCTCTAGAAAAGTATTGGTAGAACATTTGTTAAAAAATGGGGTACAAATTCTACAAGTATGTGGATATTTGTGTATATCAGGAGAAGTAAGACAAGTAAAACCACCAGCATTAAACTTTTAAACTTTTTAGAGAACAAGACTAAAAGTGTCCCAAAACAAATTACAATTTGTGGAACCTAAAGTAAAATTTTTAGGGCACCTAATCGGAGAGGGTAATAAAAAAATAACCCAGAGAGGTTACGGGGAATCTAGCCATTGGGCTCCACAAACCAAAAGGATGTTATAAGGCTACTGGGATTGGTAGGGTACTGCAAACTTAGATAGAGCAGTAACTCAGAGTGTTGTAAAGTTCCTCTATGAAAAACATGTCCACCTCAGATCCTGTACATATGGACAGAGAAAGAATGAATAACAGCTGCAAAGTCCTAAAAGAAAGCTGTCTACAACCCAGTCCTGACCTACCCGATGTTAAGAAGCGACTTCGACTTATTATTAGCGGTAGGAGGGGTGCTTATGGGGTGTTAACTCAGAAATGGGGAGACTGTAAAAAACCTGGCGTATTTATTCTAAACTGCTGGATCCAGTGGCAAGGGGAGGCCAACATCCTCCAAGCGATTGCAGCTGCAGCTTGTTAATAGAAGAAGCTCAAAGTTAACATTACATGAAAATAAAATACAACACTCCACATGACATAAGAACAGGGCTCTTGTCAACAAGCCAACAGTGTTAAGAGCCCGAATACTAAAATAGGGAACTAGGGGGTTGTTTTAATGACTACCAAAACAATTTAATAGAGATTATCACATCTAATCTCTGAACCCATCCCAGTTCCTTTCTGGGGAACCTAGGATGAATTGGAACATAATGTGTGGATCTGATAACTTAACCACAAACAAAAATAAGAGGATTTGGAAGATTAGCCTTTGCCATAACGTAAGGGAATGTTTCCAGATAATCCCCAGTGTGGTAGCTGGGAAGAGGCATTCAGGATAATGCATTGGTAAGATGGGAGAGGTCCATGGAAGTAATAGCAGCAGGAACCCACAGAACTGGTCGGCTTCAGAGTTTGTGAACTATAATGCAGTTATGAGAGGATTGGAACTGCTTAAAGAAACATGAACAATTTACACTGATTCAAGATATTCTTTAGAGTAGTCCTACCTTTGGAACCAATCTGGGAAGAAAGAGCTACATAAATTCAAAAGGAAAAATTAATTCATGAAAAATTGATAAAATAGTTTTTAAGAGCTCTAAAAGGCAAGCAGAATGCATAGTTCATTAGTGAGGGTGCATCAGAAAGGAAATACTCGGGAGGTAAAAGAACTGGTTTTGCTGACGCGGCCTGCAAGAGAAGCAGTAACAACATTAAAAACCTGAGATCCAATAAAAATCTATGCATTAAGAAAGCCCTGAGAGGGAAGAGATACATAAAGACCTATCTATAATGCCAGAGAGATGAAGGCCATCAGGAATTAGGATTACATCAGGAGACTGGGAGATGGTTGCTCCAGATGGTCGTCAATTGTTACATGAACCTATGCCAGGAAAATGCTCATGATTTACATGATGCACCCCCTGGGGGGTACAAGGACGGTGTACATTTCTGAGGAGAAAAACTTGTGTCTAGGGTTACAGCCTGGCAAAACCACCACTAAGGGTGTGTGATTTGTCAAAAAAAAAAAAAAAAACAAAAAAAGC
>CM031878.1:1455199-1658707 GCA_018697195.1 Certhia americana | reverse complement strand
AAGGGGTGGTGCTAAACCTTTGTTATTTTGGTTTCTTCAGAAGACCACCAGGACCTTGCACGAATGCTATCATACCACTTTATCATGAAGAGTAAATAAGTTCCATTATTACAAATTCGCATAACCAGTTTTAAAATCCCCCGAACTGTGTAAATCTCACTCTGGCGAATACCTATGTCCAAGAGAAGGGTCAACTCTACCCTAGTATGGTAAGAAATACTGGCCACGCATCGCAAAATTATTAGGAGAATGCCCTGTGGGACTAACTTGGCTGTGTTTTGCAACTAAAACCCCAGTTTGGGAGAACCCCATAGATTTTATTAAAAGAGAAAGAAATGAACCATCTCATCTGCTCAGCATTGAGAAAGATTAAATTCGAGCTACAAAAGGTAAAAAATACCTATGTTGTGGACCTAAGTAGAAAAGATACGCTAGAATTAAATGTGACAATTGTTGGGTATGTGGCAACACACATAATGACTGATATTTGGCCTTGGGACGGAATTATCCTTGAACACCTTGGAGCTACTTAGGTGGAAAACAAGTAATCCGAACTCCCCTCTATGGGAATAGGAAAGAAAAAAAAGAAAAAACAAAGAAGCATGACTTAAAGAAAAAAATTATTAGCTTGGGGAATCGTTGCATCCTGATACTGGGAGGGGAATTCAACACCTGTTGGAAATATGGGCGTGTAAACGCCTATCTAGTAATCATAAATGCGCCACCATATGGATCCCAAAAGATCCATCTAAAATATTCGACTCTAGAGAAAAAAACCTCAAGGATGCATCTTCCACAAAGAGTAACCAACTGTATGAGTGTGCAGGAAGGGGCATAACCCCTACTGGGAATAATGTGAGAGTGTCCTAAATTTGGTGGCGAATTTCCTTTACAAAAACCTAAAATCATTTTGGGAAGCACCTAAACATCCCCTTAACTTTGGATATTGTGGCGATACTGCCTACACAAGGCTTCCAGGTATTGGACTGGTAGTTTCACCATTTTGGAGTGGGAAAAAACCTGCTTTCTTTCTACTGCCAGAAGAGTTTGGATCTACCCTCGGAATCCCGTGATTTGACACTTAAAGAAAAGACCATATGCCGAAAAAAAAGGTAAACAATCCTATTGGAGTGTAATCAAAATGTAAAAAGCAAGATCTGGACAACCAGACAGAGATAATAAAACGTATGGACCAGCTACTTGGGCCCCAGGCGGGGGAGAGATCTTGGTTTTCCGGACTCCTAATTTATAATTTTTTAAACCGAATTATTCTATTGCAGCAGGCGAATTACTAGAGATTAATTGGTCCAACCAGACTGTGTGTTGCCCCTTGCCCTTAGACCACCTAAGTGACCAATTAAAACCCAGACCAGATCCCCGTAATTTCCAAATCAGGCTAGCGGTTGATTATCTTTTTTGGCTGATGAGGGGAAGGAATTTGTGGAAAATTAATCCCTCCGAATGTTGTTTTAGGAAATTGATGACAAAATGAAGTAATCAAAATATATCTAAAAGAAAGAATTTCGAGAAAATAGCTTATGTGTGGCACGCAGCAGCAAATGAACCCCCTTAAATGGACACAAGTTGGTGGTATGATTTTGGTCTTAGGAAAGGAAAGTGTGGAAAAAGAAGAGGCAGCTTTTCATCCACTATGTTGCATATGGGACTATTTTTTTTCCTCCATGACCTACTCCCTTCTTAAGCCGGTTAATCCACCTCAGCTGTACAGGCTGTATCAAATTCCCAAAGAGTTAAAAAAAAACCCTCAAAAAGACCGGAAAAAGTGATGGCCCTGAAGACCTAGGGGAAGCATTCCAATCATAAAAAGCAAGAGAAAGAGCAATTAAACCTAAAAAAGTTTTAACAAGAAGAGAGAACATTTTTTTTAAGCAAAAGATACAGAAAAGACAAGAAACCCTCAAACAGCAAGTTGAATGCGGGCGTAAGCCCGATCAAGACTCAGAGGGGGGACTGTGATAAACAAAAATTTTCCCTGTTTTTCTTATATTCAGTAAGAGTTAGTTGTTAATGTGTTGTGGTTATTTGTTACCAATCATTGTTAAAAGTTGTTTTCCCAATTGTTCCCTTTTTACCCTAGTCTGTGTTTGCCAGTTTCATGTTTGTATCCCCATGTTCCCAGAATCCTCCCGTCGGAAGCTACATTTGTTGCACCCCGACTGCTGCTCCCAGACGTCCTTGCGCACTGACTATATGCAAATAAGGGGCATTTGGCCTAAATCGGACTCCCAAAACCACAAAACAACGTATCATAGAACAATAAAAACAGCAGCACTACTCTGAGAAAACCTCAAGGAAGCATACACCAAGAGCTGAGTTCGGCCGTGTGGCCCTAAGTGCAATAGTACCCAGGCAGAGAGAGACACCCTAGACCAACGAGCCCTCATCGTCTTCTGGTGCTCTCGTGAGGATAGAAGCCCCAGCTCTGCCTGCATTCCTGCGGACAAAGCTGCTTTCCTCCTCCTGTGTGCCACCTCTGGGAGCAGCGGCGGTGTGTGCGCGACCCGTCGGGCCCCCACCTCGAGCTGATCACTAATAAAGGCATTAAAAAGGAGAAAAAGCTCCTGCCCTTTTCTTCATAGACCACACATGAAACTAATACACATATGTCACATTTCTATTACATATTCACTACACTTCCTGTACAAGTGAATATATGCTTATTATTTTCGTGAAGTTATTTGGATATGAGTAGGTGTCTTTCTGGGATTTTTGGTAGTCATTTGGGAACACCCCATTCCTCAGAATTCTCTCTTATGATCCTGGACCTTCTGGTGAATCTTCTTTCCTGGAGAGTATCTCAAATATGTGTCCAGGTTGTGATGCAGTTCTCTATCATTCTTTGCTCTGGCAGTCCATCTCTGTTCTCAAAACTAAGATATCTACCAGTATATATTAATCACTGGTGGAAGCAAACAAGGAAGTGGTAGCTGGCACAAAACTTATTAGTCACAGATGCAGGGAGTTAAACACAAGGCCACATTAATCTCTGGTATGTGTACTAAGCACTGGATGGTATAAAACCAAACATTACCCACAGGGATCACATACCATGTGCTAAACTTAGAATAATTTTCCCAACATCTTCCCCTAATGCTGCACAGAATTCTTCTCAAAGAAACAAGTTGTTGGGTAATCACACTGCACATTTCTCCACTGCCTCCAAGCAGCAGCTGTGGTCAGCCACTTTCTATTGGGTTTTGGGGTTTTTTTCCTCTTTTTTTTTATTATTTCTGAGCCTCCAGAGCAGTGTCTAGAAACTTCAGGGAAGTCTGAGTGTAGATGATAACTTTGAAACGCTCAGCACAACACAAAGCTGCATTTCTGTCCGGCCCCCTGGGCAAACATCTGAAGGTGCTTTTGGAGCTGAGCAAACAATAATCTCTATCTTTGTGACTGCAGAGGGGCAATCAACCCAATTAGCGGGTGATTGACTTATGCATCTACCGTGCCTTTGAGGCAATCAGCTGCTCCCGTGCGTGATGTATAATATTGACTTGTTAAACCGGGGATATTGCCTTCCAAACAAAGGCAGGTTTATTTATTTATTTTAAGCCCTACTGGGCTGTGGGGGTCAGGTTATGAATGGGGGAACAGGTCTGGCAGCTGCCTGCAGACAAAACTCTTGGCAGTGTTGGCCCAGTGGTAGGACTCCATGACCCCAGAGATCCCTTCCAACCTAAATCATTCCATGAGTTTGTGATAAGGGTCTCACCTTCTCACAAAACCAGCCAGAGCTGACGCCACAATTATCATGCCCAATGGTGACTCTACTGAGAGGGCTGAGAAGGGCAGCTATCTCCACGTTGAAGAGATCCGTCCTGGCACGCTCAAATTCACCTCCTTCCAAGAAAATCTTCCCACTGTTCTTTAAGCCTTTGGAGCCATGGAGGATTACGTGGATCTTGGAGTTGGTGCCAGCCCCTCTGATGTCCCCTGTCACCACAGCCACGTTGTACACGATGCCTGGAGGAATCAGGAATTTGGTTAGGAAAAAAAGAAGGGAGGAAAAGAGTGTGAGAGAGTTATATCTTTGACTGGATTTATGCTAGAAACTATTGATTTCCCACTGTTCTATTTTAGCTTCTGACTTACACACAGTACAATCGAAAGATTGTACTTTTTTTGGTTTTGATTGGTTTTGATTTGTTTTTGTCCCACACATAATTCTGAGAAATACACATCTACCTTCAGACTGTCCAAGGGAAACAGGCATGGGGTGACAAACTCCCTATTCCATGGCCCAATGGAAAAAAGAAAAAAGTTTCTTTTTATTCACTCTGTGGTGCTGATTAGGTGAAGAAAGGCAAAAAAATTGAATTGGCAAGTTATTTGATTTTGAGAAATACCAAGCACCAGATATGTCAGAGAATTCTGAGAGCATGGAGCACCATTAAACATGGGTGGCAAAATCTTCAGTATCACAAACTCTGAAAACTTTGGGATTATTTGTTTTTTAGCCTGTAATGCAGCTGAAGCCATCAGGACCTCCACAGTCACCATGAGAACCAACAGATCTCAGCAAAACAATATCTGGGAGAGGTATCAGCCCAGCTGGAAGAAATAAATATATTTCTGTAAAGAAACCTGTTTGTGCAAAAGTGTCTGGGGTTTTTTTCCTATCTCGAGCTATTGGTCTAAGAGTGAAAATGCTTCTTCCCACAAGTTTTACACTTGTGAGAAAAACACACCTTAAACCTTTCTCATGGCATCAAATACACACCTAAACACTACAAGAGCATGTAGAAAATAGTTGAATCCTAAGCCAAGTTTTTTGGTTAAAGCAGACAGAAATTTCAATAGGGACTTGGGATGAAGCAAAAACATCAGAACTCACTCTCTTATAAATAATCCTCCCTTTGAAATTTACATTAAAAATTGTACTCAAGCGTGCTTTACTGTTGATATATCTTCAACAAAACTCCAGAGAGCAGGAAAATAAAATACACAGTCATGAATGGTAAAAGATAAAGGAAGATTTTGGGGATTGAGTTACATTTCTTTCAGTTTTCTTCTCTTGATTTTTCCTAATAAGCATCCTGCAGTGAGGGATTTGCACCCAGACCACTTTCCTCATGCACATGCAGGGGGGAATACAAGGACTAGAGATGTTGAAGACCATACAAGGAAGTAAAGAACAGTTGTTACATCCGTCATCACAGTGCTTGCCTTCATGCCATTAAATAAATACAGTCAGAACACTATCCAAATAATCTTCTGCCTTGTGACAAGTTCTTTTATGGACTTTACATCCAGGTTTCTTTTAACAGAGACATAAACTTTGATTGTCTTTGCTTTAACTGCATTGGATAATAAAAAAGACTGATTTAGGGCTCAGCACTGTGTTTCTTGTTTTGTAAAAGGATGTTTAGCTCCCCAGACAAGAAACAGAGGTACAATATTTACTACTTTGTGCTTTTGGAAATAACAAACACTTTGTTTGAGTGCTGGTGAGCAATTTGCTGAAGATAAAAGCTGTATCTTTCATTCCCTGCCCATCAGCCCCTTATCCAGGTGCACCAGGTGATAAACCAGCATGTAGGTCCTGCACAGCTTCACAGGTGAGACACAAAGGTGGGAAATGTGTTGGCAGTTCAGGAACCCTCACACAAAACAGCCTATCACCAGCAGATGCTTCACTGCAGATCTCCCTGAGCATAAGGCATTCAATCTTCTAAAGAAAACACAGCTAATGGTCTTTAATTTCCCATTTCCCACCACAGATTCGGCCCATGATTTTACCTGTGGCTTCAGTGCCCCCAACAAGAATGTCCCTCTGTATTTTCCCGTCATCTTCGTCCAAAGCGAACCAGCGTCCAACTGGGAACTGGTACACACATTTATTGCCAATGTCCTCAATGATCACCTAGGAGAAAAGAGACACCACACTGAAAAATAGCATGGGAAAAACAAAGGCTTCACACAACAGGGTGGCAGAAGAGTAGAAGCTTAATGTACACACTCTCACTAGGTATTTAACATATTCAATACTCAAGCAGATCCCACTTCACTCCCTAGTTAGTACTGAGAGAATTTCAGACAATCAGTGAGTAAAACCACAGATTTTTTCTTTTCTTTCTTTTATCCAGTGAACCCACTCTGCATCTCTTGCAGTGTACGAGACCAGATGTCTCTGCTATCAAGACCAGCTGGCTGGCCTCTGTTCCTTCTCTCCAGAGCCTGTTTGCTGGCTACTCTTTTCCATCAGCTGAATGACAGCTCTTTGCTCTGCTTTGGGAACAGGCTGTGTTCCCTCTCCCTGCTTTAGAGCCTTGTTAAAAAACAATGCCTAGGAATTTCAGGGCAAATCCAGACCACTAGATGAGCTTGTGTGACACAGTAATGTCACTAGTTCCCAGTCAGTTACTCCAGGGTGGAACCATTGCAAAGGTAGCCATTAAAACCACGTGGCAGGAAATAAATTGTGATTTGGAAGGATTTAGCTCTTGGACCACAGTGAGCTGGAGCTGTGTAAATATCATGAGGTTTAAAAAGGCCAAGTGCAAGGTCCTGCACCTGGGTTGGGGCAATCCAAAGACGGGCTGGACAGAGAATGGACAGAGCAGCCCTGGGAGAAGGAGCTGGGGGTGCTGTGGGTGAGAGCTGGACCTGCCCCAGCCTGAGCCCCCCTGCCCTGGGCTGATCCCCCAGCGTGGGCAGCAGGGCAGGGGGGATTCTGCCCCTGTGCCCCTGTGCTCAGGGGAGAGCCCAGCTGCAGAGCTGCCTCCAGCCCTGGCTCCAACAGCACAAGGACAGGGAGCTGCTGGAGCCAGCCCAGAGGAGGCCACGGAGCTGCTGCCAGGGCTGGAGCCCCTGTGCTCTGGAGCCAGCCTGGCAGAGCTGGGGCTGCTTCCCTGCACAAGAGAAGGCTGCAGGGAGAGCTGGCAGCCCCTGGCAGGGCCTAAAGGGGCTCCAGGAGAGCTGCACAGGTACTGGGGACAAGGGCTGCAGGGACAGCAGCCAGGGAATGGCTTGCCAGTGCCAGAGGGCAGGCACAGCTGGGCTGTTGGGCAGGAATTGCTGTCTGGGAGGGTGGGCAGGCCCTGGCACAGGGTGCCCAGAGCAGCTGGGGCTGCCCCTGCATCCCTCGAAATGTCCCCGGACAGGGTTGGATGGGGCTTGGAGCATCCTGGGACAGTGGGAGGTGTCCCTGCCCATGGCAGGAGGTGGGACTGGAGGGTTTTTAAGGTCCCTGTCAAGCCAGATTGTTTTGGAATTCTGTGATATTTTTCTGAAGCAAGCTGGGGAACAATATTCCCCTTTAATATTAGACTAGTTTTTGGCACGTCCTGCTGAAGTGTTTCTTGCCAATGTCTTCTGCTGGACTCCTGAATCCTGCCATAGATTTACTATAGTATTTTAAACTAGCAGAAAAGAGTACTGAAGGATTTAGGTCAGAAGAAAAGAAATCAAAATCTCTACTCCTCTGTGTGGGTTATGTCTCAGAGGGGAAAAATAAATCACTATTATGAATAAAAAGCCCTTGACACTTTTCTCAACAATGAGGGAGAATCTGAAATCTGTCCTTTCTGATAATTTATGAAACCATTCTTTGGGAAACAGAGCTTCCCCTCCTGTCATTCATCCCACACCGTGGTGTTGCCTGTAGCACTCTTGAGTCCTGTTGTACCTCCACAGACACAGACAGCAGTGTCTGCCAGGGCTGGGATTGTCAGCCTGAGAGCTGGAGTGCTAGAGACTAAAATAGACAAGGTTCGGAGAGAAATATCAACACTCCAATGCCTCTCTACCAGCTGATGCTCTTTGGGTTTCTTTTAGTGGCTTTATTCTTACATTTACAGGTGGAAAACCATCTCTGAGCGTAAGCCACTCTGAAAACACAAGAAACATGAGAGAGGTTCATCCTGGAGTGACAACACTAGAGTGTCCAAGTATTGAACCAAATTACAGAAAAACATCTAAAACCAGTAGTCAACAACTGAGCTGTTTTAGCTCAGTTCTCCAACCTTCCATCTGAATTTGCAAGGCCAAAGTTGCATTTTGCTTAATTGTAAGCATCCTGGAGGCTTGTGGCAGAATATAGGGTTGGTGTGTTGGCTGCAAGCAGTAACTACCTCAGTTTTTGGGACCTGAGCAACCTCACCAACCTCATCAAAAATTATGTCATCACACCTGTGATGTGAGAATGAGGTTCTGTGGGTTTTGCCCTCCCACTCCCCTGATGTATTACATTGAGCACAACTACTCTGTTTTTCATTTCCACCTTTTTCATGGACGGCCAACATTGTAACTTTTCCCGCACTGTGTGGTGATGGAGAAGCATGTGCTAATATTTGCATTTGTATTACATCAAACAATCCTGTTATTGAGGATTTACAAATATAGGGTCAGATCTTCTGTGGAATAAAGCCAGTTGTGTTAAACTACATCAGCAGAGGAAAGAAAATGAGACCAAAGGGAAGAGTCGTAGGTTTCCCCCTTTAAAATTATCCTTCAACCATTACACTAAAAGCTGTAATACCTTCCTGCCTCATAGCAGGAGATCAAAATGAGCAGGAAAGTGGAAGAAGAGGGTCTTTGTGGCAAGCACATCTCTTTTGCTGAGCCAATGATAAATCACTTAAATTTTGAGCAAGCTATGAGTCTGCAAGTTTTCACTGTGAAATTTTCAACAGGTAACTCTTGGATTCTGGTATTTTTATGGTGATGGTAATTAGTTAAGTCAAGAGAATGAAATTATTTGTGTCCTTCTCAGTAACCTTTATCACCAGCAGTTATCCTTACATCTCTGGGTACCAGACCACTGAGAAGGTGAGATATTTTGAGCCCATGAGTTGCTTATGTTGAGTGTCTCAGGAGTAACTAACCTTTGCAAGGAACCAGCCGGCAGAGCCACCCTTGTTATTATGCCCAATGTTAATTTTTCTTAATTTTCCCAGATTCGGAGCATCGAGTGTGAACTTGTCTTCTGCTCCTTTTTCAAAGTTGTCTTTGTCATTGTCCAGTTTCCTCACACCTGAGTGGGAAAATAAAAATAAAAAATAAGAGCAAAACAAAACAACAAAAAAAAACCCCAAAAAATTTAAAGTGCACAACAACAAAAACAACAACAACAAAAACTCAACCAACCCAACCAAACCCCCAAACAAATAAACAATAAATAATAACTCCAAGGAGGAAAGGGTTACTGGCACATGCGTGTTTGTAAGTGAAGCAATATTTAGGAATGTCACCACTGACTGAATCAAATATTCCCTAGATATCAGCTCTCTGCACCCAGGATTCAAGACAAAGGCAGAGGACTTTATATTCTAATAAAAAAGGTGCCTTTTCTCAAGCACACCAAAGCTTTCCATTCTAATGTCCCAGTTACTTACAGCTCTCAGAGCTTTCAGAAATATATATCCAGATGGCTCTTAATTTTTTTTTTTTTTTTTCATATCACCACATTTGCCTTTTATTTTTACTGTCTTTGAAAATCTCCAAACTGTTCAAGAAATGCTTTGGTCACAAGCTGCAGATTCTGACATTTCAGGACACAGAATTCTTTGCTGTATCCGAAAGGAAGGATTTATTTTCAAATCAGTACCCAGGCAGGGCTGTTGGCTTTCTCCTGATCTCACAGGGGTTTGCCTTTATGAAAAGCATTAAAGCTGTGCCCCCCGGTTGCAGCCCGTGTGAGTGGTGCTATGAGTGGGATGAAACCCACCCAAGGCACCAGTGCAGAGAAAGAGGTTAGTGGGTAATTCATCCCTCTTACCTTGGAGGGGATGAATCATTCTCCAGGGGTGTTATTTCTCTGTGTGGATATGACAGAGTGCCTGGACACTCTGCTAGGATTCAGACTCCCACTTTGGGATGTCTTCAGTGAGATCAGATGAATCCCTCTGTAAAACTCTGGAGGATTAATTGAGGATGAGCCCTATCCACCAGGTTTTATAATCTGCTCAAGGATGCTTGGCAGTCATCACATCATCATTTCCTGAATTTGACAGGATAGGTGCAGTGTAGAAGCAAGAGAATATTTGCTCCCTTATTACAGGAATCTTCAGGAATCTCCACCCACTTCTGTCTGTGGCCCAGAGAGTTAGGTTTGGGCACATCTTTTAATATTATTCAATTTTTAAAATTTTTTGAATTAAATTAACAGAGCACTGTTGCAGCACAGTCTACATTTGAAAATAATGACAATATTAAAAAAAAAGGCTATTCAAACCAAACTTATATAAACCTTTCTTTGATTATTTTTACAAATGGCCAAGCAGGCTCAGCCAACACCTTTGCCACAGAGAAGGATTGTCATTATCCATCCAGGTACCTGGAAAATGAGATACAGCAGCTCTCACTGCATTCCCTGTAAATACACCTTTGTGTTGGACCCTTCAGTGGGTTGGCACTTACTCCACTGCTTTCTGCTGGTGGTTCATGTTGGATTTTCCCAGAGTCTGCTTTTTTTAATGGCAGGTAGCTTGAGTCATGCCCACACCCAGCCACGACTGCTGCATTGCAGATGCACCTTCCAGGGGCTGTGGATGTGAGGGCCCCCAGAGCTAATGCCACCATTTGTTGTGCCTTTCACTCAGCCAAATTATTCTGCATTTTCCAGATTGCCTGCATGTGTGTGTGTGTGTGTGTGTGTTCAGATCACAGGCCTGCAGAGCAGGAGGAAATATTTTAGGAAATGATTTGCATTTGAATACCTGTGTCTCCTTTCTCACCGAAGATATTAATGAAGACATCCGCATCTGTTCCACTGCCGCTGACTTCACCAGTAAAAACCCGGACCACGTATTTGTTGACTGCAATGAGGGAGGCAGAAATCCCAGTACATTAATAACTCAATGGTTTGATGCAAAACATAACAATACAGACCAATTCAGGCGGTGCTGATGCTGTCTTGAAAGCATGGTCTGAACTGTGGCTCTTGGTACAATGACCCCCTTCTCCACAAGAGAAATAAAATCCATAGGCAGGATTCTGACACTGCAAATTCACTGCCCAGGGCAAGAGGACAGATCACTCGGTTCCTGGCCTTGACACTGAAGAGTAAAATAGAAGAGAAAGTGAAAATTTTGATGTGGATACAAAGGCATTAAATGAACTTAGACCTATGGACCAGCTTTGCTTTTTCCAAACATCGATGAGTTACAGAGTCTGCCCAAGCTCAGGACTGACCTCCTGAGTCAGTTCTATCCTAGAGATATTTTGAAAGTTTAGTTTATACTAAGCAAGTATTTTGATGAAACAATATTATAGTGATAGTACAAGAAAAAATGGATTTAAACTGAAAAATGAGAAATTTAGATTATGTATATATGGAAGAAATTTTTTACTGGGGGGTGGTGAGGGACTGGCCCATATTGCTCACTGTTGTCAACACCCCACCCTGGACATGTCCAACATCTCCATGTTGGATGGAGCTTTGAGCAGCCTGGGATAGTGAAAAGTGTCCCTGCCCATGGTAGAGAGTGGAACTGGATGGACCCAAAACATTCTCTGATTCTGTGAAATATCAGTCACACTGCTCGAAACAAAAATGTGGAGGTGGCCATCCTTTCCTAAAAACACACACACAAAAAAGAAATCCAGTCATCCAGTCTTCTTTATTTAATGAGGAAATAGAAGTAAACCCAGGAGCTGTGAAGATAAACCATCTATAGCAACAAAGACCTGTGGATGTGGCACATCACAGATATTTTACACATCGTGTCAGTGAGTTTGAGAAGCAAGTTCTTCAGACAGAGCAGGGTGGGACTCACTTGGTTCCCAAGCACAGAAAAAGTGAGCTTGGTTTCTTCTAGAACAAATTAAAAAGCTCCCATGACCTTCAGTTTGACTTTATTTGAGCCAGATATGAGCAACTTTCAAAATCTACCACTGAAGTCACCTGATTACCTTGTTCCTCCAAGCAAAAAGCCATGATCGTGCTGTATCTCCTGTGACAAATGAGTGCTGGAGGCAGGCAGCAGGACACAAAACAGATGAAGATGAATGCAAAATCTGCTACTGAACAGTACATGATGTCATACAAGTCCTCAACAGAGTTCCTGCTACTGAACCCTGGGTAGCTGATACTGAGAGCTCTGTGCAATGTCACTTCTGTATTTCTGAGTCCTGGGCATGCTGCTTCTGTGAAAGGGTCAAATGCACAAGTCTCCTCACACACAGATCTTTGGCAAAAATAAAACTTGCACCATGGAATCATTAAATCATTAAGGCTGAAAAAGAACTCTAAGATCATCAAGTCCAGCCATTAACCATGATTCTTGGTTTGCAACTTCTTTTCTCTTTGGCAAGTGCCATTTAGGGGATAATCTTTCCTGGGCTTCTCAGCCAGCTACAGAAATGGATTCTCTCAGGAGCCATGGAACATCACCAACACTGGGTTACCACTCCCAGAACATATCCCCCACCTCCTCCATCATAATCAGTGTATATTAAAAGTTATTTCAATAGACAGCAGAGGGCCTGGTGCGTGTGCTCCCACAGAAGCAGAGGACATGACAGCAAACATATGAGGAGTGGCTTTTGGGACATCCCCTGAATTACAGCAATGATCTCAGCTCCCAGGGTGAGGAGTACAAGGGCAGAGCCCAAACAGAAGGGAAAATCACCTGTCACAGTTTAATGAATGTGCTGGGGAAAGGCTAAAAATTGAGCTGACATCCCTGGCACTTCATCGCAAAACATGCCATGGCAAATAAAATAATAATGATAAAACTGAAATAAATACTAAATAACAAGAAAGAAGAGAACAGAGCTGGGCTCAGACAGGAGAGAAAATGCCTTAATGATTCTCTTTAACTCTGTAGGTTCAGTCCACAGAGCTCTAACAACCTGCTAGAGACACACCAACACCAAAAGTGTTCATTTGCATAAGCAAAGTGTGGGGATGGTGCAATTTACATTTCCTACTTGGCTGCTAAGCTGCTCTAACTAAAACTGACCCACTGTACCTTGCAATCTTTAATTACAGACCACATTTTTCAAGAAGCTTTGCTCCTTGCACCTCCTCTAGAATATTTTAATCTGATGTCAGTGATTAATTTTCCACTTCACGTTTTGGGAGCCAGAAGAGCCTGACAGGAAAACAGGACCCTCAAAAGGACAAGTTACAGTGGCTTGACTCACATTACTCTTGCAGGATAAGGCTTTATGCCTCTGAGATATAGACCAGAAGGACATCTCAATGCATGCAGAGCATCAAGGAAGACATGCAGAGTACAAGGCCATGAAAAGCAAGTGACCAAACACAGGGCAGGAAAGACACCTTGTATGGCTACTGCAGAAACACACCTGGTCAGCAAGGAAAATGCTGGTGAAATTATTTTCCAGAACAAAAACCTTTAAAGGTTTCTCAGCATGGCTGTATCTCAAACCTAAGGTCCAGAATGACATCTTTTGACCTCCTGCTTGGAGCACTAAATGGTCCCAAGGGCTCTGTACACACACAATGCTGCTGTGTGCCAGCACAAAGCTCTGTAGCAGAGCTGACTCCTGAGCCCACAGATGGGACATCACTTTGGACTGGTGGCAGTCACAGGGCACTGTGCTGTCAGGGTTTTGTGTTGTCCCCTGTACTGAAAACAAGGCTGTGGTGTATGGCATGTCCTGGTATGGTTCTTTCCCATGATGTGCATGTGTTGCTGAAGTATTTCTGTAAGCAAAACTACTTCAAGAACATTAAAGGTCCTTGGATTAGGTTAGAGCACATTCCTGCTTTGCAAACTATGCCTAGCCTGTGCTCATCAGGCTTTTTCTTCAATTTTTTTCCATCTTAATGACTGTGAAACTGGACACTTAAACTGGTCCCCACACCTGACCCTTAGGTCTGCTTTCAGAAAAATTTCAGTTCCTCCATCTTCAGGAAGCAAACGTTGAATTTTTGCCAGCATTTTCTCCCTCTCTAAGCAATTTGACATTCAGCTGCAGCAAGGAGAGAAGCTCTTCATGCTGCTCAGGGGTCCTTCTGAGCTTTGTACATCAGCACATCTTACAGAGTGACATGGTGGATGAGCAATTTAAATGGAAAGGGAAGCTGCCTCTTAAAAAGACAGTGAGGATTCAGCTGCTAAAAGCATGCAAGATAAAGCTCTCACTGCAACCAGGAAGAGAACTGCCATAAGTCAAGTACTCTTCATTTTGATCATGGGTGGATGTTGTTGTCTATTCTTTAAGCCCGTGGCAGAAGCATCTTTTAAAAATACCCACTTGGCCTTTTTTTAAAATCCCAATACATGGCTCTGACTTCATCTGTAAAACACAGATCATGATGTTGCCTGGATATTTTTTTTCCCTGAATGCTTTTCCTAGCACTGAGAACATGCAAAATGCTAATGTAAAAGCTGTGCCTCCATCGAGCAGTGCACAGGCTCACTGCAGCACAGGCACGGGGAGGGGAGCTTTCCTAGGAGCAAAATTAGCAGCTTCAGAGGCACGTACTGCAAGATGCCAAGAGCAGAACAGCCAACAAAAAATCAGTAGGAAGAGCAGTAGCTATTTTCTCTTCTCTTTCCACTTTACATTGCTATGCACAAATGTAAATGCCCTGTGTGGTTACAGCACCTTCCTTTTCTTTGCAGTTGTGTGTCTGCATTTGAAGACATTGCCAGAATGCCATCTCTGGGAAACAGTGAGGTGGCACTGATGTGACCCTACTGCATTAATTTAGCAGAGGAGTGGCAGTCAATCAGCCTGTCTGCTACTGATTAACTCAGCCTCAGCTTTCAACAGCCAAGAGGAAAGGTTAATTTTGCACTGTGGGCTGGAGTCAGGTTCTCTCCGCTGAGAGCCAAGAGGTTTTTGTCTGGATGTGATGCACATCCTGGGGGATGAAGAGTGTGGGGTGGGGCTGCTGCTTTCCTACCCCCCAGTATTCCCCATCCAGGCTGTCCCCGCTGTCATATCCATCCTGGGCCCATACACTGCCCAGAATCTTTCCATCCAGACCCAACACCCCTGGGTGCCCTTATGCAGCCTCTGTCCTGCCTCCAGCCATGGAAGAGGCACTGACATACCCCATCCAAATCCTGCCACCTGCAAGCTGCAGCTAACTGTCCAGCCATGTGATATTCATCTGTTAATGTCATTTATTTAGCAATATGATATCATGGTCGCTTGAAGCACCATAGGATGGAACTGCCTAAAGAATTTCTGTATCTGCTATTATTTGGGGCATTAGATAGCATGTTTTTGCACAGTCTGCTGAGTTTTCTGCAGCAGGAGCGTGAGATTTGGGCAGGAAAACCAAGTTGACTGTGCTTCATTACCTGGGGTTATCACCTCCTGCTGGGCGCAGTGAATTCCCAGCCGTGCCTGCCTCCCATGTGCCTGACCTACCACGGAGCAGGGCAGCAGCATCCAATATCTGGGAAATGTCACAGCCCTCACAGGCAAAGCACATGGGGTTAAAAGTAAGGAACCGAGCCGTAGGCAGCGATGGATCCTTCTCATAAGGCAACCCTTAGCAATTATCTTTCTGTTTTCACAGTGCTCCCAAGGGCAGCAGTGTTTGAGATCCATCCTGTGCTGCTCAGCACTGAGCAGGTCGATTTGGGAAGGGGCTGGGGGGAAGGGGGTGGGTGGGTAGGGGGGAGGCACTGGTGCCATCTCTGAATTGCTGCTGGAAAAGGAATACTTTTGTGGTTAGTGTGAAAAGAATTGTTGCTAGAGGGAGAGGCAGGACCTGCAGACAAGGTACAATTTCAACCTGAGTCTGCCACAGCCTTGCAAGATCTCAGGGTGGTGGTTGAATACCCATATGCCTTGGTTCCTGCCTGTCAGATTGAGTCAGTCATTCCAGCCCACCAGGAAACGTATGACAAAACCTCTTCTTGATGGAAGGGACTGACTTGTCAAAGTGGAAGCTCCTTTATACCATTGCTGACAGCATGTTCCTCAGTGACAGAGTTCTGGGTCAGAGCATCCTTAAAATGTCAGACAGCCTATGGCTAGGGCTCAAAGCTGGGACCTGGCCTCCCAACACACTTGATTCACAGCAAACATTTGAATTTATTTCTTGTTTGTCCTGGCAGAGAGCTCATCCCAACAGGATAAAACAACCTCTTCCTAGATTAGCTTCTGGTGACCTTCTGGTTGGAGATGTCATGCTGATCTTGTGTATCCAGCAACTGAGACTCTGCAAATGCTGTGAAGGGAAAACTCACCCAGCCCACCCATTAAACCTCTTTGTGACACAGTAGCAGAGACCCCAGAGACAGCTATACACAGCAAAACATAATTAGATCCTAGAGCAATCCCTGTGAAAGTAGAGGGGTTCTGCTGAGCTCACCAGCAGCCTCAAAATTGGGTCTTGCTCTTGCACAAAGCAATGGCACAAAGATGACTTCTTTTTCCTCCCATTCAGGAAAACATTGAATTCAAAGATTGGTTTAGAGCTCAAAAATAACGAATCTCTTTCAAGGGCAATTGACATCTATATTTATTAGTGAGCCGTGCCTTCAGAGGTGGGGAACAGCTTCTTTAGCCAAGGGTTAAAACTGGAAATGCAGATTAAAAGCACACCTGGATCATGGGGGTGCTGGAGAAGAAGGAGTTTTGCATTAGTCAGAGCACAGAGTAACTTGATCTGGTTGCTTGTTGCAGGAGCTTTTGGACTAGCTGACCTTTAAAGGCCCCTTTTAGACCAAAGCATTCTCTGGTTCCGTGGCTTTTGGCTGTGAGCACCTCTGCCAGAACACAGTGTTAGCAGGGAAAAAATGCTGAAGATCCTTTGCAAGGCTTTGGGGTTCCTGTCACTAGAGGCAGCACTAAAGATGTAAGGCTGGCTTGAACCCTGGTTCAGCACTTCTTTAATCTCACAAGAGCTCTCCAAAATTGTGTTCTTAAGTGGTATCATTGCTGTCACTCAAGGAGGCCCAAGACATGGGGAAAGGAAAGGATTCAAGGAGCATCTGGACAATGCTTTCTGTCACAGGTGGGATTCTTGGGGTTGTCCTGTGCAGGGCCAAGGGTTTGGGCTCAATGCTCCTTGGGGGTCTCTGTGGCCTCAGGCATTCTGTGGCTTTATGATTGTTCTGCTCTGCCAAATATTGCATCACCCTCAGTCACTGTCTCATGCCCCTCCTGTAATGAACCCAGACCCTTGGCCTCCCCAGCCAGGCCAAAAAACATGAGGTTCACCTCCATTTCCTGCAGCTCTTACATGAAACCGAAGTGTGCATCAGAACAGTTAATATATTAGGATTCAGCCTGGATCATCCCTCTGCAGGGCCTGTGAAAGGCAATCTACCACATGCAGGAGGCTTTGCTTGTAGGATATGCTAAACTGATGTTCCTACTGTGACTTCAAAGTGATGATGACTTTTTGAAGTGAGCTTTAAACGACCTTGCTGAGGAGACAATAGTGGTTTAGTTGCAGAAGCATGGAGCTTAGCACATGGCAACCCACCTTGTGACAGTGGTGCAGAAATCCTTGTTCATCTAATTCTCCAAGATTTATCATTATTTTTCATTAGTTCAGCCCCAGGATGGGAGCCCATTTAAAAAAGAAAACAAAACAAAAAGGCAAATATTTCACAAAAAGAAATATCCATTTTCTGCTTTCACCAGATCTGCTGCTATCAAAATTGAAGAAATCATTGAGAATATCCTCTTGGGTTAAACACTTTTGCTCAGAAATAAGACAAATAATTTTACGGTATTGTCAAAAATCACGTTGTTAACTCTGTGCTTCAGTCTTGCTTTGAATAGACAAGATTTTTTTTAAAAGTTACTTCATTTCAAAACTGAATTAATTTCCATATATAGACATAATTAGTCAAAATTATCACATGTCTTCAAAAACATGCTGTACTCTCTGTTTTGTATTGGGTACACGGAGATCTATGTACCAGCCACACACTCTTGCCTCTCCAAAGTCCTTTCTCTCTATGTGAATTACAAATCTCTTTTTCTGTCCCATTTCAGGGCTCTGTGCATTTTTTGTGTTTTGCAAGTCACCAGAGTTTCCTTTTATTTCTAGTGTTCCATTTCTCATTCCTTTTACCCATCTTTAGAGAAAAAAAACTACAAGAAAAAAAAAAGAAAAAATGTGTGACAAGCAAAATGTCCATAGCTGCCTCATTTTGGACACAGTAACAGTAAGTTGGGCAAAGTTTGCAGGGAAAGTGAAGTCTTTATAACAAAGGAAGTATTTTTGATCAAAAAGAAAAGACATTTCTGGATACTCAGTGTGTCAGATAGCATGATAGGTTTTTTTTCCCTAGTGTTATAAATGGAGTGGTAAAAGATATTGCTCCTTCTACACACCCTGTTTATTGAATGTTTCACCACGCAGCAAGGCCTCATCCTGAACACAGAGGGTACTTGCCACTAGACAGGAGCCAACAACTCATATGTATTTCATAAATATATTTATCTGCATTTTCCTCTGCTGATTATACACATCCAGTTTTCAGAGTAAATAAAGATGAAAATTGATGAGAAGGTATCATGTATTAATATTTCATTCCCTCTTCTTCAACTCCTGCGTCCTTAGAAATAATCTTTTTTCTCTTTTTCCATCATGAAGGTTTCCAAAAGCATGAAATTGTGTGACTTCATTTTGAAACAAAACCCAGGGGAATCCAAGGGTCTCTTAGGTTTGAAAAGCCTTCCAAGACCATCAAGTCCTGCCATTCCCCCAGCATTGCTGAGGCCATCACTGACCCATGTCCCCAAGTGCCACATCCAAATGGCTTTTAAACCTCCTTAAATGAGGACTCCTCCATACGGGATCAATGCTGGTCTTCAAGCCCAACCTTTTATAAAATGAGGTTACAAATCCAGCAGGGCTTCTTCAACTGGTGCCTCACATCCCAAATTCTGCTGCTTACCCAAGCTTCTAACACCTGTAGGTTATTGGGAAATATTGGCCACAGCTTCAGTTCTGATCCAGCCCAGCCCTTAAAGACATGCACATCCCAGGATGGAAGGAAGGATGTAGCTTCTGATTCAAAGTGAATCATGTGCACCAATACCTGCTGCTCCAGATGTTTCCTCAAGTCACAGCCAGGTCAGTGCTTATCAGCCCTCAAGTCAGCCAACAACCAACATTAAAACTCTGGACAATGAACTGTGAAACCTTAACCCAAGAATCCTTCAAAGAGGAAAGGAGTAAGCTCACATTCACAGCTCAAATACATGAGTTTTAGGTCATAGTGGATCAAAAAACCTCAAAGAACACCTAGAGCAGGCTTTGATAATAAACATTTTTCAAATGTTTTTAAAGGCAAGACCTCTCTCTTCCTGCATGAGCACTCTGGGAAATTTCACCACTCATCAGGCTTTACTAGAATCCAAATCCCAGCTGCTCATTGTGACTTCACAGCCCTTAGGACATATCCATACAAACTCTCAGGTGGACCATGTATTGGCCCCAAATCAAGCCAGAATTGACACAATCAACAACTTTCCCTTTCAAAACTGCTTCTTGTTTCAGCAAAGCAGAAATGTCATGTCTGACTGTAAAAGACCCACCCCTAGATAAAGAACAGCTGTATTTGATTTCCTCTTGTGAGCCTTGTTTTATATAATAGCAATAATAATAAAGAATAGCAATAGGTGGCAAATTTTCAACAGATTTAAATATGGAAAAATTAAACACAGAACAACTGTGCTGGAACTCTTTCATCCTCAAGGTTGAGGTGTGCCTCACCAATGTGCTCCTCATTGTTTTCATTATTAATAGACCAAATAAGATTAAGCTTTACCCAGAAATAGTAGAGATTGAAGTAGTTCTGCAGTTTGGTGTCACACATGCAAATCTGTCCTACTGGGATTATGTAGCCTTGAAAGAATTTGACATGAGTTGCTGTCCCATGCACATTTGTAAGCTGTCATGTCCAATCCTAAATAATTTCAGGGTGCTGATGGCCAAAAAGCCAGTTGAAAACCAGTCCTAGGCTCTCAACCTCCTTTGCAACAGGCAGGTTGCAAAGACTTGACCAAAATTCGACAGGTTAGCATAATATAAAATAGCACAGGAGACTGAATTAATTTTCAGCTCACTGTGCTCTTGAGCATGATTTTAAGTACCAAGTGAGTGAACACCCCCACTGCAAATGAATGATTCTGCTTTCTCAAAGAAAGTGGAGAATTGTTTGATTAGCAAGAGGTTTCAAGGGAAATCAAGAACAGCCAATATGTATTTCCCTCGTTCTGAGCATAAGTGGAGGTTACACTGCACAGAACCCAGACTAACCTCAAACAGCTGAGTAGCCTTAACTGCCTGTGGTCACCCCCAGAGAAAATATGTTTATTCTTGGATAAACAACATGTCACCTAACTCAAGCAAACCTCAGCATCTTTTATGAATCTGGACAGAACTTATCCTTGCAGATATGTGTTGGTATTATGTCCAGATATGTATTGGTATTATGTCTTGAGAAATCCTGCAATTTACATAAGGATCAACTCTCAGGGCTCCCCTGCTTTCCAGCCAGGTGATAAAAAGCTGTATTCATCACACATAGGGATGGAGAAAGACACAACCTGGTGTCCCACCTGCAGGGATGAAGACCATGAGGCCAAGTCCAGTGAGGTTCAGGCAAACGGGAGTCACCATGGGGTGGGGGACATGAGGATCTGTCCATTGAGTGGCACAAATGATTCCTGAGCACTTTGCAAGTATCAAACTATGGGCTGGGGGGAACTTCAGTTACTGGAACTAGCTGTCCAGGGCAGTTTTGGGGTCCCCATCCATGAAGGGGTTCCAAAGCCCTGTGGATGTGGCACTTGGGGACATGGGCCAGTGCTGGGGAAACAGTTGGACTCTGATCCTGGGGGGCTTTTCCAGCCTCGAGGATTCCATGATTCTCTGAACTGACTCCTGAATTTCACATCCTTTTACACCTCCATTGGGTCAGGAGAACTCCCAGTGCAGCTGCAAGCTGTTATGAATGCACCCCCACCACTTTGGCAGGACATCAGACACCTTCAGAGCGATCCAAAACCGGCAACACTCAAAGGAAAACCGGCACCTGGCTCCAGTTTTGTGCCTGTCCCTTGCACAAAGGCTCAGCCTCAGCCATACAATCCCAATGCTTCATGAACTCAAGTGAAGCAGCACAAAGCTGAACAATAGCCCTCCCTTGTAATTAATACCTGTAGTGTAAATTAATCCAGGCTGCCAATGGAAGCTGCTGGGTAAATAAGAATCTGTGACACTATCCCTGTCAAAGGCCTGTGGGCATACGATGCCATGGATGTGAATACAGGGAATAGAGGGTCATTCAAGCAGGAACACCTAAGATGTAACCTGTTCTCCTTGAGAAATGCATGGTATTCCACAGGGAACCTGACAGGAGGCATTTTATTTGGGTAAGTAATCAATGCAATCACTCAGGTGTCTGTGACTGCTAAGTAAGACATCCATGGTAAGTTCTATTTGGATCATGAAAAAAACTTATTCCATAAGTTCTATTTGGATCATGAAAAATTCTCTACTTTTGCGTTTTGAGTGTGTGTCCATTTTTTCCACTATATGTTGACTGTTTTTTGTCACACATCCTTTTCTGCATTTTATAAATTATTCCTCTTTTCTTTTTTTTTTTTTTTTTTTTTCCTTAAAATGAACCTCTCCAAAACTCATAGTTTGGAGGAGAATACAGGAATTCTCTATCTGACCTGTGCTCCTCACCAAGAAAGAACCTGAGTCTGCCCATAGTTTAGTCAGTTTTGGTAGCCCCCCCCTTCAAACAGGCTTCAGATGCTTTTTCAATGAAGCAAAAATATGACAAAGAAAAGGAGTTTATTTTTTTCAAGCCCACATCCTTCCCACACAAAGCACAGAGAAGGTCCCAGCAGTGACCTCCAGTTCAAAAGAGGAAAGTAAATTCTCATGACAAAGACGGGAAAGTTCTCCAACAGAAGATCAAAAGCTGAAGGTGCTGCAGGAGAGGGAACCTGGAGGAAAATGGTTTGATTACCTCCAAAAACATTCCTGACTCTGAAAGCAAATGGAGCATGAAAGCAAAGCATAAAGCTAAGTTTGGCAACAACAGTGTCTGAGTGGTTTATAAAGAAAAACTGAATAAATAAATGGATTGAAGATGTGATTGAAGAGACATAACCAAAGAGAAGAATGAGGCACTGAACTGCTAATGGGAACACAGACTTAGGAGGGAATTACTAATCTTTCCTTACATAAACTTACATAATTTTTCATTATCTAGGGGCCTAGAAAATATTAATACTCAAAAAGTAAACATCAGTTTTTAATCCATTAGAAAGAAAAAACAAAATACCCTAAAACCCAATCAAATTCAGGACGAACAACTTGTATGTACAACAAAACCCATATCACAATCTCATTTCAGACCTTTACAGATCTGGAGGGAGGGAAATTAATTCAGATACATTTACATTTTCAGCTGACAGTTCACCACAGCAGTCTGGGGATGTTTATCTTTCATTAATTATGGTTCAAGGGGAACTGCAACCTGAGATAGCTGAGCTAACCCTCTCCTCTTACAGATTCAGACCTGCCACCTGGAAAGCATCCAACCCTTCACCCATGCCTCTGGCCCCAGCCCAGCTCCCGCCTCTGTGCGTGTGGCTGCAGAGCCCAGCCTGTGCTGCTCAGGAGTGGGGGCTTATCTCTGATAAAGCTGCTGAGAGCTGATGCATTTCTGACAAACGCCTGCCTAAATCTCTTCTTTCAAGCTCGGGAGACGATCTTACTCATATTTATCCTGGGCTAAGCATGTGGAGGGCAGTTCATCCATATCCCAGAGCCACTTCTCTAGAAGAGCAACACTGGCTGTTCTGCTTGTGAAATGCTAAGTGACTCCAGCAGTTTCATTGAAGCTGCACTCTCCTGCACCAGCTGAGGGTTTAGCCCACGACTCCTTTCCTGCTGTGAGACAGGTGTTGAACAGGATGGAGGAAATCACACACGTTCCCTTGAATCATCTCTCCCAGGCAGGGGCAATAATAAATTCATATAAGGTGTTCTGTCATTTAAAGATCTATTAAGATTGAATAGTTGACTTCCTCCTCAAGGGAATCTCTCCTTAATAGTACATTGCTTTGACTCATACACTACCTTCTCCAGAGCCCTCCTGCCCCTCAAGTGTCCTAAAATTCTCCATTTCACAAATCAATTTGGATTAAAAAAGCAGCGAGATACTTTAGCACACACAGCCCGAGTAGTAACTGGGTGGGGTTTTGGCAGATAACGTCTCCAGACGTTATCTCATTCCCTTGTGGCAGTCACCCTGGGGATGTCTGCATTTTTAAAATGCTCCAATATGCATTTCTTGTCAATGGATATTATTTGTGCATGCTAGTTCACATGCAGTATCCTTTAATGCTTACATATTCAACATACCAGCACTCTTTCTGAAGGTTGTATCCCAATAGTGTGAAATTACTCAATGATTCTGGGTTAATTCAGTGTATTCTTTCACTGTTAACATGACCTCAATAAAAATAACAATACTTTGCCCTTCTAGAGCATCTGTCAATGCTCACTGCACTGCTTAAGTCTGGCAATAAACTGGTTTTGCCAAATAATTGCTCCTAAGTGGTAATGTCAGCAACATTATTGCAAGAGGTCTACTAATTACTCTGAATAAGATTCGATCCTAGCAAAAGCACTCATTTCCTCTTTTTAGCACTGAACCACACAGCTCTCTTTGCCTGCAGACCTGTGGCTGGTGGCCCAACTCCTTCCAGCTCAAAATTAAGCTCCCAGAAAGGAGCAGTGCCCTGGTGAGTCTGTCAGGAGAACACAACTCTGTTTCCTCATTAGCACTCGCAGATGGAGTGCTGACATCCCACCTGAGGCTGGTTTTCTGGTTCCTCTTTCACGTCTGGACCGCCTTCCCACTCACGTTACATGCACCACACATCACCGCGTGGCCAGCACGCTGCTACCAATTTGAGAGTACATGTCTGGTGTGCAAGCTGTCCTGGCCTCGTTTCAACATCATTAGCTTAAAACTACGCTGAAAAAAACAGACACCATCTCAGTGTGGGTATCAAAAACACATACAGTAAAACTGGCACAGAGTTACAGCAAAAGGGTTGGCTCCTTTGTGGAAATTACCTGCAGGACATCACCAGAGACTGGAAACGCTTTATGGACAGGACTGCAACCACACTGCCTCTTTAAGTAGCACAGAGGGGTACCAGCTACCTCTTCCAGGGTATGATGCCTCTCATCTACGTGTAGGTATTCAATCTAATTTAATGTTGTCATTACAGATCCTTCAGCACTTGGCGAACGAGTTGAGCTTGTACAAACAGTGATTTATCCCACCCTAATATGTCAGATCTAACACTGGAAGAAGAAATTACCCTCTGGAGACATCTTGCATCTTCCTATATCTCTCTCCACTGACTATATAAAACTTAAATTAGCTTAGACCACACAACTACTTTTTGTGTGATGAGATCATCTCAAAGCAACCCTGTCCTTTCCTACAAGGCACCAGAAAGTCAAGTTTGTTCTTTCCTTTTAAAACCCTTACTTTTGGGCACATCCATGGGGTTCAGGCTGCCAATGAGGTCTCTGACATACAGTCCATCCCCATCCTCCTTGCTCAACCAGTTGTTGCAGGGGAAGTAGAACCGGAGGTGAGGTCTGTTCATGTCGGTCACGATCACACGGTCGAGGAACCATCCCGCGTTCAGTCCAGTGTTGTCATGCTCAATCCTAGAGAAAGAACAACCCTGTTTTACCGTCCTGGTTAAGACTTTAATTAAGACTGTACCACTAGCACCATAATTTTGTGGAATATCATATACTAGGCATGGCCAGAGCAACTGTACACATAATTCCCGTTTATGGCTGTCTATCCAAAGACTTTCAAGTAGCTTATGTGCTTTTACAGGGTGTATTAAAAGTAACAACCTTCCATATGGGCAGAGATCACAGGTGAATCTGTGAATCTTTTATCTGCACATACCTACACCTCCACATTCACTCAACATATGCATTCATTCACCTTGCACTGCATATCTAAAACATAAGGGACTCCCTTTGCACCCAGTTCCCTTCCTGCTGTATTCTCCTCTTGCATTGTTTTAATAACCTCTTCCCAGCATTCTTTGTACTACTTACTAATTTTAAATTTTATATCAGTCAGTCAGACAGCAGTTAAACATAATAATTATCATTTACATTACACTAAGTTAGCAAAATTGGATGGCAAACCCCATTTACCTCCATTGGGACATAAAACCAGTCCTAAACGTCTTTCCCCATGATTGCATATGACAGAAATACAATCCTTGGTGGGGAGCATGGATACTTATAAGCAATACCTTAGGTGATTTCACACTTCAGTTCAAATCTTTGGCAGTAAACAAGCTTTTACCACCCCTTAACTTCACCTTGATGGGAGCACGTTAAGAAACAATGAATAAAACATGGCAACGCTTAAACCTCTACAGCCTGTCATCCTATTAGCACCTCACAGAGCAGGTGCTGTGGTAGCAGCGTTGTGCAGGTACCTTATTTTCTTTATTTGTCCCACGTTATTGGTTTTCACTCGGAACACATCTGTTTTGCTCCTCTCAAAGGCCGTGCTGCTCCTGCAATGCACATGCATCAAAAGGAATGGTGAAAAACCAGAAGCCCTGACAGCAAGCACACAAGTGCTAGTGTTTAAGGATAAAGAAGTGTCATTCCTAATTCTGGAAAGACCTAGTTTTCAATGCCCTCTCCCTAGTGGCAGGTTTTCGATGCTCTAAGTACTGACATTCAGCAGACTTTTTTCCTTCTCAGACTCCAGGAGTTCTTCCAGAAGCTGAGGCAGAAGCTTTGGGGGAAGTGCAATATGCTTTTTGTCTTACAGTCCTACTCCCAGACATGTCCTCTTCTGTCATCCTAACCTCCAGACATCAAGCAGACCAGCTCCTGGTGATGGAGCAAAGGGCTCCAGCAAGTTCCCTGTGTGGCCACAGATCTGCCAGGGCTCAGCCAGAGATAAAAGCATCCAACCACATCCAACTTCCCAGGCCCATCTCCCATCACGTTTTTAAACAACTACTGAAACTTTGCTGCTTCCTCCTACAATTTGTATTTCATTCCAAGTGAAACAATTGTAGGCAGGAAGTAGTTTGACTTTTTTTGAAGTGTTAAGTGTGCAGTTTGTATTACACAGGTGCAAGTGCAGAAGCAATATAAAGTCTATTGGCCCAGGTCAGGTGATGTAGAATTTAATTCCTAGTTCTGCCTCTAGCCTGCAGTGTGCTCCTTGGCAAGCACCTCTGTCCTTTTCTGAGCTCATATTTTCCACAGAAAACACTATGAATAACATCAAGGCAAAGCTCTGAAGACGAAGCCTCTCCCACCTGCCCTCCCTGATGGGCCCCCATTTCCCCTGGGCCACTAAGCATGGCTATGGATGATTAAACACAGCAAAATCCAGAAGTCGTATTAAAATGAACAAGAAACCACAGCGCTGGAGCAGCGCAAAGCCACAGTGACAAGCGGTTTGCATGTAGAAAGTTAATGAATATTAATAATCCCAGCAAGGGGGGGGTTGGCTTCGCTCGCTGCTCTTCGCATTGCTGAAGGACCTGCATGTGCCTTGCTTACAGGTCATTTTGTGTCCTACTAAACCCATACCCAGCCTTCCTCCTCCTCCTTCTCCTCCTCCTCCTCCTCCTCCTCTTCCTCCTCTTCCTCTTCCTCCTCGTCCATTCTTGCTGTTTCACACCCCGCGCCGGGAGCAACACCAGCATAGGGAAAGGCTAAAATGGTTAACCTTGCCGTGAAGACAAGAGGCAATTAAACCCGGCTCAGCCTCCCCCAACCTGGCTGCCGGAGTGAAAACAGCCAGCGAGTGCAAGGCAATTAGTCTGTCAGGCTTGAATGAGCATCGTAATGACAGCAGCTTCTCCCCGCATTGGCTCGGAGATCGATGCAGTGCTGCAGACTGCTACGGGAGATGGCATGAAAGTATTAAGTGAGAATAATCAGCCCAAAGCTCTCAGTGCACCGAGTCCTGCTGGCTGCTGGTTTGTGGCAACCCTGCCGCTCTGCTGGGCTCTCTTAGTTGGTGGTGGATGCTGGGGAGCAAACCTCCTTCTGCAGGGCATCCAGAGGTGTCCACCCAGCAGATGGATGCTGGGGAGCAAACCTCCTTCTGTAGGGCATCCAGAGGTGCCCACCCAGCAGATGGATGCTGGGGAGCAAACCTCCTTCTGTAGGGCATCCAGAGGTGCCCACCCAGCAGATGGATGCTGGGCAGCAAACCTCCTTCTGCAGGGCATCCAGAGGTGCCCACCCAGCAGATGCTCAGTGCAACCCAAAACAGCTTGGGGAGGCATTGGAAAATGTGGCATAGTCCAGGAGTGAAACCCCTGGGAAGTCTTGCTGTTGAAAGGTAGGTAGAGTTTTGACAAGTCTCTTTCCCCTTGAGGTGGATCTGCAGCACCAATGGCATACGGGAAGAAAAATCCAGTCCTTCCTCCTATCTCTGCCAATTGTGTGGGGAGAGAGTGAGTGAGGGAATATCCCACAGTGAATGGCTACACTGAAATCTAGGCTAAAAAACCAAAAAAGGTGAAAGAAAAGGAGAAATTACAGCTGGGCCATGTCAGAGTCTGGTCCAGGCTAGGGCTAGCATGAGATATTTACAGCCAGATTACCATAAGGAACTTGTTACATCAAACAATGAGGCACATTGGATTACACAGCCCTGGTGACAAATAAAGCAGGAAAAATATGACTTGGAAATTGCAGCACTACATTTGCAATTTTCAGGCTTGACTGGGTTCGAACCCAGGAACTTTAGACCATAAACTCAGTCTAAGGATCTTCGGAATTTCACTAGACCCCTGTCATTAATCTGAAATAACAGGCCAGGGCAACTCCAGAAATATGTATGGGTTTGTTATTTGACATATTAGATTTGTTCTAGCAGCTCTCTTTTCCCCATATTCTGTTGCAGCATTTTTCCCAATTGCTTTGTAAGAAACGTCCAAGGAGCTTCATCAAAGACTACTATCTTAAATTCTTATATATATTTTTAAAAATATTTTAATCTGAGGCTGTTTTCAGATTTTATTCTGTTGAGTAATTGCCTGCACTGCTGGTGGTGCTGCAAATGAACAATCATTCAGAACACTTTGTCCCCTGGTTGGGTTAGTGGTGCTGCTAAAACTCGCCGCAAGAGCTGGTACATATTCAAGCATAACATTTTAAAATGCCTGCATTCTTCCCCTCTGCAGGCCATGGACACAGACAGCAGAGCCAGTGCCATGAGAGTTTTGTCACTTGGTGGGCTGACAACCAGAAATCCTCAATAATGCAGTTTTGTTTGCAAAAGTAAATAAAATAAACATCTGTAGTAATTTTTTTTTTAAATGAAGGTGACTTTTAAAAAGAGTTGATCCCACCACCTAAATAAAAGTCACATTTGAAATGGAAATTTTGAATGTTTGTAGATAATAGTCTTCCCTTTTGATAAGCTAACAGCACCCTTTTCACAGCTGAGTTCTTAGGAACAGGCAGAAAACCTGGATACTGAACACAGCAGAGGCATAAAAATAATGACCTTCAGAAGTGGTGTAGTAACCTAAACCCATTTAGCTTTGAATCCCTGCTTAACAAGCATTTAAACTGCCTTTCCATTCAGTGTTTTTACCTGAAAATGCCTTGTGCACACAGAACTGCTAGCAAAAAGCGCCATGGATTAAGGGCTGCACAGCACAAAGTGTTATTCTGGATGTCAGTTCAAACAAAATTTGAAAAATGCTCCATTAAACCCTTAGAAAGAGTCAGTTCTTGGGTGCATCTCCCTGCAATGCTCCCCACAGGTCTGCCTGCTCCTGCCACGGATGTTTAGCAGCAATTGGAGGAGCCTGGTATGGGGGATGATTTTGGAAGGTCCTACAGCCCAAACCATCCTAAAGCCTGCCACTCTCTAGGAAAAAAATAAATGCTACTTAGTTCACCTTCTAGGTCAGGAGAGTTTCTCATGTGCTATGGGTAGGCAGTGTGGAGTATCACAGAATCACAAAACCATTTGGGTTGGAAATGCCCTCCAAGGACATTGAGTCCAGCACAGCCAAGGCCACCACTAACACGCGTGCCCAAGTGCCACATCCATACAGCTTTTAAATCCTTCCAGGCACGGAGGACACCACCACCACCCTGGGCAGCCTGTTCTGTGGTTGAACAGCTCTTCGGGTGAAGAAAATGTCCCTAATATTCAATATAAACCTCCCCTGGCCCATCCTGAGGCCGTTCCCTCTGCTCCTGTCCCTGTTCCCTGGGAGCACAGCCCGACCCCCCCCGGCTGTCCCCTCCTGGCAGGGAGTTGTGCAGAGCCACAAGGGCCCTCCTCAGCCTCCTTTGCTCCAGCCTGAGCCCCTTTCCCAGCTCCCTCAGCCCCTCCTGGGGCTCCAGACCCTTGCCCAGCTCCGTTCCCTGCCCTGCACACGCTCCAGCCCCTCAGTGTCTCTCTTGTCCTGAGGGGCCCAGAGCTGTCCCCAGAATTTAATGTGTGTAAGAGAATTGAGAAGGACAGGAAGGAAATTTGCTCCCCAAAACACACAATGAGCCCTGCTGCCTTCCCTGTATTGCAATTGCTATAGTGTTCTCTCTTCATATCCTGTTTCCATGTAGGATTTCCCTTCCACCCTTCAGCCAGTATCACCTGTAAGGATGGCATGAAAACGTGTCAGGGATGAGCACTGGTCTGTCCCTGTTGTTCTCCTGGCTTGAAAGTTCAGACAGCTTTCCTCATTCTCAGGTTGTCTAACACACATTATAGGCTGCATGAATCTGTGTTATCAGGCTTCTGGCTAAGATGGCATCTTGCCAGAAGATGCAAGAGGTATTGAAAAAATGCTGACAATGTGTTGGCCTCATCCCTCTGTCCCTCCCTACACATCCACTATCGATCACTCCTGGAGAGAGGACACTGTCCTGTGCAAACTAACTACAAAAAAAATCCCCCATGTGTTCAAACCACATTTACTCTTAGCACAGAGCTCCAATAGCAGCATCATTAACCTCCTCCTTGGAGCAACAAATACTCCAGGGAGTTTGGTCTGCAAATATTTAGCCAAGACTGCTGTCATGAAGCTGACAGCATCAGTCAGCGGGTGGCTGGAAATACCACGTGCAGCAGCATCCGTCCAAAACCACTCCAGATGGAAAGGAAACTGGCAGAAAAGCACAGCCACTGTCAATGTCTGTACCAAGGACATTATCAACCAGCAGAATGAGTCTTGCTTAAACAGGCCCTGAAAAATTGGTGTAAAAACAGCCCCATTTGAAAAGGTTTAATTGGATGAGATGAATTGCACAGGGCTGTAGCGGATTGATGACACCCAGGAGCCAAACACCAGCCTGAAACTGGGGGAGCATGAATTTACCCCAAAACTTTACAAAGTGTCATAGGACATACAGACTCTGCCTTATCCATAAGCATTCCAGGTACAGATTCAGACGGCCTTAATTACAGACACTGAGTAAGTGCTCCTTCACTTTGTACTGCATGGAGCAGCATCATGTTAATATCAGTTTTTCATCTTTGGTGGTGTGATTTGCATAAACAAAATAAAGTAGTAGTGTTTAATCTAGATAATCTTAGCTATGCTTTATCATAAAATCATTGAATCACAGAATGTCCTGGTTTGGAAGGGACCTTGAAGATGATTTCTTTCCAACCCCACTGCTGTGACTGGGGATTTCTTTGTAATCTGCAGTTAGGTTGTTATTTTCTAGAGAAACTCTATGCAAAACAAAGAGTGCCACCAAGAAGAGTGCAAAGCTTGCTTAGTATTTTCCAATATTAAATTACATTTTTAATTGCATTCACTTTGCCAGATTGAGGTAAATTTTAAGCTGTTGGAAATTTTCATCCCCTTCCCATGGAGAAATATTTTAAAATTTTTGATGAGAATGAGCTTGGGCATTTTTAAGACTGACATTAATGAGTTGGGATAGGGGCATGATTTTGAGCAAGACAGAATGGTTGAGTTAATTCCAGAAATACACCTTACTCTCATCCCAAGGGGAAAACTGGCCAGGTTTTACACTCTGAAAAATGCAGCTGACACTTGATCAGCAGGGACCTGGGTCTAACAGCTGAATTCCCTTAAAAGTCTGGCTATTTTAAGCAAAATTCTGTTTTCTTCTCGAAGGCTTGACCTTCCTGGTAGTTGTACCACCAGCTGCTGTGTGCATAGCTTCTGGTGGATTATAATTTATACATATGCCAATTATACCCACTCTTATATTTAGGTTGTTCAACACCTCAGTCTAAGCACTCTCTCAGGTATTTTATTCCTGAAATACTAGACATGGGCTGGCTAATAAGGCTGAACAAGGGAGAGGGAAAAAAAAAATCCCACTTAGTTTCTTTTTCAGAAGTGAATATGGACTCCAAAATGTGCTGTTACTTAACGCCGTCCCAGACCATTAAGTCTTCAGAGAGCACTGAAAGAGCTGCAGATTTGAACAGACATAAATCAGGGCACAGTTAGATACATAAACAGCTGCAAAATGGGAAACATCCTGTGGCATTAAAGGAAAAGGATCACAGCTCCTCTCTGAAGCAGCACTTCAGCAGGAGTGTGAGAATCCTTTCCCTTCTGCGCTTGGGGTTTGTTCCTTTCCTAACCTGAACAGTTCCTCCTGCACCAACTACCTAACCCTTCCTAATTTATTGTATTAACTGCTCAGAGTAAATAAACTCTCTTTCCTGTATTTATTTATTTATTTATTTATTCCAGATGGGATAAATAATAAAACCAGATCTTCTTCCACTGGGCTTGGCTTAACTGTATTTGAGCTACAAACATTACTGTCCTCTAAAGTTTATCCTGTATATACTCTGTAATTTATATGTATTTGTTGGCATAAGGAACATGAAAAACTCTATACAGTCACCCAAGACCAGGCAGAAGTGACTGGCAATTAATTGTCTTCAGCATCAGAAATTAAAAAAAAAAATCCTCTGTATTGTCCTCAAATTCAGTAGGAGGCCCACTGTCACCAATTATTTCATCTTTCTTCCCCATTGCCCTAGCTGCTAAATCTTCTCTTAACTCTTGCTTCTTTTTTTCCTTCAAGGTAAAAACCTCTCTGTGTTTAAAAACCTATCTGTGTGATACTATTTGCAGTTGTCCCCAACTGGACCAAGTTAGCCTAACACTGAAAAGTTACACTGGCAAGAAAAACATAGATTTGGACTAAAAACTGTGAATGAGCAGGCAGTGGCACTCCCAGCTGAGTGCTGTACTATTTCCCCAGTTTCAGCCTGGTGGGAAGCACATGAACATGGAGAAGTAAAATACTGTGGAGGATCAACACTCTTTGCTCAAAGTGGGACCACAGAGGATCAATTCATGCCTGTGGGGAAGGTCTTCACAACTGTCAAAATGCCACCAAGCAAAGCCTTGGTGTTCACCCCAGGGTCTGTGATGGAGCCAGGGGAAAGAAACTCATTTGTGGTAGTGCTTTTAGCTTCTGGCTGAGCTGTACCTGGTGCAGGGTGGTAGATGGGGAACTGAAGAGTTGGATGAGCTGGGTTTTGAAGTGGGATTTTGCCAAGAGATTATGGGCCCAAGCAGCACTTTGCCAGCACCAGTGATAGAGTCCCCCCAAACCTGACAGAGAGTGGCTGCAAAAGAGGAGACATTCCAGCCCCTCCCAGGCTCTCAACATTCCTTGTCTGAACCTCCTTTCCAAAATAAATCACGGAATCACAAGATTTTTGGGTTGGAAGGGACCTTAGGGACCTTAAAGTCCATCTCATTCCACCCTCTGCCATGGACAGGGACTCCTTTCACTATGCCAGGTTGCTCCAAGACCCATCCAACCTGGCCCGGGGTATCCCTGCCCCAGGGATGGGGCAGCTTGTCTGGGCAACCTGTACCAGGGCTTCACCATCCTCATAGCCAAGAATTTCCTTCTGATATTCACCTAACACTGCCCTCTGATATTTTTAAGCACTTTCCCCCTTGTCCTCTCACTCCAAGTCCTTTCTTGTAGCCCCTCCTTTGGAACTCAACTCTTGGCTCAGATTTTGTGTGCTGCCACTTCCAGCACCGATGTTCCTCCTGACCAGTCATGGCAAAGATTTGTCTTTTGCAGTTACTGTATCATTGGCCAACGTTAAAAACACACAATATTTCATCAGCTTGCCAAATCTTCCCCTCACCGCGCACCAGAAAATGAATGGTCACCAGCATTTACCAGCACACAGTCAGGAAAGAAGCAGGAAAAAACCCATTCTAACCAGAAGCCGAAATGGTAGTACCATCTTTAGGCAATGCATGATATTTTAGCTGTCTGCCATACATGGGGAAATGTAAACACCTATAAAATGTCATGCATTTGCAGTCATAAGTGAACTCGTGTAAACATTTAGTTGAAAGATGCATGAGATTCCATCCTTTTGCCATATTCACAAAGCTGCATAACAAATCTGGGGGGTGGAAGGCAGCAAGCTGACTATTTCATGGTGTTCTTCATAACTAGGAGGTGAAACCATCAATTAGGCAGGTCTGAAGGCACTCCTACACCCTGACTAGATTTTTTTCTCATTGTTCCTCGATGGAGCACTGTAAAGTGCCAGACTGCTTAGAGACACAGAAATTCTGCTGATGTTTGGGAAACCCCCAGTGGAAAGCTGTAGTTGCAGTTCTAGCAGTCACCTCCTACGGGACCCTTTCCAAGAGCCCTGAACTGCAGAAGGTTGGCTTCCAAAGCCTTTCATCCTTGCTTTCCACACATCAGCCATCTGCTCACTGCAGCAACAGGGACCAAGCCCAAAAGGCCAGCTCAGGTCTGAACAACCTCAGAATGCTGCTGCTGCAACCCCAAATAATCCCTGTGTGTCCTTTCTTGTTTCCTTTCACAAAATAAAAGTGGTGAGAGCAGGAGGAAAGAGGAGGCATTAACCTAAGTGCCAGCAAAGGCCACTTGCACAACCAGCAGCATGCTTAATGCCACAGCTGATTGAGAAATCTGTTATGGACATCATTTGACTTCTCTAAAGGGCAGAGAGTACGTTCATTAATTTTTTAGGGTAATATTTGGGTTCTTTCCATAGCCTTGAGCAGATGAGTGCTTTCCCAATGAAATGGCTATTTATGTAAATGCTGACCACAAGACAGCTCCCTGGAAAGCAGATGTTGCTTTGATGGCTTTGCCAAATACTACGAGGCAGGTTTGGAGGCTAGTAGCTCTTTCCCCAGCAGAGCTGCTGCTGCTGCTGCTCCCAGCTCTGTCACTGACTTGCTATGGAACCATGTCCCCTTCTAGGTCTGTTAAATCAAAGAAAATGTCATTCTGCTTTGTCAGTTTGTTGGGATGTCTGGATGAAAATCACACAACAAACCCAAAGCATTTCATACAGATGTGTAATATACAATCAGGAAGTTCTCCCTGGGGTTTCTAGACAATTTGGGGTAATAGAACTCCTTTGCCTAGTTCTGGTCTCTGAATTTCAAATATGGCAAACAGGGCTGAAATTTCATGTATTTTCTTTACCATTCCCATATCATTTTCTTTACAGACTCTCATGTTTGAGTTGTTTCACTGGGAAGAGAAGCTCTTTTGAGGGTAAAATTTAAAATAGTTGCAGGTACCTCTTGTCGGCGCTGTAGAAATGGAGAAAATGTGAAGTTACTGTGTGACATTAGCACAGGATTAATAATTCTGAAACACATTTTCAAGAAAACCAAAACAATAAGAACACCAAAACCAGAGGCACACAGGCACACAGCCTCTTCTAGACCCTCTGGAGAAGGGATTTCTGCTTTATCTTAGTGCAATTGCCTGACTAAAGGGAAATTAGTACATTCAGAGATGCTGAGTGGTTACTTTGTTAAAAGTCATCGTGCTTTCATTGGAAATGAGCACCTGCTGCCCTGATACTCACTTTTCAAATTTAAAAAAAAAAAAAAAAAATCTTAATAGAATCTTAAATTATAGAATATGGCTCCCACTAATTCAACATGCTGATAAGGAATGAGAAGATGAATCCATAGAATGGTGTTGACATCAGCTGGAGGAAGATAGAATGGGACCACCAGAGTGATGTGCAACTACAGCAGTGTGCAGCAAGGCATACAGCAGCTAGGATGGAAGCAGTCTAAATTAGGAGTCAGCTTAAATTCTTCCATTTCTGCTTGCCTCAGATTTCCTATGGCTGGTTGTAGGTGGTTATCTATCAACATTACTTCAAACCCACTGAGCTACTCTTCAGAATCATTCAAGGACACTTCTGTCTGTACCTGACTAGCATGGAGACCTCCGTGGGATCTAGGCATGGGAATACAGCCCATCATGCCCACTCCGACAAGCTAGGAATATTCTCAGCTCCTAAACTGGGAGCTCCAGAATTAAGCTCTAAGAAAAGCAAATATCCCCACACCTTGCAAGTATGAGCCTTATATAACATGGATTTCCACCTACAGAAGGGAATGCAGGTTTGCAAAGGACTGGGAACAAAGCATGCAATGGCAAAAATTCAGAATTCTCTGGTGATCTTAAAATACCTTATAGATTTATACCCTCCACATCAGTCAGCACGGTATTATGTTTCATCAAAATGCTTTAATAGTTCCTGAAGGACAGGCCTCAAAGATACAGATTTCCTTCCAGACACTTACTTGCTGGTGAGATGAGTCTTGGGAGTGATCCCATGCTCTCCAAAGAGAGTGACAAAGACATTGGCGTCGGTTCCTGCTCCCCGGACATCTCCTGTCACTGTCACCACCTCGTAAACTGTGGAAAGAGAGAAGAAACATCAGGACAACAGGAGAAAGCCCTCACCCTACTCTTTCAGCACCAGTCCTGAGCTGATAGACACACCCTAGATATGGCTCCATGCACCCACTGCCCAAACAAACTCATGTCTTGGACAGGGCATAGTGAGCCCAGCTGCCAAAAACGATCACATCACACAAAACTGCTGGGGACACTTTCCATGGGCAGAGAGAGACTGAGCTAGGATGGATTTTGTGGCAAATAAAACGCTTCTCTGTGAACATGCTGCCTCCCCTACCATAATGCATGGGCATGTGTTACATAGAACATAGAATTTATGTGAAGTGTTAAAGCTGTTTAGCCACTTCTCATTTATGCACTTGTCAATGCAACGTACGCGTTCCTGTTTGCTCTGATAAGATATTTGTATGGAAGCTGAGACGTCACTACAGCCAGGAATTTTGCATTATGGTTGTTCTGGAGATTTTACCAAAGACAAAATGGTAAATAATCAGGAGAATGACAGAATCCTGAATTGGAAGAGACCTGGAAGGCCCCAATAAAGCTTGCTCAACAAAACATAAATCTTCCCAGTCTCAGGAAAGATTTTCCAGGACCCACAAGGATGATCAAGTCCAATTCACGGCTATGCACAGATACCCCAACAATCCAAACAATCCCTGTGCATCCCTGGAGCTGTGTTCAAACTCTCCTGGAGCTCTGGCAGCCTTGGGTCCATGCCCATTCCCTGGGGAGCCTGAGCAGTGCCCAGCACCCTCTGGGGAAGAACCTCTCCCTCATATCCAAACTGACCCCTCTGACAATTTGTAGGAAAACACTTAAATTAGAGTCTCAAAGCTTTATCTATTTATCTTTTCAAGTACTAGACTGAGTGACATTTATTTACACACATATATATCTTCTTGGGAGACACACAAGTTAAAAAGTGCCTTTTATTCAAGCAGCATGACAAAATCCAATGGCCAAAAGGCAGAGTTAGACAGATTCAAATAACAGTCAGTCACACATTTCTTAGGATGATGAATGATGCTAGAACAAGACTTGAGGCTTGTAAACAGGTTACTTTACTGAAGGACATGTCTTGGTTGGCTCAACACAGAAGGAACTGGAAGAAATTACAAAACCTTGCCTGTGGCCAAACTATGTGCCCTGATGGCCATTTTTGGCTTCAGACAACATGATGTTCATGACCTAATGATGGCATTTCAACCTCAGACCTAAAAGCAAGAGAAACTGCTGTACTTTCATCCTGCACAAACTGACTGCTAACTATGGGATTTCTCACAACTACTGCTGTAAAAATATGCCTCTTCATTGGTGCATCAGAACCTTACATATTTCATTAGTGTCCATCTCTCCCTGACTACATCACAAATCTATTTTATTCACATAGCTATTATATTCTAGATGTATTCAAAAGATACAAAAAAATATATTGTAACTCTGCCCTGAGGATCGACTGTACACAATGACACTCTTCCCTCAAAACATCAACAAAAAGGAATTTAATCACCATTTCAACCAAAAGACCAAAATGCAGGGCATTCATGTAAAACTGATTAAAAACTATTCTTTATTTCCATCAGCTCTATTGCACTGAGGAAAAAAAAACCCAGTGCAATATTGTCCTAATCTCACCTTCCCTTGAATGTAAATAGGACAGAAAGGGGGACATTATTGCAATGAATACAGTAAATTGTGACCTTTGCTCGGCAACATTTTAAGAATCCCTTGGCTTGGTGCATTGCATTTACAGGCTCAAAGGAAAAGGAGATTTGTTTGGAAAAACACCCAGGAAGAATATGGGATCCACAGCTTGCACATGAGTAATATGTATGAGCAGTGTTTTCATTTCACCTTCCTCCCGTTAGCATTCCCACATGCCAACGGGAGATGTTTGGCATAGCCGGGAGAGACAGACGAGGTGTTTGCATTAGCCATTAGCAGGAGGGAGATTTGTAATCCACCCTGCCCTGGTGAGTCACCGCAGATCGCTCCAGGGCTTTCGGAAACAGCCGGCTCACCTTAAAATATTGCTGCGCTCCTCCGGAGCAGCCTTTTATGCCTGATCATCTCAAAGAGCATTATGACTTATCTGTGCCGTGGAAGTATTTGTCACTGTCAGAGCTTCCTACAGGCACTGCCAAAGTGGCAGCTACAGCTCAGCATCCCTCTGTGAGCTTCAACCACCAGACGTGGCACCACGTGCCTGGTCTAGTTGACAACATCGTGTTTGGCCAAAGGCTGGACTAAATGATGTTGGAGGTCTTTTCTAATGATTCCATGATTCCAAACTTTTTTTAGGGAAAAGGACCTTTAGACATTGTCACTTCTTTCCTCACTGAGCCTCAGCAAAATTTGCCCCTGTTCTGGTTTGAAGGGGTGAGGTCAGAGTCATGTTCAACTTTGTGCTGTCATGCAGGCAATTTTCATGTGAGAAGAGGAAAAAAGCCAGCGATCACAACCAGAGACATTTAAATAGCTCAGACAGTTTTTCTAGTGAGTATTTTTTACTGCTAGAGAAGTACGAGGACTTACAAGTTACACGTGGGAGAGTTTGCCATGTTAAACCTGTCCATCAAGTGAAACCCATTCTTGAGCTGATCTGCTGCACCTGTGCAGGTATTGACATCACCTCATCTATACAACTAATCTCAGCTTCCTTGCAGAAGTTGTAGAAGACAATCTACTCCCACTTTTCAATCCCTAGCAAGTGAGGTCATGGGATACAGGGACATTGTCTAAGACAAAACCCACCACCAAGCCACAATATTCCCCCCATAAAAAAAACAAATCCCTCATCTGATTTCTGGGAGTCTCAGCTGAAAAACAATGATAACCTGAGTAGATGGGCTGCCCTTTAGGTTCACAACCCCAAAATCAGCCTCCATACACTGCAGTGGGCAGGCAGCACATGGATGAGTAGTTTTTACTTGCACAGATGTGCTGAGCCCTTCTTGATTAGCTCATGACATTACCAGGCATACACTGTGGTTAACACCATTTTAATTAACTTTGCACTGAGGGACAAAAGGAGGGTCTGGGCTGGTGACATCAGCACATCACTGCATTTGACACATGTCACAGTGCAGTGCTGGAAGGGGGAAGGAGCCACCCTGCCACCCCTTTTCCAGCATTACAGCTGGATGGCCAGCTGTGCAAATAAATGATGCCCCAGATTTCCAATGATGCCGTGGATGCTGGGTCCATAATTTCATTTGAGGGAAGAAAATTAGAGTTTCATACTAATATTGATGCTAGCTCCTTCTGCAAAAGGCAGGAGACAAATGCAGATTATTTAGCTCCTTCCTTCAAAGGCATGGATGTTCAGCAGTATAGATTCAGGTTTGTTTCTTTTCTTTGCATTTTTTTTTCTTCAATTTTTTTTATCAGCCCCTGACAGCTAATGGGTGTCATATTTGCTCTGCAGCTTGAAAAGGATACTGAGCTGGAGTGGGGATCAACATTTTGTACCCCAGCCCCTTTGCTGTGAACAGCACCCATGATAGAGTTCAACAAGACCTGTAGGTTAGTTACATTTCATAACCACCCACAAGTTTGTTCCTGAATAATTGGATATTCTGGCTTTGAGAGAACATGTCTAGTGGCAGCAAATCCCAAGCATAAACATCTTGTATTTTGTGATTTAGGATGATAAAACTGAATTAACTGAAATGGTTGAAACTGGATATCTATGGAACTTATCTAACCAAAGCTGGCATCTAGGTTAGAAGGATCAAATTTACTACTTCAGTGCTCCAGCTGTGACAGGAAATATTAGGAAAATACAGAAATTAAATTCTCAGGTATCTTATAAATTTCATACATCTCCCCACCAAGTTCTTTAGTTCCTTTTTGGATGGCCTCATTGTATTTCTAATCTTCCCATTCTGAGTCTGTATTTTTCACACTCTCCATCACTCAAAATATCCGAGTTCTCATGGAGGGTCCACCCCCATGATTATTTTCTGGATCACAGGCATTAATGTTCACCAAAGACTTTCCTCCATGGTGCTTCTTCAGGGCTTTGCAGTAACTTTTGGCTTCTGCAATATAAAAAAACCAAATCCTTTTACATGTTCCTGCTCTTTTGCTATAATGAGATGTACTTTGACAGAGGCTTGTTGGCCTCTCCGTGTATGACTTTGCACCCATGATTCCCCTACTTCTTTCGTGGTCAAACATAAGGTGTAAACCATGACATTCCCATGTCTCCAAATGTTTTCACTGGTCATTCACCTCCCTTCAGACATGAACATGATCCCCAGAGGTCTTCACCCAAGTGGTCAGGTCATGAAGCCAGCATTCAGATGCTCCTGCAGTGGGGCTTGGAGCAACTTGCTCTAGTGGAAGGTTTCACTGCCCTTGGCAGAGGCTTGGAATTAAATATTCTTAAAGGTCCCTTCCCACCCAAATCACTCTGTGATCTGCAGTATTCCTTGATGCTTTTCCTAGCAATACTGGCTGAGTTTATGGCAACCCCTGTGTAGAGGAGCCTCAGAGGGAGACCACCAAGGCAAGAGAGAGAGAGAACTGGACCCCAGTCGGATCATCATGAGGATCATCATCAGGCATGGGCCTCTGCTCACGGGAAGACACCTACATCAGGGTGCTTTTAGGTGGCAAACAGTCCTGCCCCAAGGTCAAAGTGAGTCTATTCTGAGGGCTCAGATCATGGCCAAGTTACAGAAATACAAAGTGTTATTATGGAAATGCTTGACTTTCAGCCGTCTCCAAATCTTGCTTTTCTCCCAATGGGCCAGGCAGAGTCAATACAAAGCTTTGATATACTTACTGATACAGGCTCTTTTGTTCCAAATATTATCTCAATCAAGTGGAATTTAGTTCACTTATCTCCTCTGGTAGATATTGAATCCCCAGCTGACTCTACTGTTCAGCTATCCAGCACGAAGACTTCAGAAGCCAGTGAAAGTTCCAGCAAGCTAAACAGGGCTGATTTGCTATGAGCTGCAAACCCATTATTGCTTTTCTTAGGCAAATACAAGCTCAATAAATGAAATTACAGGCAGTACTTTCTTTGTTGAAAATAAGCATTCAGAAATGGTCATTTCAAGTGCAGGATACAGACAGCATAAAATCAGTATCAAGTTACAATGCATTGCTGCTGGAAATATTCACACCCATTTCCTTGCCTTGCAGAAGGAGATGATAAATATGAAGTGGGCTAATATAAATCCATCCATTCAACGACTAAAGCAGAGAACCACTTGCTTCAAAATTACTCCTAAAATTGCTGTAAAACTGTAAACACTGACAAGTGCGGATTGGGACACTTTAGCTAAGAGCATGAAAACTTCCCTTAGCTGCCCAAGAAAAGAATATTTCCTGGACAGAAGAGTGCTTTGGCTGATAAATTCATGTTTTTCTGACTCCAACAACATGGCACTGCTCAGCATCAATTATGGCAGTGACTGCATGTTCTGTCAGGTCACATTCCCATGAGGTGAATATGGAAAACTGAGCTGGTGCCTAATTTCTGTCTAGCAAGACTGGCCTTTGGTAGAAAAAAAAAAAAAAAATTAAGGTTGTGCCACAAGAATGATTAAGCAGGTGAAATTGAAATAAGACATAAAAAGATAGCAAGGAGTTTAGGGAAGGAAGAAAGAAAGCAAAAACCACAGGTTTCTGAAGGGATGTGTCAGAGGATGGACCAGGCTCTTCTCTGTGATGCAGGGCAGTTGAACAAGAGGAACAGGGAGAAACTGACACTCAGGAAGTCCCATCTGAACATGAGGAAAAACTTCTTCACTGTGCAGTGACCAAGGGCTAAAACAGAGACCAGAGGGGGTGTGGAGTCTCCCCTACTGGAGATATTCCAGAGCTAGCTGGGAAAAATCCCATACTCTGCACTCTGGGATGAGCAAGGAAATGGAACCAGAGGACCCACTGTATTTCCTTCCAGTGTGAGCCATTCTGGCATTCTGTGATTCATCTTGAGTGTAAGCCCAAATCAACACCAACTGCTTTGAAACTGTGACTCTCAGAACTGCCTTCAGATGCATCTGTTTAGCAGGATGCATTTACCTCAGCAGCATTAATGGCTGTTTGCACTTCACTGCACTTCCAGCTGGGAATTCACTGATTATTCTCAATATTCACTTCATGTTGATTCATGCAAAGCACCAATCACTCTGGCTTCTCCTGAAGCACTTCGGAGTGTGTTTGTCTTGGAGCACCTGAAGAGTACCTTGACATTTATGCAAAATACTTGGAAGTTTTTAAGGGTCTGTGCTGACTGTTGCAGGTTATGTTTGACAAAACAATGCTCTGTGCACGTGAACACATCAGTTAAATACTTATGATGGTTACAGATTAATCAGGACCATCCTTTTCCCACCACAAAGACAGGCCTTTTAAATCGGAGCCTGTTTGTTTTTATAGCTAGCCACAATTTGTGCAATAATCTCTTGTCATACACAAAATGAGTCAAATTCTCCTCTCATTCACTCTGAGGCAAATCCTGACTAACTCCATTGACTCGAGCACAATGGCTTTGGATTCGTACCTCAGAACTGTGAGCAGATTTGGGCCTTACACTCTATGAGAGATTGCCTGTTCTTTATATGCTTCATGGAAAGAAGCTTTTGAGTCTGGCATGGATGCCAAATTAATTATTCAAAGCAAAAGAGAGGGATTTTTTTTTCCACAAATATTTGGACTGGTTGCACACTGTTACACATTTTGCTATTCATAGTTTATACAAGGAATTGCAGAATTAATAGCATCTTGCATTTTGAGACTTGTCACAGACATGAATTAGGGAGGTTTTCTTCTAAGCAAACTTGGTGCTGGTGCACACAAGTATCATTATCTTGAGCTCTGAAATACCATCTATCTCTTAAAATATAAATCCAAAGCTGAACACTGTCCTGCCTGTTCCCATAGGCAGAGTAGCCATGGTTTGGACTGTGTTTTACTTCATCAGCTATTGTAAAAATCAACATTTCATTCTCATTCACTGTAGGAAGCCAAACTTGATTCATCTTGTATTCCAGCTACCACTTAAAGAGTATTTTTCCCTGAGCAAAAAACACCTTAGTTCTTTGCTGGAACAGTAAAGCAGAATTAGTTTAGCAATCAACATCTTTTTTATTCAAGCTTAAATTGTGTTGGAGGGAAACACTGTGCCTCAGAGAAGAGAGACACAACAGTAAACCTGTTCCATTTCTTTCATCATCTCTTGGAGGCAAGAAGGACCTGCCAGGACATGGGGTGTTTCTGAGTCACCACTATTGATAAGAACATTAGAAATTTCTGTCCAATGGGAGGTGTAGAGCACAGCCTGGGTAAAATATGAAATTGATTTTATCTGCAGCACTGAACAAAGTCTGCGGTAGAGCAATGTGTCTGCAGAATGCAGCTGGAAGTAATTCCCTGCTGTCTGTCATGTCTGCAATTAGAGGGATGGAGCACCTCTCCCATGAGGAAAGGTTGAATGCATGGGGATAGTTCAGCCTGGAGAAGAGAAGGTCTGGAATGACCTACTAGTATCCTTCAAGTACCTAAAGAATACGTTTTTTTAAAGGGAGTTGGGGAGAGATGTTGGACAAGAGCCTGGATTGACAGGACACAGTGAATGGCTTCCCACTGCCAGAGTGCAGGGCAACATGGGACACTGTGGGGAAATTCTTCCCTCTGAGGGTGGCTAGGCCCTGGCACAGGTATTCCAGAGTAGCTGTGGCTGCCCCATCCTTGGGAGTGTCCCAGGCCAGGCTGGACAGGGCTTGGAGCAACAACAGGGACAGTGGAAGGTGTCCTTGCACATGGCAGGGAGTGGCACTGGGTGATCTTTGAGATCCTTTCCAACCCAGACCATTCTGTGGCTTTATGTTCTATGTCACCAGACTCTAACAAGATCCCCACCTTCTTGTAGTCACCTAGACAGAGAAAAGCCAAGATCAAGGACGGACACTCTCCTTGCTGCCAGCCCTGACACCAATACCCAGTTAGGAGGAAGAGCAATTTCACCTGAGATTCTTTTATTGCCCACTCCTGCCCAGCATCTCCAGCCTAGAGGTATTGGATGTTCCCTGACATGAGCAAGACAAGACATTTGTCACAGCCTTTTTTCCGGGGAATGGCTGAGCTGTTTTCACGGAGAAAAACACACCCACATCAACGTGTTTCAAAACTGCTTGGCCTGAGGCGCTGAATCCAACAGGAACGTGTGCAGGAGGGAACAGCTGGCAAAGCCACTGAGCCAACAGCTGGGAAAGCTACTCAGCCAACAGCTGGGAAAGCCACTCAACCAACAGCTGGGAAAGCCACCAGCAGGTGAGGCCTGGATGACACTGTGAGCATGGACAGCAGGCACAGCAGGCACACTGGCTGCAAGCCCACGGGGACACTGCACCCTTGGCAGCTCTTGGGTGAGGAACCAGCACATTTGGCTCCTGGGAGCATATTTCTAGCTGTGTTTCAAGTCAATGGCTGGCCTAAGCAGGGAACGATGCCTGAGAGAAGCTTGTAATAAATACAAGTTATGTGTGTTTACCTATATTTGCAGGAGCATTGTTAGATGTCATTGTGAGTTAGGGTAGGTAGGGTTTGGAGCAAACTGGTCTCATGGAAGGTGCTCCTGCCCATGGCAGGGCATTGGAATTGTGTAGCCTCTAACCCAAACCATTCTAGGACTCTATGATTCTAGGAATAAATAACAACTGCCTAATTTAAGTAGTCATGACAGATTTTCTGTAATTCAAACAGCACCTTAAAGGAATTAAAAAAAAAATTACTATAGCCTTCTCCCCTCCTACCTCTGCCTTCTTTACAAATATGTGCTAGTTAACACTTACGGTTTACATAGAAAGTCTGATTGAGATACTACTACAATACAGCTGTCTATAAAATGTAGAAGTCCAAACTGATGCTGAAAAATACAACAGATCTGAAGATCAGGTGACAAAGTGCCAAAAAAACCTAATTTCCAACAACCACATTCAATTACATCAACAATGCACAACTCCTCAGTGATATGTGTCCAGCCTGTCTTGCAGTACACGTAAATCCATCAACAAAAGCCACAATTATTATTTTCAGTCTTTAAGTGTGGCCATTCAGGTATTTGTGTCATTGTGCTGCAAGGAAGAAAAACCCCTCTGACAATGCCTGGAGAAATAGCTGCACACACAAGGCACTGACAATAAATAAGTGTTTCTTGGAGCAGCAATAGTCAGCCAAGAAGAGAGCTTAACCAGACAAAAGCATATTGTGAATCTGGAAACTACATCCTGATGGCAAAAAACTTTGAAAGCTGAAACAAACCCTCAGTAAACCACCACATCCCAGAAGTGATCAGAGGCTCTTGACACCAAACCCACCATGAGTCTCTGCTTTCCTGGGGCTCAGATGGATAAACCACCTCACCTGAGGCTGTAGGATTGTCCAGTGCTTGAATAAAATACTGATTTGCCCTGGCCCCCTCTCTGTGCTTAGCCACTTGTAGCTCAGTATTACTTTTTGCCCAGACTTTCCATCCTCATGGATGCAATTCTGCTGTTTTAATGGAACAGTATTCAGATATTAGTCCAAACTCCCAGGGACAGGATGATAAACAGCTTCACAGAGGGCCTAGAAAATGTATATTTAACAAAGTATAAATAGGAACAAAAGTAATGATCCTTAAAATATCAATGCAGTCCTGAACCTGGGAATTTGATGTACCAGTAGAAGAACTGCTGTACCTGTGAGCAAAAGCATCTCCTCAGTTTTCTTTCTGCAACCAGAGAATGAAAAACTACCCAGGCAAAGCTTGGATGTTTTAAAGACATAGGAATCTCAATTCTTAAGGGAGGAAAGATAAAAGGGAAGAGTTATACAAGGGAAAAGGGAAAGGTAAAAAACCCCAAATATTATTGAATTATTCCAATGTGAACAAGTTCTAGCCCTGCATCCTCTGAAGGTCACCTTCTTCAGAGAGGGCTCCTTGGATGCTGCAGATAATTGAATCCAGGCTGATGGGATAGTTGGGTTGGGAGGTGAACATCCAGGACTGAACATACTGATCTGCATTTAACATCTATTCTCAGTGCAAACCCATCCAGTTCCTCTCCAGGAGCTCTCAGGTGTTTTCTATTCAAGTCCAAACCCAAACACTCAATCTAAGAGGTACCCACAGGCAATTAGGGGTATAAAACTGAGCTCTCTAAAACTGAAACTCACCACTCCATTCGGATCTGATTGTTTTGGGTGTGAGGAGAGCAGCAGTGCTGGGAAGCTGCTGCTCCTGCTCGCGGGTGTGGGTTTCACATCAGCTGTGCTGTGCCTTTGGCAGCCTGGCACCCACAGCTGTTCCTGGGTGCTGTTTTTGGGGGCTGCCAGCTGGACTGAGCCATCCCAAATGGATTGTGTGTTCCTAAAAAGAATGACTTCTGCATATGTTTGGGGTCCTGCCCTGGCAGAGGGAGAGCTGGGGGAGCACAAGTGCTCCCTGCCCCCAGCTCTGTGCCTGCACTTGGCCAAACACCCACCTACAAAGGAAAGGTGACATCTGCAAACCTCCAGATACCAGCAAGGACTTGCTCCAAAAAGGTTTGTTTGCATTCATCTGCTTTATGACACTGATTTTCCACACCAGTGACTAGTGACATCCCTGCTCCAAGTTGATGGCTCATCATGGACTATGAAGAGCTACTGTGATTCCTTCCAGAGCCCCTCCCCTAGCATTTTAATCACTCATTTCCAATTTGTAAGGCCCTGTTTCAGCATGACACCTCCAGGCAACTTCAGTTCTCCAGTGAGAATACACAAGTGTGTAGCAGGGGTGTCTAATAGACAGGCACAAAGATTTTTTTAGCACCTACATAAATGTTATTATCAAGTGCTCCTGAAACTAATCAACACTTCAGTATCACAACTAATTTAGTATTGGCTTGTTCTGTCATACAATAGTGAACTTCTGTGATGGTTCATAGAACCATAGAATGGCCTGGGTTGGAAAGGACCTTAAAGACAGCCCAGATCCAAGCCCCCTGCCATGGGCAGGGACACCTTCCACTACACAAGGTTGCTCCAAGCCCCATCCAAACTGCCCCTGAACACTTTCAGGGATGGGAGATCTTGTGTTTCACGCCCTCCACAGAGAAGAATTCTTCCTAACATCTAACTCTAAACCCACCCTCTCTCAGTATGAAGCCATTCCCCATTGTCCTGTCCATCCAGGTTCTTGCAATAGTCCCTTTCCAACTCTCTTGTAAGCTCCCTTCAGGTATTAGAAGACTCAATTAATAATAGCTCCAAAGCCTTCTCTATTCCAGGCATGTACACACATCTAACAAAGGTTTTAAATGATCTGAACGTTACAAAATACATGTTATCTGTGGTCATTTGTAGGTATGAGAGATGCTGGGAGGCAAGCAGATGAGATCCATAACTCCAAGCAGAGTTCAGAACCACCTCCTCTCAGTAGCACAGTTTGCATCTCCCAGCGGATCACGAGACATAAAATTGCCACTGGCACAAAGCTCTCCTCAGAATGTTTTATGCCTAAACCCCGAGCTCATTTTAGTGCCAAGGAGTAAAAATAATATCTGTCTTCCAAAGAGGAGTCCTTGATCATCCTGACTCAGAATATTAATCAAAGCCTCAGCTGGGGAAGATCAGTGGGCACAGGGTGCACACAAGGTGATTCTGCAAGGGATGATTTTCTACAAAAGCAACACTGCAGTTCTGTACAGAGCACAGGGACAGAGCTGGCCAATACACAGCACTTGCTCTCCTCCACTCCTGCTAAATTGCATTAAACAGAACTTAGCAATAAATTCAGCACATGCTGAAATGCTTTTCCTGTGTAACCCTTAGCAGCAGTTGCTGAAGGAACATGATCACAACCATGGTGTGATAAATGTAGCACAATAAATCCAATGGCACACACTGAAGGAAGTGACGAGCAGCTTGCATATCTATTTACAAATAGTGTAATCTTGCATACTTATATATATGCAGCTTGCATATCTATTTACAATAGCCACAACAGTGGCTGTTTCCTCCTCCCATCACCGTTTGAGGCAACACGTTAACAAAAACATGGATTTTTTGAGTAACTTTCTCCATGTTGTAATTTTTATCCTGCTAAGATCACTGAAGTGCAGCTTGACCCATTGTGCAAGAAGGACAAAGCAGCAGAGAATCACAGAACTCCTGAGGTTAGAAAAGCCCTCTAAGATCATCGAGTCCAACCATTCCCTAATGCTGCCAAGCCCACCAGCAGCCAATGCCCCCAAGTGCCATGGGCACATGGGTTTTTTGAACTCTTCAAGGCATGGTGATTCCACCACTTACCGATAATACGCATAATATCCATATCTGAAACTTGGTAGGAAAATAAAGGAGGACTGAAAAGAAAACCAGAGAATTTTACCATTATGAGAACCTCCAAAAATTGGATTTTTATCCTCTGAAGTGAGTTGTGCCTCTTGGTGAGCCACATCAAAGAGGGAAGCTTGAAGTTCTCCTGAATCATCAGCATTTTGCTGTGACATGGGGCAGGAAGGAGTTTTCCACCATCTGTCACACCCTGTGAATGTCTGGGCCTGGACTCACCAAGGTGGCAGCTACTGGTTCAGCCAGAGGGAAGACACATTTAATGGCATGAAAGCAAGTTTGGAAAGAGAATTGTTTTCTTTCTTCCTACCAACGCAGAGATATCCATGACTTTGGCAGAAGTCACCCAGAAAACAGAGACATTTGGTCCCTTCCTTCAAAATTTCTATGACCACAAACTTGAATGGAAGGATAAATAATCACTTCAGTCTCATTCTTCCCTATCACAAACAAGATCTGAGATACTGAGAGAAAGGTATGGAAAAAAAAGAGGTAAAATCCTTTAAAGAGTTTGGCTCTGAAAGACACCTGAACCTCAGACATCTGTGGCTGTAGAAGCTTTAATGATGGTTTGGGCAGCCCAGGAGCTGTATGAACACTCTTTGGATACCTACTGCTCTTTAAAGCCATTGATTCCACAAATAAAATGTTTGTTACACAATGGGCCATTTGCATTGTTATTGGCAGCTCAAAACCATGGAATGGTTTGGGTTGGAAGTGACCTTAAAAGCCCATCCCATTCCACCCCCTGCCAAGGACAGGGACACTTTCCAGAATCCCAGGTTTCTCCAAGATCCATCCTAGCCTAGGACACTTCCAGGGATCCAGGAGCAGCCCCAGCTGCTCTGGGCACCCTGTGCCAGGGCCTGCCCACCCTCACAGGGAGTAATTTCTGCCTTACGTTCAATCAAAACTACCCTCTAAGTTAAAAGCCATTCCCCCTCATCATGTGACCAGAGCCCTCGATAAAAAGCCTCTCCACATCTTTCTTTTAAGTCCACTGTAAACATTGAGAAGCTACAATAAAGTCTCCCTGTAGCTTTCCTTACTCTACTGTAGAAATAGCTTTGCAAACACTTATTAATAAATAACCAATCTCATTAACACCATGATCACAGGAATGGACAACAGCTGCAACTTAGTTAAAAATGCCTGCTATCTCTGCTTCAATTTTCTCAGATACACTATCACTCAGTCACTTGATATCTTTTGTTTTCCTGTTCCCAGGAGCTGGATTTGCCTTGTTCTTCAGTCATCGATTGAACCTGATGGGGGGATCCCTTCTCTTGTTTGCTAATACAATAAGATAAAGAGGACATCAGATGACACAGGCAGCATTGACTCCCTGCTTATAAAACATTTATAACATCTCTCTTTTCTTTTTTTTTTTTTTTTAACAGCAAAAGGAATCACAGCTTGTGGACTGAAATATATCTTTACTAAATATTCACCAGCACCAAAGGCAGCTGACATCCCCAAAGCTTCTGGGAGGCTTTTGCAGAGGTCACAAAATTCTCCAGAGCCAGACCAGCAGCAGTCACTTCACTCAATGGTCCTTTGAGAGAAAAGAGGCAGCAGCCTCTAAATAAGTCACACAAAGAAATCAGCTTTTTTCATTCAAAATAGTAAAGTGCATGATGCACAGTAAAGAGAACAGCTGAAACCCTGTCCAGCCTGGCCTTGAACTCTTCCAGGGATGGGACAGCCACAGCGTCTCTGGGCAACTTCTGCCAGAGCCTCACCACCTTCAGAGCCAAGGATTTCTTCCCTATATCTAATATCACAAGACTAAGGAGAAATTATTACAAAAATTTGCTGTAGCTTCTGTCTTTGAAAAGTGCAAATTATTATTGCTCAACTGTATAAAAAGAGGTAGCATGATGTGAGACAGCCTTCCTACCCCTCAGGAGCTGCTATCACAAACAAAGCAGGTTTTGTGCATGGCCTAAATACAGCGTATCTGTGAGGGACTCGCTTCTCTGCACCAGAAGAATGGGACAATTTTCCTTTTCTCAGGCATTCACCACCACTACAGAAATCACCAGGTGTAGTTAACCTGGAGTCACACCATGGTTGTGGAGTGCTTCACTGCTCCTCAGGCACGCCCAGTTCTCCCAGTTGCCACACACAGCATGGGAGGTGAAGTGACCTGTCCCAGGTGAGCCCAGATCCAGCTGCTGGTTGCTGGTATCACCCCTCAGCATCCATGACCTCATTGTTGCCCACCTCCCTGACAAGGAGACACCCTAGCTGTGCTTGTGGGCGTCCTCCTGCCTGTCAAGGCTTTTTCTTTTAATCATGGAGCTACACCATGGAGCTTCTCATGAAACTGAGAGAATCATCAGAAACCTTAAGTCACAGAATCACAGGACCTTTTAGGTTGGAAAAGACCTCCAAGACCATCAAGTCCAACTGTCCCCTAGCACTGGCAAGGCCACTGCTGACCCATGTTCCCAAGTGAAACATTCATATGGTTTTAAATCCTTCCAGGGATTGGAGACTGCACCACTGCCCTTGGAAGTCTCTGCCAGGCCTGCATCAACTTTTCCATGAAGAAATGTTTTACTAATGTCCAATCCAAACCTCCTCTGGTGTAACTTGGGGCACAGCGTTAACCAAAGGAGAGTCTGCTTGTGAAATGAGTGGACAATTTATTGTAACAACACAGTATTAAGGTTTAGAGGCTAATATTGATATTTCCCCAGCGTATTTGGTTACTTTAAAACAGCCAGAGGTCTGGTGTGCCAGACCTCCTGCTTCTACATCAATCCTAAGTGTTCCACCCATCTGGTTGCTGTAATCCCCAGCACATTCCTGCTGCTTCTGCTTGATCAGGACCATGCACCTCTGCCATGGTTCCTGCTTACACAGGGGGAACCTGCTGATTGCAGCTTCTGCACAGCCCCACAATGCAAATATTAATTAGGAGAATGTAATTACAGCAGTACAACACACACGGCAAAGTGGCTTCGTAAACAGAAAAGCTCATGCAGACACAACCTGTCAATGACACGTCAAACTGTTAAAATACTTATCTAATAAAAATGAGACCCACATAGCAATAACAAGTGCCTGCACCCCTGGAAGGACCCCAACAAGTGCATTTTCAGGGCCAACAGTGCCTGCTCTAGAGGGGAGATGGGGAAAGATGGATCTGACCTTTTTTTTTATTGTAGTCATCTTCTGCGGCATTGGAGGAATCTGAATGATAGTCCCGAAGCTCCTGTTCATACATCTCCAAAAAATTATCATCTATCTTTCCCTTCTTGGACTTGTCACCCTTCTTCTTCTTCTTGTCTTTGCTTTTTTTGCCTTTTTTTTTCTTTTTCTTTTTGCGCTCATAGTCATCTTCATCCTCACTGCTATATTCTCTTCTCTTGGTTTTTTTCTTTTTCTTTTTCTTCACTTCCCCATCAATCTCTGAGTCCTCAGACTTTGATTTCTTCTTACTTTTTCTCTCCTGGTTTTCATCTTCCCCATCTTCCTCAGCTACCTCTTCCACCACCTCCTCTTCCTCTTCCTCCTCCTCTTCCTCCTCTTCTGTTTTGTTCTTTTCAGTCTTTTCTTTCATGTCATTGTTTTGCACCCCTGCCCTTTTAACAGCACTCTGGGATTACTTTAATTTTCTGCCACCTTTCCAGCTGCCAGAGTCCTTTAGTCCTGTTCTCCCTGCCTGGGGCTGGGCTGCCCTTGTTTCACAATGCCCTTCCTCCCCAGTGGCTCAGCACAGGTGTGTCCCAGAGTCCCTTCCTAACCCCACTCTCTTTCTGCCTCTTCCTGCCTTCCTTCACCTCCTTGACTGAGGCACCTCCCTTTCTCTTCTGCCTCTCCTTGCCTTTGGGGTTTCTGTCCTTTTCCTTACTATTATTTATTCATTGGTGTGTGCTGAGAACTTTCTCCTCTTTTTTCAGAGCTGCCTAATCCTCTACTCAGGGTCAGTTGACAATCTGGGTCTAGGGTATCAGGAGGTGCCAATCAAGGTTGTAGCTCCCTGGAAAATTGGTCAGATGAGGGCATGTGGTTGAGTCTCTTCTTGTCCTTCATATGCCAGCCCGGGGCAGGGGAAAACAAAGACATTTTTCCTTCTCATGGCATGTAGCAGCTTCAGAAACCTCATGAAAAATTACTTAGTGCTGCCCAGTCATATGGTTAAGAGACAGATGGGCAGGTGAAAAAGGAGACCCACCAAGCAACCATATCTCACTGGTCTGTATTTCCTCTCCATTATTCATGATGTCAGGATCACCTTACTGATAACAGTGGTCTCAACTTTACATAGATTTTTTTTTTTTCTTTTGACCAGCCAGGCCAGTGACCAGAAAAGACAAACACCTCCAGGACCTCTGCCTGGAGGTGTCATGGCGCTAACAGTTCACTCCTGCAAACAGTTCCTCCAACCCATTGCTGTGCTGTACCTACCATCAGAACCTCCAAATACTCATAATAAATAAATACAACAGTCAGAAGAAGCCACTGAATGTGCTGGACACAAGGTACCCTGATAAGAGCTTGTTTTGGCCAATCAAATAGAAACAGAACTGAGATTAATAACTGAGTACGAGCACAAATATGCCCATCTGACTGCTTCCAGGGGTAAATATTGAGCAGAGATAGGAGAGAGACGGGAAAAATAAATGATGTAACAGCACAGTTGGAAGGACACTGCAGCATAAACTGTGCCCAGCACCCCACTTGTGCCCTGGGTTCCAGCAGGCTCTCATGGCAGATAAGGGAAGGACAAACACCATGAGATTGGATCAATCTCAGCTGCAGTCAGGAGCTGATGACTTAAAGTCTGACAGAATGAGAAAAGAAAAGAAGAAAAATAATATCTTCTTTTTCCTGCAAAGGTGTTGTTATGGGCTTTATTGCAGAAAATTAAGTTTAAAAAAACCTTATGGTTTAGAAAAACCATACTGAATTTCTCCAGTGGAGATGAAGTGTACACAAAGCAAGCAGGGAAGTCAGACTGGCTTTAAATCCCAGCAATAGGAGAGCTGGATTTATGGCAGGGTTGTAGGATGATGATGCAGAACCTCCTGCACTACCCACTCTGTCTGTGGGATAACTCAGCCCACAGCTTCCTCAAGTGATAAATCAAAATGTGATTTGCTTGATGGTGTGCTGCCCAGGTTAATGATAGACTATCAGTAAGTCAGAGGTTTCATCCATTATGGGTCTTTCATGTACATGATTTAAAACTTTAAAACTTTCATGTACATGATAAAACTGGGGGCTTCCATGACCCAGCTTGAAGGAGAGGATGGCAGGAGGGTTGGGTTATCAGGATCGCAAGGAACAGATGTTTTGATGGCAGGATATGCAGCCCACACAGGATGGCAGTGGCACTGCCCTGGGAAGAAGTGGGTGGAGAGTACCAGGCCCAGAGGCTGCAGGGTTGGTGTGGATCTGACCAACAATTCAGTGTGGATAATATTTTAGAAAGCACTGTGTTTTTAATGGTCTCTGTTTGCTGAATGAAATTCTTTCTATTAAGGATCATAAAATGGATTATTCAGGGACAGCTTCCAAGTAGGTTAAAGAACAGGTTCAGGATTAAACATGAGAATGGCTTTTCCAGGCTCTTAAAATCATAAATAAAATAAAATAATCACTGTTGTCCCTTATGATACAGCTCCGACTTGCCAAACTCCCAGGATGTCTGCACCACGGGAGCTGCATCATGCCTGAAATACCCTGATTATTTCCAGGTTCTTATTTTCTGGAAAGCAGCAGAGAGGCAGGTAGTGCATCTCTGCATGTTACTTCTGAGAGCAGGCATGGAACAATTGTCTCAGCAGGCACCAAGGACACGCTGCTCCAAAGGCACCATCAGGCACGTGGATAGTGCCAGTCCCAAGGATCCCGGGGACCCTGCAGGGATATTTGATGATGCAGCACATTTTCCCAGACAGATGCTTTGCAGCTCAGTGTATTCCTAACTGTTACCTTTCCCCTCTCTGGGACAGCCATCAGCACACAGCAGAAATTGCAGGCATAAATATTTCAGCTTAAATTTGGGAGATGGATTTAGGTTTTGGTTGTGGAACAGCCAGCTCTCTCCAGCAAAAAGACAAAAAAAATTCACAGCACAGAATAAAAAACATGCCTTCAGAGGATTAAAAACCATGGAATCCCTGAGAAAAGTGAAGCTCATATCTTTGTTATGTTTTCAGTAGGTAAACACCTCATCACATCGAGTCCCTGAGAGCTGCTCTGAACAGTTCCAGCTCTATGCAGCAAAATGCTGACAGCAGAGTCACAGAATGGTTTGGAAAGGACTTTAAAGCTTATCCACTGCCACCCCCTGCCATAGGCAGGGATACCCTCTTCTGTCCAGGTTATTCTAAGCCCCATCCTACCTGGTCTTGGACATTGCCAGGGATGGTGCAGCCACAGCTGCTCTGGGAGACCTGTGCCAGTGTTAAACCAGCCTCACTGAGAAAGAAAAAAAATTACCTGCCTTTGACAGCAGAGGTGTTAGAGTAGGAGACATGCCTTTTTCTCCTCCTACACTGGGACATTCAGATTTAGGATGCTCATGGCACATCTGGGAGCAGCCTCATGCTGGTGCAGCCCCAGCGAGGGACAAAACTCAGCTACTTTGCAGAAATATTGCAAATAATGCCTCATGTGTCATGAAGGCATGATCTGAGGCACTAAAAGCACCCTGAAGCACCAGGAGAGTTGTCCCAGGGAGAACCATCCCCCTGAGATAACTCCAGTCTTGCACTTCATTTTGTCCTGGTGCAGAAGAGCAGGATTTTAGATGAAAGCCAGAGATAAATCCCCTCTATCAAACAGGCTGAAGTGATGGGGGAGAAGAGGCATTTGCCATGTCTTGATCCAACTTTGCTTCACACTCTTCCTTCATCTGTCGTTTCATTTTAATTAAAAGAAATGTGCCGAGAATGCTCCATCTCGCTTTTGTACTTTTTGTGAATAACAGCTGGGAGAAGAACAATAGGATTTATTGGTGCATAAAGAACTACCAGAAAAGCAACCAAGCTATCGGTGAGAACCATTAGTTACAACTGTCAACAGTATTTATATGGGTTTGTGCTTCAGCTCCACATTCAGCAAGAGATCTTCCCAAATCTTTCCTCCCAAAAAGAGCCAGGCCAGAACCCAACAGAGCATCACGTTCCAGGGAAGCTTCTTGAATTGTAACAGATTTGATCGAGTACAAGAGGTCAAAATTTGTCTTTTTGAGGTCCTGACTCACCTGTAAACTTTTTTTCCCAAGGTGCAGAAACTTGCCATGTGCTGAACCTGGAATTACCCATTATTAGGTAATTATACAATTAATAACAAAAATTGCTACCTAAATATTAGGCAATGCATCAACACACCTTTTCATTAGTTCATTCTCTTCTCTGTTATCCCTATTTTGCACTGTTTACCATAAAATCCAGATGCCCATACCCCTGTGCCATGCAACACAGCTGACACATCCCAAAGAAACCTCAGAAACATTTGTTCCAGTCTCCTTCCCAAGACAGATGCAGGGAAGCCCCCTGTTTCTGAATTTATTTTTCAATACATGCTGCTTGCACTTATGGTTAGGGAAGATTGTTTTCTCATTTTTCTTGCACAGTCTGGGGGCAAATTTAAAAAAAAAAACAAACAAAAAGGTCAGTGTCTGCATGCATGGTCTGTGTTTTAAGTGCTCTCTTGGCAATCAACACAGATGCAGGGAGATGAAGGAAAGGAAAGTGGCTGCAAGGGGCAGACAGCAAGGCTTAGGTCAGTTACAGGCAAAGCACTTTCCCAGATGTTTTATGAACCAGCTGTTTTAATTTGCTTCCCCTGTGTGTCCTGTGTGGGGTTCAGGTTGAGGTATAATGTGAAAAAAAATAGCAACTTTGACCTCCACTTATGAGAGCTTTGGGTGAGTTTGAAGCACTCAATGCCCTGCCCAGGGCATCCAAAACACCAGCCCCAGATTTCCTTTTTTATTTTTTTTCCCCCTCTGCATATTCTTGGCATTAAAGCAGGCTCTACCCCCATCTCTGGAGAGTTTCTTGGAAGTACTCCCTGCAGCCCAACACATCACATACTTATCATATATACGTACTCACAGAGTCCCACCTCCTTTGGAAAATGAATTTATTTACCAGCATAAAAAAAAAAAATACCTAGGGATTCCTTTAGTTGAGACATTTCATTTCTCTGTCATGCACATGAGTGGTGCACGAGATTACCCCAGGCTGGGCAGAGGAGATGCTGTGGGAGCTGCTGGCCAGTGTTGCAGCACAGTCATGGCAGGTTTGATCAAATCTCCCAGCGTCTACTGCCAGTTTGGCTTTTCCTTCCACCCCACCTGGCTACTAGTCACTTTTTCTTACTTATTTTTTATTATTATTATTTTTATTTTTAACTCAAATGTCAAAAGCCTCACGGGTTCTGTGGGATGCAGGGGTACAGAGAGAGGCAGTTTGGGGATGCCGGGGTGCAGGGACCATCTCCGCCAGGCTGGAAAGGTTTCCCTATGTCCGGGGGCTTTGGTGCGATGCCGCTGCTTCCAAGCACATGGGCATATCGGCCTCTGCTGGTAGAACGGGGTTTAGCCGAGGGAAATATTTCCTAGCAAAACGCAGCGAGGTGTTAAGCGTCCCACAGAGAGCAGCAGCAGCCCCTGGCCCCCGGGAACCGCAGGCATCCATCAGCAGGGAAATGCTTAAACGCACAGAGTCCTCAAAAGCCTCAAGCCAGCAGCTACCACAGCCGTCTCCAGCTCAGGATTAGGGAAACTGCTCAAGATTGTAAGAAAAAGCCTTGAGAGCAGCGACAGGACATGAAGGTTCTTAACAGATTTTGCACAGAAAAAAAAAAAAAAAAAGTATATATACATATACATATATATGTGTGCCATGTCTTTCAAGAAGAGGTGATTGAAGTTAGGGTCTTAAATCCATCTCTCCATAGGTGTTTGTGTGACTTCTCCACAGCACAGAACTTTCTCCTGCGATCTGAACAAGCAGGCATCAGGACACAGACCCTGCTGGCCCCTCGGGCGGCCCCTGGAGCTCACCTGCACATCCCCACGCAGTGAATGTCACCTGTCCAGCTCCAGGTGCCAGAGCAGCTGCAAGAGCACAGAGCTCAATGTAGCCTCGGCAAACTGAAAAAGGGTAGGTTTAGATTGGGTACTGACTGGGTACTAGAAAGAAATTCCTTACTGTGGCTGCCCCTGGATCCCTGGCAGTGTCCCAGGCCAGGCTGCACAGGGCTTGGAGCAACCTGGGATGGTGGAAGGTGTCCCTGCCCATGGCAGGGGGGGAAGAATGGGATCAGCTTTAAGGTCCCTCCCAATCCAAACTATTCCATGATTTTAAGATTTCCCAGAGGTGTCTTCTGTGATGAGATTTCCAATAGAAACAAGGAGTATGATGCCCTCATCTGCTTTTCCCTGGAGCTGCTGTGCCTTCAGTTTGAAGGCTTCTTCCAGAAATGTAGGACCTGCTCCTGATGCCCACAGCTGGCAAGTTATGCATGCAGTAATCTATTGAGTTTTATTCACAACCTTAAGTTATTTTAGATGCCACAAGTCTGGGAAAAAAGCATTTTAATGCTGTTAGGATGAAACTGAACCCTTAAAAGAGCATGTCTGGTGAAAGAGATGCTTTTTTAAAAAAAAAAAATCCAATTAATTCACAAGATTTAAACACTGCTAAGAATTAATTAATGACAATTAAAACCAGATTGAAATGTGATTATGGCTATGATTATGTGTCCTTAAGAAGTCAAACTGAGTGTACATGTACTGAGCAAGTACAAGCTCAAAAAATATCTCTATTTGCAGCTTTCTGCTATAACAGAGGGGTTTGGAAGCTAAGAAGTCAAACTCTGTCACCAAAGGAGTTGTGCAACAGGGAAAAATGTGATTCAAACCCTCTTCAAGGGAGTTTAACAACATGAGAAAATGGTAAAGGGACTTACTACATTTTCAACTGCTTCTCCAACTGCCCTTTAGCAAGGTGATAAGAAAGTAAGTGATAAGAAGATTTAAAGTGTACACAGGTAAAATTCCGGTGCATGAGGGACAAAAGTATCAGCTAAACAGCTTAAAGGACATTATTTCTATTTAAACCAGCTGTGCAGTCAGCTCTAGCTAAAGCACTAGTGACAATCACTGTTATTGCACCAGGCTTCCTACTGAAGAGACCTTTTCCTTAAAGACTAACAGTTCAAGTCATGCTGATTCCAAGAGAATAGGAGACTGAGACCCAAGACTGCAGTTCATCTTTTTCTTCTGATCACAATGTAGATTATCCCAGCCACCAAACATGGGAAGAGTTATTCTGAGCACCTTCTGTACCAAATACTTGAGCATCCCACCCATGAGCCTCCACCATCTTGTGCAGAGTTATTTTAAGCTTCCCCCAGGAGGGATCAACCTACCTCCTTGCCTGCTAAAACCTTCTGAAGTGGCTGTTCTGCCAGAAGACTACAAAATCCAGTGTTTCCTGAGAAGACCATGACTCACATCAGCTTTGAGGCTTTCAAAGGACACTGTTCTTTCCCCGCAAAGAAGAACACCACAGATCACAAGGAAAGGCAGCAGCAGAAGTGGCAGGGATGCCAGCAGAACAGCAGCTGACTCCAGGCACTGCAGCAAGGGTAAAGAACCCTAAGAGCTCTGTTTTGTGAGGTGTTGACCACGGTTGAGATTTAAAGCATGAATTGAACCACTGACACCACTGTGACTAATCAATGCTGAAGCACCGCGTGAAGGTCAAGCAATCCCCAGGGCTTTGCTTCTGTCCCAGGGACATACAGCACATCCCTGCTGCCTGCACTCAGGGGGCTTCTCCTCCCTGCAGAGCCCTGGCACCCCTCTGTCTGCTCCTGCACAGCTCCCACCCACCACAGCCCAAGGAACCAGGTGCAGCACCAGGTCCTATTCAACTTCTCCTTTGCCAAGGCATTGGGACAGCTCCAAAGGGGGAATTTGCACCCTTATAAATTCATTCCCTATCCCCCTGTCAAGACTACTGTCTGTGGTGGAGGCCAGGCACCATTCCAGCCCAACATGCTCCAGCTTCCTCCTTCTCACTCCAGTGCCATCTTAGTAAATATGGATGGGCACTACCACCATCCCACCACCCACTGCCCCAGCCCTGATCTTCTTCATCCTTAGTTCAGCTCATTTTGTTCTATCCAGAAGAATGATCAAAGCCACCCCTGAACTCCAAGCTGTGTGCTTTTCACACCTCTGCCCAGCTTGGGCTAATAGCCCCATATCCATCCTTATGCAGGACTGCATCTTCCACCAGGAAGGGAAGATAGGAGAGAAGGTGTCAGGTCCACACTTTCCTGGTAATTCCTACCAATGGACCAGGCTGCATTTCTATCCATCTTCTCACTGCATCATGAGCAAAACATCTTTGCTGCATGGATCCACCACCTGCAGTGTTAATCATCCTTTTCATTAACCTGCATGCTCTTGGGACTAGATCTTCCAGGAAAAAAAAAAAAGAAAAAAAAAAAAAAAAAAAAAAGAGCAAAAAGCATTATAAACCAAGTTATGAGCCAAAGGGCATGTTTAGGGAGCACCCATGTGGGCAAGTTCCCTGCAAATTGACCAACCTGCTCCCACCTGAGCCCTCTGCTCACAGGCAGGCCAGGAAAGAGATTCTCCCTTGGATTAAGAATAAATACACCTCCTCCTTTGAAAAGCATATTAATTAATGGCATTCATTAGGGAGGTAGCCAGGAAACCAGGTAATTTAATTTCTCAAGTACACAATGCTGGGAAAGATAATGGGCCCAATGCCAGTGCTGCCAACAAGGTGAAACCTCTTTCATTTATTATCTGAGAGGTGGGGAAGTCAAGCATGAACGTCAGAGTGTCACTAGAGAAACCAGATACACTAAGCAAGTACTAAATTATCCAAATGAGTCCATTATATCTATTGCTGTCATGCACTGCCTGAGGGAGAAGGGAAAGCTCTCCCAGCAGAGCAGGGATGCCACGAGCCAGTGCTCTCTTGCACGTGAGAAGCTTTGCTGGGGCTGGGGACCACACAGATAGAAAAAAAATATAGAAGGGAAAAAGAAAAACCTACCAGACAGCAATTTGCTACAGGAAATCATGAGCATGCCTTCACATAAATAGTGCATGCAGCTCTGGCAAATCTCCATATGGGAATGTGAACCTTTGGAGCATATCCAAAGGAAGCCACAACAATGCCCCAAGGGCTGAAGCACCTCTGTTCTGGAGACAGAAATCTGGGGGTGCTCATCCTGGAGAAGAGAAAGCTCCAGAAGAGCTCTGTTTTTCTTCAAACCAGAAGAACTCTGGGAACTTTAAGACAAACCAATCCATCAGAAAGTAGCCAAACCCAAAAGATTTTCCAGCCTTAGAAAAGACAGTTTGGGGCTTGAGGTGGATGGAGAAAATGGATTTATGACAGCCAGTTGCCCAAGCTGGTGTAGCAAAGCAGGGATAGAAATATGAGTAAATGGATCCCATCTCTGCCCTCATTCCCTGGCACAAAGGTGACCATTTACACCTTGGCTGTCACAGCCTTTCCTTTCCAGGGAAGTCAGCAGCAGTGAGACTGCCTCAAAGCAAACAGGGCAGACCCCCTTCCTTTTCCATCCCTAAAAAAATGAAAATGTATTTTTTTCCTATCCTCTGAATGATAAGCCACCTCAGTACATTAATTTCTCTAATTAGCATCAGAGTGCACCACTAAGTTCTCCTAATTCATAAGAACTGCACTCCAACTCTCTATCTGACCTGGGGAGGATATTCTTTCCTTTAGGACAGGTTTGAAATTACTTTTGGATATACCTAAACCTTTTAAAATTGGAATTCAAGCAATTTCACTGAAACTGTGTTTGATTTCTCTGTCCAGAAACAGAAACCCTATCTGCACACATCTCCAAGGGAAAGCATTCCTGTTATCTGAAATGGCATTAAGATTTAATACAAACAACACAGTAATTTAGCCTTTTAAAATTCAATAATGGCTCCTCTGATTTGACACACAGTGAAGTTGATTGCAGAACTACTATTAACTTCAACAATTTGGCTGCGAGCTTCCTGACAAATTCAAAATTACATCCAAATCACACAACATCATTTATTATGATGTAAGCCATTATAGATTAAATTAAAATCAAAGCTTGCAGATGTTTCTACAGCTCTATTTACTTAAAAGTTACACAACTAAAGAGCACCATTTGAATTTTTTTTTTAATTTTAAACCTATGCACAGTCTTCTGAACCCAAGTACACTGAATATTTAACACAAACATGGAATCATAGAGTCATTATGTTTGGAAAAGGCTTCAAGATCATTGAGTACAGCCATTAAACAGTGTGATCCCAATGAGAATTTAGTGCTGCCAGGCGAAGCCACTGCCACTGTTGGCATTTGACAGCAGGAATAAGTACTTTCAGAGTTCAGACCCATAACTGATGTAACAGCAGTAAATAGGCAGACCCTGAGTGTCCTCCAGCTACAATGAAGTTAAACTTTGAGGAGATTTCATAGAATCGTGGGATGGTTTGGGTTGGGAGGCACCTTAAACCTCATCCAACCTGCATGGGCAGGGACACCTTCCACTATCCCAGGCTGCTCCAAGCCCTGTCCAGCCCAGCCTTGGACACTGCCAGGGTTCCATGGGAAGCCACAGCTTTTGTGGACACAACCTCTCCAATTCCTGTATCAGATCCATGTGTTGGAGACCAGAGGAGCAGCAATTATTAAGGCCTGTGGTCCCCAGCGTGCTGTTGAATCCACAGAAATTTGCAGAAAATATCCCAATCCTTTAAGTTATCCTTGCCCTGCTCACTTAAAAAGAAGGATCTAATTCAATAAACCCAGAAGGGCTCAAACACTCAGCTCTTCAGATGCTGCCAAATTACCTCTGAAGCTGTTATATTGATTTCCTCCCCCGTGTGCCCACAGCCTCCTTGAAACTTGCCAAAGCATTGCTCAGCCTCTCTGGCTGCCCCTGACCCTCCTCTTCTGTGGGATGGAGCAGCTGCATGGTCCAGCTGCACCCCTGCACATCAGGGACAGAAATTTCCTGGCAGCAGTGCCCAGACACACCCTAAATACTTTCTGTGCTGCAAATGTTGTCTCAGATTTTAAGATGGTCTTTAGCAGTGTAGCCCCGACCAGAGAAGACACTCTTCCAGGATAACAGGGGGAAAATTGCCTTTATTTGTAATTTTATGGTTTTAGTCTGCAGTGACATTAGTGTTCCCAGCTGGGACAGGGTCCCTACTGTGCTGAACACTGCAGAAATCACACTGAGAGGGAAAACCTCTCCCCAAAGGGTCTCTGTAGTCAAGAGGGACACAGAACTAATAGGAAAGAGCAGGAGCCACAGCCTGCTGGGTCACCACAGCTAAGCTGGGGACACCTCCTGGCTCCATCACATGTCCTGCTTCAGCAATCATTGAGTCACCAGCAACAACGTGCACTAAAACCCCAAAGTTTTGAGTGATGAGCAAAATGCACCAGCCGTCAATGAACCACAGCTGAAAATCTTACACATTAGGCATCAGAGAGGATGGAGACCTGAGAACAGGGGCAGAGTTGCTGGGGCTTTTTTTCCTTCCAAAAGAAATTAAAAATTATTAAAAATAAAAATAAAAAACAACCCCCAGGAACCAAACAACAACAAAAACCACACACACACAAACCCTAAACAAACAAACAAAAAAACCCCAACAAAATTTTGTTTTTCCAATTCTGTACAAACATTGTGTTCTCTTAATCTTTTCACCCTTTCTAACACTAATTGTTCTCAGGAAGCTTACAGCAAGATAGAATTTTCAGGACCTGATGTTAGGAAGGAAAACAACAAACCACTTTTGCAGTTCTTTTACAGGCTGAAAGTGCTATGAATCCTACAAGCCCTATCCCAACTCTGATATGGGATTTCAAGTGGTACCTGTGAGTCTGATTTAACACAGAGAGGCTGAATGGGTTTATTTCTCTTTTTGTTCACACCAAATCTCTGAGTCACCCTGGTAGCATTGTCTATCTTTCATCATACCATACTCATCCACCCAATGCTCCTTATCTTGAAGAGGTATTAGGGCTTTGCAGCACACAAACTACTCTAAAGAGGTACTGCAAGTCAGCTCCTGGCCAAACTTTCTTCCAGATACTTGTACACCTCTTTTCTTGTATCAGCCATAAAATTATCACCACCTTTTTTTTCTTTTTCCCCTTTTTTCTAAGAGAATTAGTTTAAAAGATTTCTGCCAAAGAGGATTAGAGATGTTGTTACAAGCTGCCAAGAAACAAGAGTGCAAGTGTATGTATGTGTGTCTGGGAAAGGATAAAAGTAAAATAATTGCAGCTGAACTTGCTCAGATAAGAGCAAATAAATACAAAACTTTCTATTAAGCTGACATAAAAAGAAAAGCTGTCAGAGTTACAGGGATCCGGACCTAACCCAAGAAATAGCAATACCCCTTATCTGTCTATGCCATGGATTTACTCTCAGGCTGTCAGATTTGATCTAGTTATTTCCAGCAGGACTCACTGCTTCCTACACCTTATCTGAATATGTCTGTAAGTAGTTACACACATGCAAATAAAGCTCCCCTGACTGCACAGCACCAGTTCCCTCCCCAGGTACCCTTAGCTCCTTTCCCAAGCTCCCTCTATGTCATTTGTCCATAGGGGACTCCAGCACAGCTGCACAAATGCTCTCCCTCCTCGGGTAGCAGTCTGGAAACAAACCCTTGGATCATAAAATCCTAGGATGGTTTGGGTGGGAACATGTGCCATGGGCAGGGACAATTTCCACAGTCCCAGGCTCCAAGCCTCATCCAGCCTGGCCTTGGACACTGCCAGGGATCCAGGGGCAGCCTCTTTGGGCAGCCTGTGTCAGTGTTTCAGCACTTCAAGACAAAACCTGCCTGTCCCCCTCCTGCCAAACCATCAATAAATTCTGCTACAGCCCAGGCAAAGGGCAAACCAAGTTTAGCAACTACTTGACATTTCCCATGGTAAACAGCTGCATTTCAGTCTGGTGATTCCAGGCCATTCTGATCATCCTGAGATTGGTGAGACTGGATGGCAACATCAATACCCATAGGTAAATGTTGGGGGGTTTAGAAACAAAGCTTCCAGTTTGGATAATTCAGCATATCTCCTGTGTCTGGCTTCAGGTCCCAACAACACCTTTTGTCTTAGCATGTGCCAAATCCAAGCCAGACTGGCTTTGGGTGCCCATGCAGGCACTGGCACAGAGGCAAACCCAGGTGTTTGAGTTTTTTGTTTTCAGGCGTATTTCCTAGCTTTCCACCATTATTGTTTGAACTCCATTTCCACAAGTACACTTCTCACCGCGTAGGGCTTTGTGGTTAACATTCTTTCACACTTGTGCAGGTGCTTTATGTCACTGCATGTACTCACAGGTCAGCAGAGGAATATTTTTTTTCAATTTGTAAAATGTATATCAAGAGCCAAAAGCACCTAACTCAAACCCCAGCACACTCAGAAGGTTTTCACTGCTGGGATTTGTACCAGCCACTGAGGCACATGAAGAATCATTCAGGCTGGAAAAGCCCTCCACAATCTTTGAGTCCAACTGTTCCTCCAGCACTGCCAAGCCCACTATTGACCCATGCCCCCAAGTACCATATCCACACTGCCTTTAGGTCCCTCCAGGAATGGGGACTCCACCTGGACCATCTGTTCAATACTTAACCCTTTCTGCGAGGAATTTTTTTCCTAATATCCAATCTAAACTCCCCCTGGTGCAACTTGAGGCCTTTTCCTCTCCTTCTGTCCCTGTCCCCTGGGAGCAGAGCCCAACCTCCCCAGCCTGCACCTCGTCAGGGAGTTGTGGGGAGTGATGAGTTACCCCCAACCTCCTTTCCTCCAGAGCAAACACTTCCCCACTGCTCTGGATTGCAGCACCAGGCATGTAGCCACTGAGAGGCAAACAGGAGATGATTTTTTTTTCCCTGCTGCTGATTTTCAAACTAGATTTCTGAAATTACTGTTTCAAGACCAATCCTCAATACCCATCTAAATGATCACTGTGATTCTACACAGCTGAACTCCAAAACAAGGAGGAGGATGACGGTCACTTCCATTTGCTCAGGGAAAAGGACACCACGGCAGGAGCAGAGAGAGCTGGTATAATGTGCAAATATATATGCACACACAGACAGTAAACAAGTATCTGAAGCACTAGGACAAATAGAAAGGACAAAAGTAATCCAGCCCAGCTAACTGTCTTTGCAATGGGCCACAGCACATGAAGGATAGACATGAAATATCAAAGCAGACACACAATATAAAGTAGATGAAATAACCTGACACACAGAAAACCAGAAACCAACCAAACAAAAGACCAAAACCAAACAGAGACCCCCAAACAAAGCAAACAAACAAACTCCCATATATAAAAGACACCTTTACAAGAGGACACATAGAAAGAAATGTTATTACTGTGTGTCTATAATCTAGGAGGCATATGTACTTGAGAGCCAAGTCCCATTCAGACCTTTGTAGAGAAAGTACTCACAGAATTTCTATTTATTCCCTTCAAAAAGAAATTGCACAAGGCCTAGTTTTGCTACTCTTATTGTCCTACCTTGAGACATATTTTGTGCTGTTTTTACCAGGGCTAATTGTGTGCACTTAAGTAAGTTTTCTAGGAACTTCCTCAGACATCCCTCAGCTGACATTTTCCTCAGACAAAGGCCAGCAGTGCCTACCAGTGTCACTAGAAGAGCAGCCTGTGCACTCCTGAGGAGCTCTGGGCAGAGCTAAGGACAAACATTCCCCTCCTTACCCCTTATCACAACAGGGAACAGTCTCCATGATGTTTAAAACCCACCCAACAAATCCCTGCCTCAGAGATCAGTACTTAGGACCATGCCTCACTGGGCATCCTCCATCTCCTGCTTGGTTTCAGTCCAGCAGCACACCCAAGACAGGCTTAAATCTAAGCCTCAGACCCCAGGGTCCAAACCGGGGATTTTCGTGGTGATGCTAAAGCTGCTCAAAGAACAGGGAACTGCTCCAAAATTCAAGTGTACATGATCTCCAGCATGTAAAGGAGAAATCATGCATATATTTGAAAGGCACTAATTTCTTTCATGTGATGCTCCAGAGCAGAATAATTAAAATAGATCGTTAATAAAGAGCCTGTGAAAGTGTAACTGCTCCTGGTCTTTTGATAAGATTTATTTGCACACCATTTCATGTGCAAATAAAGAGAAATAAAGTAGGAAAATCTCCTGACCATTTACCATTTTGCCATCCAGATTGCCAATACAGCTGAACCCTCATTGCCAAGATCAGAGCATAGAGTTGTTTGGGTTGGAAAAGGCCTTAAAAGATCATCTGCTCAACACCCCCACCCCTAAATCCTCAAGTCTGCATTATTTCATTTAAAATATTAATAAACCTCCTGTCTTGTGCTGCAGCAGTCTAACCTATGCACCCCCCAATCATGTGGATTGGAGAAGCTTATTATAATCATAAGCTACCAAGTCATCATTTAAGTTTTTAGTTCCTTGCTATTAACTTATGCAAATTTGGCTCCTTTAGGAGTGAAGCTATGGCAAGGAATGAGCAGGGCACTCCATTGCTCTTAACCCCAAATTATGCATGTTCGTACAGGCAAATTCCACATGTGTTAAAGAACAGCTGCATACTCATTTTTTATGTCATCTAACTTCTCCTGCAGGGGATAATAGGGTGAGATTCGGGATGAGGGGGAAAACAACAAAAACAAACAAAACCCCCAAACAAACAAACAAACAACAAAGGATGCCAGTGTAGCTTTTTTACCTGTCTACAAAATGTCAGTATCAAGCACAAAGTAAATAGAAGCTGTTATAGCAGTTTGCTGCATCCCTACAGCCTGAAGGCTTTTTCTCTGCATATTTTAAGTTCTTTCTCCTTACAGAGATAAAAGATTCTGAAGGTAATTTTTTTTCTCTCTGATTACAGCAGGGGAAAAAAAATACATTATAACTTCTGATTATAAATGAATATTGTTTCAGCTCCTTTTCTGAAGGGAAAGGGAGCCTGTATATTTATAGATTTGGGGGGTAAAAAAGACAGAAAAGTGAAAGTCACTACCCTACCAGTAGGCTGTAGCCTCTTCCCCAGCCACATGGTGCCCTTGTTCTGGAAGTGCTGAGCCAGTTCCTTCCTTCAGCTCCTGGGTGCAGATTCCTAAATGAAGCCACCTGAGAGAGGAAAAAGTCCTTCCTGAGGTCTCAGGTGCCCTCAACAGAGGAGTTCAGCCAGGAAGGGAGTCAGGGTATTTACGTGCCAAAGTCAGCTGGGAGCCCTGACTGAGTTAATGAGGGCTTTAAAAAAATATGAAGCCAGCAAGGACCTATCAACCTCTGAGAGATGGTAAGGAGATGATAACAAATTGTTGTTAATATTATTATTGTTGTTGATAATAATGAGGTGAAGAAGAAGAAGAATTGTCCACTAATTCAGCCATTGCAGGTTCACCCAAAAATTCCATTCTCCCATTTAATTCACTTTGACTTTCTCCATACAATACAGAGTAGATCCATTTTATCCTTTTGTACAAAGCTGGAGAAAACACACAGTTTCTGACTTTCAACATCAAAGAAGAGTCAAATCCCTTTCTCAAGTCACAAACTGGGTTTGTTTGATGGAGTCAATCCTATGTAACTGAGAATATTCAGTCATGAAGATAAATGGCCCTTACAATATTTTTGTGCTTTTCAGCATGTAGATCTCAGCACAGAATCCCTCCCTCTTTCCCGAGCATTTTCTGCTTGGGAAAAGGAACAAAGGACAACTGGGGAGAGCTGTACACTTGGCCTGCACTTGACCAAAGGGCAGGTCACTGCTGGTTTGCAATAGGAAGAAAATCAGGTCAGTGAAGGAATTCTTTGGAAAATGTGATGCAGAAACCCTGCATCGAGGACACCATCTGCTGCTCTTCCTTAGGTCACAACTCACCAGCTGCACCTTCTATTGTAAAACAAATAGTTTTCACTGTAATTAAAACACTGCATAATTACATAGCTGCTCTTGTGAAGATCTGGCCACCAACAAAGGGATGTATCACTAAGTCTCTCTGAAAGGTTTGTTAAGACTTTGAGGTTTAATATTGGATTTTGAAGCCACAAAACTTATCAGCCCTGTCACAGGGGGTGTTAGGGGGGGTCTCAAGTGAGGTCTCAAGGTGCACCCCCTGGCTGGGGTGGCACTGCTGGCACCACAAGGGCCAGCCATGGGTGCTCACCCTGCAGCACACTGTCCCTCAGAGAAATAACTGAATTTAGAAAGCATTTCAGCTTACCTGCCTCAGTTCTTTGTGTTCAGGTGAGCACATATTGAAGTAGTCTTTGCTTTGTTGGCTTCTGTAAATTCAAAAGGACAAACCTGGAAACAAATAATGGACCTGGTCAGTGAACTCAACTGCTTCAGAGAGGCAGGGGAACAAAGTATTGGAGACTTTTTGTGTCAGAAGCTCAAAGCTTATAATTTCTAAAATAAATAGAATTTTAAGGGAGTGATGGGAGACATATTGAAAGAGTCAGTCTGTCAGACTTCGGAGTTAATAAATAATAACATATATTACAACATGGACTTTGTAAATAGAGAGAACTAGCAAATTCTTTCTCTAATTATTCACTTTTTTTAAAGAAATGAAAATGTCAGGTCACATATATATGCAAGTTAGTCTGTCATGGAATAAGCTGTGAAGTGGAAAATAGCTTAATCAGCTAAAGAAGGTGTGGGCTGATTCAAGTGTTGGGCAGGGGAAAAGAGACAAGGGGGTTTGCTGAAAGGCAAATAAGTGAGCCAGAGCTTATCAAATGGAAACTCAGCATGTGTGAAAAATGTGGACTTAACTTAAAAAAACAAGACACCGGAATAATCAATATGAAATAAAGGTCTTTTCACTCCTTTAGCTGCAAATATGCTCCAAGCAAACGAGCAGCTCCAAGTACATGAGACCAGTGCCAGATGTCCACCTCATCCTTCTGATCCTGGATTTCCAATCTGGCAGCTGTCCTTTGGGTTGAGTTGGGTTGGGTTGTTTAGCTTTTTTAGGTGTTTTTCATATCAGTCTCATTGACTGTGATAGTGAGAGGAAAAACTGCTACTCAGATACTGCATTAATATCCTCATTAAATAATAAAACTTGTGCTTGTGAAATTTTTATATTTTTCCATGTGGTTCATTTGGTGTCCCTTTGATCTGGCAGCAGTTAGATCTTCTGGATATATATTTAACACCAGAGAAAATTCCTCAAAAAGACAGGAAAGCGTAAAAATATGTGGGCTACCCTTGGTCAAACCAGGCAGAGTTATTGGTGGGGTGAAGAGGATGTTCCATCACAGAAGGAGTGAAGCCATTGTCAACATGAGCTGTGGAATTCAGCAAAGAGCAGAACAACTTTGCCTCATTTACACAGAACCCAGCTCAGGTGAGTGGCTTGGGGACAATTTCTGAGATATTTTGCTATTAAAGACAGACTTTCTGCACGGTTGTGAGGGTATGACCATGAGGATCCACCCTGCACAGCCAGGATAGGTGGCCCAGCACCATACTGATGGGCCAACAAGTGCTGTGAGAAGATTCTGGCATCCCAAACTGTCTCACACAGCCAGAATTGGGTTTTTTGAGTAGTTTCCATCCCACAGGAGGACCAGCAAGCTGTAATCAGACACTCAGATGGTGACAGACGCAATTGCCCCTGGATGCCTTAGTGCTCCTTGACTAGCACAGGTGGAGATGAGGAACAGCTGAGGATATGTCCTTGAAGGCAAAGGCAGGGATAATGTGCTCAGAGCAAGCAAAGAAATAAGTGTTGGGTGAGCAGGGACATTACCTGCTCAAATATGAACAGGGCAAATTATAAACTGCATCTGGGAATGTCTCTGCATTAAGTTTTCCTGTGCTGTTCTTTGCATAACAGAGCTGACTACATTGATATTTTGAATCAGATTTTAAGCCAACAAAGCCCTCACACTCCCCTCAGCCCATTCTATTCCGCAAATTTCACATTGAAGAAAATCAGAGTAATATGAAATATTTTCTGCAGGGTCATGTCTATATATATTTTGATTTCTGGGCTGCAGACTGAAAAGATATTAACCAACTCTAGTTAGAATTTGAAGACTGATATTGTCCCACTCATTGTTGATCCAATTGTCTTTGATGTGCCTGTCTTGATCTGTTTTCCCTTGAAGGCCTTCTCCTGAAAAAATGCCCAGGAAACACTTAAGACATATCTCTGTGTAACAAATAAAGCAGCAACATTAATAGTTAATAGTTAAGCACTTAATAACCGTCTATAAAGATGTGGCAATAAAGTAAATTAATACTCAGGGTTCTGATTTGTGTCTCACTTACATTGGTGTTCCAGCACTAAAACTATTGGTTTCTGCTGGGTCATTTACAGACAAGTAGTGGAGGTTAGCCTGACCTTGCATTGCTCCAATAAATACATTACAGCAACAACAGATCTGGAGTCAGAAGGAGTTTGCAACTGTAGCATGGTGTAAATAATGCATGGATATTAGAAAAGCAATTACTTCCCAATATCAGAGCCCATATCATGAGCACAAACCACTCTGCAACACAAGCTGGCTCTGTGGAGATGAAGGCCCTTCCTAAGTTACAGCCTTACAGATCAGCTGGATGTTCACAATTTCTGGATTCATGCAAATCAGCTCCAAGCTTAGGGTGAGCCCAATTTTAATTTATTTTTTAAGCAGATCTCTTCAAGGTCACGAGTTCATCTTTCAGAAAGAACAATGCCCAACTTTGGCTCTAGAGAGGTGTGGGATGACATCTCTGTTTAGCTCTGGTGCCTCCAGGCTGGTGCAGAGGAGGGAGAGCAAAGGCAGGACGGTGATCAGGAAAACTGCCATCAGACTGATGCCTTTTGTAGGGAACAAAACAAGTGCCTGGCCTAAACTGATAAATCTGGAGTGTATTTCTACTAAACAGAGCCTTGGCAAGGAGCTCACATGTTAGCTCTGCTCCAGACATGCCTGAGGTTAGGACAGACTCTTCATTTCACAATAAGAATTTTTGTTTGGATTTGCAGAAGGCACAGACTCAACTTTTCTCTGTCTCTGCTTTTCTACATGTAAATAGAGAATGTGAACAACACACAGCAGTGTTCATTAGTGCTCCTCAGGCTGTTGGAAATCCATGGATAGTGGGACAAGCTCTCACCTCTGCATTTGCCAGGGTCTTTTTATATTGGGGTTGTGCCTCAAATGTTCAACAAGCAAGGTCTTGACAGCAGCTTTAGAAAAAGCAGGCTGAGCTCTCTATTTGGCAGAAAGTTCATTTTTCACTCAAAAATGATGAAACGTGACACTGTGAGATGAGCCAGACTTGGTTTTCTTGTGCAAAGAGTAGGATTAGACTTAAAAGAGACAGTCAAGGCTAACAATTCAACCAGACCCATCCAAGTCTGTGTGATTTACAGATGGATTACAATGAGCTGTCCTTCATAGCAAGCTCCTTTAATTAGCCATGATCATACTGTAAAATTATGTGACAGAAAACAATAGTTTTTAATAAAAATAATTTTGCTTAGGATAAGGAGGCAAGGCCAAACTATTTTAATGTCATATTTGATTGCTCAGTGAGTGCATCTTGTTTGCTTTTTCCTGCTGGTTGTGCATATAGAATTAAAAATCAAAAGGCTAATAGATGAAGAAGTTGTTAACATAAAGGTTAATTAATCCCCAGAAATCAAATCTTTTGCTTTGCAGCTATGAAGTTTTCTAATCATAAAAATGCATTTTTCAAGCAACAGCTTAGCAATACTTAGCGAATACTGCACTAGAGGTGGCCAAAAATACTCAGCAGAGGAGATGGAAATGATTTGCTCCATAAAAACGCACAGCTGGTGCATTAAAGACCCTGCTGAGGACAGTCAGCATCTGGTGAGCTGGTTAAAAATTCACCCAAAACATTTAATGATAAGAGCTTATAAAAATGCAAATACATGCCTCTTTCTTCGGAGAACCACGGAGTTGCATTTGTACGTGTCTTATCAGCCTCTTCTCTGTGACAAAGTTTAGCATCCTCCTGGTAAAATGTCTGCAAGTCTATTTGGGTTTAACATTTGGAGTAAATAGTGCCTATTGACATGATTTCTTACAGAACACGTTGTGTGAGTGCCCTGTCAGTGTCTGTCAGTCTCACCCTTCTGCCTTCCAAGTCTGGTGCTAAATTCAACCAAGGCAGAGAGCAAGGGGCAAACTGCAAGAGGGCAGGATTAGGCGGGACATTTGGAAGAAATTGTTCCCTGGGAGGGTGGGCAGGCCCTGGCACAGGGTGCCCAGAGCAGCTGGGGCTGCCCCTGCATCCCTGGCAGTATCCAAGGCCAGGCTGGATGGGGCTTGGAGCAATCTGGGATAGTGGGAGGTGTGCCTGCCCATGGCAGGGGGTGAGGACTGGATGAGCTTTAGGCCCCTTCCAATCCATGATATTTACCACTATATTTAGCACTGGATCATGTACTGCTGCCACAGCCAATCCTGAAGCAATGGGAGGACCTCGAGGCCTCTGCTCCCATACAAATGTAAAATCCAGGGATACCCCTCTGTTCCAAACACCTGCCTTGCTGCATACAGTTCACTGTAAAAGGCTGCCAGGAAAGAAAGACCGAAGAGCCATGAAATTATGAGTGCTAAGGGGAAAAAGAAATACACTAAAAAATGCATCTGCTCCTGAAGGTCAGACAAGCCTGCTTATAGGGCTGGTCTGAGTGTGGTGCAGAGTGAGGGGCAGAGCCTCTGCCCAATCGTCCTGTCTCCCTTCTGCTTCTGGGAAGAAAAGGAAGCAGAATGATTCCCTTAGGCCATAAATAGCAGCCTTGAGGCCAAAGATTTTCTGGAGCAATGTGCTCAAGCAGAACCACACCCTTATTACCTCGTAGAGAATGCAAAAAAGATTCCCAGAAAAAGGCAGGAGAAGTGAGACTCATCTCACTGTAATAGGAGAAAGGAGCTGGTGAACATAGCAACCTGCACTAAGATATTTGGATGTTTAGATTGGGTACTATGAAAAAAATGTTTCATATCAAGGGCTGCAAAGCATTGGAACAGAGCATCCAGGGAATTGGTGGAGTCTCCATGCCTGGAAATGTTCTAAAAATGTGTGTGTGAGATGCTTGAGGATATGCTTCATGGTGAACACAGTGGTCATGCTGGGTTAATGGCAGGACCTGATGGTATTAAAGGTCATTTCCAACACTAATGATTCCATGATCCTATATTCCCTTCAAGGGGTTGTGGCTACACACCAAAATCTCAGCAGGAGAGAGGGGCATGTACATATCCAACGACCTGGACTCAGTAGTTCTGCACAAGCAACTGATTGTCCATCAAGGACAAAAGAGAAATATCTGAGGGTCATTAATTCTCATTGTCATCACCATCCAAAGAGCCTATTCAATCAATTTCCACATAAGAAGAAATTGAAATTCATCCCTATTACAAATCCTTCCCCTGTGTTGCCACATGAAGGAAAATTTGTGAGAGATTTATTAGAGACGTGATTGGGGAGACAGATCTGAAACAAAAATACCCCAAAACCCATTCTAAATACACAGCACTTCATGAAGCACTATATGAGAAGTCAAAAATTTCATTAATCTTTTCAGAGGGAAGGGACACACATTCCATATTTATCATCCTGCACCACATGCTCATGGAAGCCTCCAAAGAGCAGGGTATTAGGGACTCAGTATTTCATTTTATCACCTGCTGGTGTTTGTGTTGAGCAGCAAAGATGGCAAATTACTTGCAAAATTACCAGGCTCCCTCAGCGCCTTCACACTTCTCAAGGGAAATAACGTGCTTAGAAATACAGATGTCACCAAGATTCACTTCCAGTGCCTGAAAGGCATTTGCCTTCCTGACCTGAGTGCAGACCATTGGCTTTGCCACGTGCCACTCGGCAAACAAAAGCTCCCACAGAAGCTCCAGACACCAGCTCAGACACCTCAATGGCATTTCACTCACCTCATCTGGGGGAAGGGTGAACTTCACTCTCTTTGCTGGGACTCTCACCCCAGCTAAGGCTGAAAGACTGCTGACACTGACAGTGAGGTTGTTTGTACGGCTGACGAAACCTATTTCTTGCAGAAATAAACAAAAGACGCCCCATGAAGAGGAAACAGTGGATTTTGGTTCTTACTATTTCTAAAGATGCAGTAACACCCGGAGAAAGCTGGTTTTTGTGGATCAATTTCATTACACTCTCTCAGGCCTGGCAGCACAACTTGTATCTCTGTCTTGTATCTGGAAGGGCCTTAATTCACCAGCATGTCTGGGAGTCTCAAAAGGCAGAAATTCATCTCAAAAATTCAGTGGAATTCCAAGACACTCTTGTGTTTCCCCTGCGGGACCAGCTGCCCCAACAGCAAGGACCTCCATACAACCTGGAAGTTCTATTATTGTTTCTGAGGTCTACAGAAGCCTATATTCACCTTCAAGGAAATGCTCATGCTCTCAGCTCTGGGCTAGAACCTGAACTTGTTAAATTAAAAGTTTTAAGGTTTAGAAAAATGTGAGTGGTGTCTGAAATCCTCCTCATAGGCAGCTTTAGCTTTGACGTCCTTGTAACCAGCATTTTCTCCACCTAAAAAGGTGCCTGTGGCAGCACTTACACATACTTAATGTAGTATTATACCTCTCTGTGGTGGACAATAGTTTCTTTATGGATTACAGTGTTTATTCTTCTAGCCAGATCCATTGGGATGACTAAAAGATGACTGCAGATGTAGAGTGAGAAAACAACTAAGTGATAAAATTACCTGACTGCTAGCACTTCACCACCCAGGAGTACATTTGGGTTAGCAGTGCTAGGGAAAAAAAAAAAAAAAAAAGAGAAAGAAAGAAAAAAAGAAAGTAAAGCGGAAGATAAAGATTCATAAAATTTTAATTTCAAGAGGTGCTCCCTGCAATGTCTGTGCTAGGAGATGGAGGTCAGTACCTGCCCTGGCTCCATCTGGCAGGGCCCACAACCCAAAAACATCATGCTGAGCACCTTTGGGAGTGGTGCTGCTTCCTCATAAAAGCAGAAGAAACCACTTCATCACAAAGACAGAGCTGAAATCTGACACTCAGTACCACACAGCATTGCTGAGTCCAAAAATACAGGCTGTCAATACCAGTCTGAGGGAATACCAGCAGAAGGGCCATTTATTATTTCTCCTGTTTCTTCTGCTCTTTCTCTGAGTGCCCACTTCTGGGCACTGTCAGACTGTGGTGAAACATCTCTGTAATTCACTACGGCTTTTTATGGAGACTTTCTCAGAGCCAAGGCTGCAAATGCCACTGAGGGAAATGACGGATGCTGCAGGCTTTAGGAAATTAACCATTCTTTGATTGCTTGCTTAGCCGAGCAATTTGCAGTATGATAGACAGAAATTATATCATCTAGTGTCAATTTGTCTATTCATTTTTCCCTCTCCACATGCTTCCTCCTCTTGATTGAATAATCACTAACAATAATCACAAGCATCTGGGGGAAGGAAGTACATCCATCAGTTTTAATGTCAGCAAGAATGAGGGCTGATTCCTGCAGCATTCACCACAGCTCTGCATCTTCAAAGTCATTTACATTTTCCTTATACTGGCACTAATGCCCAGATTGTATTATTTCTGTTACATATTCCCATTTCAGTTTATAATCTAGGAACAATTGAATGGCAATTGGGAAAATACCCAGTTTTAAAAAATAGATGGTTGTTTCATCTGCTATCATGCATTACCACAAATATTTTTACATCTGTATTTTAATTTCCTGAGAATACTGATGGAAGTGTAAACTTGAAAGACTGAGGCTGAATAAGACAGACCAGATCCAAAGAAGATGATTTTATAGGAAGGATGAAGACAATAAAGGACAGAGCTGTTAGGAAGGTGTAAGTAGGCAAATCCCAGGGATTGCAGAGGCTTTTCAAAGGCTGTCTGTGTACAGATTGCTACTTCCAGTAATAAATTACCTTACTGTGTCTAGATATTTTTATAGACAACAATCCAGAACACATACTGAATATTCAGTAGTCAAAATACCAAATTCTCAATTTGTATGGTTGCATAACCCTATATATAATTTTATATATGTCTGTAAGTGATGCTATATCATCATATAATTCCAAGTGGCATTCTCTAGTTTTGTGAGCTTCTACCAGCTGAGCTTCCAGCTCCCCCTGTTCAGAGACACAGAACAGAAGAAAATACAAAATCAGTTTGAAGGCACAATGAGTGACCCAAAAATTGCCTTTCCCGGAAAACTGTTAAAGTGGTTTGTTTATTCAATAGAATTAAATCATCTTTCAAACACAGTGACACAGACCAAAAAAACCCCAAAAAACCAAAAAAAACCCTGATTACTGTTCTAGTTATGGCTTACAGCAATTGGTAGGCTTTCTATCACAACCATAGTACAGCTACAGAAACAATAATAAGCCAAAATTACAGGGTGTAAGGCTGACAAAATAAAGGTCAGTCAAAGGACACAAGAGATTAACATCATCATAAAAGCAACATGACTCTGCATGGATTTCTTCACCCCCACTGCCACTGCCTTACAGAAACAACAAAGCAGCTTTGTTTTTGTTATAGCCCAAACTCCCCTACAATGAAGACACAAAAGTTTTACTCCAGTGTTTCCAGACTGAGCATTTGTTTCCCACCAGGTGAAAACCAAGGATGTATTCAACAGGAAAGAGTTGTTCATGACCATTTACCTGGGCTCAATGCAGAGGTTTGACCTCATGGTTGACAGCAAGGAGGGCCCAGAAGAATCACTAGACTTTTGTCCTGTCCCAGACAGAGAAGAGAGTTTTGTTCCTTTTCTCATCTCTGAGGGGACAGGCTTGAATGCACATGTAAGTGTCTATCATTTGGCCAACACAATGTCAACAAGCAGAGATTAATTCTGCCTTTTCCACACTGCTAAGAAGGCAATAACCAGAGTCTTTACAGCCATATGGAGCACTGGAGATACTTCAGTGTCTTGGTCCATCAGACAGTTTCAGGTACAACAATCATCTTGAGAACCATCCAACACAGTATCTGATTTTTCTGACTTAATTTGCCACTGTTTTACATGCTAACACATTTTACAGTGATTAGTACAGTTAAAAATGCACATCAGCTTACCCAAAGATCAAACACTGAGAACATCTATGGCTTCTAAATAGAAAGTCAGACACATTGGTAACATATTTACATCTTCCAATCCTTGAAGCGCTGAGGCAGATTTGTCTTTCTTTAAGCTTCCCACTATGGCTCAGTCCCTCATTTCTGATGTTTCTTGTATGCTCAGAGCTTTGGGGAGCATTGGAGGTGCTGACAGCCTAGGACTCAAGTTTCCTCAACCTAATGCTTCTTGTACATTTGGATTTCCCTTAAGTTTATTTAAAAACGCACTTAAGTACAATTTAAATTTTGAATAGACTCCTTTTTTTTTTTTTTTTTTTTTTTTTTTTTTTTTTTTTTTTTTTAATACCATGCAGACAACACAGGAGGCCAAGCAGGCTCACCTACATTAGACAGGATGATAACAAGACACAAAATGATAATAATCTGGGAGGAGTTTGGGGAGATGCAGGTTATTGGCTTGACTTACAAGCCCTGACGTAAGGCCTGAATTCTCTTTCTGCTGAACCCAAGTGTGAATGTTGTGGTGGCTTCAAAGGTAGTGGGCTGCGTCCTGCCTTGAACACATTCATATCACTGACAAATTCCTTGCTGGTATTTTAAAGCAAGCAGAAAAAAACCCTCTTTTCCTGAAGCCTGTGGTTCACATACACACTTTCAGGTACAGAGGGCTCATGTATGATTTACATCACCACGATGAAATGCTTTGCATAGATGAGTTTGAAAAGATGAAATGATGAAATTTGGAAGGGAGGGTGACAGTCACAACACTTCTGCTTCCAGAGAAGCTTGTTCTTTACTCACACCATTAAAAACATTGTATTGCTGCCGCACTGTATCTAAAGCATGTTAAAGAGTGTATCTGCAATCAAGTGAGGGGCAAACAAGAGGCTGCTCTTCTTGCCTATGATTAAGACCCATTTCTGGAGCACACCAAAATTTCCACATGCTTCACTGGATTTTGTAAAGGCCCTAAGCATAAATACTGACGACTTTATTCCTGAAACCTCAGCTCGCTCCAGAATTTCCCAGGGAACTTGGCCCTTTAGGGACTGCTGAATTTTGCTGTTTCCTTTTTTCCTGTACTCTGTAAAATCTCCAAGGCTCTCTGCACACTCAAATGCGAGTGAGATCAGGAAAAAGGCCCGTTTCAGAGCCCTCTACACTCACTATTCAAGCAGACAAGCTAAGTGGCCTCAGAAGATCAGGGAGGACAGATTCTCTGTGTCTCCATGGCTCAGTGTTTTGCACACCTCAGTTTCCCTCACAGACATGGCAGAGATTGCTCCTCGCTGCCAGGCAGGGCTGAGCATGGGCAGCCCACACACGCAGCTGCGTCACCACCAACGCTCCTGCCTTCAAGGACCGAGCAACACTTCCACTGATTCACCAAACACCCACAGTGGGGACTATTCTTGGAGCTGGTTTCCTTCCATCTACTACATCTGGCCATCCCAAGTCACCTTTAATTCATCATCAGCCAAGCCTGCAAGTGGATAGATTTTTCATGGACTGGAGGAGCTACCCCTGACTTCTGCAAGCTGTGAAACTTCATCTGTTGTCTCAGCCATGTTATTCTATAGCACTAAAGGCTCTGGAGCAACGTTGTCCTTGCAGTCTTCTATATTCCCTTTACATAGTTTCTCCAGGAGACCACAGACCTGCTCAGCACAGTGCCTCTCCTCCTTGAGATAGCAGCAGGAGGAGCTGTCACGGCATGGCTCTCCCTTTTGCAATTCATAAGCTGGCTTTGACAACTCTGTTGCAATCACAGGAAATATGCTAAAATATTATAATGGCCCTATCGCCATTGAAACCATTCTGTCCAACAGCAAAGTTGGATTTCATAAATCAAAAGCAATCAGCTAAACTATTCCAGCTAAATACTTCCTTCCTTTTGATGACAGCACTGGCAGAATCATAAGCCTCCTCTGTTGACCTGACAATAAAGTCAAAGCAATCCTAGTTGTGATTTCCAACTGAACTTGCATTGCCAGTGGTTGCAGATATCAGGAACTTCTTAAGGGATTCTCCTAAATTATGTGAGGAATTGGGGATTAAACCATAATATTTTCTCTCTCCCTGTCTCAGGCTTCATATCCTCAGCAGCAGAGCTGGGATTACAGCTCAAGCTCAGGATGTGGTACCAAACAGCTGACAGCCTTTCTTCATGGACAGATGAGAATTATTGGTGGGCGGTATTTCTCTGGGGCCTGAAGGTTTTTCACTGGGAAAGCACAATATGCAAAACACGTCCTGTACTTGCAGCAAACACACCTGACAGTCACTTCTTATCACTCAAGTATCCTGTTGTTCAAAGGTTAAGACTGGACATTTGGAGCTTTGACCCCATGGGAGAAGGGAAAACAAAAACAGCCCCAAACTCAGAGAAATGATTGATGTCAAAAGAATATTTTCTTATGCTCAGCACACAAAAGAATGATAGCAGAAAACAAGGAAGGTCCCTCTTTCTGCAAAAGCCCTTCTGCATGTGACATTTCTGACAAACACCATGGTTTTGCAATAATTTTTGAGCAACACCTGAAAATTAATCAGAAAGTGAACATGTTTCATTCATCTCAAGGACTATTTTATATATATTTCATTAATTATCTTTCTGGCTTGGTGAATCACTCTTTATATCTAACTGTACATCTATGTACACCATCACAGAAATATCTGGGCCTGTTTCTGCAGTGCCTACACAAATAAAATACCCAACCACCTGTATGGGGGCTCTTTCCAGATAAATGTGGCAAGACTGGGCCTTTGGTGCATATGTGCAAGTATCCTGCACACACTTCTTAAAATCATTAAAAAAATATAGTAGCTATAGATTTATAAGCAATTGAAATCTAAACACAGTAAAACTTCACTTATTACAGTGAATTTACATTGCTTATTTATATGAAGCAAACAATGGAAAGGAAATATCTGTGACCCTGTAATTACAGATTAACTGTAAATGCAGTTTTGCTTATCCTTTTGTCTGTCCAAAAGGATTCCTTGCAACTAAAAAGAGGGATTTGCACTATTTCTATCAAGGTATGGATGCTTCTCAAGTGCTTTCCCACCTTTTTTGAAGTGCCTTTTGCAATGTATCAGACTCCTTTCAGCTGATTTTGTTCACTTCAATCACCATAGTAAAGAAAAATCTCTTAATAAAGAAGGTAACCTTAGCAGAGCAGCAGCAGCAAAGCAAACCTGAAGTCACTACTAGTCCCAAACTCAGGCAGAATAAGGAGTAAGGGCTCTAAGTACCAGCTTCAGTGTCATTACTGTTATCATAAAACTTAATGCACAGCGAGACGGCCAACCTGCAGTGTCACATTGCTCTCTAAATAGCACTTTCATCACAGCACTTCATTGTCAAAGCCCTTTGCACACAAATTTACAGAACACAGTAAAGACAAAGATCTCTTTTGCATATTGAATCAAGGAAACAACTTCACCTGCAGGTTCATAGGTGTGCTGCCTATTTCGCAGGTAGACAATATGAGGGGGTGCTCTATAACACGCAGTATAACTCTAAGACCTAAAACACAACACCACAAATAATATATTAAGCTTAAGCACTGGTCCTTCACCTGCCCCTGGCTGGTGTTTCCCAGGTGAGTTCTGACACCTTCCTCAAAGATATGGGTTACTTCTAAGGCAATCAGGCCTCAGGAATCTAGTGTAAATTAAATACACTCTCACATACCATCCAGGTCACTGCTGGCCAGCAGGGATTTTTGAAATGGTGACCATCATGCTTTCACTTTCTTTGTAATCATTTTATCTGTAGTGTGAGCAAGTTGCACAGCTCTCAGCATAGCACAGAGGCTTTTAAAAGTAGCTTTGTGCATTCATGCATTACAAAATCAAAATCTAAGTCCATATTTGGATTTAAACTCTTTCCCCTCAAGCAGGAAAAAAAAAAAATATCCCTCATACAGAGTTTTAAACTTCAAATCCTTGATCAAAGATCTTGTAATCTACATAAGACAAGACAAGGCAACAGCCCTAGTGCTTCAGACTAAGAACTTAGACAGGGAAACTCTGTTCACTTAACTATGCCAACGCAGCTGAAGTAGCAAACATCACCTCCTGTGTGTGTAGTCACATACCACTATGAAAGGGCGTGTACCACTGGCCTACTACAACAAAATAAACTCCAGCAACTTGTGGCATCATTTCTGCTTCAGGATTTTGTCAACTGTAGCAGTGAGAAATTAGGCTGGGCATACCTGACAGAGCTACACTGATGACATTTAAAGAATACACCACCAGCCCTTTTACTATCCTAATAACATTCTCAATATACAAAAACACCACATTAAGACACTTGACATCTCAAGATGCATAATTGTAAAATAAGCTTCGTAATCTAAGCCACAAAATAACTTCTCTGAATTTTAACTTCATTTCCTGACATTAAAATATTACAGATACCTGAAAGTGTTAACTCGACCTGCACAACAGTGAATCAACATTCAGATACTTTTACAAAGTCTTTAAAAAAAATCAACAAGGAATTTTTTTTTTTCTATCTTACGCTGAACCAAAAAAATCAACTTTTAAAATATAACTACGTAATCCCCTTGCTCTTCACCTCAAGAAAACCTTGCGAAGTAGCTTGTTTCTTCAGCAAGGACTCCAATGTGATGCCGAGATGGTGGCTGTAGGAGGAAGCGCACACATTGCCATGTGTTAGCCAGAAGGAAAGCATCACAGACAAGGAGAAAGGAAGCACAATCAGCAGAGAAGAACAGAAATGCAAGATGCAAAAAGGAAGAAGAAATAATCTCTAAAACAATATCACAACATGATTCACACAGTTGCCTGCTGCTGTGAATGGAAGTTCAACATTCTGTTCTATCCTGGCTGAAAAAATTTGCAAAGTGATTTTGTTTATTCCTAACACATCTATCTGCTAATTTTGATCAACACTTTGTGACATTACAGAACAAAGATTTTAAGTTATATATCCCCATTAAGCTATAATGCTAAAGAGTATTTTCAAAAACCTAAAGGCCAGAGAACAGAGTGTTCAATAAAATCTGGCAATACCCCAAGATACTCGATTCAGAAACCTATGTAAAGTTATACAGTCTATGCTAAAATTCTCCACCACTATTTTTCCTCAAAAGTTTGGTGCTTTTCTCCATAGTGAAATGATAAATATATTGATGTGCTCTATTTATCACTAAATGTATTGTAAATGTGCTTCTTATTCAACTTTCTTTCCAGGACAGTGTGTACCTGGGGCACAGGAGTTTTGTTTCTCCTACACTGTTATGAACCCAATTCTGCTAGCAGGAAAGATGCTGGTATCCTAGATCTTATGGGATGCAATGCCTTGAGGAAATTTATATCAAACAATTATTGCATAATCTCGGGGTGTAACAAAACCTTCTACACCTTACACAGGCCATCGAGCTCCTGCCACACTCTCGCAGCATCCCTGTCAGCTGCAGGTCCCCGTGTGAACCCGCAGGATCCCCTTGCTGTGCATGTGGAGGAAATTGAATATTTCCGAGGGCATCGCGTGGAAGCCGGGTCGAGGCTTCACATTGTCGTAGTAGTGATGAGTTATAAAAATCCCTGAGGGGTTCATGGGGAAGGCCCAGAAGCCGAAGAGGTGCACCTCCTCGCAGAGCTCCAGGGCGGCAGTCACCAGGATCAGCCCGGTGCTGACCCTCTTGGCCCGCACGCCCTGGCCGAGCCAGTAGCGCGAGACATTGATGAGATACTGGGGGTGGAAATAATAAACAGGCTGCTGGGATTCGAAGTCGTCCAGGACGTATTTGACCCGGATGGACATGTCCGTGTTGCGCGTGTTGTAGAAGGCCGGCAGCAGCACGGACGCGTTCTCATACACCTGGAGCACGTCGTAGAAGGGCTTCCTCCACTTCTCCAGCTTGTGGAATCTGAAAGGGAGAGGGTGTGAGTGATGGTCAGCCCACCCCCAGCAAGAAAGCCCCAACGGGGTATTACTGATACATATTTCTGACACACAGATGATGCTTCAGTTACCAATGGGAACGTGCTTAGGTTTGTAGCTATGGCATCAGCATGAAATGTAGGGTAAAAATTCAGGGGGTAAAAAAATTCATAATAATTTTGTAATAAGCTTGTGGACATTTCTGATCATATCTGGCTTCTCATGGTACTATTTGAAGTACGCAGTAGTAGCTTGTATTCCAATATTCCAAGCTATGTAATGCACCATGAAGTGCAGAGCTGTATAAAAAGGTGGTGAACACCAAAGCCAGCAAGTGTTTAAAATGTCTTACTGTAACATATCTAAAAGAAATCCAAACTCAAACAAATTATTTTATGATGCTTGAGAGGAGAAACACATTCCCCCAACAAGAAAGGAAAGTAGTAATGAACCTCATGGTCCCATACAAGTCACAAACTAGCGTTAGGGCACTAACAAATTTAAAATTAAAATCACCTTGTCAGTAAACTTTACTGACTACATTGAAGTTTCACTGACATTTCTTTAAAAGATGTGACTATGTGTGTTACTTTATTTACTTGATGACCATAATTTTCCAATGTTAATGACTCTGATTCTATGACTTCAACGTTCTGTGTAAGATCTAGTTTCTTTCACCCTGAATGTTTCTAAAACATTTGACTGGAACTTGCAAGCAGAACAGGGGAAGGGTGGCTCCGTTGCTTTAATTTTAGCTCATTGCCTTTCCATTTTCTATCATCAAAGTGAGGGTTTAAGTGTTTAACACATTTCTACAACTTGTTACTTATTCAATTCAGAATGACATGTATGATTCATAGTGATGGTATCAAGCAGGATTTGGGAAAAAATTATGTGTAACAGAATTAAATGAAAGGTAGACTTGGGAAATCAAGAGAAATGAAAATACAAAAAAAAACAGGAATAACCTCTCAGTGATTATACTGGGATTGACAGTCACGACATCTGTCTTCACCCCAACGTCCATGAAGTATTTCTCAGATATAGGAGGCAAATTGCATCTATAAAAGAGAGACATTTGTGAGAAAGTAGAAAAAATTCTTTCAGTTTTTAATTTATTTAAACATTTCTGCCATGCTATAAATCTAGAAACAGAGCAAGAATTTAAAATTGTATCAAAACATGGTGATGTCCAAACTATGCAATAATCTAACAAGTTCTTGAGGGCTGTGTGAAGACTTCGCTTGCTCCCTCACCTGTGAGAGATGACCCCTCTTTGCAGGTGTAGCCAATTGTCACTTTGCCTCCTTAATAGCAATTTAACTATTTACTCTGGCAGCTTAGGATATGAAATGGCTTGAAGCTCCAAGGCCAATCAGCCTATAAAATCAAAGGCTTGCTGAGCAGTAGCTAGATGTATTCAATAATTAATAAACTATATCTAAAACAGTGCCTTTAAGATGCTTTGGTTTATACCCAGGAGAATTTAGGGGAAATGTTCCACAAGAGACAAATCAACCCAGACCTAATTAATCCCAAACTATCTGTTTCACTTCCTTTTCCATTTATAAGCATCTCTCAACACGATGTAATAGCAGCTATTCTGACTCTATATAAGTTCATCACAGGACATCAAAGTTATTGGAAGCAAACTTGTGAGATTTGCAAGCCTTCTCTTTGCACAACCTCCATTCACCTTGGCCTTGTCCTAGATATATCATCTCACAAAATTTAGAGCATCCCTCAAGAGAGGCTGAAGTTACTGAAATGCACACTCACAATCTACCACACTGTCTCTGCTTCCAGAGGAAATCCAGCTGAAAAAAAACTACAGCATGTGTTTTCAGGGATAAAACATGACCTGGCAAATGGTTTTGCACTTAGTTTAAGCTAGAGTTGGGTACTGAGTGGCACTTTGAATGCTTTTTGAAGTGATCTGCAAGTCTCAATTAAAACCATCACTGTTAAAACACGCACATCTCAAAAATACCACTGTGCTTAATTCTCAAAGTTGTCCATATTTCTGGAGAACAGGTCTGAGAAAAACAGGGAGAAAACTGTGACCGTATTTAGGGTAAGAGATGTTTATTGTTTTCACAATACCACAGTTCAGCTGTCAGGATAAATTCTCAGTCAAAAAGAGAGGACTGTTTGGGGAGCAGAAGAATGCACAACATTCCTTCAAAGTCCTTCTCAGACTCAAAACCTTCACATCCTCCTTACAGACAGCCCATCTTCATCAGGTCAGAAAATTTTTTTGGCTGTCCTTTTCATAGACAATTCCATTTATAGCACTTTCTCATGCAATTCAAGTCCTTGGGAATAGCCAGTACCTACAAGCACTGGGCACTGTGCTGATCAGATTATATTTGAGGAAGGTTTTCAAATAATCAGCTTCACTATGTCTGAACTGGAAATTCACACGAAGATTAAGAGTGACTGAATTTGATGAAGGGAATAATGCCTTATAAAATTGGTCCCAGCAGCACAAACTATACTTTTGTCGTAGACTCCAAAAACTCATCCTACCAAGAGAGCAGTCTCATTTCTAAATTTACTCAGTGTTTCACCACAGAGCTCTGCTCTGGCCGGTAGATGGAGACAGACAATAACTACTAGTAAATGCAATTCTGGTGTGTATTTTATATATTCTATTATACTATTACTAATTGCTTTCAGAATTTACTTCACAGAACAATCTTGGCTGCATGCTGCTGGCCACAAGAAATGATTTCCCCAAGTGTCCTGGAGGTGTTTCTGATTGTAATCAGGGCTCCATAAGCAGCTTGTGAAATGTTTTAAATTGTCTCAGTGACCAAATTGATGATTCCTGATACTTTGGTGGAGTGGTGACTGGAAAGCAGATGTGTTCAGACCTGGCATTGAACACAAGCTTTACCTTAAAATTGATGTCAGCAGACCTTGAGTTTTGAAACACTGGCACATCTTTGTGCATAATCCACATTTTGGAGATGGCAAACCAAGGCTTTTTCTTTGGCACTGATATATATATATTCAATTTCCAGTTTTGACTAAACCTCTATTTAATTCTTACTGTTACCAAATACCAATTTTTAATACCTATGTTCTGTAATAATCTCCTCCTTTTTTTTTTACCAGTTTTGGTATAGTTCAAGGAAGAATAGCAGTCGTAAAACAGGACCTCTACTTAAAGGCCTTAAACATAAATGAGATTTGCCAGACATATTTCAACTTCTGCTTAAAAACTTGCCATCTCCATGTCACATGGGCTGCTCCTTTCACCCATACTTACTGTCGTGTGATCCAATACAACAGCAGGGAATTTGCAGTAATTATTTAATACATATGGTGTACACTAGACTTTTAAGAAAAAAAATTATGTAACACCTGGACTTTCTCACAGATCTTTTTTTTTTTTTTTCATTGAAAACTAAGATAATAGTTTTCTGTAAAGCTGGAATAAAGAGCAGACACAAGGGTCTGAAAACAATGAATACTGAATGTAGCAACTGCAAAATTTTCTCATATGATGTCAAATTAAATTAAGACTGCTCTGAACCAAAACGTAATCTAATTTTTGCTGGTGTGAAGTCAGAGAAGTTATTTGTTTTATGCATAGTTATTCTAAACTGACAACAACACACCCAAGATCAGAAAATAGGCCAACTGAAATAAAGAGATTTTTATTTTCTAGATAACAAGTCATGAATCTGTGAGCTAGCGGTCATATGGCATGACCCAGGCAAAGAGCTTAACAGGATTTAGAGAGGGATTAGTCATGCATATGAATAACAAAAAAAAAAAATCTTTCTCATATATATTAAGGATTATAAAACTGCTGCTAGACCCTCTTATCCAGGAACACTCATCGTGGGAAATACCAGTTTATGCAAAACCTGGTTAATTCCACAAATAGTGAGAAGCAATGAAGATATTTAACCTTTAAAGTTATTCTGGTGACTCTGGAGACCCTGGGTTGATTATTGATTATGCTAAGTCCTGTTTTTTGAGCACCTGAGCTCTGCACCAGTCCAGAAACACACCTCTGAGGCACATCTGACCAAGCTGCTTGCAACTTAAAAGAAGTTGTACCCCTGGCTCAGATCCTCCCCAGAAAATTATAACCAGGTCCATAGGACACTGATTACAGGTTGATGTCCATAGAAGGATAAATGCACAACCTCAGTGGCAGGGACTATCCTGAAAGAGAGCATCACACTTTGCCAGTAAGTAAATGATTAACCCCATGGAGTTAGGGAGAAATTATTCCCCAAAGCTTAATTTTTAAAAAAATATAGAGTGAGATGTTTGGGTTTTTTTTTTTTTTTTTTGGTGGGGGTTTTTTTTTGTTGTCGTTTTTATTTATTTTTTTTTTTTTGAAGCACAACTTTTTGTGCAAGAAGCAGGCTTGACACAGCCAGTTTACCAAACGTCATGTTTTCATGCAAGAGAGAATAGATTTGCAACCTTCTATTTAGAAAGAAAGTCATTAGAAAAGGCAAAAAAGAGAAAATTTGAGTTGTGGTAGTTACCGAAACACGAAGTCTGCGCTGTCAATCTCCCGTCCACATCTGCTGTTCTTCAGAATTCCTCCATTCCCAACCACTGCACATTTCTTGAACTGGGAGCGGTGGTACGGCATGTCCTGCAAAAGTACAGCAAGGAAACAGTTAAAGACCCCAAAACATGGGACCAAAAAGTCTCTTTTTTACTTTTTCCCATTATTTTTTTCCTCTGTACCTGCACTTTGAAGCATTAACCATAGGATGCTGACACTGGTTCTGGGGTGCAATATTCCCTGTACACAAAATGATGGGATATTTTGCTGTGCAATTAGAGATGACACAGGCAACAAACCCAATTGAAAGAAAAAAATAGCTTGTTCTTTTTCCCCAGGTTTAATAACATCTGATTTCCATGTGAGGGCACAACCCAAAAATTAGTGTAGCTCAGGCACTGTTTTCTGAGCTGCCTGCAAATGCTGGCTCCTCAGGCTCTGGTGTCCTGCTTTTGGGAAGTCTGCACACAGAGCTCCAGGGCACCAGTAAAGCCCAAGAAGTCTTTCAGATAGCACATCATGGAAAGCAGCCCAAATTTTAGTGCTCACCAGCTCTAATTGTACTAATAGTATTAATGATCATTAATTAGTATTTGCACTACCAGTACTGCCTCTGGTCAGGCACCTTTTTGGACTTGTGGAGGATGCATCTTCCTGTAATCTTTGGGCAGAATCCTGCTTTCACACACAGAGATGCAGCTGCTGCTGAAGCCAGAGAGAGTGAAAATCACATCTTGAGAACAAACTGGGCTGTTAGGGTGAGAGGGCTGTGACGCAGAACTGAGCCACGCTACACCTTATGAATATGTAGGGATGTGCTTATATAAGCATGAGAATGCTCGTTTTTGGTACATACATATTTTATCAATAATCTCATGCTGCAAACTACAGAGGGATGCAGGAGTGGCTTGACATTTCTGGGTGATTATTCCCAGGATCTTTCCAAAGCATCCATAAGCCATGAGGCAAAAAGGGCATGCAATTACACCTGTCTGAGAAAAGCAGCAGCTGTCTGACAGAGAGGAAATATGGAGCTGTCTGTTCTTTATGCAGTGATTTCTTAACACAAAGTGCCTTGGCAGCCCTGGAAGGGAAATCAGAGGCCAGGTGCCCATGCTTAGCACAAGGCTCTTGCCCCTACAGCATTGCTGCTGTGTTTTCAGCCTTTATTTCCTACATGTGCCAGGCTGAGCCCTGCTGCTGTGCAGTGGGTGGCTTTGGTCACTGCCCCGTGACTCCCAAAAGCACTCTGGCATGTAATAACACCTTCACAGCATCCTGATCTTACCTGGACAGACACCACAGCATCTCTAGCACACTACTAGCAGATCTTAGGCATTCAGACTTTCATACACTCATCTGCATAATCGGCAGGGTTTTGAGGATAATAGTCTTGGACTTAGATGTACCCATTCTTTGCACATCTCCAGATGCCAAAGTGCATTCCTGGATCCGAGCTTTTCCGCTGCTTCTGCCCCAGTTCCCCATGTGCACGTTCAGATAACAGCACTTCCCTGCCTCTCAGCAGTGCTCAGAAAGTCAAAGGATTAGAAGTGGTTGGACCTTGAAGGACAGGTTCAATGGCACAAATCTAGTACTTAACCTGAATATGTGTCTGACTTTTTAAAAGGGATAAATTTCAGCTATCCCCTCTAAATATGCTGCTGTAAAGTGAAGGGTTGTGCCTTGTGATAAATCTGCAGCCACATCAGCCCATTCTTGCACATCAGTTACTATGTGCAGAGGGAATTGCCCACTGATTATAACCTTGAATACCCCTGGAGGTCAAGTGTTATTTGCTGGAAAGGTTTTGAATAATCATTATGAAGAATACATTTAAAAATTATGAAGCCCGTTCACAGATAATCTGCCAATGGAAATAAGTATAAAAATAGTCATTGTGAATAAGTATAAAATAATCATGCCAAAAAGAAAAGCAGACCTACCCCCAAATGTTGGATTTATTATATGTTAATATTATACTTTAAAAGAGTTCTGATCAATCAGTGCCTCTTTTACTTAGCTTTCTTGTTTCATTATCCACTTTGCTCATAAGTCAGCAATACTCTGCAAGAAATCACATGTCTATATATACATACATATGCATGTATATGTATATATTTTGCAGGTGACCACCAGAAAACAGACAATCATCTAAAATATTGTGTTAAAAATAAACAGTTTTTAAAATATAAGCAGTGAATTTTGTAGAAATGTCCAACAAGTGCTAAATGCTTGGCTATAGGATAGTGCCTAATGCAGTAAGTACAGTGAAGCTGATCCTGCAAATAGGCAGAGGCACCTTTGGAAACATTTTGAAGATTTCTTGGTTGATATGAAAGATTCCACTCGTATCCACTTCATATTTCAGTTTAGTTCCCAGGGGAGTATTTTTCTGGGTGGTAAACAGAAAGGATGGGGCATTGCAACACCTTGACAGAGCAGACCTGTGAAATGAAAAAGAAATAAGATCAAGGAGCTGATGGCATGATACAGGATTTGCAATCGCTGTTACTCCTAACAGCAGGTATTTTTCACCAAAAAGAAACTTTTTAGCTCTAATATGGGTAAAACGGTGTTCTGCTGGATTTTCATTCAGAAAACTTCAGATTTGGTGAAATTTTCTTTGATTGAGAAAACTATGGCAAACCCAAAAGAACAGAAAGTAAATGAGACATCCATACTTGTCTCTTCTAGGCTGTGGGAAATACATACAAATTCTGTCCTGCTCTAGTCCCCAAAGATGAGCTTCTGCCTCCAATATCCGGGCAAAACCACCTTAATGAATTAGTTCCTCTCTCTCTTAGAGTCTTCAACCTTTTATAAATTATATACTTGTCACTGGGCAGGAAATGTAGGGGTCAAAGAGTCCCTCTGGGGATGTGGAAATATGGCAGGGCAGTATTTAAACACAGCAATACCCAAAGACACTGCCCCACTTACCAGACTGCTGTGGAGCACAGCACACTTGGATTGAAACAAAAAACTTCCAAAGATCTTAGGTTTGCCCTTGGCCTTGCACATGTGTGCATCAGGAAGGTGATGTGACCCTGAGTGAGAGATGAGTGCCAAGCAAACTGGTCGTGCCTAAAACTCAAAAATCTCAGACAAATGACCAAAATTTTCTTTGTCCCTGGGACAAAATGGAAGAAATTACAGTGCAAACAAAAACTGCATAAAATCCCAAACATTGGATTCAGAGTAAGAGAAAAAAAACATTCAGCTCTGATCCCTTCACCATGTTTCATATGAAAGGTAAAGGGGAAAGGCAGCTTTGAAAATAAGATTCCCTTTCCCAGCTCCCATCCTTCCCGGAATGCTTTTCTTCTTTTACTGGTGGCACTGAAAGTCCTGACTTTTATTCCAGAGACAGTTTATTTCTCAGTCAATGTATTTCATACCTTTAATGAAAAATAAGTGTCATGGTGAATGTATAAGCATGAAGACAAAGACAAATGGCTCTCAAATAACCCAGATTAAATGCCTTGCCTCTGGGGTGTGTGGTCTCATATTCTAAGTTGGAAGAATAAGCCAGTCTTCCTTATGGGCTTTATTACAAACACCAGAAAGCAAATAGAGAATTATGCAAACATTTCAGTGATGTCCAATTACTCTCATATACTTGACTCAAGCAGGATGGCACAAAATGACCGTCAGATCAAGGCAGCAAATTAGACTGAAAAAATCAAATAATGTCTAACAGCAAAAATAATTGCAAGCAGATAGTGGAATTGAATTGTTATAGTTGGGACATGAGAAAAACCTCTTCACTGGCTGCTCCCTAAGGAATTGAAAGATATGTTTTTCTTCAATGTCCAACTGGTTTTCCAGAGGCACAATCCTTCATGTGAATACCTGCTATCTGATTGAAGAAGATTCTCAAGGAAAGTGCTTTCTTTAGTTTCCAGATACAAACTCTATTGTGATTTTTCCCTTCCTCCCACTTTTCTGCTTAAGTAGCTGCCATTCAAAATCTGCTGGATTCTCCTCATCTCACATGAGGGTCCAGGATTGACAAAGCTTAAAATCCCACATCTTGGAGGGTTACATGTTTCAGCCTCCTCCTAAACCACCTCCAAACTCACAGACCTTAGTTTGCTTTTAAGGGACAGCAGCTTCCCTGCACATTCACACACTGATGTCTCTGCTCCATTGAACACAGATGAAATAGACTAGGGACATTTTTTTCTTTTTAATTACAATCACTGCTATTGTTCCTACAACCAGCTGACAAAGATTATGTTACATCTGAGTGCCAGTGAGGGTCCCTGGAGCAGTGATATATCAGTCAGGCAGGTACAGGCAGTGACAGGAGTGTTTCATCTCTTTTTTCTCTCAGGGCACAGGGTGGAGAGGGGTTTTTTGTTTAATGTGGTGGTGTTGGGGGCCTGAGATAGATTGATGGTCCTCCTGGTGGTCTTTGGATAGTCCTTTCTCATTGCTCCCACCTCTGCTCTGGCCTCCAAACCTCAAAGGGCTCCTTTCCATACCTGCTCACACTCTGGGCGCAATCATTACTCCTCTCAATCCAGCTGTTTTTAAAATAATGAGCTGTAATCTGGAATGACTCCTCTGTTCAAAAAGGGCTCTGATAATTGCCTATCAAGTCATTTCCAGGAAAAAAAGAAACAGCCAAAAAACCCAACAAAACCAAACACCTAAAAAAACTTAGGTGTGGAGATCACGTTGGAGAAACTGTTATGAGACTGAGACTAACAATGTTATTTTTAAAGATGTCAATGACTAACTCAGCACATGCATTCTCACATTCTCTCATTAACTCCTGACAGCTATTTCCTGGAATCATGAAAAAGAATTTCGGATAAAGCTGGGGGCCTTATTATAAACAACAGCTCTGAACTGTACCAGCAATTTGCAGACTTCAGTCTATAGCACTTAACCTGAAATAGTTTGTTTTCTGAAAACCTGCTCAAGTATGGCAGTGGAATATATCAACATATAATATTCAAACATTATTTTGGCTTCAATCTACTGTTGCCTTCACCAGGCCAGTTTCAAAAGCTGTGTCTTGAGAGGATCATGGAGGACCTTCAGCAGAGAAGTTACATGAAGAAAGACAAAACACTAGAGACACAAACTGAGAGCTCTCTGAAGACCAGAAAAATTATGTAGATAATCTATGAGTAATAGCTGAGAAGACATTAAAAAAAAAAAAAAAAAACCAACCAGAGAAAGTCATAAACAAGGTCTGACAGTACCTAAAATACCCAGAAGAAAACCAGTTTGAGTATTTTGTAGACCACATTTGCAGTATCACCAATGATATTGCCATTCCAAGCCAGAGAGTTAGGTTGACGTGTTAGGTGCAGCCACTAAATTTCATCTCCATTCTCACTACTGCCCAAATAACACTTGAAAGTGTTTTCCACACCTAATTCCTTGCCTTTCCTGGAAGACTGTTCCACATGCCAGAAAAACATTCTTTCACTCTAGTTGCTGAGTTTGGGTTTTTTTTAAGCAGAGGAATAAGTCCACATTAATTCAAAAGGATGGTATTCCAAATGTTGTTCATGCTTACTCTTGCTATCAATATGAGATTTTGATCTCTCTGCAGGAAGCTAAACTCAAGCAAAAGTAAGTTTTATCCTGTCTCATTAATGTGAGCCATTCTTACTTGAATAAATTGGCTTCTGTGACATTCATCTCCCATTTGCACATCTGTAGATTCTTCCATCTGTCAAACAATTCAGTTTGCTTCACCCTAAAATAAAAAAAAGAAAGAAAAAAATGCATATAAAGTTTATTACAACGGCCTAATTTCCTAAAACAGCTGCAGATAGAGTACCATGCAAATTGACAAATCAGTCAGTCTAGACAGTACAAAATTTATAACTTTTCTTCCTTTTTCTGCTCAGAAATAGCCACTCTAAGCTCCGTGTACACAAGAATTGATGTTTGTGACTGATTTCTCCTCCCTGATAGTCTTTCTTCATTTTTTTCAGGATAAAAAATGCAATATTGAGCAATAAGCATCACTCTACCAAAATCTGCTGGGAAGCAAATGGGTCTCTGTCAGCTGAGTTTGGGGGAAAAGGTACACACAGCAGAATGGCCCAGGAGGGGGGTATTGGAAAAGGGGATTCATTTGGCCAAATAAGGCTGTATTTTGATGAGGTTAACTTAATCTGTGAGGTCCTACAGCACAACACTGTAGGCAAATTTATTTTATGAACAATTTATGAGCTCATGTGTAGGGATAAGAGTCTGTGATGGTAAGAGGAAATGAAAAGCTCTTACATAAGGATCTCTACCTCCTCCTCTGCTAATCAATATACATGTAGTCACATTAAAAAAAAAAAAAATAATAATACCCCTATTTCAACTAGGCTGATACAGGATGACTCATTTTTTGATGATATCACCGATTCCAAGAACTTCCACACTGAAGTTCGCACATATTCTTGTGCGTTTGGACAACAGAGATAATGAAGGCTTTGCAAATATCTAGAGGTAGGAAACAACTTCATAATCTGGCTAAGAAATATGGTAGTCTGTTATTTCTGCTAGATTGATAGGTCTTAATGAGTTCTCTTCAGGCTTGAGGGCTTTTAGCATTTGAGTAAAGCAAAGACTTTTAAGATAATTATATATTTAATGTGAGTAGAACCTAGCATTTCCCAAGCTGAGGAAGTTACAGGAAGGAATTAGGTCATATTGTACTTTCTGTAGCCCACCAGAGCACATTAACTTGGAAATCTTCCATTACCATAAGGGCTGACTTGGGAAACATAGCACATTTGAATCAAGAACATCAGAAGAGACCAGCAGAGTAAAAGAGCTTAATGTCAAATCGCATCTGCTGAAGGATTAAGGGTAACTCGTATCTAGCTGAACAGGACTCCACTACCTTCCTCAGGCCACTAAGATAAAGAAAAATGAGGAATTCTCTGTGTCCTCTGTTAAGTGTGCAAAAAAAAAAAAAAAGAAAAAAAAAGGAATTCAGAACTCCCCATCTTCAGCAGAACATTGGCAGAAGTGTGACATTCTCACCCCTCCTATTTATTTTTAAGTGCTGCAAGTCAGCAAGTGGTGCAAAGGGTGTTACTCGTGTATCCTTCACCCAGTGCAGAAGGCAAGGACATAACCTACATTTTGTTGAGCACAAGTCTGTGAGGGAGACATGCTCAAATTCATGCAGACCTGGAGCAACAAACTGTATTTTCTGGCTGCTTAATGTTATGCACTTGTGGAGCTGTACTTTGAACTGACATTCCTGATGCACTTTGCAGACCTTGTGCATTGCCTGTAACATTACTAAACCACTGGCTTTATGTGGTGAGGGATGAGGCATTATCTAAGCGCCTAAACTCAGTGAAATGCTGAAAATGCAAAAAGGCAACACTAAAATTATCCAGCTGTGCACCATTGCACTGGTAAACTCACTTTTTTAACCCAATTCCTTTGCTGTGGCTTCATACATAAGTCTCATTCAACTCATTGGTTTCGGACATGCTTATTGGACCACAAAACACAATTTAGAGATATTTTATTGTTACCCAGAATCACATTGTCTTACCTTTCCACTGAAGGGTTTTGAGTTGTGAAACTCTCTGCTGTTTGAAGAGGACAAAAGTACAAATGGGCTTAGAAAATATTTAAATAAATTAATAGAATGGTCTATCGCCCACTCTGATTATTCCAGTCTGGATTCCTTCTACCAGTCCACAAGTCCCCATGCCAATGTTTATTATCAGGAAGGGCTGAGAATTTTCTTCCCTTCTTAGCCTTCGCTACTGGTCACTGTCAATGAAAAAGCCTTAAGCTAGATGGACACTTGCATGAGTCAGTCTGTCTGTTCTTGCTCTTTAATTACTGGAAATATGGTATTGCAAACTCTGTATTTAATTCCCAACAATAATTCTGGGCCTGACCAAAATGCCTCAATGTATGGGAAAAGCTTCCATGTTTTGTAAATGGACCTCAGATCAAATTCAAATGCTGATTGCACAGGTAGGGGAAGGTTAGGGATCCCTTCTGAGATCCCTGTAGATGTCATCTCTTGAGCCTTGCATCTTTTGACAGTGTCATTGTAAGATACCATTCCATCCTGCCTCAGAAGTAACATTTTTAGCAATATTTTTATTGCTAAATACTTCTACTTTTTTACATGTAGTTCATACTTACATAGACAAGACCTTCACCTCAATGATGTCCTGCCTTAATTCCAGGCATTTTGTAGAGTTATATTCCAAAGGCCCTTCATAAAACTCAAAATACCTGAGGAAGGACAAGAAAAGATATAATAAAAAAGGTTTAGGCTGGAATAATTGTCTTGAACATCAACAGAATCAACAGAATTTTGCTGAAAGTTGTCATTTATGATTTCTGCCTAACTTGAGGCTGCAGTGTACTGCCCATAAGCAGCTTGTTCCTTCACAGGAAAGCACAGATGTCCCTGCTGTTCTCAAACAGTCTCCCATGCCCAGTTTGCCCATTTCTACAGTAGTTCATCTATCTTGAAGCAATGACAAGGACCAGCTACCTTTTCCAGCAGTCAGCACTTGGCAGCTGGAACTGAAAGTCAGGGCAAAAGTACTGATCATTTAAGGAACGCTGTTCCCATCTTTTGGGTCCCTGACTGCTAGGTTGGAAAAAACAGTACCAGAAAAGTGCTACAGGTTGTATTCTCTCTGTGGAGGCTATTCCACAGCTCCTGAGCAACTGAGCTTTTCACTGGGATTTACTCTTTTGATCTGTTTGGAGAGGAATGGAAAAACGGATTATATTCTGGAAAAAAAATTGAGAACAAAAGGATTTGAATGCTCAGATACAGCACAAATAACAATTATATTCTTGATTAAAATATAGACATAAATATTTCCTTTATTGGCTAATTTCTCTACCTTATTAGTTGGACTGCAGAGGAAGAAAAACACAATGGTAGCTACTCATGCTTAGGGCATAGTAAAAGCCCAGGTTGTCAAGTGAATGAGTCTGTATTGAAATGACAAACAAGATTTAGGGTTTAAACCAAGCTCTGCATCAGTTCAACTCTGAATCATTAGAAGACTGCATTAAAACCTAATTCATAAGATCTGCACCTACCCTTGAAACACTTGAGAGGACAATGAAAAACTAAGAGAAGGTGACCTAGAGGAATAGGAATTATGAGCAAGGCTAGAGGAAGCTCTTTTGATGGATCCTTTAAAATCCTGGAATTCATGAGGCTGTAACTCCAAGAACTCAATTACTGAATCTTCAGTGGGAAATATAAAGATAAGATTTGTGGAAAAGCTTCATTTAAGCCATCACTGGAAATGTAATATTTGAGGTTTGTGTCATTGAAAAATAATATCAAAATTCATGTTTGACCCATGTGTGACTGGAAGAAGTCCAAGAGCCTCCCAAAGCAATTTGCTTTCAACTGGGAATGTTTCTGTCCTGTCAAGTGCAGCTTTAGAAAGTGTCTCCTTCACCTCAGCCTGAGGTTTTCACAACCTCAACTTTGTAAACTCCAGCTCCAAACCATTTCTGTTATCCAGTGAGAGGCACAAAGCTTGAGACTGAAAGGAGGAAGCCCACGCTTAAAAGGTGGCAGGAGGAGAACAAAAAAATTCCTGATAAAGAAGTCAGAAAAACCCAATAGCTCATCTTTAAGAAACATGACAATTTGTAAATGTACTTGTATAGCCTTCATGGCAACAGAAATGATTTTTTATAAGTTTTGTAGAGGAAAATGTGTAGTTAAAATATTCCAAAATCAGTGAGAACTCTAAGAAAAGACTTCTTCAGCCTGCTAAAGGGAGACCTAATATGAATCTTCATCTGAGCTCTCACCAAAAAGCTCACACTGTCCTTCCAGCTGAATTATTCACCTGGACATTCAGCTTTTACTAAGGAGAAGCTGAAATCCACTGCCCTGGCACAATTTCCCATGTCCTTGTCTTGTTGAGCTAGAGCTGAGCAACTTGTGAAAGAGGCTTCACCTGTATTTGGATTAGGAGCCCACCTGCTTGCACCAGGCCAAAGCTCTGTGTGGGAGTACTCCAGGTGACTTCCCCAAACTAAACCAAAATCTCTCTTTAGACAGCACCTTAGAATTTCTTACTGATCACAGAGTTTTCCAGGGCTGAAGGAGTCCCCTCTGGCTAGCAGTACAGACATTTTAATCCTCTGAAATAATCATTTTTCTGACTGTCTTTTGTGGTATCAATCCTTTTCTTTGAGTCAGACAATGCTGGCACCCTGGATGTACATGTTCTGCACAGTAACTGGGGGCAGGTACACACCCACACACAACTCTCAGCACCTTACACACCCCTCCTGCTTCTTAGGGTGTGCAGGAGTGAGCAATGCCTATCAGCCTCATCCTCACCTGTCACCTAACACTTCATTTCAGTACCTTGAATGTGCCTCAGGACAGATAAGCAGAGCAAGAATCTAGATTAACATTTATTTTTATCTTTCCTCTGCACTTCTGGATGTTCTGCTAAGTTAGAGAGCATCAGCTCAGATGTCAAACAGCACATGCTGTCACGTGGGAACACCACAGCACGGGAAAGCTGCCTTCAGCCTGTGGCATTGGAGTCAAACATGTCATTTTATGAAATGGAGATGAAATTTCCTGTGTTCCAGCCATTCTCTTTGATCATTGCCTGTTTATTCAATCGGCAAGCCAAAAATAGAAATTAAAAAGGATGTGTTACCAAAGCAGTAGAAGGTTAAGGAGGAAAGGATTTGGTCAAAAATAAACCACTTCTGGATGTGAAAGGAAATCAATCCATGAAGCAACACTGTTTTTCTAGGAGAGCTATTCCATGATCCTACAGATTGAGAAAACACAGGATGGTCCTACAATTCTCTAACTCTCACAACAGCTTCAGCTTTCCCAACAGAGCCACTTGGATCATTGAATTCACCATTTGCTACCTCATGGAAGTGCAGAGGGAGGATCCATGGGTTGGTCTGGATGACACATTGCTGATGGGATGCATGCAGCAAAGGCAAGGGAACACCAACAGCAGTGTCATTCCGCACAGAGACAGAAGATGCTGCTGGTCAAGGGTCAGTTTGACAGAAGTGAGCTCAGTGATCCCAAGGTATTGAATAAACTTCAGGGTTCATCAGCCCTGAACCTCACTGAAGCAGACAGCCAGCCACTAAACCCTCCTTACTTATAATGCTACGGAAGGTGCCACAGGTCAGCTGCAAGTAGCTGCAAGTAATCCTTAGTGCTGCAACAGCACTAAGGATTTTTCAAGACAGTGGCTGGTCAATAGACTCAGGAAAAATGGGTTCCTTTCTTTCTCCCATATTTTCATATTTTTTACTTGCTTCAGAGACTCCTTCTGCTTCAGACATGATGGGATATTGGTAGAGGCCGTTCCCTGGAGCACCAGACAACCTCTTCCCACAGAAGTGCTTCCCATTGTGCTTTCCTAGAATGCAGATTTTGCATAACACCAGGCCCTAGCACAAGGGCAAGAGTTCTCTCAACCTCCAGAGATGTCCTTTAAACCCACGTCCTCATCTTGCAAGGGTCTGGTCCTGCAGGGAGTGTTTGGAGATCAGGCCCCCACACTTCCCCAGAGGAAGCATCAGTCTCGCCCACTCACTGGTCTCTGAGAGCTCTTTCTGCCTATTAACTCCCACTCTAAAACATGTAGTTCCCTGTGAACGAAGATACGTTTGCCTGTCAGAAAGCTTAATTAGCACAAATGGAAACTGTCCTCCCCATCATCCTCCTCAGTCTGATCTCCAGCTAAGAAACAAGGGTGTAGTTCAGTTTATTTTGATTTATGTTCTTGATTAGTGACAAGTGACAAATCTGACTGTACTACTTACTCCTTTTTCTATGGAAAAGGTCTGTGTTTTGGCTTTACAAGAATGACAGTCAAGTTTCATCATCCATAGAACAGAATTGATCTGTCACTGCCATAATATCCTCACCCTGCATTTTTCCACTTCCCCTGGTGGAACATAAATAACTTTTATCCCTTTAAAGGTCACAAGTCTACAGGAAAACCCATACAAGAATTCATGATTCTTTATCTTAAGAATAAAACTGAAAATGAATTACAACAAATAACTCAGCTGCATGTAGGGTTGTGCTTTCCTAGGGCACTGGGCACTAGACACCACTCACCGCTCTGTGTCTGCTCAGGCCAATCATAACTTTCAAACCTACAACACTTTTCCAGGATCAAATCCTGGTCCTGAACACCACACAACCTACAAGTGCTTGGAGGGGACTGGTTTTTTTACGGCCTGCTGCACTGAGTGCCCAGAAATTAGATGCTATTCACTCTCTAATTTTCCATTTTTGGCTAACTGAAACTTTCTTCTTTTCTAACCTTCATGTCCCCCCTTGCAGCCTCACCTCCAGCTGAGCTGCCTACTGAGCTTGCTAGTGAGAGGCACATTTGGTTTCTCAGTACATCAGCTAACACTTAGGTCTTTGATCATCTGCAGTTGGGCTGCTCCTGCTTTGATCAGAAGTAAGCTTTTCCTGATCACACTACATGAATTAAAAAGCCTGAGACTTCAATCCTGCCTTCAAGTGATGCTTGGGTTGAGACACTGATTTGTCTGATATATTGAACAAAGATTTTTAAAGTATAACTTAGTGCAATGGTCAGGCATCTTCTAAGCAGGACCCTTTTCTCTAGCTGCCTTCCCCTTCCTTCTGCTCATGCTGCTCATTCTGCTCATTCCTGCAGTGCCTGTTCTCTACACTGTTTGCAGTGAGGCTGCAGCACTTGCGCGGTGAGACCGCAGAGCATCGCAGGAAGGATTCCACCTACCCTGCAGGAAAAACAAAGATCTTTCCAAAAATATACACTATCCAGTGACTAAGAAATGAGAATAAATGAACCAAACCCTGCAGGCTTCTACTAAATGCTTATTAAGAGTGCTGTCCAATTACCAGAGCCTGTGCTCATCAGTATGGGCAGATCAATGGTCAGCCTTGGGTCGAGATTCACCTTCTTTACCCAGGAACATTCCAAGTGTGCCAGAGTGCATTCCCCAAAGCACAGGGGACTCACATCATCTGGCAAGGCCTGCAAAGAATCTTCAGGTCTCTGGAGCAAAAATACTGCTGGGTTGGAGCCTATCACAGCTATAGAGATCTTGGAAAATTTATCTGGAGTAGAACACAATAGGTGTTGACTTCATCAGAGCTCATTGTGAGAGACCAAATCCCTCTGGCCTTTGCTTCTCTGAATGCTTCTATGTGATAACATCAAAACCCACAAGATTTGATCAAATGTTTAAGGGCTTTACATCAATTCAGGGGGGTTTCTCCTTTCATACTAGCATCCTAACACTTTGCATGGCCTGTTCTCTCAAGATTATTTTGTGCCATTGGGAAGGGATGATGCCTTTAAAGAAGCTCATGTAGATGTAACAAGGGAAGCAGGAATGTTTGATGCTCCTAGTCTAATTTAAATTTCACCACAACTGTGACACCAAAAAAAAAAAAAAAAAAAAATAAAGATCATATTGCTGCTTGTGCTGTTTCTGCTATTTGAGAGCCTGAGTTGACTTGTCCCCAACAGGATAGTGCTTGAAAGGCTGAACTGAGAGAGGAAGAGCTGTGGGCTCAACAGAGGAGACTGGAGAAGCAGCAAGCTTCTTCTACACAGCTTGATGAAAGCATTTGATTATCTCATCCTTGGGGACAATTAATATTAAGAAAGATGGTTCAAATTCTTCCTGTCTACCATGTGCTGATGACAATGTCACTGGCAATAACTGGTTTAAATCCTGTACCATCTTCATCTCTAGTGCTAGTAGATGCATTAGATGTCTAACTACTCATGAACTTTTAGTATGTGTTTGTAGGTGGGAGAAAAATATGCTACCATAAGCTGTGTCATGTAAAAAAATTAAAATATAAGCAAGAGAAAATGGTCATATTGCTCTGCATACATTGTGTGGTAATAGTTCTTCTGAATTACTGCATCCAGTTCTGACATTTCATCTTTGGGGGCTTGAGACATTGGTGAGAGTTCCAGAAGGACCTGCAGAAATTATCTGGATTCTAAAAAATTATGAGAGGCGTGTGAAGCTTAATCTAAACATATGGTGACTGAGTAAGGAGATACTGCACCAGGAAGCAATTACCAGTGGCAGGAAGGTTTTCATTACAGTATAGCAAGGAAAAATAGTATTCAATGCCTGGAAACTAAAGATAGAAATGGCATCTTTAGTTCAAGACTAGCTTTCTTTCTAGAAGAACCAGAGTAACTAAAATTCAGGATCTGGAATTCTTGTACAAGGACTCAGATTTCCCAGGAGATCCTTGCAGCTGAGATTAAAAGCTATTGATTCATGAACCCAGTAATCATTCACTTAGGATTTTTTGATATGTTTGGTCTTACAGAGTTGTAAGTTTTTTAGGGATTTGATAATATATGGCGTTAGAAAGGTCCATCCATCAAGACAAGGACAGTTTACCAGATACTGTGCCTGTCCTCCAAGTTAAAAGTTTTCCCTTCAAAAAACCAAAAGGGCTTCCATGGACCAGCCCTAAATTCCTAAGTCTGATCTTCTACAGAGGAAGAATGGCTTTTATATTTCTGTCCTTTAAAGGCTGTTCATGGATAGCTCAGTGAACATCCCCAGAAAAGTGGAAAGTGCACAAATTTTTTCCTTGGAGGTGCTCCTTTTCTGGACTCTTTTTTTTACCTGGTCCTATGAGCTCACAGGTATCTTACACATCTGTGCAATCAAAATCATGGTTGTAATGCCCTGAGGATGTATTTTTCATCACAACTACAGAAGCTCCTGGCAAACTGGCGCTGGCTGTGCACTGCCATTCTGATTATGATCTCCCATCTCCAAGTCTCCACACACAGACCACTTGGAATTGCTTGGCTCTGCTGCTCATTGCCTCATTAGCAATGTGAATTGACAAATATCCACTCCTGCCAATGGCACGTTGTTCCCTTCCAATCTGTCCACTGGTTTGGGACACAAACCTCTCCACACTTCCAGCACCACAGTAAGTTGCAAAACACAGCTCCACTGCAGCAGTCGTGGGTGTAGCAGCAGAGAGCTCCAGCAGAAACAGCCCTAAACAGCACAGTAAAGTCCAGGCTGCCTCCTGCTTCTCCCTGGAGATAAGCCCACCTTGCAGTCCATCACCACCACCACCCACTGTGTTTCCCAGTTCCTCTCTGACACAGACTGACACCCATCTTCCTTTAGAGGTTTTCCTGCTGTGCAGTGTGTGAATGATTTATTGGAGACTATGTGGAATTTGAGTTCCAGGGACATGTTGGTGCTTCTTGCCTTTCAGGTATCAAACCAATGCTGTCTCCTGACAAGCAGCAGTGGAGTGTGCTGCTGGAAGCCCTATTTTCCTAATTTCATTTCAAAACTCTCCAATTTTTAATAAACGGCTGCATGGGTGTTTTAATCAAGCCCTTTCCCATTCACACTGACTGAAATAATCTGCTGATGTTGTTATCCATACGACCACCCACCTAGAAGACATAGCGAAACTCATGACAACCCTTCTACATCAATGACATCTCAAAACCCACATTTTAGCTTACTGCAAGCAACTGCTTTTTTTCTTATTTTTTGGGGGGTTTTTTTGGTTTTTTGGGGATTTTTTGGGGGTTTTTTTGTCTTGTTGCTTTTAGATTTTAGGATCCTTGTATGAGGAACTCACTAATGTGACTTACATTCACTCTTGTAGAACATGTATTTGATAAATCAAATTGATTCTACTTTTTATTTTGTAGCCAGTGGGGATAAAGTTTCAGATTTGTCATACTAGAGAATTCAGTGTACAAATTGACAGGCCTGAAAGTATAATCTCCTCTCACCCATCAAAGGCTTCTGTGGTCTCACCACATAAGCTCTACATTGAATCTTATCTTCAGCTCCAGTAGACTGAAGAGAACACCATAAACTAACTAATATGGCAGATAAGTCTTCCTGTTTTTAAGGCAGCTTCTTGCCAGTGAAAAATTATCTAAGCATGATGACTCACAATCCCAGTAAGTTGCAAAACATATTAAAAGGAGAGCAGAAGAATCCGGGCTCTAGGCTGGGAAGGTTGTATATATCATTTCTCATAACCAGCATTAGATAAAACTCTTTACGTGAGTCTCCACAAGGACACTGTAAGGTTTAATGATGCTTAGCACAAAATAAAATGCAAAAGATAGAAATATGAGTAATGGGTGATGCACAAGAATCAAAAATAAGCCAGTGTTCAACAACTGGTTGTTATTACATCTGTGTGGGTAGTCCTCCTTTGGTTGAAATCCCTATGGTTTTGGGGAGCTCATGTGTTTCACATTTACTTCTTGCTAGTATTCACAATTTCCTTGCTATCTAGAAGGACTTCAGCATCATAATCTGAATCAAAATGAAATCTCTGGTGCCCAGACAGGCCCAGGAAATCAAGATCTGTCAAGTGTCTGCCAAGAACAGTATTTGGTGACACAAACAGGATGTACACTCTTGTTTTCCACCACATACGTGATACAAGCTTTAATTTCCATGGGCTGCTTCTACACAGTCTGAAGAACTGTCCTAAGCACTGTGATGAAAACCTGGGTTAGCTGAGTTATGCCAGCACAGCAGAACTGTCAGAGCAGGGCTCAGTGAAAGAAGTGTGTTTGATTTCAAACCTCAGCCATCAGAGGGCTGGAGCCCCTGTGCTCTGGAGCCAGCCTGGCAGAGCTGGGGGTGCTCCCCTGCACAAGAGAAGGCTGCAGGGAGAGCTGGCAGCCCCTGGCAGGGCCTAAAGGGGCTCCAGGAGAGCTGCACAGGCACTGGGGACAAGGGCTGCAGGGACAGCAGCCAGGGAATGGCTTGCCAGTGCCAGAGGGCAGGCACAGCTGGGCTATTGGGCAGGAATTGCTGTCTGGGAGGGTGGGCAGGCCCTGGCACAGGGTGCCCAGAGCAGCTGGGGCTGCCCCTGCATCCCTGGAAATGTCCAAGGGCAGGTTGGATGAGGCTTGGAGCATCCTGGGATAGTGAAAGTTGTCTCTGCCCATGGCAGGAGATGCAACTGGGTGAGCTTTAAGGTCCTTTCCCACCCAAACTATTGTATGATTCTATTTAAGGAGTGACTCAGTGTTTACTGAAATCACGTAACACAATAATCTTCATCTCTTTCTTACTTGATCATTTTCATGCAGTGTTTAATCTTCACAGTTCATTGGTTTCCCTAAGGCCACTATTCTCATGAAGTTTGGCTGACCTGCAATTCTAATGCACTCATTCTTTCAGCTTTTGCTTTCGAAGTCCTTCATTCTCAACTAAAACTTCACTCCTACAAGATGAGTTGTCACCATCTCTACACCCTGTATTAAGTTATGTAATTAAAAAATAAAGAGTAGTTCTAGAATATGTTCAAGTTGATACCACATATGCATGAATAAACATGTGTCTATATATAAATAGTACAGGTTAATGGAAATCATATTCATGTCTATTTAAATTAATATCTTTAAACACCAAACATTTCACAAGAAGGTGATGGCACAGCAAACTGCAGCGCTATGCAGTGAAAGGTATTATCTGTGCTTATACTGACATACAGTTAGTTTTGTGCACTTCAGACATCTCTCTGGAATTTTGTAAATATATACAAATAAAATCAGTTCTGTGAGATGTAGTCTGCAAGTTTTCCATTCAGTGGAAAGAATTATTCATTAGAGGAAGACTTGTTTTCATTTTTTATCAACAACCTAAGTTGAGTGTCAGATTAAGACTCTCAGGAGATGTCTGGTGACAACACAGTCAGAAAGGTGATCAAAGGTAAATAGTAAACAATTTTGATACATCTCTCCAGTAGTCATCACACAGTCTCATCTGCACACTTAAACAGTATTTTTCCATTTTCCTATATTCCCAGGTTTCATGCAGTAGACAAAAGGATAAATAATATCTCCAACACACTTAAGTGTGACATATGTTACAGGTAGACTTATCCCCGACTGAAAAGCTTTCAGCTCCACTGTCAGTAACACAGAGCCACAGAATGTCCTGAGAGGGAAGAGACACACCAGGATCATCCAGTCCAGCTCCTGACCCTGTACAGACACCCCAATAATCCCACCCTGTGCATCCCTGGGAGTATTGTCCAAACACTCCTGGAGCTCCTGCAGCCTCAGGGCCATGCCCATTCCCTGGAATGGCCAGTGGAGACAGAGTCACTGACATTGCACATAGCACAGGCTTTGAAATACACCTAATTTTTTTTCATTAATATTATAACTTTTTTCCAGTTTATATCTAGCTTGTGCAGTTTGTTTGTGTAAAAACCACTTGCACCTTGAACCTCTTTGTCTTTGAAGAGGCTGAAGAGACTGAGAACACCACTGTGGTTCAGTCCCTCACAACCATCTTTTGTATTCCAGGGTTTTGGTTCCCAGTCACACAATCAATGATAGTTCAATTGACTCTGTCAAAGGTGTCTAGAGGAAGAAATCTATATTTGTTTATTTTCCCATGCCTTCAAGATGATGTGTGTTTTTGTGACACACTGAGTACTTTCACATGCTAAACACCTAAACTGAAGACTTTGTAAATACAGACTATTTACGTAGACACTGAAAAGGCAACAAGAATAGATAGATAGATAGATAGATAGATAGATAGATAGATAGATAGATAGATAGATAGATAGATAGATAGATAGATAGATAGATAGAAACAAATTAACCTTTTTTCCCCCTGCTCTAAGTGAAAAACTGCAGTGGAGGTTGTTTGCTCTTATAAACAACCTTTACAGGACCAGCCAGCAGAGGAGTGGGCAGCACTCATACAGGATCACATTACAGCAAGAGCCTGAACAGGAACTGCAGCATTGCTGTGGTTCAGTGACAGGGTGATTTCTGGCAGGTTAGACTCTGCAACTTCTGCTTGCCTTTGAAGTGCTATCAGCTCCACAGCTGAAGCAGTGTAAAGTTACAAAATGATGATATTTATAATAAAATGGGCAATTTACCTGGAGTTTTGTTTAAACACAAGTATTAAGTGTAAGATTCTTTTAATTGTTTTTAGTTTTTTCTTTATTTTATGGTTCATTTTAAGATTTCCCTGCTGCTTATTGAACTTGATGCTACACATGACTCAGGACTTTTAACCCCTTTAGCTGATGTTCCAGGAAGAGAGCCCAAGTATCCCCCCCATGCCCATGCCTGGATTTGTGCAGATGGCCTGGGATAGTTATGGAGCTCTGTAGGCACAACAGCTGTCAGTCTTCTGAGTCAGCATATGACCCTGCAGACACCTGAGCCCATGTCAAACTAGGAAGTACAAAGAGTGCAGCAGCACATCAGTGCTTCTCATGTTGCCAAATACTGTAAATAAAGGAAATACTCCAGTCTTATCTTGACAGAACAGTCTTTCCCTGCTAGGCCCTGAAAAGAATTCAAGTTAAACTATGTTTTCATTGAACATATGTTTTATTCTAAAGACCACTTCCCCTAGTGCACTCTGTGTGCACCAATACTGCCATGTTGGGACATTCTCTACCGAAGTCCCATTCTCCCAGACTGCCACACCTTGACACATAGCATTGATAGGGAAATAGGAGAGGCCAGGACACAGAAGCCACCCTCCTTCAGACTTCATGGATGTTTATGGCATCTTCCAAAATGTCCCCAAGGCTTGCAAGGGGGTAAGCAGCACAGTGCTTGGGTATCCACAACATCTTCTGTACTGTGGGGAGCAGTGCCAAGCAGAAAAAGCACACTGCAGATTTCATTTTTCATACAGCCTGTGCTCACATTCGTGGTTCATACAAGGAGAGATCTCTACAGTCATTCCCTCGGGTGTTGGTACCTGGTGCCTGTGTCACTGCCACTCTTCACTGCTCCGCCATCCGTGAAATTAAAGGTGCCGGTCCAATTTGCCAATTCCTCTCCATTCTGCCAGCTAAACTGCAGCCCTCTAGCAAGAAAACGAGGCAGTTGATATTTGATATCATTCATTAGGTTAAGTCTATCAGCATGAGTTCTCATGTCCTATTTCTTAACATACAAATGTGACAATGACACATTCATCAAAAACAATTATGATACCAAGAAAAACAAGATATCCCCTTTAATAGGGTAAACAATTAATTTTTACTTCCCACAGACTCTGCAAGTCCTTGGATGAAAACAATACCAGGCAGATAATTATCTGTGCTCATAAACAACACATACGTATGAGGAGTTAGAAATTGCAATCTCCAAAACACAAGGGCCAAAAGCTGGAGATGTGGGAAACCACAGGGCCAAAGTAAAAGCTCCAAACTTCAGTTTTACATCTACAGAAGTTGCTAAATGTGCTGGGTAGTGGGTCCTTCCTCTGATTTGTTGGCTCTGATGTATGATTTGATGTATCATTTGATGGCCTCTCTAAAGTCTCAATGTAGTGCTTCTTTTGCCTGTTTGGAAAGATGGCATTTTTTAAACCAATGCAAGAACATGATCATCACAAGTCCCTGTTTTCCAGACTTTCACAGATTTGTTCTAAATGCCCACAGTCTTCTGGAAACTACACCAATAGCAGGGCAGAAATTCAAAAATGCTGGGGAAAAACTTGACAACACAAGACAAAACCCTCCCCTATCTCAGAAGCCAACAAAAAAGGATCTTGCTAATTGTTATTTTTAAACTTCTCCTTTTTAACCCAATTTCATTATTTCAGAAACCTGGCAAGTTGAGTTGTGAACATTTGGTGCTGCCAATACTGAAAGTTAACTTCCCAGTTGGGCTGTATGTGGACAGCCAGGAAGCAATCTGCCAGCACACTTTGTCTGAAAGAAAGGGCATCCAGGATCCTGATAATTTTGCTGGTCACCAGGCTTTTGCCAAAGGCTGGTGAATCTCTCTGGCCACATCCATCCTCTAGTCTAATTGGCAGCAATCTAATATTAGCACAAAGAAACAAGAAGGAACAAAGTGGGGTGTTAAAATGTGCCCAGGGGAACCTCATGAGGTTTAACAAGGCCAAGTGCTGGAGCTGCACCTGGGTCAGGGCAGCCCCCGGGATCAATCCAGGCTGGGGATGAGCAGAGGGAGCAGCCCTGGGAGAAGGAGCTGGGGGTGCTGTGGGTGAGAGCTGGACCTGCCCCAGCCTGAGCCCCCCTGCCCTGGGCTGATCCCCCAGCGTGGGCAGCAGGTCAGGGGGGATTCTGCCCCTGTGCCCCTGTGCTCAGGGGAGAGCCCAGCTACAGAGCTGCCTCCAGCCCTGGCTCCAACAGCACAAGGACAGGGAGCTGCTGGAGCCAGCCCAGAGGAGGCCACGGAGCTGCTGCCAGGGCTGGAGCCCCTGTGCTCTGGAGCCAGCCTGGCAGAGCTGGGGGTGCTCCCCTGCACAAGAGAAGGCTGCAGGGAGAGCTGGCAGCCCCTGGCAGGGCCTAAATGGGCTCCAGGAGAGCTGCACAGGCACTGGGGACAAGGGCTGCAGGGACAGCAGCCAGGGAATGGCTTGCCAGTGCCAGAGGGCAGGCACAGCTGGGCTATTGGGCAGGAATTGCTGTCTGGGAGGGTGGGCAGGCCCTGGCACAGGGTGCCCAGAGCAGCTGGGGCTGCCCCTGCATCCCTGGAAATGTCCAAGGGCAGGTTGGATGAGGCTTGGAGCATCCTGGGATAGTGAAAGTTGTCTCTGCCCATGGCAGGGGGTGGCACTGGAAGAGACTGAACTTTCCTTCCCACCCAAACCCCCTGTGATTCTATGATTCATATCAAAGTGTGTATACATTATGCTACAATGGTCATAGGGTAATGCAGTGCTCTGCATTCTCAGGCCATCCCATACCTTGTGCCTTTCTCTGGCAGTTTTTAATCAGCTGACCTGCTCAAGGTACAGCTTGTGAGTGGAATATTGGTGTGAAGAAAACATAAGAAAATTATGAGAAAAATTATGAAAATTATAAACTTTGAGACCTTCACTTTGAGGCTTGTTGAAATAAACAGTTGTGGTTCTCTCCCATATACCACTGTCTAATGCTTTTTTTTGCCACACTGTAACTGGTATAGAAACATGGTTTCTTCAAATGTATTTCCTTGTAAAAGACATCTAAGTATATGGCCTTAAGAAAAAATTTTAATTGGTAAAGGCATCACTGAATGATACATTGAGAGAGAGGGTAGAAGTGTGGGAAAATCAAGCTCAAATAGCGTTTTCTAATTGGATTTAAATTCTCTATTTGGGGCTTAGATATTTGCTTACAAACTGAAATAGAGATAAAATAGAGATGAAATACAGATAAATGGCTGTTGTTGGTGTGTCCTCCAGAGGTGAGCTCTCCTATTGGCTATTGAAGCATAGCCAATATTCATGCAGATTAAAAGAAGAATTAAAACGTGCAATAAAGTCCTTTCCCTGTCTATCGTCTTTACTCCGTGTGTAACAGCTGAAAGGAAATCTAAGTAAATGTTCCAAGGTGGAGGGAGGTGAATCTGACCATAAAGCAAACCAAATTGTAAAATCACTCTTTAATGCCCACTTTTCATCAAGCTGGTTTTGGGGAAGGGCGTGTACTGCAGCAGAGGCACCGAGGGTAGAGGACATTCACATTTTGGGTAAGATCCAAGGGGAGATTGGAAGACTAACCCTGAGGAATGGCAGATATGCCTTATGATGGCCAGCTTAATATACTTAGCTTTGAAGTGTCAGGGTGGAGATCTAATTGAGGCACAAAAATACCCAGTGAGGGATCTGGGTATGACATTTCTCTGTGGTTAAGGAAAGTACAGAGCTGTGAGCTGAGCTTAGGGTCAGATCAAAGTTAAGTGTCCAGCCCTGAACCAGACTGACCACACAGGGCTCTTCTCCCAACAGGTACTCGAGAGATTAACAGAATACAGACTTATAAATACACAGAACACCCCACCAAAGAAATTTTGCACATCTTATAGGGCTGTGTGTCTCACTGTGAGTCTGCAAGACTGAGACCAAGCTGCTGCTCTGCATTTTTTGCAGAGGTGGTACAATAAATCTCTTTCTCACGTTAAGAACAACTTCCATAAATAATGGTTTGAAGTATTAGGACTGAGTAGAAACCAAGGATGAGACATTTAAAAACACTGAATTAATTCTGTTTCTAACAGGATTACTGAAAGTTTTACCATTGATTTCAATCAGCCTTGAGCTGGGAGAATTTAATTTTTGAAATATAAAATTTTCTAATCCTCTCAGTTTTGAGTTGTAAGCATCCATAAAAATTGTCTGGCCGAATGTGCAAACAGCCTGAGAAAACAGAAAAGAGACTTGAACCTCTTCATCACTGTATTTCTTTGGCATTGTATTTCAGTTTCTACCGTGTTCACTCTCAGCACTAACTGCATTTAAACAGGTAAACAAATTAAGGTTCTGTGAATCAGAATTGCAATTCAAAAGCACATAAAGGATTAGACACAGAAAAGGAAGAGAAAAATCATCAGAGCAAAAAGGAGGGTAAGGAAAGATTAAAAGAAGGTGAGGAAAACTGAGGAAATTACTTAGACATAGAACTCTACTATGCAATTTACATAGTTCATGTCAAACTGTTCAAAAAAGAGAAAAAAGAAAAAAAGAAAAATTAAAAAAAAGAAAAAGGAAAGAAAGAAAAGTTAATTTTAGGCCTGGAATCATTGCCAGTGATTGCCAAGTGGAACTTTGCCATTTGCCCAATTTGCCCTAATATAACAACTTCTAAAATTGGTATGTGTCCCCAACATGCGATGCTGATGACGGCAAGGAAAGAATTCATAAAAGGTGCAATAACCAGAAACTCTCTCACTGCAGAGATGCTTTGTTTTGCCCATGAATGAAAGCAAATTATTCGTCAAGGAAGATGTACGTCAGTTATGGATACCTTTAATCACAAGACTTATCCCTAACAAATAAAAGTATGAGCAATACTCTGCCTTGCGTTGGAGAAACTCTGTGAAATTGGATGTCTTAGCAACAGAGACCTTGAGTTTCAGGTAAATGTCAAAGCAATATTTTGATCCTAATTGGTAACTGTAAGTGTTGAACCAGTGTGTGGTCAAATAAACATTGTCGTAAAGTAATAATAGGAGGAGAGGGTGAAAAGCCACAAAATTAACAAAGCAGCAGTGACTCTGAAGGTCTTGTCAAAACTGGCTGTCAGGAAGCAGCAGGAAGCAAAGACTGAAAGCCTGTTGCTGCAATCCAAACAAAAAACAACTCCTACACAAGCAGAGGTTTTAATAGCAGAGGATGTCAAATAATTATGAGGGTTTTGAACTACCAGAATGAGCAAGCGGATGAATTGCAGAGAGAAGCTTTGCACCCATGCTGCTGTCACACTGTGATCTCCCCCTCAGCAGTGCCTATTGTCCTTCTGAAAACAGGAAAGGAAAAGTGAAAATTCACTTCAGACTAGGAGGCAAGGCTCATAAAAGGGAGCTGCTAAATGAAGGAGACCCAAAAGTCTCCAAGCACAGCTGGAGGTCATGTCCGGGCTCTACCCAGTGAGTGGGCCATGACAGTGTATGCAGCAGAACTTGTTCAGGAGAGATCCATCCTTTCCAGGCATGAGAGAAGCTGGGTGCAGGTAGCTGAGTGACACAGTGATCAGCACCTCTGGGTGACAAGGACTGAGTGGCAGTGGGGGCATCACCTGCCACTCCAGACACAACCTATTCCCCAAATACCACCAGTCATCCCGTTTAATACCAGGCAGCAGGTGATTTCCACTCATCTTTAAAGGTGACAGCTACTCATTTGGCATCTACCACAGGCAGACTAAATCCAAACCCAAGCAAAACCAGGCAGGAATGAATGCTATTTTATAATGGTGAAGCTAAGCCAAAACCTGACTCAGCTTGCTGTCCTGCACAGATGGGCAAAGAAGGAGAAGCAGAGGAAGGGAAGGAAGATATGGATGTCCCCAAGAACAAGGCACATTATTTAATCATCTTTCTGAGCTCCCTCTGTTATTGGTCTTCACTTCTCCTGCTCTTGCTTCCCAGCAGTTCTCATATCCCTTCTCCATGTGCACTCTTCCTAACAAATAGGCCATTAGGAGGTTACAGGAAATCTGGGTTTTGTGACTCTGCCTCCTGTTGAAGTTATAAGCCAATAGTATATTCATTAATTTCATATATATCATTAATAATTTTATAACACTTTCTGCAGGCCTGGTCATGGTGCTACACTTGCCTGTTACAGACTTCTCAGATATAGAAGCCATATCCAGTCCCTGCCCTGATGACCAACAAGCCATGTAAAGGGTCCCTAAAGTCACTGGAAAATCACTTTTACTCAGTTTACCTGCTTTGTAATTCTTGTGCCCTTGAGAAGAGGAACTGAAGACTTTAGTGTTAAATGATCACTCTGCTCTCTTTGAAAATGGAAAGTGATGCCCTAGCCTATTAACAGGGATGTCACAGAGGTGTTGGAAAGTCAGGTGGTTAATCTTGCCAGAGATCCAGTTCCTTCTTTCTGTAAAATAAGGAAACTATGACTCACTGTGTCCACAGGGTGTACAGAAAATAAAACGAAAACCATGGTATGCATGAGTGACCTACAGATGAGAGTGATTGGAAACACTCACTAAAATGGATCAAGGAGTGAGAGAAGCTCGGGTGAGGGGAGTAAAAGGAGTCTCCAGTGTGACAGGCGGCTGCACAAGTGAAGAGAAGAACAGCAGTGCAGAGACAGCAGTAAGAAGAGTTTTGGAACAAAAACAAGGATCCCTTTCCATTTTGCACAGGCCAGAAACAGCAAGTTTATTTACACTGCACTTGAAAAGACATCAGAAGGGCCCAAAAGGAGTAAAGGACTAAAGTTACCACAGAGAACAGTGAGACACTGAAATCAAGCAGTGCACAGTCAGACCAGCCTGTGTCCAAAACCTCTTTCCTGACGAAAGAGCCATACTTAGTCCCTGAAGACAATGAAGCCAGATGACTTCATTGAAGAAGAACAAGGCAAACACTTACTTGAAAAGTTAATATCAATAGTTAAATTACCCATTTTGAAATACATATGCAAGGCATAACAAGATATACAGCACAGGGGAAAGAAATAAAAATCTGCCTATAACAGCCCTAGTCCAATTCACCTGTGCTAAGTAATGGCATGAAAATACCATGTATGTGCCATCCTCTTTCAGTCCAGAATCCAGGGCCATAACCCTCCAGTCCGGGCACAAATAAATAAAACATTCCTGGGGCCAACTCAAGTAACTGAACAAGGTGGTCCCCTTCTTATTTCAGTCCATAAAAAAATTTTTTATTTTCTGCAGTGGAAGCAGCATTGAATCTGACCAGCCAAGTTTAGAGAAATATTTATTTCTCCAGAGAAATTAGCAAAATGCAAATTTTAGTCCTGATACAAGTACATACATACTTCTGCTTGCTGCATTAATAGAGATCAACCTTTGTCTCAGTGACCTACAGCTTTGCAAATTGACTGACGGTGGGTAATTACTGAGCTGATCACTTGCCATTTCACTGGGACAAGATTACTAAAAGGTTTTGAAAATTATATAAAAATATGTGGCAGAGAAGGAATGGTATACTCACAGCAAAAGGAAGAAATTAAATAACATGGACCCCATGAAAAAATATGGACAGAGAATGTGGGAAAGGAGCATGTCTGGTTTCTTGGCCTTACAGAATTATAGCAGGGACAAGTTTGGCTCTTTATGTTAGAGGGAAATAATAGTATTAAAATGGTGGAGGAGTATATTTTGACTAGTGCAAAAAGCAAAATTGGAAACATAGGTGGGAAGCTTCTGGATTATAACCATTATTACACAGAAAAAAGGTTTTGTTTCATGTAGTACATTTCACATTTGGGTTAAATCTCGCATCAAATATTCGCAAGCAATATCTGAAAAAACTTGGTCTAAAGTCGCTTCTCAGTAAGGATAAAACACATTTGAATAGTTGGCTTTAACTGAATTTAATGTGGACCAGGACATCAAGAACATCAAAGGATACCTTCCAAGCCATTACAATCTTACCTTTTCTCATCTGTGGCTGGAAGATAAACATCTAAGGAGTAATAGATAATCTTTATTAATTGTATTGGTAATAATTATTCACAATTACAATTAATTATAATTATTCATAATTGAAATAGCATTACTTGCAATACTGAGGGGCAGCACAAAACCAACAACAGAATGAAATGATAGTGAAGCAGGTGGTTTTCAAGAAAAGGAAAAAAAAAAAACAATCAAGCCCTAAGCACAGAGACTTACAGGAAATCCCAAATGTTCTATGATACTAGCAAATTCTGACATTTGAGATGGTAGATGAGAACCTACAGTGTGGGTTCCAAATTTCACCACACCACAAGAGATCTGCCTAAAGTAATTGCACTGCATTTCAAGTTTCCAATATTAATATATTCAGCACCAGGTCAAGTGCCCCTACCCATGTGCTGAGGGCTCATGCTGAAGACAATGAGAAAAATGCATTTACAGTCAATGAGTGTGTACCCAGTGCCAGGCACAGGAGTAGAAAACATTCCCTCTCCCCATCAGTGAAGTGGATGGCAGAGTCTTCTTCTGCCACTTATGCAACCCCTCCAAAATATCTACAGCCTGAGATGTTCAGTTAGGACTGTCAAAAGCCCAGCTTTGGCTGTATTTGTTCTGATAGAAAATGCCAAACCAGTGACAGAGGCTTTTAAGGCTTTCACCGTGAGAACTAAAGCATAAACCCAACTAAATAAAAAGGACATGGAAGGACAGCAACTATCTGCAGGGCTGATGGAAAAGCAAAATGGATGCAAGCAACAGAGGGCAAGCATACCTCAAAGAAATGAGAGGTTAAGTCCATGATTTTCCTGAGGGAGACATGGACTGCTGAGCAATGAATACACTTGAATTAAAAATTGAGAAATGAAATGAAAAAGCAATCAAGGGTAAGAACGGAGCTCTGTGGAAGTAAGAAAATACAAAGCTTTGTACAGTGATTATGCCTGAACCAAATCCAGCAAGTGTAAGAACAATCAGGAAACTCCAACTGGGTCAAAAATAAAAGACCAAGTCACCAGGTCATAAACACTGGCCATAGAGGTCAGTGGTCAAGGGTGTGATCCATCACAGCTGGGGCTGTGGGGAACACCAGTGGAGAACAACCCAAAATGGGCACACAGGACTCTGAGTTTTTTACAAATGGAGGCAAGACTGAACTTTGTATCTGCCTACACACATAGAAGTCAAGCAGGTAATACTTTTCAAAGCATCATAAAACAGGTTGATGGCATTTAATCTCTAAAAGAAATATCACAGCAGTTAAATCACACTGGAAAAGGTGTTGAATGCTGGGCATTGGCAAAACTCAACAATTACTTTGTCATACTGAGACAACAGATCTGTGTAAAATGAGGATTTAACCCAGATATTCAGCCAAATACACAAAAAGAATAGTTTGCATGGACAGAAGCAGGCCTACATCTTTACACAATGAAGTTAAACTGAAGGAAGGTATTACTGAGTATTATGTGAATTAGAATCAGGATTTAATTGTCTCTGTGTTAATCAGTAAGGATGATGGCCACTTTTTGGATGGTAAGCAGGACACCTGTAATTCACTGGTCCAGGGCAAAAAGTTTCTGGAGCGCTCCTACAGCCCAACACAATTCAAACCAGCTAGAGAGGGTGGGCTTGTGGACACTGGCCTAGGAGCTGCTGGGTGGCCACAGCTACAATAAAAGGGGCAAGTGGCTGAAGACCACTTTGTGGTGACACATCCTTCATGATCTGAGGTTAGGAGGGACCATGGTGTAGCACACCAGGGAGTGACACTTGCTTGGGATAATGCAATTTACACATGTAAAACACTGAAATAACGGATGCCTATTACCTTTATTTACTGTCATCTGAAGAGTGGAGAAGGACTGGCAATTCACAGACCAGACCAGCAGGTGGTTTTGTCACCTGAACAGCAGAGGTGAAACAAAACAGCGCTAGAAATACAGCATAGAGAGAGCAGGGATATAAACCCTGCTGGTTTTCTCCATCAGGGCCATGGGGAGCACTGCCAAAGAGCACAAGAGAACAAATAACATTTCCTCACACTCTAGTACTAAAACTTCAGCCACTTGATGCTCTCCTTTAAAAGCAAATTAAAATTATGGTTAAAAGTCCCCAAACATTTAAGTAGAAGAAGGAAAAATCTTTGGATTCAGGAGAATTGCCTAAAGCAACCAACAGCAGCAGTGAGAAAGGGAAATGGGATGACCAGTGGGATGGGGTGAATACATCCAGCCTCTGGATGGAAGAACATCAATGTGTTGGAGCCAGTCCAGAGGAAGCCTCTAGGATGATCAGAGGGATGGAGCAGCTCTGCTGTGAGAAAAAGCTGAGAGAATTGGAATTGTTCAGCCTGGAAAAGAGAAGCTTTGGGGTGACTTAGTTGTGGTCTTTCAGCACATGAAGGGCGCCAACAAGAAAGATGGAGAGAGACTAATTACTAGGGCCTGGAGTGACAGGACAAGGGGGGATGGCCTCAAATTGACAAAGGGTAAGTTTAGGTTAGATGTTAGGAGAAATTGTTCCCTGTGAGAGTGGTGGCACAGATTGCCCAGAGAATCTGTGGCTTCCCACCTCTGGAGATATCCAAGGCCAGGCTGGATGGGGCTTGGAGCAGCCTGGGAAAGTGGAAGGTGTCCCTGTCCATGGCAGGGGATGGCACTGGGTGGACTTTGAAGTCCCTTCCAACCAAACCATTCAGTGATTCTGTGATGCCATGACTTTGGAGGCAGCTGAATTAATCTATCAGCTCCCTGTTGGTTCTGCCCCCTCCACTCCATTGCCAACAGGGATGCCTGCATCCCATGAAATGGCCTTGGGAATAATCTCTAGAAGGAACAGCATGGCTGGAGTCTCAGCTTCTCCTGCTAGACTAGACCTGGCTGCTTTAGGGTGATGACCATACCCCGTAAACACACAATTTTTTGTTGTTCTATATTGTTTGAAGACTTTGCTTTGTTCTAAAATTTCCAACACTCCTCTCTGAAGAAAACCTCCCAAACCCCAAACCTCCCAAATCCCAAACTCCCTGACCTGCCCAGCATCTTGTCAGGGATTCATCCAGATGACTCACAGGATACATGTAATTTCTGTGGGGTAGTAATTCCCTCTGGTTAGAAATGGAAGCATAGAGCTGTGTGACCAGAGAGAGATGACTCACTAGGTGACCTTCAGATTACGCCTCTTGGGGAAGATATTTAAATGGAAGGAGAGTTTTTACACAGGAATAGATGTTCTTAGGTTATGGTTAACACTTTCACAGGGTGTTATGAGCTGGCCAGAGGACCATGTACCAGGGATGAGGCAGGAACTCTCATCTGACCTGAGCTGGCTGTAGACAGGACAAAAAAACCAGTTTGGGACAAAATACAACTTGGATGACAGGTACCCTCCATGACCCATGACACTCCTGCTGTCACTGCTGTAAGAATGACATGATTTTAGGGTACAGACTAAATAATATTTCAAATGTGTAGTTCAGGTTTATTTTCTCTGGTTTTATTCCCTTAATCCATGCAGTGCAGAAAGTGATCACAAATAATCTTATATGGTAAGGAAAGAATTAAGGATGCCTGGGAATTGATTTGCAACTGTTGATTAAAAGCTGCCTAAGATATTAAAAAATGGTGGGTTTACCTCAAGTCATGAGACTCTGACATTAGTAAGAGGGCATACATACATAAGAGAGATGTTTTATCCTCATTTAAAAGATACAAAGCTTTCAAATAATGCAGGCTGCTTGTATGGGAAGGTTTACTGACTCTTGCTGTGTGATTCTTTGACACCACTTATTTACCTTGTGGCAGGCCCTGGGGTAATATTTGTTTAGAGTCTTTGATAGTTTTCGCTCTCCTCACTCAGCTGAAAAAAAAAGAGTTTTAAAAGTGCAGAGTCCCTTCTTCAGCTGACACTCTCCCTGTGCAGAAGTCAGTCTGTTAAAACACCCAGAATTTAATGAATTTCCTGCCAACAGAATATTGGTATATAGCAAAGTATTGCTCTGATATTTTTACCTTGCCAAATGGAAGGACTGTCCTATTGAGCTCTCCCATGCTACAGGTTGGGAGATGAAGACAGACTTCAACATTTTTTTACTGTAGTGGCAGTTTCCTGATGTAATCCAGGATTATTCCCTGCTGGCCAAACAAGAGCTGACAAAAAAAGGCCAGCCCTCAGCTGAGCATCTGATTCAAAAGAAAATTCAGCTGAAAGGAGAGCATTGGAAAGATGAGTCAATACAAAAGAAAGCAGCAGCTCTGAATTTAAGCACAAGTCCACAATATTTAACCTACTTTACCAGATCAATGCAGCGGATTTTTAATCATCACATTAATCCTAAAATAAAAATAATTACCCCAGAGATCAGTATTAAAGTCCCTTAATTATATCTCATTTCATCATCCTTTTTACTCAGGATCAGAAGCTACAGAGACCAGAGCTTCCTGATGTCATTTCTCCAGCTTGCAGTTTGACTCTCCTGTTAGGACTTCAGCTGCAACTACAGGGATGAGGTGTTTGCCTTGGTGAAAGCACCCACATCCATCCCACCTGGGAGAAAACTGAAAAAGGGCAAAAAGAAGGTGGATAGGATTCTGCTTTCCAATGACACTGTGTAACACTGAAAAGGAAAGAGTGGAGAATATTACATAGTGGGTGAAAAATGTGTGAATGCCTAGAAATTCAATCTCTGCATTGTCCCCTTCTTCCAGCAATGCCAGGAGCCCATTAACATCCCATAAGGGGAAAGAGAAAACTTTGACCAGAGGCTGGGCCCCTTATCAAATTTCACTGAGCAGTTTATTTCCTGGAGCATGCTTTCCTGTCCACAGTCCTGCCACCCCCACAGATGCTCTGGGAAAATGGCTGTAGGCAAGTACAGGGCCCTGAGTCTCCATGGCCCTCTCCATCGATTGCCTCAGGTGGGATTTCATGGCCATCAAACCAGCCTATTTCCTGCTTCTAAGGGCAAGTAGCATGGCACAGCTTACAGCCACGCAGCAAACTTTTCCATCTTTCTCCCAGAAAAGGGTACCTTTCTCCACTTTGCTCTTTGGGACCAGCCCTGAGTCTGTGCTGTCACCTGCATTGTGCCCAAGCTGCTTGTTTTAGGTCACACTTCCCTGCCTTGCTGGCCTTTACCCATTTCCACCATCTTCTTGCAGAGAAAAGAATTACCCTGGTGTTATATTTAGGCTTCAAAACGCTGTACATTTACTGAAATAATACTTTAGGGCAATTTCCAGGTTTCTCCAAGTACACAGGGGAATTTCCTCCTGCTGCCTTGGGAAGAGGCCATGGGGCCTGCTGCTGCTGCAGGTGTTGGGATGCAGGCAAAGGCATCCCAAACAAGCAGCACATGGAATCCGAGTGAGTAAATGGCTGTGGGTTCAGGCAGCGTCCCCAGCTCCAGCTGGGAAAGTGGCACCAGGGCTATAAATATTCCACTTCCCCTCTCCAAGGAGCCTCTCCAAAACCACCAGGTACAAGCTGTAGCATGTCCAAGGAGCCTCACAGCCGGAATCAGCTTCTAGCAGGAGGCTTAACACCGGAGGTTTGTGAAATGCGAGAGTAATTAAAGGTTACAGCTGCCCCTGCACAGAGCTCACTGGCAATCAGACTTCCCTGGAATGCTCACCAGAAGGTACTGCTGGGCATTAAGAGTTAAGGGACAGGAGAGCTGAAAAAAAAAAAAAAGTACCTTCATAATAAAATTGTGGTAACAATGCAGGCCGCTGCTTAAATCACCTTTCTGTCGCCAAAAACTTACAGTCACATCCTGCATTTTTATTTCCATGGAAGATGAGAACTGCCAGTTCCAAACAAAAAGGAGCTGAGATGCTTTCTTTTTTTCTTGTACTGAGTTAGGGGAGTCCTCTACAAAACTATTTTCATGTGATGAATTAAAAATAAAAAAAATAAAGAAAGATAAAAAAAAAAATTGCAAGCTGGAGTTAAAAAAAAAAAAAACAAACCTGAAAAAACTCCAATGTTTTCCAGTGCAAGTGAAAAAATATATGCTCATCTCCCTACTTGAGACTCTGAATGCAGAGGGTTCAGAACCAGACTTTCTCTTTGCAAACCCAGGAATTAGACATCATTGACCTTTTTTCATTCCTGACAGGTGAGGCTCCCAGGGCATGAGGCAGGACAGAGGCCGGCCACAGAGATCACTCAGTGGAAGAGTTTTTGGTTACAACTTCTCATCATTTTATCTTTACTCTGATATTTTTTATTTCAGTTTGTACTTGGGATTTGTTTTTCCTCTCTCTAATCCTGTTGCAGTCATTTGGACTTGGAAAATCAAGGATTGGTAGGGCTGCCAGGCCTCCAGGACAAATGGGAAAAACTGAGAAAATAAGGCAAGATGAGACCTTGACCTGGCCATAAAGTCATATTTTTAACACTGAAGAAGCTTAGTACTACTCTGGTCTACCTAACAGGTTCCTGAAGCCCCCCCCCCCATATATGGAGATTTTATACCTCCTTAGGTAACTATTTTCTTTAAAACTTCCCCATCATAGTTAAATCCAAATCTTTCCTGCTACAATATTTTATCACTTTGTGAGTGTTTAGAGACATGTATTTATTGCTTTCTTCTTCTAAGATTTAATTGGGGTATTTCAAGTCTGTTTTTCTTTCTCCCCTCAATTTTCTCCAAGCCAAAAAACCGCAAGTTTTCTACACTTCTGCTCATTCTTGCTTCTTCCAGCTGTGGAAGTCACAAATTTCTGGAGCTGAGGTACCCAAAAATCAAAGTCTCCCAGACAGGTCTTGTGTAAAACAAAGCACACAAATTGTTCTGTGGATAAACAACACCCCTGTCTAAACATATTAATATCATGCTTGCTTTTCCCTCCCAGAGAGAAACGTTTCCTGATTTGCCAGCATTTTGCTTGCTCTTGGCACAAGGCAAACCACTACATGAGTTGCAAGCAAGGCAAGAACCAAACCATTGATCTCTCCTGGCAGAATGCAGCTGAATTCCAGTAAAAAATTCCACAGCAGCTGCCTACACAAGTGAAACACTTACCTCAAAGCATGTAAGGGAAACATTCATCTTCATAAAATCATGCAAGCTATAACTTCTCAAACTAGGTTTAAGTAAAATAAACTCTGCATGGGTCAAGGTTAAACATTTATAGAGCCCCATTGGTGTTTGATGTGAAAAGAGCATTTTCAGATCAAAGACTGATGTACTCTACAGTGAAGCAGTCTCAGCAGAAATCCGTAAGAACATAGCAGTGTAAAAATAAAGTGTTCTCTCTGTTATCTGGAACACTAATATTGATTTTAGGAACTGCATCTGCATGTTTGTTTCTAAAGACATTGAAGTTTCAGCAATGAATGTGATAACTCATTTCAATTTCTTGAGCCATTTCAGCCTGAACTTAAAAAGAGTGGGTATCCTTGTAGGCAAGGTCTGATGAGGGGTAAATACTCAGGTGGCATGAGTCTGTTTAAGTTGAACACAAACCTGTATTTTTGCCGCAGCTGAGGACTAAAACATAATCCAGGAAACTCACAAAACATTATTCTCCTGCATTCATAATCTAACAAACAATACAGATGCTGGATGCACCTTCCCAGGCTGACAAGATATTATTAACATCAGCAAAACATTTAGAAGTGGTTTGAACTGCTGTAATGGTTTGCCTGGAGCTCTATCTCCCCTCAGTCTGATCAGACAACTTTTTTCTGTTCCCTCTGATTCCCCCTTACCTCTTGAGATAGTTTCTCCCGTAAAGGATCTGCTGCAGCAAGGTGACCACGGCAAAGGCGCAGATGAAGATGAAGAACAAAGTTCTGTTTCCCAGCAAATCCCGGCTTGACGAAGGATCAGTGTATCCCATCCTTCTCACAAGCCACTGAAGCTTCACTGGGTAAAATTCAGTTCATCACCACCTTCATGCCCTTTGTGCTGTGGGGCGGAGGGGAATGCCTGCTGGCTTTTTTGTGAGCAATCCAAGGACAAGGTATCCCATTGTTTGGCCCTGCTGCCCCTTCCTTGCCCCTTTTGGATGTTAGCTCCAGGACTGTGCGCAATGGCTTGCTTCCATGGTAAAGTTTCCAGGAGATTCAGACGTGGGTAACATCTAAAATCATCTCTCAGAGCTCTCTCAGCGCAGGCAGCCTGTGCTGTGTGAGAGGCATTCTGTTCCCTCTAAGCCTCTCTTGAAAACCCGCTGCTAGCAATTATCTACTTCAATCCCATTTTCATATTCCAGATGGGGGAAGCTGCACACAAACCAGAAAACTGCAGCCAATGGCAAACACGGGGCTCCGGCAACCTGCGTTGGAAGCACATAGTCGTCAGCTCTTCTCTGCTTCTGCTCAGTGATTCCGACCAAATGTGCTCGCAAGGAGACGTGACTGGGGCGTGCTATTATTGAACAAGCAGGCAACAATCATGAGGATTTCATTCAGAACCCTGCAGGAAGGGGAAAAAAAAAAAGAAAAAAAAAAAAGAAAGAGAAACACAGCAGCAGCAGCAGTCTGGTCAGGCTAGAAGGAAAGCTGCATTTTGTGTAGCAGCACACCGTCTGTGCCGTGGCTCCCGTGCTGTGGCATTTGCACGCAGAATGCAGAGCCTTCAGTCACACACCACTCACTATTTGGGCTCCTCTGTTCCCCCTATTCCTCCAGAGTAAGCATAAGCAAGGTCACTGTGCATCCCTTCAAGGACAGAGCTCTCAGTGCCTGCATGCTGATTTATTGGAGGCTCTGAGTAGCCTCACAGCCGCAGAGAGGGAGCCTGCCTCTCAGTGCAGGCTCTAAGAACCATTCATTTAAAGAGACAAATATTCTGATTGTTCCTCCACTAGACACAGTTCTCTTTTGAAAGGGCAGAGCAGCAAGACCTTGTCCACAGCCATCGTAACTCCTCTAACCCCAACCCCCCATTTTCGGGAGAGGTTCTTTTCAGGTCATGGGGAGTTTTGTAGCTCATTTCACTGCGAGAAAAATCTGCTCCAACCCTAAAACAAGTTCCAATGACATCTTTATCCATGAATGAAACATCCAGACCAGGAGGTTGTTTTGCCCCAATAACAGATGGGAAAAGGATTTTGACAACAAAATGAGGGGAAAAAAACTCCCTTATCTAAGAGAATAGGAAGATTATTGTGTGAATAGATTTTCCAACAGTTAAATCAGTGTATGCAAATTGCTTTAGTGTGCCAGCAGCCCAGCTGCGTGGAGCACCAAACAGGGAGTGTTCATGGACTTTGTTTCAGCTGTAACTGGTGCTCCATGTGAAGAAGGGCTAAAGGTAACATTGTGAAACCCTTCCGACCCAGACCTTGAGGCAGGGCTAGTCCTCAGCATGACCTACAGCAATTTAGGCAAGAGAGGCAATGGCTAAAAAAGGCTTTGCCTTACCTAATTTTAAGCAACAAAACCACGCAGGTGTTTAAAGTATGAAGCTGGTCACCCTGAATTTCTGCAGGCTGGAGAGCAGCATTTTAGGCACAACTGACTTTTCAGAGAAGGTGCAGGGATCCAGCCCCCTGATATGTCCTTCCTCAGTGCCTCTCACAGCTCTCATACATCTATTTCTGAATCCTGCTAAATGCTTTCATTACCACCTTGTACATAAATAGAGTGGGGACCCTGGGCCAGACCAAAAATTATCCAGGGAAAAGAAGAGGCAGGGCATGAGGACGTACTGATACTCCCTTGGAAACCCTCTTCTACCATTTTGTCATTCAGGGTCTTCCAGAGCCAAGGAAAGAAAAACAATATTTAGGTTAGAAAAATACCTCAGTGGGATGCACTGGACTGGGAAAAATACACATACCAGGGTACTTCAAGTTAAACACTAAAAGTAATTTGATTCCCTATTGTGAAAGCCATCAGCTCAGGGGCCAAATATGTTTCTTTCAGAGATCAGTTCATGTAAACTCACATCATATGAGACTTTTTCCATATGGAAGCTGTACCATTTAGATGGATCTAACCATAAATCCTCTTGGGAAAATGAAAAGCCGAATGGCCATCAAAATTCCCAGGCTGAGACCCTACAAGATACTACATAAGCAGATTTGTATGCAGGAGAGTAGTCAAGGTCAATAAGTTCAGATGTGAAGTAGAATTTACTCAATAATTTGAACTGTTTAATTTCTACTAATAACTTTGAAAACTCAAAGAAATTTGCCTCAGTTGCTCTGGGAGTCATTTTACAGTAACAGCAAAATAACAGAGAGTACAATTTGGCTTCCTATGATTTTGTAGAGGTGTGACACTGATTTTGCAGATTCTTATATCACCTAGGTTTTGATATACACACTTTCAGCTTTTCTACCTTTTACTGCACTCCATTCAAAGGGATTTTTTTTCCTGAGATCTGTGCAGTAGTGGACCAAATTCCTGTACCGAGCAGAAGCCCATTCTCCTGGAGTGATGGTGGGCCTGAGCTGCAGCAAACAGCCCATGTACTCCATCAGTGTTTTATTTTCTGTGTCCTCTCATCATTCTCTGCTGTATCACTGCTGGCCATGAGATAGAGCACGTGAGAGACCTATATGAGCAGGAGAGCTGCAGAGCCAAAGAGCAAAGTACACAGGTATCTACAAATAATAGGAAAGGTTTTCTGTGCCAGAGCTTGCACAGGCATCACTCCTGACATCACGTGCAAAAGAAATCTGTTTACTGCCCTCAGCCCAGTGCAACAACACTGCAGAACTGGAAGCAGACCGGCTCCATGCAAGCATAGAGAAATGTGATGTCTATTGACAAATTTTCACAGGATATTTAAGGTTGTCTGCAATATTTATTATGAGTGAAACCCTCTTAGAGTGTAGCAGAAGAGCTGAATTGGCAGTGTCAGCACTCATTCCCAGGGCCCTTTGAGAGTTTGTCTTGTAACTACAGGCCTCCTTGAAAGCATCAGGCCTCTGCAGAGAAAAAAAAAATACTTTTTTTAAAAATAATTTTATGCCCTGCACTTAAACAAGCAGCAGACAACAACAGATCCCCTCCAGAGTCTGAGAAGGATTGAAAAACCCCTCTAAGACCATTGAGCCCAACCATTACCACAACACTGACAGGTTCACATTAACCCATGTCCCAAAGTGGTGCGTCCACCTGCTTTTATAACATTTCCAGCATGACAGACACAAGCTCAGAATGGGTATTCCTGCGTCAGTTCTTGGAGCACAGACTTCAAAGTCTAAAGCAAATCTGGCAAAATGGATCTTAATATGAAGCTGCCAGAAGCAGTCAGTCTTACACGTGTCTGGCCTTTATTTGTTGCATGTGAGCTGCTTGCTAAATATCACCAGAGATAATCTGTCACAAAAAACTCCTCCAGCCTGAGCAGCGAGACTCTGAGTGCTCTAACACAAACACAAACTTGCTCATTACAGTGACACACTCCCATGGGAACACATCACTTGCTCTTAAGGCCCCGTGAACCAGGTTTGAATTTTTCTTTTTTAAAGAAAGCAGTTAGCATTAAATCTCAAAGACAAAGAAGACAAGATCATGCTACTGAAGCTCTACACAAGGAAAGATGAATTGGCAAGAGGACAAAATATGTTAGGGGTCAGACTCTACTTCTCTTGTGGAGGTAATAAGTTCATCTCTCTTTCTTTCTCTCTGTTGAAAGGAGAATACACTGCCCTTCCTACTGAACTGCAGTTAATTTTTTAATGCAAATGAACTATAAAAATTCATTTTTGATAGGCAGGTATGATTGGGAATTTTTTAAAATATCTTTTACTGAACATGTCATTTGAATCAGTGTTTGACTGATCATGCATTCTAATTTCAGCTGAAGGCAAGGGTATTTGGTGTCTGGGACAGCAGATTTGTCTCTTGGTTGCCTAGATCACGGAACACATAACTGAACAGGTTAAACTCACAGAATCGTACAGGTTCAGGGTAAAACATGACATACTTCACATTCCCCTTCAGGAATTTTTCTCTTCCTGCCTGCTCAGCCACTCTCATCTTCATGGCTGTTATTCAGGCCAAAGAACTTCACAGCCAGCATTGCAGAATACTATGGGCTGTAAACAGTTTGAGTAGAACATTTTTTACACCTCATTTCCCCCCCGGATTAAAATTAAGTCATGTCTATTTACAGTTTCCACAATGCTTGTGTAAACTGCTAGATCCCTGATTTTGCGAAGAGCTGGCACATAGGTATACGGCTGGAAGGTTCTGCTGAATATGAAACTCATAAACATATGCTTATCAATATTAATTCTTTTGCAGATATAAAACATGAATTTATTAGCATAATCGAGTGCTTAACACAATGTCTAGTTCCCCATCACTGCCACAAATCCATATGTCTTTAACTGAGAAAGTGAAGGAAGCTGAAAGGATTCAGCTAAGATGTAAACATTTATTTTCTTTCTGAGTTGGGTTCAGCCACGTGAAGATGACAGTGGCTAATTTGGCACCAGGCTCCTACCTGTGGAGATAGCTGAATTATAGGACATATCCTGAACATACCATATGGTCCCTACACTGGATGTATATTACGTCATCTCTTTAATCATGACAATTTTCTTCCAACTATGGGTCACATAGAGCCCCATATGGGGGAAAAAATGACCCAGCGCATAAAATACCCCTTTTTTTACCCTGCTGTCATCATCTCTGTTGGAAAAGGAATGATGCTTTCCTCAAAGAAATAAGGTCTTCTGGCAGGAAGCTCTGCAGAGGCTGCCTTGGCTGCAGTGCTGTACATTTACTGTTGACAGTTCCTTACAGCAGAACCTGCTAAAATGCATTGCAAAATGCAAAATTCACTGCTGGGGGCATCTCTGCTTTCCCAGTGACATTTACATATTCCTAGAAAACACAGGAAGTTAAGTGTGATTGTTAGGGTCCTGTTCAGGCTCATAGCCTTGGAAGGAACAGAGAACAGTGAAAGCCCGGACTCTCTGCAGAGAAAAAGAAATCCAGAACCCAAACTAATTTACAGGAATCATCAGTAATAAACATTAGTTTGATTTTGTAGCACTGCATGGGAGCCCTGGGTTTAGCAACAAATCAAGGGGACTGAGATGATATCAGAACCACAGAGGAGTCTAAGGGTTTCCATGGCCAGCAGTTTCTCTCAAAGAAGAAACATGATCCCACCTCTATTCCAAACAAGTCATAACTTCCACCTAGTTCACCAAAACCACCTTTAAAACCTCTCAGTGAAAGCCTGGAAAGTGCTGGAATTAGTGGTACTCACTTTAGTGGGTGTTGAAAGATAGATACGTCTTTTGGATAAAAATATTTCAATAGTAACACCATAACGAACAAATATTTCCCATGACTAGAATAAGGAGCACACACTATCTAATGCTGAAAACCACAATTAATAATTATTTCACTATTGCAGCAACACATTTTTACAGCAAAAGCAAAAATGTTTATCTCAGATATTTTTTAAAATACATAATATGGCATATAAGGTCAGATTAATTCACAGAGAGAGCATATCAGACTTTGGAATACGTTTTACTCTGTCAGTGAGTGACATCAATCAGAATGGATGTAAATGTAAAAATTAAACTTTTCCTCTGAACTATCCGCTAATTAAAATCTTCAGATTTTTACACTGCTCTTATAATCAAGATGTAAAAGAGACCTATTATAGAAAATTACTTAGGAAAGTTATAAGGGTAACTTTTTATCTCAGTTCTGCCATGATTTTGTATTCAAATGAATGAAGTATATTCCTCTTGAATTAACCATCACTTTCAGTTCCCATGACCTTTCAAGCAGCCCAGACATTCAGGTTTTGAGCCATTCCTCATTATGCCCTCCACAGTACTAATTACAATGCTGGCTACACACATTACTAACCACTAGTCCAACTGTTCACCTGAGCTACTCTTCCAGCCAAAGCCAGTATGTATTCAGACACATCATGATTTTTCAAATAGTCCATGCTAGTCCATGCTTAGCTCAGTCCATGACAAAAATTATTAATTAAAAAATAAAAAAATCCATCTGGCTTCTGTGGTCTTCAAAAATCCCTGTTCTTCATGAGGCTTATTTTATTTTGCTCTTCTGGCACTGTGGAAATGCCCACTGGAACATGGACAAGGATCCTGGAAGACAGACACTTCTATCCTTACAACACTGACCAGACACACCTTTCTGCCCCTCCTGGGGCAGTTTGGGTTCAGCTTTTAAGCCCTGCACAGTCTCTGGTCTGACCTGGAAGTGGCCACAGTGGTGGCTATTAATAAAACCGGTGGCCTTTTCAAACTCCTTCCTTTGGGTCTATGATCTGTCATGAATCCCTGGGTCGTGCTTTCCTGTGTTAGGGTGAAAAATAAAGACCATTCCTGGAACAGTCAGACATTGCAGCCAGGCATCAGCTGAATCAGCTCCTGCCTTCGGCATTTGTAATTTACTGAGGCAAGAAGGAAAGGTGAGAGTGGGATTTATTAGCCTCTTTGGCAGACAGCAGGGATTGCAATTTGGAAGTTGTGTTTGGTAGCATGGAAACGGCTCGGCTTGAAAACAAGTGCAAAGCCAAGACAACAATGGTCCATTTTGCTGCCAAACAAGTTTGAGAGCCTCAAGGGCAGCACCAGCCACCCATATTGATCAGCTCCAACCACAGAAAGGGCCCTGGATCACCCCTGACCTCTGCCAGCAGCTTTACAGCACTGTTACAGGCAGTGCTGGCATGGGCAGGGGGATGGAGGGCCACAGATGAAAATGTATTTAAGCATCTTCCTCCTCTCAGGATGTTGGTTAGTTAAATGAAAATCCTTGTTTGGCTCTTGGCTGCAAGTAACTTTTCCAGGGCAATGATTGAGGTAAAGACTTTCAGTGAGATCTTAAACTCAGTCTTAAACTCAGTGGAAGGTGTCCCTGCCAACGGCAGTGGTTGGAACAAGATGGTCTTAAAGTCCTTTCCAACCCAGATTGTGTCTTTCTGATTTATGATGACCTCATTGACATCAGTTATATTACAGCTACTTCCAGTGCTGTATTCCACGTATGTCTTTCTATAAAACCAGTACACCCGTCAGTCAGAAAATTTTCCCACAATTTTCCCCACAATCTTTGTTGGGGTTGTTGACCTTTTGCTGGAGACCCTGCAAGAGGTATTCATTTAAATAGCTGAGTTCAGTCAGTTGGAGGTGTTTTTTTCCTTTAAGTACCTAAAACAGGGAAGACAGAATGGTAGCTCATCCACAGCCAGTATTAACATCCAACAGTATACAGCCTACAGGATCTAGTGCTCTGTGAGCAGATACTAAGGAAATGACAGGGAGAGACACCCCCAGAAGAGTGGGGATATGGAGAGGGAAGCACAGCATGGCATTCAGCCAGAACAGGGCTGGTTCTTTTTTCAGAATGCTCCCATCAGCATCCTTTATTTAAACATCACCTTCAATCAGCTTTTTTATTTTCTTCCAGGTGTATCCAGCAGCTCCTCTGGAGCTAAGAAATTTGTGCGTGGGTTTTCTTTCATGCACTGTGGGTAGGAAGGTATGTGGGAACTATAATTCAGTCACTCTAAATCACATGTAGCTGAAGCTTGAAAGAAAAATAATAATAAATGGTTCAGATTGTCAGGCTCAGTGCAATTCTCAATCAATTAAAGTTTATTTTAGTATCAGGGCAGCTTATTTTTATAATGTTCTCCTGGCATTTTGATGCTTTCATGTTACTGTGTAGCTAAAAGGTCTTGCTGGGAACAAATTACACTTGGTAAAGCATTCTCTGTACTAAAATTTCAGTTTCAATAATAATAAATAATGAATTACAATAAATAATATTCACAAGAACAAACAGCAGCAAGAAAAGGGCTACTGGCAGTGGGAGAGAAATGCTTTGGACCTGGGTAAAGGAGGAAGATAAACCGAGAGCTCAAGCAGAGTAAAATCATGGTTGTTTGGGCTCAGAGTCTATAAAGTACTCTTCAGTGTATATGACTTCCAAATGTAATTCAATGTATGGAGACATTAAACAGTGAAAAGTCTCCAGTGAAAATATTCCTCCACCAGCTTTCTGCTTTCTTTCATGAACAATTAAAATTAAATACTGTGTCTGCATTTTAGATCTGCGTTTTGTGTTGTTATCATGGTTCCCCTGTCACAGATATGGATTGCCCAAATCAACCCATACCTGCCCAAGTCAGAATTTCTCTTTTTTTTCACTTGAGAATTTGAACCAGAGTGTCAGATTCACACTGAAAGTTTCAGAGCTTCAAAAGCTGCTTAATTGATGAGGAGAGCTCTTCCCTAATATGACAAAAAGACCCATAACTAGTATGGTTTCCTCACAGCGCATGGAAGCAGCTGGCAAACAAGAACAATGCTGCAAGTTCACCTCTGCTGGAATCAAACAAAACATTTGTTTAATAAGAAGGCAATAATCACAATAAGTTGTTCATATTTTTCTTTTTGCCACTGTGGCAAAGACAAAGATACTACAGTGGGTATATCCTGAACTGTTTTACACTGCCATTATAACACCTTTTGCTCTAAACTTTACCAGGCAAGGGAATTAAAAGCAAGGTGGTAAGGGTGTATGAAGGATATCCCTTATCCCTTTTTAATTTACAGCTTTCTAGCCTCCTAGTTGCTCTTGGTTTTCCTCATTTGGAGCCACCATTCAAAATACACAATACACTTCTCCAGGTAGAGGTTTTCTATTTTCCTTTCACAACTGGAAAAATGGACATATCAAACACAAAATAATAAGAAAATTATTAAAGATTTAATAATAATATAATTAAAAATTATAAGAAAAACACAAAATAAGAAAATTCCAGCATAGGAGGGAGCTATGGTAGGGTCATCAGCTTCCCTCTGGCAGCTCATGCTCAGGCGCTGGCCCCTCACCTTGGATACCACTACAGGCTTGGCTTGGAAATCCAAGGAAGCTGCAGCTCATATTTGTACATTCAGCATCCTTCTGCTCTGGACAAAGGAAGGACAAACCTTTTTCCTCAGCACTTATCCTTCCAGTTGATGAAGCAGAACCAGCTGGCACTGCAAAAATCAGTGTATTCACAACAAACAATGTGCTGTGACACATCACCTTAGCTAAGACAGTCACCAGCTCCACAGGAATACCTGCTTTCCTCTGGGCCACACACCTGGAAAATTCCTGCAAGCTCTGACCAGCCCTACACAGAGCTCCAGACTCGAGTTCATCAGCTGCTACCTGGAACCATCACATTATCTCCTCTAAAAAATGCAGAAAAGCCATTAACTCTGGTGTCCTATCCACTACCTGTCCTTGCAATCTCCACTCTCCCATCACAACATATCTGTGCTCCAGAATTCACATGCTCCTGTTAAGTTTTTATCTCCCCAGCAGCTAGTGAGGAGTTACACAGCTACAAAAAGTTACAGTTCAATATCCATCCAAGGTGATTTCAAACTACAGCTCCAAATGTTTCATACCCTGTTAGCTTTAATAGGTTATTAATATTAAATGTAAAACTTCAATTAAAGAATCATTAATGATTTTGCTACTTTTGCAAAACTATCCTGTCTTATTTTAATGTTAACCCCTACACTTCCCCCCCAGCAGGACAAAAAAACAAGTCCATCCTTATCTTCATTGGAGTGGGGACAACAGCCCTATCAATTGCTAATTAGCTGTCGGTTTGGGCTCAGCTCCATGTTTTACCAGGTTTCCTTCCTGACTTCAGGCAGAGCTGCACCATAGTGCTGAGATCTCCAGGCTGGCTTGGCAAGGCAAGAGGGGACTTCTGTGATAGCATGGCTGCTTCCAGCACCTGAACTGTGACTTCTGCACACTGAGGGGGAGTCATCTGCCACTTAGTCAGCTCACCCCATGCTCCACACGCAGTGCAGGTGGGCGTCTTTGTCCTCCTCAGCACCTCTTCCCTCATTTCTGAACCAGCAATCATAGCACTTCTTGGCCTTGCAGGTGTACTGCAGAAGGACCAAGGACAACTTCCACTTACTGTGTAAGGCAAAAAAAAACCCCAAAACCCTGCTGCCTTTTAACATATTATCTTGCCAGTTTAAGATTCTAAGATATCGCCCTTGCAAGAGATCCAGGATCCAGGTGACTGAGCACAGGATCCACTTCTCAATGCAATCCCATCCCAAACTCCTTGACACGCCTGCTGAAGACAGGCAAGTATCATGCACAGCTCTTGGAAACCAAGAAATCTTGGTTTTAACAGCACTGAACAGAGATGAGTCTGAGTCCCACCACCAATGAATGTGCCTACACTCACCAAAACCCTCCATGCATAGTTGGGATTTAGTCAACACACTCCGTGGAGAATAAGAGCTGTTTTAATCCCCAAATATCCCAAAGATATGTCAAATGAGTCACATCCCAAAAACACCTTTCTCTTTCCTGAGTATAACAGGAGCTTTGGATGACCATTTCAGCTGCAGGTGGCATGAAAAGAGGGCCAACTGTGAAAACAGCAAGGAAACAAGCTGATGTCAGGTAAATATTATTAGGAAGTGAGCTATGAGTGTTTTCCCCTTAATATTTAATCCAGTCAAAGTGAAAATCTTAAATCCAGTGAAAATGTTAGCAAAAAATCACATTTCCTGCAGTCACCTACCACTGAAGGGGGACAAAGTTACAGAATTTTACCCAGATTTCTACTTTTTTACCCTGGTCGTCTTGTTTCTCTCCCACAGTGACTGTAGGTGATCATCAGCAAATGAATAAAACATACTTCCATGTGAATGGAACAACATGTGCTAGCTTTGCTGCTGGCATTCTGTCCACATGACTAGCACTCCCCTTTGCTAACCCTTCTTCCCTCTTCTGCTGTTAACCCTCTACTCACAGACAAAAGGAAAACAAAGCAAACCTTGGATACTTCTTCCTCCTCAGTGACACCAGAAAATGGTCTGGGAAGAAGAGATGGGGGGAGTTATATTTCCATACAACATAAGAGAATCAGATACTTTAAAACAACAGGTCTCCTAGAATGGAAAGATTTTTAAAAGCAAGAAAAAATAGATAATTTGAAGCTCTAAAAAGGAAATAATTTGAAACTATAGAAAGGAAATGCCCAGTTATATAGAATGTAGCTTTTGGACCTTCCTGCTACAAGCCAAAGTGCTTAGTGAGCTTCAAAAACTGCCCTGATGATCCATGCAAAGGGTAAGATCATTGACATCTTCACAGACTGCATACAAATACCTCAAAATCACTGTGTGAGCCACTCATACTTCCCTCAGCTCAGCTATTCTGAATTTTTCTGCCAAGAAGGTGGGACACAGGGACAGCTTGCATGACCTGAAGCATTTATTATTCAATATTATTCTGTATTTTCATGTTCTTCAATAAGATGCCTGACCTCCAGGCTACCCCACAGGGATGGCAGGGAATGACGACAGGAATATAAAATGAAAAAATACTAATGTTTGCATAATTTGGCCCCTGGATGAAATCTCAGAGTGAAATCAGAGGATCCAAAGATTTTTAAGAGCTTCTGCCCTGTTTTTAAGGTTATATTTCACCCTTTGGCCATCCCACTCGGCTGCAGAATTAATATCACCTGCTGTGGCAATAACAAATACAGTTTTCTGAGGCTAAAGTTCCTGGTACAGTGCTTTATTTGCCTTGAAAACTTCAGGAAAAGAAGTTAGAATGCCTGCAAAAGGAATCTTCAATTATTTCACCATTTGAAGGTTAGCAGAGAAACCTTCAAACAACAAGCAGCTAACGACTGGGTAAATGCCAGATTTCAGAGTTGTGCCAGGGATGTATTTGGCCATGTATTTTTTTGTTTGTGCAACCCCCATAAAGTTGAATCACTGGGAAAATTTTGCTTAATCAAGAGCCTAGGCCAGTACATGTTTAAATCAATGGGAGGCAATCTTGATTTCCAAGGGAGGAATGGGAATCTAAATCACTTTATTATCAACTCAGACTCACATTTTTTTGTTCTCACAGCAAAATCTACTGCTCAAGTGGCTTTAACCTACCCCTGTTTCCATCAGTAATAGAGATCCTTAATCCAGCAAATGGCCAAGCACCACCCACAAGCTTTTAAAGCCCTGGGGAAAGCTTAGAGCAACCCTGGGAAGCATCCAATACCATAGTGGACTGATATGTAGAATAGCTATTTCAAGCTCTTTTCCCTATTTGTTACCATCCCGGATAAAAAGGCATTAACTAATTATTTTAATTGCACTTTTTGTAGTATTTCTCATGGGACCTGGACTGCAGCTGCCTCAGCTTGATCCCATTTGGCTGGGGGATGGGATGCTATTATAAAATGTGTGTTTCCCAGAGTGAATGGGGCTTTCTGCTGCAGCTGTCTGTGTTGAGGTGGGGGAGCTATTGGAACAGGTGCATGGCACAAAAATGTTCCCTGGTTTGAAACTGTCTAATAGGCTCCAGCAGGAAAACTTCAGCCAGCTCCACAGGAGTACACCCAGATGAACTTTCCCCCCACCCCCCCCCCGCCCTTTTTGGTGGGGAGGAAAGCTCACAGTGATTACTTTTAAAGGAACAAACACCTTTGTGGGACCAATGCCTTGAAAATCACATTGATGTGACTGTTTTCAAGCAGAATTTTCTTAGTTTCTGAGGGCAAAATGTTTGGCAGAGTCATGATCTCACAGGCAATGAGTTATCTGCAACAAGATTTAGATATCTTATGGAAAATTATGCTGTTAGGAACGGAGTGGAGGAAAACACCTCCACAGAAACCTGATTAATCAAGTACAATTGGCAGCAAGCACAGAATAGAGATTGTGCTCTTTAGGAGACCTTTTTTAGCGCAGATGAGATTCTGCTCCCCTCCAAGTGACATTGTCCTGTTTTCCCTACTCTCATTTCTGTTTCAGGCCTGGTGGAACTGTTGGTGCCTCAAACCCCACGCTCATTTTGCTTGGGCTCCAGTCCTTTACAGGCACTTGCTGAGAGGTAAGAGAGGAAGGTAATTGTGATTTCCATCCAGGCTATCACTGGTAAAAATCCTCCTGAAAATCCTGCTCAGGCTAAAAATGAGTTACAAAACTCAGTATCAGAGACACTGAGGTGGGTGTAAGACATTCCCAGGAGCTGGCCAGATCCCATTTTACAAATGTCTTTTACAGATGTCCCATGGCATCATCCTCTCCTAAACTTGCTACTGGGAACCTCTTTGTTTAGGGTGGACTAGGGGGTGATGTTTCCCCCACAACACAATCAGAATGTGATAACCAGAAATGGACATCACTCCTTCTCCATGTGTGATGCTGGGGAATTAACTTTCCTCCCCCTTTATCATTTCAGTTCATTTTCTGAAAAAATAACAGATGTGCCCAGAGACCAGAAGAGGAGCTTTGGGAAATATTCTTGTTTTTTTCACTAAACAAATTCTGACAAGTCGAACATCCAAAGTACTCCAGCTCTCTTCCCCTGTCTGACCTTTGCCTCCCAGCTTAGGGAGGTTGTCAAAGGCCTCTCCTCCTCCCCTCACAATTTCTGCGTCTGCATCCTGGTCTGTGCACTTGCTTGCAAGTACCCTGGGGTGAAACAGCATCTCCTGACTCCGGAAGAGACTAAATTATATCATTACATTATATTTTAGGTGCAGATAGGGTTTTCTTTGATTCTCCTACATCTGCACAGTTGCTTAATGAAAGTGCAGCATCTGGTCTAACGGGCCCTAATTAAAAATAAAATAAAATTTTAAAAAATACCACTTTCTCAAACAGTTTCAACTAGCTGTTCCAGACTACATTATTTTATGGAAAAGTTCATTGTGTGCCAGAGCAGAATGTCTTTTTAATGAAGGAAACATGAAGCTGCATCACTACAAGCACTACAACCTGGCTTAAACTGGAATGCCAACAGAAAAATCAAACCTGCTAGGACAGGTTTGACTCTCAGTGGACTCTCAGCCACTTGTGTTTGTTCTTGCACTGCTCCTCATCTTGTACAGCATTAGTGTTTGCATGGGTTTTCCATGATTAACTGAGAGGTAATCCAGTTTAGAATAAACCCAGCAGGAAAAGAATTTTAAAGGCTAGCTTTCAAATGGATCAGCTTCCCCAAAAACAAACAAACCCAAAGACAGGAGCAGGGATGCTACACTGGAATTTGAAGATGAAGGGGTGAGAAGGCTGAACGCTTTTGGCAGTGGTGCTGCTTTCCGTCAGCTAAAAGTGCTTGCAAAGTGATGGCCTGAAAAAGTGACTTGTGGCATTCTCAAGAGAGCCCTGCTGAAATCTTCAGACAGCATCACACCACATCTCTTAGTTTTTGTACACCACAGCCTGGTTCTCCAACAAAGCCAGTCCAGTTCAAACAGGCAGGAGGATAAAGGAGCATCACATACGTGTGCAGGACAGAAAGCCCAAGAGCCAGGTAGAGGTGAAGGATTTTAAGCACAGGAGAGCTGCTGCTTTACTATGTCCCCTCCTTGCCTGAATTCCCCTGGGAGCAGCAGTGGGGAGGGACGTGCGGGGGCCTGTGCTGGGCTGGATGTTGTGTAACAGTGCTGGATGTTGTGTAGCAGCTCGTGGGCAATTATGTACAAAGTCACAACAGCGATGCTAGAAAGCTCCAGGCATCTTCACCAGATTTTGCTGGCCATTAATCCAACAGAAGGCTGCTAATGGCATCTGATCGCTTTCTTTGTGCTACTGCTATTTAAGGCCACTCTGAAGGGCACAAACTCTTCCCTATTATACAATGTGAGATTCAGGCAAAATTATAACCCTGGGTTTCAAAAGGATGAGTTCTCAAAATGACAATAAGCTAACGAGATGTGAACTTTATTTTTTAAATCTTCAGCTGTGAACTGGAAAGGAACCAGCTCTTGAAAACCAAAGACCTCTGATTATAAATGAAGTATCTATGAGGAGGGGATGAAAAATTCGCCCATGACTAAAAACCTTTAAACAACACAGTGGTTATGAACCTTTCCCACTGCAAAGGTCTATTGCTCTGCAGCTCCTTCATGTCCACCCAGCATCCCTGCACATGGAAAACTGCACAGTTTTCCACAGTTTTTGCCCTGGGAAGTTCAGGGCATGCCAGTGTGCAGTAGAGGTTTTTAATATAGCTCAGAAAGAGATGTGCCAGCACAGAAAAATGGGCAGCCAGTGGTGTCTTTTACTTAATCCATGCAAAGATAGATCCTGGAGTAGGTCCAGGGGTGGGTGACACAGGTGATAGAGGGACTGGGGCATCTCCTGGGAGGAAAGGCTGAGGGAGCTGGGACTGTTCAACACCAAGAAGAGCCCCTGCTGAGAGGGCCCCTAGCCCTGGGTGTCCCTGTCTGTCCCTGGGTGTCCCTGTCTGTCCCTGTCTGTCCCTGGGTGTCCCTGCATGCAGGGAGGGTCAGAGCAGTGCCCAGGCTCTGCTCCTGGCCCAGTAATGGCATCAGAGCTGTTGCATTCCTTTTAGGGAATGGCCTCTCCTCAAAAACCCTCCCCCAGAAACTGTAACCTGGACTGATTTACCTGCCCCTTGACTCTGACCTATGGCTTTCAGCCAGGTAATCTGACCCCAACCCCAAAGAGATAAAAACCCCTGTTCCTCCATGCTCCCCTCTCCTTGCCTCCTGGGATCCCTTCATTGAGAATAAAGCTTTGTAATACATCCTGAGGTAAGGGGCCTCTTTTGAATCTCTTCTCCCTATCTTTGACGCTCCCCTCTCCCAATCCCCCTAAATCTGCCCACAATTCCCCTGCACAGGAGACACAACTTCTGCCCTGGGCTGTGCCCAGCCCTGGAATAGAGACCAGAGAGGGATGGAGTCTCTCTCACTGGGGATATTCCAGAGCCCTCTGGACACAATACTGTGTCCTCTGCTGTGGGATGATCCTGCTGGAGCAGGGAGGTGGGACCAGATGTAACTCCCTCTGGTGCCTTCCAAACTTATCCAGTCTAGGATTCTGGGATCCTGTGAAAGAGAAAACCAGACACACCTGGTCCAGCTGGGCAAACTTTCAACATCCAGAACTGGTATCAAGCTTATGCGACTTTAAGTCCATCTTTGAGGTGAAGGACCTTTAATGTGGTTATGCAATGGCCAGTCCTAGCTATGGCAAGTTATTATGATTTGTTCCTTTCCTGCAAAATAAGACAGATAATTCATTGTCTGACTGGGAAAGGGCTCACACAACTACCCACAGCCACTGACTGTGAGAATTGCCCAAGTGTTGGCCTCATATTAAGAAGCAATAGATCTTTCTAAGTGTCTGGAGACTCATCTATTATCAGCAAAAGCTGATTCTATTGGGAGAGGCAAGGACTCTACTTATCTTCACACTTAGGCAGATCCTTCCTGCCTCAAGGAAAGAGTTCACATGATTCAGGAAGGGTGGTGAGCATCATTTTAGTTACCAAAGAGATGTAGATTCTCTGTACCTAAAGACAGTGATGTCAGAATTGTGTCATTCAGCAAGAGTCCCACTGCCTGCCTTCCTGCCTGTCCCCAGGAGGGACTAAGCCAGAAGACCAGCATGGTCCCTCCTGCCCTGCATAAGGAAAACTCAGGGAAAAAAGCTGGAAAAAGGTAGGAGGGTACCTGGGAATCAGAGGCACAACCACAAACCAGCCAGACTGAAAAATGCCCCATCCTATGGAACCACTCCAACACAGGACAAGTCTAGGAATAATAACTCAGCTTTGTCCAGATCCCTTAAAAACACACTGAAAACACATTCTAAAACACCTATAAAATGGTTGGGTTTATACAGGGTAGTGAATATCTAGAGGGAAATCTAACCAGCTTGTACAGCAAGTGAGTCAAATGCAGTTTTTCATTTGGCTTACAGTCAAAAGAAGATCAAATGATGTGCCAAATCCTACCTTCACAAGTACAGAGGACAGCAGTGTGGCTGAGAGCAGAATTTGATTGGAAAAAAAGGAGTGAACTGGCCATTTCAATCCCTGCTGTGAGCATTCCTGATTAACGCCAGCTGATACTTTTAGAATAGTAGGTCTGAGGATTAAAGTATTATGTAGGCTGAAAACACTACGTCACATCTCTAAAATTACTTCTCTTTGTATCATTTGATACTCTGCATTCTCTTAGGTTCAATTCTTAGGTCCTACTTCACTAATGAGAACCTCCATCTCAAATCCAGTTAGTATTTAGGGTTACTCACTCAGTCTCAGAGACTTCTATAAGAGATTTTGCCTCAAACTCTGCTTCATCATATTTTTTCATTTGTATTCTTTAAATCCTACCTTAATGGTTTCCCTGTGAACCAATGGAATGTCCCATATGTAGATTAAGGAGAACTACTATTATTGTTTTACTCAGATAATTCTTAACAGAAAATAGTAATGCAACGTCCATTCACTCAAATAGCTAAGCTCCAAATAATACATTAGACTATCAGCCTACCTTCTGACAACAAAATAAAAATTGTATATAAAAAAGAATTATTCCAAATCCCAACATCCTCTCTTCCCATGTTCACCTCCCAGAGTTCAGGCACCAGATTTCTTTACCTGTCACTGGCACGCTGTTTTACTGCAAATAATAGGAAAAAAAATTCTGGATGTCACATTATAAAGAAAGACTTGAATAATTAAAAAAAAAAAGTCATATTATATTAAAAGTGGCAAATAAAAAATCTGAATAATGGTCTATCTTTATATCATTATTATATATACATCTAATTGAAGATATATTCTGTGCCTTTTCTGAACCAAAATTTATAAAAAATTAAGTCCAGCTTGGAATGTGACCTGGGTTTGTTCAGAACATGACTGTGGTGCGTAAAAGCCAGAATACTTCTCATAGAATGTTAGCTGTCTTGGTGATAGAGCCATAGAAAAGCTGTTCAGATAACACATGCTATAAACAGCAGAGAAACAACAGGCATCTCTGGAAAAGTTTCATAGCTTTTAAAGACAGCTAGTCAAGCAAACCTCCTTGTCTGTGCTCCTCTTTCCCCACTCACTACAGAAAGTGCTTAAATGATCAGTTTGAGATATGGACAACAGTCTGAGGGAGGAGATTCTGCCCCTGTGCCCCTGTGCTCAGGGGAGAGCCCAGCTGCAGAGCTGCCTCCAGCCCTGGCTCCAACAGCACAAGGACAGGGAGCTGCTGGAGCCAGCCCAGAGGAGGCCACGGAGCTGCTGCCAGGGCTGGAGCCCCTGTGCTCTGGAGCCAGCCTGGCAGAGCTGGGGGTGCTCCCCTGCACAAGAGAAGGCTGCAGGGAGAGCTGCCAGCCCCTGGCAGGGCATAAACGGGGGGCTGATAAAAAAGATGGAGAGCAACTTTTTACTAGGACAGATAATGACAGGACAAGAGGAATGGTTTTAATCTAAAAGATGAATGATTCAGATGATATGTTAGGAGGATATTCTATCTTAGTTGATGTAAAGAAGCTAGAGCTCTCAGCTCATCACAGAATACCAGAATGGTTTGGGCTGGAAGGGACCTTGAAGCTCAGCCAGTCTCACCCCCTGCCATGGGCAGCAACATCTTCCACCATCCCAGGTTTCTCCAAGCCCCATCCAGCCTGTCCTTGGACATTTCCAGGGATCCAGGGATCCCCAGCTGCTCTGGGCACCCTGTGCTAGGGCACCCTGTCCACCCTCACAGCCAGGAATTCCTTCATAACATCCAATCTGAATCCACCCCTGCCACAGGAAGGGACAATTTATTGAAAGCAGGAACTTCTGGTGATCCTCTATTTCTACTCAGTGCCTTCTGGAGAAGGCCCACCCTGAAACTATGGCAGTTTGTTCAAAGCCTTCTCCAGTGAAGGTCTGAGTATCTCCAAGGAAATTCCACAGTTCCTCCCAGCAGCCTCTTGTAATGTTGAATGAATGCTCCCACTTAATAAATTTGCTTTGAGATTCCACAAAACTTCAGTAATTTGTTTCAGGACGGATTTTATTTCCTTTCTATCTGTGCAGTGCTGTCAATAATTAATCAACAGTGAAAAAAATCATATAAAAAATATGATATTTGGATTTGTGGCCCAGAAAATCTAGTGAGTTGTAGTCTATGACCACGAGCAATTTGCTTCCAGCCCTAAGTAAACCTTTTTTTTTTTTTTTTTTTTTTTTGGTCAGATAATAAACAGTGTTGCAGATGAGATTCGTTTATCTAACTTATAATATCCCTCATTCTGTTCCAGGCCTTGAGAAATATCAAAAGCTTAGGTGAAAAGCAGTAGGAGTCATGTCACTTGGGCTAAGCTCAAGCGTTTTTGCAAATAACAACAATCCTGGGGTTTTTGGTGGTTTTAATTCAGGAGCATAGGCCACCAGAAGCTGTGAATTACTCCAACATATAACACAGCAGTATCTTTTGGGTTCATTGTCAAGAATAAAACCTTCTTGCCAAACAGATCTACTGAGGTGTGAAGTGGACAGGCAGATGCCCTGCTTTGAATCTGCTCCTTGAAACTGGTATTTTTCTTACTAGCTGCCTCGCTGGGAACAGTATCAGTTTCAGCTTCAGGTCTAGGAAGCTGCCCATGCTAAGAAAATTTCACCAGCTGTTGCCTTATTTCCAAAATTTAGTTATCCATTGAACTTGAGGTTCTTAGTCCATACATGATTACCTTTACGTCAATAAATGCAAGCATAAATATCCACTAAAACTGTATGATACTCTTCAGAACAGAATGTTGCACATTTAAAATGTAATAAATGACATGACTTAAGCAAGGGTGGACTATTGATCAACAGAAGCCCCTTAGCAGGACACAGAAAAATATATCAGAATTGAAATATTGAAAGTAATAGAATTTTAGAATTAACTGTAAAATGAGTACTACTGAAAAATAAGAAATCTCTTTGAAAGATAGCATTTGATAGTTTGGGAGCTACAAAATATTGACAGCTTGCCAGGATCACATTGAACATACAGTCCTTCCAACAAAGATGGTCACACATAATTTTTACTTGCAAAATCACTTACAAGATATTGACAGGAGCAGCAGAAAAACAGAACTGATAACTGAGCACACAGTTCTCACATTGCCAGGAAAAACAGGCCAACAGCTATTTCCTTCTCAGATCTCAAGCTGGGATATATATAACTGAGTTCACAAACCAGAAATGCTCGTCTGCCCAGTCTTAGAGGTTCAAAAAGTGGCATTTTGCTGAAACCACACAAGTAGATAAGAACACCAATTCTTATCTACTTGTTTATTATTAACAAAAATATTACCAGCAATTAAACTTATCACACCAGAATTTCAGATTTTAAAGGTCAAAGACATTAGTGTAAGATTTCACTTCAGAAGATGTACTTCTCTTCCTGTTCTTGGAAAAGGAAGCAGGTAGCTCCTCGATGGCTCCACATCCTTGTTGGTAAGACCCAGAGAGACTAGGTGAGAACATTAGTGAGGTGGGGTTTTTTAATAATTAAAGTTAATTTTCCTAACAGAGTTTGCATTGACAGTTAAAATCAATAAATTTAAACACTTTACAGCATGCCTAATACCCAAATAGCAAGAAGCACATTCTTGAGAGTTTTGTAAGGCAATGGCATCCTATTTCTTTGGGAAATAATTGGAAAGTTAATAAATGAACACTAAGAGTTAGAACTGATGATAATGGGCAAATGCAATAAAAAGTAATTTTCTTGTTCTGTGACTCTGAATCCCATTAGAGCAATTCACCTGCCCTGCATCACCTCCTTTGGCTCACTCTTTCCCAGAAATGAACTATTGATTACACCTCTAGTCTGTCATTTTCAGTGACCCAGCAAGCCTCCCACACACCAATTTAAAAAACAGTTTCCAAGTAAAAGCTGTTCTGACAATGAGATAGACGTAAATTCATCAAACTGAACAAAAAAAGAGGTTATTTTAATTCAATCCTATAACAATATGGTCTTTAGAAGCTCTACACAGACCTGAGCTGTCTGGGAACTTTGCAAAAACCTGGGCTTGTCCCCTCTCTTCATGCATGACTCCCCAGGTGCCACCCAGAGTGTCCTACCAAGGGTCAGAGAATGAACAGTCGACTTATTTAATGCAACAGGCTGTTTTCCATTTCTCCAAGTTTTTTTCCATGTAAATCCTGGAGTTCTGAAGCTCCTGGGTGCACCTACTTCATCACATTCGTTGTGCTCAGTGATAGTTCTGTAGCTATGACACAACCTTTTCATCTTGGGCAACTTGGCATATCCTATGAGGGATGATGCTATATAAATGTAAATACTGACTATTCCCATTTTATCACTTTTCCTGACAAGAAAACACCGCTGGTTTTAAATACTTCAAAAAAACACTTGTGCCTGAAACACAAAGTGGACTCCTAAAAATGAGATATTAAAGCAAACATTATAACAACCAAGAATAAAATCAATCTGTAAAAGCAGAGATTTAGAGTTGGAGGAAACTAAGACTGGTGGTCAAAAATTCCTGCATTCCTTAATCAGCTTATCCAAAATAGTTTCAGCCTTTCAAAACCATGATTGATACACATATTGATATGCTCTAGAAATACAAGATTTTTTTCTAGAAACAGGTTTAAGTGCTGCTGTACATTGATCCTAAACCAAGCTTATTTGGTCTCTGTCTGAAATTTAGATCATTTTTGAGCACAAAATTTGTTTGATTTCTGTTGATTTAAAATAATTAAAGTAATTATTCCATCAAATCCCCCAGTCTGATATACCTGTGGAAAAGTCTTTTGAGGAGGGAGCTAGGTGCATAACCCTCCTGGCCAAACAGTGCTGAGCACAGGGCCAGTGGGTGACTGGGGAGTCATTTTGTTTTTCAAAACAAAGCTGTAATGGGCCGTGGGTGCTGCATCATCCCTCTGGAGTGCAATTAATTGCAATTACTGCAGCCTGTGTTTGTGGCTTCTGACTCCTGCAGGAATAGCTGAGTGTTCTCTTTTTACCCATGAAAGAAGCTGCATTTTCTCTATTGTGTTTTATCTGATCTGCTCCTGGTCCGTCTTGGTTTTGGTTTGGGGGTTTTTTTCAGAATCTTGGCTTTTATCTTTCTCTCTCTTGCGTAATGCCTCTGCACCCTTGAAAACCTGGCATGCAATTAGAGCGTGTAATGGCAGAGAGGTGCAGTGCTGCTATCAGCCTCCCCTGCACGTGATGGATTCATTACTGCAATCTCCCAGCAAACTGGTGGAAAGTGGATAATAGATCCTAGATAAGAGATTTACTTGAAACCAGAGAACAATATCTTAAATCTCTTCTTGCAAGGACATTCGTGGGCTCAGGTGCCAAGACACGGGTTCCATTTCCTCCCATTCCCACCCCACACGGAATCACCTGCCCTGCTATTTGGTTTGATAGGGTCCTGCACGACCTGCAGCCTCAGCAAACACCCTGAGCACTCGTCCCTGAAACCTCATGCTCGTGCTCAAATGAACATTCCTTTGATTAACTTGGCAGCATCTGCATAGTGTTCAAATTCTATTTAGGTTGCACAGGAGAAAACACCCTGCAACCCCACAGAAGTCACGTTGAGGCAATTCAGCTCTGAGTCAGATTAAATGGGACTTAATTTGACTTCTGATTTGTTTACACTTCATCACACAGCCAGTCTCCATTATAATCCCTCTTTATTTCCTACTTCTACAATTTCACACCATTCTCTTAACATATGAAAGCATTATTAGAATTATTCAAGTACTCCAAGGGTTTTTTGGCAACTCCATTACCTGCAGGTGCTAGCAGCGCATCTAAAGAAGCAGTCTGAAGTCCATGTGAAGTTCTGCACATAATTGCAAGAGATCTTTAGCTTTCAATTCCCCCTCCCATAGCATGCATCTTACAGATGTGCCATGCCTGCCACTGAACTCCCACTTCCTGACATAACAAAGGTATTTTACTTTAAAGAGAAAAATTACCATATGAAAAAACTTAATTCCTTTGTGTTTGGAGTTGACTCACAGTTCTTAACCAAGCTTTCAGATTAATGCAGATCACTGTGGAGCTAGGTTTCCTGTAAAGCTCGTGGAAATGGATCGGAAACGTGCTGAGCAGAGATCACATACCCTCTGCAAGATATCCCGCTAGACTAGGAGAGCATCAGCAACCTGGAGTTTTGCAATTAAATTGCCCCTTATTTTACTGTGATTGCTTATTTACCTTCCACACATGCTGTGGCTGCCCTCCTATTTTGCCAGTCTGCCCCTTTCTCTGTGTTTCTCCTCCACTGCCACTCATGGACTCCTGCTTCTCTCGCTCTTTCAGTCACAGGCTATCCCCCTCTTTCCCCCCGGATCGTCAAGCCAGATCCAGCCTTCACCTCTGCATCACAGGCAGCTTCCACCAATGCTGGATTTCAATTTCCTCCTGATGTCAAGTTTCAGCCCAGCCCACCGCTCTTGCATCATGAGCTGAAAAACCCTCTTATGCTCCAGACTTTGCAAGGGATGTTTGCAGAGAAGCAGCAGTGTTATTCACTCTATATTTGATATCCCATTTCTTTTGCAGCTTTTCTCTCTTATGTGACAAGAAACAGCTGTTTGTGTTGAGGGAAGCCTCTTTCTTGATCTAAACCCTTTCTTTGCCTCTCCTCAAAACAGATCTTTCAGTTACTCCTGTGGCACTGAAATCTGCTGGAGTCAATAAAACTTCTCAAAGAAGCATGTCTCCTAGCAGGCTTTATATTTATATCCATAAGAAACATTTAGACCATTTTTAAAGGGGATTATTTCTCTCAAAATAACATGATCCTTAATCTAAACTTTTAAATCCAGGCACCTTTTTATAGCAAATGGGTGCTAAAAAAACCCCCAAAAACCCCAAACAAACAAACAAACAAACAAAAAAGAAACACCAAAAAACCCAGAGGTGGTGGGAAGGGGCTGGTGAAAGAAATTACCTGCATAATTTTTACAGAAATGCTGTGTCTACAGGGTAATCCTGCAAACCAGCTCATGAGCAACTTGATTCAAACACTGACCTGTTTGGGGCCACTCAGGTGTGTATAGTGGCTGCACAAAACAGGTTAAAATTTTCAGAATCTGGGGTATTAGCTTAATATCTGATTGAGGCCAGGACTGACTGCTGCTGTTTGTTTAACACACTGCACAAAGCAGCATTCTGCTCCTGCAAAAGGCCCCGGGTGTAGATCTCCAGTGAGACTGAGCACTCACAGCAGATTGCTGATGACTTCTGGAGAAATGTCCCTGCCTTATCAACTCTACATCATATTTTGCACTGTGAAACTCATCTGAAGTTCTAAAGCTGGATAAATGTGCGAGCTTGATAAGCTTGATATTAATCTTATGCATGCAGATAAGATTGTAGAAGATTGCAGGACTGCACCCTTTCTCATACAATTCCATGCCAGATCTCTGAAATTCTGTACCAGACTTTTGCAATTCTGTAATAATATAGCAGTTTACTTGCCTTAAAAAGCAGTTGGAGAATGCTGTCTCCAATCTCTGAACAACTCGTTCTGTTTAAATCAAGCCACCACTAAATCTGGATTCTAACTCAGTTAAATTAATGTCTGTACTATATTCCATCTTTAGGAAATCCCAAACCAGATATATTTGCAGGATTCAATGGGACATACAGGAATAGGAGGGATATATTTTTTTTCCTCACATGGAAAGACAGTAAAAAGAAAGGGAGAACAATGTTTTCACCCAGTCCTGATGATCAAGAAGTGGCAAGTTCACACTGAGTATCTCAGGAGTGAGAACCCACAAAGAGTCTTATCTCAAGGAAACAAAGCAGATCAAAAGGCATTGGTTTCAGAAATGTTGTAAACGTGGATGCACAGAGGAGATCTGAGCAGGGAGAAGATGAGGTCCTCCTGCTTCCAAGGGATATTGTTATCAACACAGCAGCGTCCACTGCCACCTTCAGAATACTTTGATGCCTTCTTTTGCTGTGGTGGGAAGCATCACCCTGACCCCAGTGCAAAAACATTAAAACACAAAATACAACAGTCAGGACATGGAGAGTGATAATAAAGCACACTTGCTGGGAAAGCAAGACAATGCTGTCACTTTGCTACTAATGTCACAAATGACATTCTCATAGATGCTGCCAGCTCTGCTCTGCTCAACATTTGAGAAATAAAAGGAAGTTTTCTGTCAAGAACACAGCGATGATAATAATAATGACGATGATGATGATGATGATGATGATGATGATGATGATGATGATGATGAAACCCAAATCCTTCAATGAGCATATAGAGGCACAACTGCAGCAGGGCAGATAAACAATATGATGGATGCTCCATGTGCTCCACTGACAAGGGGTGACATTCATAAGTCACTGCCTGGACATTTAACTCAGATTGTAATCAATAAGAGAATCTGCAGTATTTGTTTTGCATCTCTACTTGTCCGTGACTTTGAGTTAGTTTGCACTACTCTGCATTTTTGTCCTCTGGGAGCAACAGGCATGAAGGAGATAAGGTAAGAGAATGAAGAAGAGAGATGGAGGCACAGCTAGTTTTTAGGAGTATTGTGAACAACTCAGTATTTTAGGCCTGTCACAGACATTGTACGATACTGCAAAGCTGGCAGGTTACAGTCTTGCCCAAACAGCCACCCACAATTTCCTTTCAGCCCTGCTGCAAAACATACCTTGAGGCTTCCAAATGTTTGGGTACCACAGTGCAGAAGCCTAGTGTAGAAATACCCTACATGCAGAGAACTTTGAGAATAGTTCATTTTGCTCCAAGGGATTTTCTGCAAACAGAAATCACAGGGGGCAATAGTCTAATAGGGTTTTTAAAAAGGACTGGACAATGAAATACCCACAGTTATGATGGAGTGTTGCAATGTGTCTGAGTAACCTGTTCCCAGTGATACCCCAGCCAAATCATCTCTAGGTGTGTTTTTCAGATCCTCTGGAATTCATCAATGTTGCTGAAACAGCAAGAGTGCTAAACCGAGAAATCTTCTAGGCCGCTGAAACAACAGTTGGGCTAAATCAGGAGCAGAGATGCTGAGAAACTGGTGGCAAAGAATGAAAGCACTAGATAAAGGAACACCTGGGCTTTGACCATTCACTTCTCCAGAGACTCTCTTGGGGCTTGAGTGAAAGGGACTGATCAACCAATTGAGCAATGTGTGAAAGTGTAAACAGTTGTTTTGGTTTGAATGGCAGGTGTCTGCTAAGGAAGGCAGGAGCCTCCCCTGGAATGGAGAATTTAAACCCCCTCCCTCACAATTATTATATTTTTTTATTTAAGGGGCTCTCAGGCAAAGATAGGGGAATAGGAATATCAATTCTTTATTAGGGGAGCTAAAATACACAATAAAACAGAAACACATGCAGTATTACTTAAGAGAAAACAAACAAACAACCAAACAAACTCACTGACAGAGTCAGGATCCAACCTGCCCCCCTGTGGGTCAGGGTGTTGGCGGCAGTGCCATTCCATGGTGGCTGCAGTCCCAGTGGCAGATGTGGCTCTGGTGAAGTGATGCTCCTGGAGAAAAGTGGAGTTTTTCACTGAAGGTCCAGTGGTGAGGGATGGGCCTGGTCATCCTCTGGGAATCCTGTGGAAAGGTTGCTTGGTGTTCCAACTCCCAGATTTTTATCCAGGTAGGAATACTTGGCTCCTCCCCCTGGCTGGAACATTTCCCAGTGGGATGATGGAATTCTCTCAGTGACACTCACTGGCCCATGAGCAGAAGATCTCTCCCTGGAGGGAGGCTGAGCTGTGGCAGAGATCAGAAAACTGCCCCAGCAGGTTTATTGACAGTTGGCCATTGACAGACAATTACACCAACACCCCACACTCCAGTTTGATCAGATGGGGATGGAATACAGAGTTTTGGTTACATTTTGCACTGCAACCCATGACACAGTAGTCTTAGAAAAGTATAATTGGGGTTGTAATGTAAATAATAAATGGCTTCTGCACAATCATATTGGTTCAGTGTTCAGAAGTTCCTTTCACCTGCAATGGAGATAGCAGCTCTAGAGATAACAATGGGATTTTTTTGGAGAGATACAACCCCCTCCATCTTCAGAACCGAAGCCAGTCATTAAACTGCTCATGATTACAGATGAACTTCCCTGCATCAGTTTCTTATTTCAAAACTGCCACATGCCCAAGATTTATGCCTTTTTCCTTAGTAGCCAGAAGCAGCAGCCTTCCTCAGAAACTGCACTGTGCACTGACCTGATACTGAGATACGAGACTGAAACAAATACAACTACTTCTGCTTTTTACCATAATCTCTGATTACACACGTGTCCAAAGCATTTCATCACATCCCACAGAAATTAAGGCCCTGGAGATAAAGAAGCTCACTGTGCAGTTCTTGGCATGCCTGGCCAAGCAGAGGGGAGCAGGATGACAGGCACTCAGGTGATGCTAAAACTTCAGCAGCATCATGGCCTGAAGGGTGTACTGAGAAACTTGAACAACAAACAATAAGTTCTGAAATGCAATACTTCCCAAGCAATCAACTCCAAGGGTAGGAAAGAAGCACTGAGACCAAGCCAGCTGCAGGTCAGTGTTACTGCAAGGGCATAAAAAGTGCCTGAGGACCAGTGTTGTTTTCTTTCAACATGGGGAAACATTCCTTTTCCTGGAATTTCAGCATCCTAAAGTCTCCATTAAGGCTGGTGAAATCCAAGCCTCTGCAAATTCTTCAACATTGTAAAAGTGGTTCAAACAGCTAGTGAGAAAATTTTCCATACCTCTTCTCTTTTTGTTCTTGGGTTTTCTCTGAAGTGGGACCTGTTCTTACAAGTAGATTTGAAGATGGAAGAACACATTATTCCTAGCCACAAACAGAAAAGCTGAATACACATCAGAACAATCATGCTTGCCAGAGAAGACAAGAGAAGGAAAATTCACAGTCAGAATTGGAACATTATTGCACCATATGCTTTCCAACAGCCAAGCACAACAGGGGCCCTGCACAATCCTTGCCTTACTGCACCCTGTTGTATTTCCACCTGGAAAGACATATGGCAGTGCCTAGGAGAGAAAATGTTCCTTTCTCTTTTTATTTTTTTTCCTAATGTTAATGTTATTTCCCAACTTTAAAGGAACATTTGATTATGAAACATGCTCAGCCAAAGAATGAAAAAGATCTTCCTATCTGTTCCCACTAATGACAAAAACAGGTCCATTGATCTGTTGGTATTATGACCAAATGAATATTTGAAGGCATAGCTTGGATACTACTTAATGTCATGCATCACTGACAAAATTGCCTGCTCTGCAGAAACATGGTGCCTCACAGTTATGGCAGGAACACTAAAAGGTATCCTGGAAGTGTGACCTTACAAAAATCATCCTTCTGCTTATGAAATGAAAAACACTGCTTTGTAAAGAACTGACCAGGAGCAAACATTCAGCACAATTAGAGTCACTTTTACCCCTAATTACAGTCAGTCTTAAAATGCCATTTTTGACTGAGAGCACATTCAACCTTACAGTAATTTGCTCATAACTGCTGCTGGGTGAGAGAAGTAGTAGTTATATTAAAAGACATAAGGATAAGAAACTACACAAAAAGCTCTTATAACTACCCTATCATCAGTCAGGTAAGTAGAAATATTTTAACAGCGATGTTATTGCAGCAGTAGTGCTTTTCACCTCCTTTCACAGTAGCTCTGAAAAAGTTACGTTGATCACTTCTTCTGCTATAAGGAGGCCATTTTTACAAAGAAAACCTGCATAAAGTTGATTATCACAAGTCTGACCGCCCCACACCACCACTGGGTATGAGAGGAACATGGTGAAACTCTGTATTTATTTGTATTAATCAACAACCTTGATTAATATAGTTGTGAAGGGTTGTTCCACCTCCCTTTAGCTAGGTTGCCTTTCCTCTGGCCACCCCAAACTGCAGCTTGGCCCTGTGACATCCATTGCCTCAAAGGGGCACATCCGTGTTAACAGGCTGGGACCAGAGATTGCCCCAGGCAGCTGATCCAGCTGGGCTTAGAACTGACTACTCCCTCATCACAGATTTTAAAGTGCTCACTGTTGTTTTACCACCGAGTCACAGAATCACTCAGGTTGGAAGAGACTTCCTAGATCGTGGAGTCCGCACTGTGCCTGATGCCCACCTTGTCACCAGCCCAGAGCACTGAGTGCCATGGCTAGGCCTTCCCTGGACACCTCCAGGGATGGGGACTCCAACAGCCTTTCTGTGAAGAATTTTTCCGTAATTTCCAATCTAAACTTTCTCTGGCACAACTTGAGGCCATTTGCTCTTGTGCAGTTAGTAGTTTAGGAATGGTATTCAGCAGTCACTCTCTTCCTCCCACACCATCCCCACCACTGTGGTGGCTGGAGAGGAGAACTGGAGGCACAAAAGGTAAAGATCAGTGGCTGAGAGAAGAACAATTTACTGGAAACAGCAAAGAGAGAAGAAAACAAACAGCAAAAGCAACAGTACTAATAAAAGTGTAGACAAGAGAGAGATTCCCATGCAAAGTGGTCACCATGGAGCACAACCAACTGCAAACACTCTGCCCCGTTGAGAAGCTCCTTTCCTCACACCACTGCCAGTGTGAGGTGGTACACGACAAGCCCAGGTCCTGGCAATGGCCCTCCCAGCTACTGTGAGAAGGAACCCTGTGCCAGCTGGAACCAGGACATCCTGTCCTTGTCCCCTGGGAGCACAGCCCGACCCCCCCGGCTGTCCCCTCCTGGCAGGGAGTTGTGCAGAGCCACAAGGGCCCCCCTCAGCCTCCTTTGCTCCAGCCTGAGCCCCTTTCCCAGCTCCCTCAGCCCCTCCTGGGGCTCCAGACCCTTGCCCAGCTCCGTTCCCTGCCCTGGACACGCTCCAGCCCCTCAGTGTCTCTCTTGAACTGAGGGAACATGGCTGCTGGGCCTGGCTCAGGCTGGGAGTTTTCAGTCTTAATCCATTCATTTCCTGAAAAATAAAGGCACACGGATTCCTTGGATACCTCCAGCCCTGTGCACGAGGATTCACCCGTGACTGCTGATTCCTGGTGCAGTGTCCTGGTTGCCAGTTAATCCCTGTGCGGGCCTTGCTCAGGACAGGCTCCTCACCCAGCCCGGCCACTTTGTCCCACACCGCTCCTTTCAATCCATCATGGAACACATCCCGCGCCCAGATTAACAGATGTGAACTTCCCAGTGCAATCTGGCAGATGTTCTCAATATACCAAAGTTACCACAAGGATGAGTGGTAGCCCTTATTTAACTCACTGTAGAAAACTCTGCCTGCGCCCTTCCCGAAGCAGAAAAACAATTAATTCCTTGCGCTTTCCCTTCTTTTTCATTCTGTCTTTTGCAACTAGAATTGAATGAACACTACAACTAATCCCCTTTTAATCTTTGATAACATAGAACTACTTCCACATCCATTTCACTATATTGAATATTATAATTTAAAATAATTGTACATAATTGTAAAATATATCATAATAATAAATTATTTTAAGATAAGGAAGAATTGTTAATTTCATTCATAAGCAGGGACCTTTTGGCAAAGAAATTATGCAAATTTTCAGTAATGTCGTTCATTCATTTCCCAAATGTAGTCAGCTGTCTTTTAATAAGGCCAGCCCTAAACTCTAAATGAGCTTGGATGAGTTACCTACTCATTCATTTGGTCTAGGCAGAGAAGCATATTTCACTAGCGCAAATGATCACACAATCCATTTCAAATTTACACATAATTATCTTTGCTAAGCACTCTTTTTCTTACAGCTTTTCAAAAACGGTCATTTGGGGACAAACTGTTTAAAATGACAAGAGCAATCCCACTGATTTAGGGAGAACTGAATAAATGCAGCACTAAGGCAGCGCTTTTGAAGATCATATGTGCTGCTTTTATGTGCAAGAATTAATATCAGATGTTCTCACATGGCTTCCAGTGAAGGAGAAGAAATAATATCATGTGGCACATCCTTCTTGTCATTTAGTCACAACACATCACAGGCAAACAAGAAGCTGAAATACCTTCCTGAAGTGCCTGTCTCTCTCCATCCCTAAGTAAGGCCTCCAAGGAAGCTATCTCAGTCAAATTCTTCACATTTTGTGAGGTGGACAGAGGTGATTTTGAAGTGCAGGCAAAATCCAAGGAGATGTCTTGACTGTAGCCAGTGCATAATTAAAAAAAAAAAAAAAAAAAAAAAAAAAAAATCAAAATAATTCATCAGTTTTCTGGTTAGTATATTTAAAGGACTCATGTGCTGTCAGAAAAAAAGCCTGCTAGGGAAAGAAAAATTAAAGTCACACTTAATCTATAACTATATACTCCTGATTATCAAGATTAAATTAAGTTCCATACTCAAAGGTTCAAACACACATGCCTCTTGACATAACAGATTTCCAAATTAAAAAAAAGAACTATGGCAACACATTAAGGAAACTTTCAGTGCTACCCTGGAAAATCCCAAATGCTGGGAGCTAAAATTATCCACTGCTTTTCAAAGATTATTATGCCAAACTTCAACTTACAACTAACGACTAATTTTCTTTTCCCACTTCTGAAAATCAAAAATTTTAGAGTTTTTCTGCTCTGCACAAGGTTTACTGGCATCAGTTGTTCAGATTTTCTAACACTGTGCTGGTCAGGCACCTTTTTTCTCCCATGAACTTATCCATCACATGCTTTTATTTGCAGAGATGTTGCAAAACATAAAATTCATAATACTATTTTGAGTCTTTTTGAGGTAAACAATTTGAGTATTTTGAGATCCAGCACTTCCTTGATGAGCAACCTGCAAGACTGCTCCCTGTCAGTATGTGAATTACCAGCTGAAGAGAAGTTGCTTCCCCCATCAGATGTCTTATAAAAGTAAAATGTTTTGTTGTACATTGACTTAGTAATAAAGTTATGAGGTTTTTAATTCTCATGCATCATTACTAGAAATCAAAACAGAAATGTGATATTGAAAGGTGGATAAACCTGTCTTCAGAGGATCCCTCAGAGTTATTAGTGGTAGGTATAGAGAAATGCAATTTGTAAATAAAATAAATAGGCTGCAGATTGACCTTGGTTAACTGCAGTGCTTTAAAAATGCAAATGAGAAAATACAGCAAATGAGAAAATGTTTTAGTCAATGCATTTGATCTACAGAATAAAATATGTTTTAAGCTAAGGCTGTGGCATTTTTATCCCAGGAGGGTTAAAATTTGAACTGTTCAGGGCAAAATTACCTATGTACAAGGAGGTGAAGGCAGACTTGAGCTCTTCAGATGTACTTGGAATTCTTATTATCTGAGGCAGCACTGATGTGGAAACTACAGAGTAATGATAATTGAGTTGTCTTCTGCTTGGCTACCCTGGGTGATAGCCAGAAAGGCTCCTGCTCCTACACACAAGCCCATGTACCCATAAACTTCAGACACCTATCCTCCAAACCACTGAATGTCATCAAAATTCATTTGAATAGACAAGGCATGGAAAACCAAGTACTCCATGCACTACAAAACAAGGCAAACCTACCTATCTGAATTGAATAGAAAGTAGAACCTAGACCAAAATGAAATGCACAGCAAAAATCTGAATATGTGCATGAGAAAGCGTGGATCCAGTGCAAAACAGGGTAAGTGAAAACGGATTAAAACTCTGAGAAACACTGGAAGTGGGAAATGGCTCCCCCTGTTCAATCATGGCATCTCCTGCCACACAAGTGTTAACTAGCAAGCAATTTTTTTAACAGTTCCAGTATATGTTACTGAATAAGGGCTCTGGGTCTTTGTAACCTCTGTACAATGGTCATAAAATACTGGGTACAGTTTGAACCAACGTCTCTGCATGAAGCCTCAGCTACCCTTTTACGAACCTCTCTTTTCAACATTTTCCAATCCTCCAGAATTGCTGGTCTGCTCTTATTTACAGTCCTCTAAACACAGAACAATTGATCACTTACACAGAATCATTTTAGATTCTCCTCCTAAGCAAACCCCAGCATATTAAAGAAATCAAGGCTGGCAGAAGGCAAGTACAAAAATAATGTCTCTTCAATTTCCCTTCTGCCTTTAAAATGCATGCTGAATTGCACACAGCTCTTTCATTCTTCAGGAACAATTTAGATGATTATAATGATTGAAGATACAGCCAGGAGGGGTTTCAGTACAGCACTCACCACATCCAGGGCTGAAGGCGATGCTGTGGAGGAGAGAATAAGGATAGTAATTGCTCCAGAAACACAAAAGAGCATGCTTTTAGGAAAAAAAAAAAAAAAAAAAAAAGTGGGAAGAGGAATGGTTAGCACCTATAAGAAGGTTTTTGTAGGTAGTGAACAAGACACTGTGGAAGAGCTGTCATTTTTAAATGGAAAGGAGGTCATACAAAGAATGAAATGCCCATGAAACTGGCATGCCAGTGTACACTGAGTGTTTTTTTCCAGGAACCTGTTAACTTGGAAACTTTTCAACGCTTCAACAACTAAGCTTTATTTTCCTGCACAGATTGGCATAAATTGAAAAGGAATAAAAGAGGAAAATAATTTTCAGTTATATGTACAGCCTGAGCACCAGCTCTGCAAAGTGGTCCAAAAATTGTGTGCTTAAACCCTCACAGACACAAGGAAAAGATGGGTTTGTTACCATATATCAAGTCTTCAGAAAGGACTCTTCATGCAGGCAAAGGACTGTGCACAGAACTGAAGTTCAGACTTCACAAGCAAGGCCCTTACAAGTGCTGCTCAGCCCTTCAGAATAAAACAACAGCACTTTCCCTCTGCTGTCACACAACCAGGTTGTTTAAAGAAAGATATTTCATATCTGCTTCACAACCCCTTGAAGATATGCTGAAGGAATAATGCGCCTTTGGGCAGGAAAAGCTTGGCAGAGGAGCGTCTTGTGAGCATTTCCTCTTGTCCAGCAGAAAGGAGATGAACAAAAGAGCCTTTCTCTTGTTTGGCCAAGTAAACAATGTAGATTATTTTTTCTTGAATGCAGGTGATAAGGCATCAAACACGCTGTGCTTACAGCGTGCTCAATGTGAAGTTGTTAATTGTCTGGACAAGGAAAGTTTGGAGCTCTCAGATCCAGCTTTTCCTCTGCTATGGTACTGCTTTGAGAAGCATGGTGCAACAAATACCTGCTTTTTAATAAAATGAACAATGCTCTTGAGGCAACATGCAATTTTGAAATTCTGGCTGTGCATTTATGACCACTGAAATTGCTGTTTAATTAAAAAAAAAACAAAACCTGCAGGCCAGAATTCCCACATTCCCACAGTCTGATGCTCTCTGAGTGCATGCTCTTGCTATTTTGTTATATTAAACTTATTTAATCGTATTAAACTTCATCCAGTTGAGCCAAGTCCTGCATGTTCTCCTTTGGCAGCTCTGTGGAAAGTTACAGCAGCATTTTAACATAGCCAAGGCTGACAGAGGTTTTAAAAAGGACCTCTCATTCTATAGGGCTGATGCAACCATTTATCCCATCTATAGCGTATAAAATAATATGATTGATTTGATATTCATCTTTCCTGACCTTCAGTTCTTAGGAAGTACTACTGTATAAACGTTCCCTTAGCTTGGTCCCTGAAGTTGGTGCTTTTCAGTGAAGTCATTCACACACTCACTCTGTGCTTGACAATTTAATTACCTAATATTTCTAAGAGACATTTTTGGATGAAAGTCTGTATTAGAAACGTGAACTGCTGTTATTACTTTAGTGCCTTCTATGACAGCGAGTTATTTTTAAAGGGACTCGGTGTCATCCCTGCATTCCAACAGGGAACTGATCAGTCATTTAACTTGTTTTTAAAGATAAACTAATGAGGGGTTACAGCACTGACTACTCACTCCAAGCCAGGAATCAAAACTAAATGTCCTCAGAGGGAAAACCCACACGGGGGTGGGCCTTGGAGCTGAGCAGTGAGCACCACAGCATGGAGTTCAGACAGGGGAGATTTAGGTTGGAGATCAGGGAAGATTCTTCCCCAGAGGGTGCTGGCACTGCCCAGGCTCCCCAGGGAATGGGCACGGCCCTGAGGCTGCCAGAGCTCCAGGAGAGTTTGGACAGGGATGCACAGGGGGGGATTGTTGGGGGGGCTGTGCAGGGACAGGAGCTGGGCTGGTGAGTCCCTTCCAGCTCAGGACATTTTATAATTCTGTGTTTGGAAATAACTAGGCCTTGGCCCAGTGTCTTGTGGAAAGTCTGATATTCCTCCTTCCCTGCAGCTGGGAGAAGACATAGAAGCACATTGCAGGAGATAAGAGCTTCATCCCTCACCTCTCCTTCAACCAGGAACAGGTATTTACAATCCTCTGAGGAGGTGGACAGGTAGGGGGGGTGTTGTTTGTTCTCTCATTTTGTTTGTCATTCTTTTGCAGGTGTGGTAGTTCACCTGGTTGGGGCAGGTCACTGATTAGAACATTCCTATATGTTCTGCCCAGATTTTTGCCATGAATTCAACCATAAGATTTAGGGTTCAACCCTGATCATCAGTGTCTGTAATAAGAGCACTGCTTTGGGTGAGGCTGGGAAAAGGCCACGTGTAGGAGTATGATACAGTGCTGCAATAGACTCATCTTAAGGAAGAATCACAAAATCACAGAATTAGGTTGGAAAAGACTTCTGACACCAATGGTCTGACTTTGATTAGATCAGAATTTTCACAGGGAAAATCAGTAAGTTAGAAACACTACAGGATGGGCCTTTTGGTTTTCTTCTAATTTATTTTTCCCCTTAGCAATCCTGCCTTGTTCTCTTTGAACAGAGCAGCTGTGGCTGTCCCTGGATCCCTGGCAGTGTCCAAGGCCAGGTTGGATCGGGTTTGGAGCAGCCTGGGAGAGTGGAAGGTGTCCCTGCCCATGGCAGGGGGTGGGATGGGGTGAGCTTTAAGGTCCCTTCCCACCCACACCCTTCTGGGATTCTATGATTCTTTTAAATCACTGCAGTTCCCATAACATGTTTCACCCATTTTGAGATTTTTTTTCCTCAAATTCTTCTAGTCTTTCTTTGTGTTAATGTCACCTTTTACTGAAATGGACATTCTAGTTACCCACATCAGCGCCTGTAAGTGTTCTCATTTTTCTTTGGCTTTCAGGATATTTATTTCTGAGGTGAAGCATGTAATTGTTCATTACAATAAGAATTTCAACATGAGGAAGAGATGCCCTGCAGAAGGAGTCTAGTCTGGAGGCCTTACTGGCAGCACTGCATTGTGGGCTACCCAAATAATGTCAGCTAGAAGTTAAAAGTAAGGAAGGCAATTTTCTGCCTGTACTGGCCATGACACTTGGGAGATTTGGGAAAAAAGTGAAGTCCTGTTTTAAATAAAGTGGTGATGTTTCCCCCTTCTACAGATACTGCTTTCACCTCAATAATTTCTTTCTTGCTGGAGCACACAGAGGATCTTAACCCCTCTGCAGCAAGCATTTCATGGCAAGATACCTTTGCTCTGGTTGCTGACTGACACAGCAGAACAGAAATTCTGTAACAGCTCTTCAATTAAAATCACTTAAAAGTAAAGTCAATGTTAATTCTTAATCTGAAAATGTGTTTTCAATAGTATTTAAGACCAAAAAAACTGTGATGCCAGTGCCTTTATCTCTTATAGAGCGGCACATATGTCCAGGCCTGCTCTGGAATTTCTGTAAATCCAGTTGTAAATAAAATATTTAGAAATGGATACCATTTATTGATACACAATCCTGAAGTACTTTCCACATGATAGCAACCAGTCCTGTTGAAATAATATGTCAGTGATGCTTACATTCAGAATTAATGTAAATGTACACATGTAGGAGGCTTAAAATATGAAATAAAAATAAACAGCTGTGGCCATCTCTGCTCCTTGTCCCAAAAGAAAACCACAGTGTGGCCTGTGTGTATAAATGTAGAAATTTGAAGACAATGGAAAAATTTTCATTTCAAAATGCAATTATCTTTGCTAGCTAAATATTTATAGGGACCAAATTTCAGTTGTACCATTAAGAAAGTGTAAAATTAGGAAGAGCAAAGAGCAGGTAGGTAAATTTTTCAACACTTAGGTATTTATTTGCATTATGAAAAAAGTATACATAGCACACTTCTGGCATTATACTTAAATTTTGATTTTATATTTTTTAGCACAGCACAACTTAAAAAACAGGGAAAACTATAAAAGTAGAAAAATGGTTGTGTCATCTGTAAATAGAAAAGAAAGAGAAGAAAGAAATTGTTCAAAGTTCAAAAGAAGTATTTAAGTGTTGCTGTGAGTGAGACTTTGGGTGACAGGATACTGTAGAACTTACTAGAAAATGAATATCATTGATTCTTTATTAAGCTAATGGGTCAAATTCAGAAATGAGGCACCTTCAGATGAAGTGGATCACTGACAATAGTGCTAACATACACTAAAAATTTTCTTGTTTGTACTAAGTTTTCCTTGGTAGCAAAAGAAGGAGGGGTTGATTGGTGGTTTACTGCAGACTTTTTAAGTAGGAAGGAAACTATGAGTGAAAAGGACTGTGGGGAAATAACACATTTTGGGGTGAAGAGGCCAGGCTGCTGCTTAGATATTTCTCATTTCCAAACAGAACTTGGCTATTTTAATGAGAACCAATTTCTGAGAAAACATACAATTAAAAAAATTCAACTGAAGAGCCAAAGTTAGTAAAAGAACATGCAGTAATTTATAGCTGCAGCATATCTGTTAATGTACAAAAAAATCCTGTTTTGTCTCTTACATTTAATTATATTTTGAGCTGGGCCAGTTGAAATTTTAAATTAATATCTCATCCTTGCAGGAAGATGGGATTATTAGCATGCCAGCTATGTTGGAAACTTTTGTTGGTGTAGCAATAGAAAGCCCTTTTTAGTTTGATTTTTCAGTCATTTGTGACTCCAGCTCAGACAAGGAACCTATTTAGGTGTTTCTTGTGGGTATTTTTCTTCATTTGATCAACAAGTACAAACCACTGGTATAACATGGGATTTCTGTGTTTGCCTGTTTTTTCCTCCCACTTCTGTCCTTTTCCCTGTCGCTGTGAAGCACTTCCTGCATTAAGGGGATTTGCAGGAATAACCACATTAAAGGTGCTTGTGACAGACTGAGACAGGCCAAGATTAGTAACATCTCACCTGCCTTTGCTAAGGTGTCTCATGTACTTAACAGATAAATACCAGCACTTCTAGGGGTCAAGATTTCTTCTTTCCTTTCTTTTTTTACAAGCTGAAAAGGGGGAAATACTCTTAGCAAGAGATGGAAACGTTACAGAAATAAGAACTATTTCCTTCAGCAATATAATTTGTGAAAGGGGCTCTAAAAAATCCACACTTGGCTCAACAATCTTTTAAAGATGTTCTTGGCTGAGCTGGTTCTGCCAGTTTCTAGAGCTGGTGTTTTGTCCCCAAAAGGAGGAGACCCAGGGTGTGCTGAGGCTGGGAAGGGAGGCTCACCTGGGAGGGCACGGATCCTGGGAGATGGGGGAGCAGGAGTGGGAACAGAGCTTGGCGTGCAAGAGGTGGGAGGAGAGGAGGAGGATGGAGCTCTGGTGATAGCTGCAGCTCTTGGCTGTGTGCATCAGACTCCCCTGGAACATTTGGAAGGGATGACCCATTCTGTCTCAGCAAGTGGGTTCCTGATTTTCTGTGGTGGTGGATGTTCTGTGGTACAAAACCAGGGCTGTATCTTAAGTTATGCCTCCGCTCTTTGTGCTCACCAAACATGCCAAAAACGTGAATGGATATTTGTAATACTAGGCTTGAAAGCATGAACAACCTCATTTCCTCTTTAGGCTGTGAATTTAATGACAGTGAAACTTTAAAACTTCATATAAACATTTGTGTACTTTGAAAGAAAGCAATAGCTGATTTTTCGTTACCTTTTCCTCCCTCCTCAGGGTGAATTTCACAGTAGAACACAACAAATCAACCTTGTCAGACCCCTCGGTGTGCAGAACGTGATTTCTTCAGCCAGAGTCTGGAGAACCTGATTCACAGACACACAGAAAAAGGGCAAGAAAGATGTATCATAATTGAATCTATGTAAATTCTGTTTGTGTCTTCTCTTCCTGACTTTTTCTTTAAAATCTGAAGACAGAAGAGGTCTCTGCTGAAAGCCTTGCCTCTCTCCAGATCTTTTTTAAGCTGACTTGTGCCTCAAGCTGTGTAGTACAGAACAGAAATTCACAGTCTTCAGAATGCAATCTGGACAATTTTAGGGGAGAGCTTTTAGGTGGTACCCACTGACCATTCTCACCTGCTCCTCAGTATGGAGGAAGACACTTTTGGAGAGTTTGTTAGCAGTGTCCTTAATTTTTATTGGATTTCTTACTGTGGAGAGCTGTGCCTTGTTATTTCCTCTATCTTTGATATCTGCAACTGCAAAGTTTTAAAGTGAATTGATTTTACAGTGAATTAGAACATTGCACTTCAAGTGTCTCAGAGTGATGTCATGCTGTGACTATTATGTTAGGGTGTTGGTTTTGAATAAGAATAAAAATTAATTACACCAAAAAGCAGAATTTCAGATCCTAGTAACTTAAGAAATTGAAATATTGGAGTATTGGTACCATAACAGTGTTGGCACAGTAATTGCCCAACCAATGCAACTTATAAAATCATCAGAAAATGAAACATTATTAATTTATTATTTTTATTTTCTTCTCTTACAGGACAATTTCTGTGAATTGTAGACTCTCAGACAGCACCTTGGCCTTCATCAGACAGTTCAGGGATGGTTTGGGTTTTTTTATTAACTTAATTGACTCCCTGGAAATGTTGATTTCTTCTCTGAAGTCACAGAAGTCCTTCTGTTGCTGATGGTGTCCCTTTTGTGACTGACTGTTTCAGGTAAACATGCTCGTCAGAAGAAAAGAACCCAGCATATTTTACATCCTACTTCTTAAGGGAAAAAATAAATCATAAGTAATGGGAGAAGCCTGCTTCTTTAATAGTGTAACTTCTAATGATATGAATTCTGACATGCATTTTTCGTCCATGGACTTTCCTCTGTCTTAGGAGATTGTAGCACTTCATATCTAACCTGTGGCTGAATTTAGGGTAAACAAACGTGTGCAGGAATGAAGGAAATAATGTAGGAATGCAGGAAATAAAGTCGATTTTTCAGTAATATCTGGAGAGTGGAGCTGCCTGTCTCTCTTTTCCTTCCATTAGAAAAGTACAGACAACTGAGAATGAAGGTTTTGGGACCAGTTTGACATTCCCACTCACCACACTAGCAAGTAGATTAGAGGTCTTGCCCATACATAATACAAGTTTTAATCATGCTTAAACTTTATTTTAAGGGGTTTTTGTACAGAGAGAGCCAGTTCTGTGACAGGCTATTGCAGAACATATCAAACCCATACTGATGATGAACAAAATGAACCATTCTTTGCTGGGATTGCAGCTGGAGCTGGAGGAATTTTATCAGAATGTTGTGGAAAATGTCACTGTCGTCGTTCCCAGGTATGGAGAAGGTGAAGCTGGACCCATGAGTGGTATTAATGTAAAGAAGATCTAAAAACTTTCCTGTGATTGAAATCCAGTTTTGGAGAGTACCAGCCTTGAAGCAAAATATTTGCATACATTTATGGCAGTTCACAGTCATTCTTCAGTCCCCTTCCCCCCTCATTGTCCCACATTCTTTCTTTTGGGGATGTTATTTAAAATCGTTATTTTAAAACAATTGGGGAGTGAAAGCAATGGGAGGGAGGGGAGAATTCACAAGGCAGATCATCCTCTAGTGGCAAAATATGTAACCTCAAGTTAGTTATGTCAGTTTCTCAGTGTGATTCAAACCCCAAATGTCAGACATCTGCCTGGGGCAAACTGCTGAAGGTGAACTGTGAGTCTTTAAATCCATAAGATTGGTTTTCTGTGCCTCATTTTGCTGCTTCTGTCACTTACACAACAAGAAACGCAGCCTTGCTGCTGTTGCTGACTGAGAAGATATTTAATTTTCTCTGTTCTGATCTGAAGATGTCTCTATTTTTTCTGTCAGTAATTATATGACAATGTGCTGGATATCTCTGGAAGCATAGTTGGATAGAAGGACAAATAGTATTTCCTGTGTTGCAGCTGAGAACTGTAAAATAAAAAAAGCAAAGTCATCTGGAAACTTTCTCTGGTGGTCCAGCTGTTAAGATGAAGAATTGTCAGAAATGCCTGGTTCAGATACTGTTTTTTCAGCAAAGAGGTACTGACTTTCTCGCCAGTTTTTAGTTCTATTTCCCTTTGTTCAGATGGAATTCTCTCATACTGGCTTGTTTTATAGAAAAATTGACTGCAGCTTACCTAGTTACTGAAACAAAGGTCTGTCAGCTAGGATTTTTCTCTGATTCTTATGTTCCATGAATCTCAGCCACCCTGAAGCCAGGCCAGTTCCATCTGCGTGGCAGGAATGAGCCACCTCTATTTTAAATGCCAGAGAAAGTTCACTAACAATTCAGTTAACACTCATCACAAAGCCATCGTGCTCCAGATCGTACTCGGAGCTTTACAAATTCATTTCTCGAGTTCCAATTTAACCTTTGTTATAAATATTCCCAACGTATGGAATGAAACTCTTGCTTCAAAACTGCAGCTGAGCTCTAAAAGACGTGGAAGAGATGGTGAGAAGCGTCTGGGGTGGGAAGGAAGCAGAGGGAAGGCTGCAGATCCATGCTGAGATACCACAGTGACACTCTGAGGATGTCAGAGGTGCATACAAGTGCTCCTGCTGAACTGAGCTCCCACAGGCAGCCCCAGGCAGGAGATTGGAACTCCTGCAACAAAAATATTTAAGTGTCTGAGTGTTAAACCACGACACTGAGAAAGGAAATTTCTTGTCGTGTGGATATTCTGTGTGTGCCTTCCCTTCTCTGTAAGAGCAGAGAGCAAAGATTCACTCTCACTGCTTCAGAATCTAAATGATTTCATTGGCCTGCACGGGGTAAAATTAATGCACAGACACAAGATGATGTAAATCCAATCCTATGATTCCAGAGAGTATTTCAGTGAATTTAATGAACATGAAATTGTTGAAATCGATGGGCTCCATTTGCCATTAGCTGTGTACACAGCTTGCTGTTAACTGAGTGATTTACACAGGTGTGAAAGTTCACTGTATTTGCTTGTCTTCTGGTGCCTTATAATAAATTGACCTACCTTGACTCATATAGCTCATAGGCTCCTCCAGGATTTATCTTACTTAAATGATTTTAGCAAGGTTTCAAAAGGCAGTTAGAGATAGCAGGGGGGGGTAGGTAAATTCTGGATAGCAAAGTTGCTTGAAGTGCCTATTTGCCTGTAAAACCTAAAATTCATAAAATCCCAGAATGGTTTGGGTTGGAAGGGACCCTAAAGGTCATCTGTTCCAACCCCTTGCCAAGGGCAGGGACACTTCCCACTAGACCAGGTTGCTCCAAACCCTGTCCAGCCTGGAAAATTGCATGTTAAAATCAGCGTTTATAGTAAAAAAAAAAAAAAAAAAACATGCAACAACAAAAAACCCTCTCAAAAACCCCCACAAAGGCCTAAATGAACAAAAAGCCATCCTTGGCCTCCACAGACTTGGAGAAGTTATTCTATACTGAAATTGGCCGCCTTCTGTTATTTGAATCTCTGCTTAATGTGAAACTTTGCAAAGCTTTCTTTTGAAAGTAACTAAATGGAAATTTGCAGGGGAAGTGGATACTCCACGAGTTCAAACTGGATGAATAAAAATAAACATCTTCTTTAGATATTTTGGTCCAGCAATTGGAAAACTCAGCAAATCAGCCACTAGCACAGATGGAAAGAAGTTGCTCCAGCTAGTTCTGGATCCTGCCTTTAAGGTTAAACTCTATTTTTTCTTGATTTGACTGCTAGAGGATAAGCATAGAATTTTTTTAGTTTAGCAGGTTAATCCTTAGGACAACCTTTTTCTAAAGTAGGTCCATACTTTCTAGAGAGATGAGAAACAAAAACAGTGTGAAAAACTGTGGGACAGAAGTAGACAGCAGCAAATCTGAATGGTCTGTTAACTGGAGTAACACATTAATCATGTCACCAAAGATTTGTGTGTGAACCCCTTCCAACTGGTATTTGGAATTTCCTTGGGAATTAAAAAATATTTAATGCAATTTGTGAATCTTAAGCCGTATGATCCTTGCAAACAGTTTCTCAAACAAAAGCCCAGAACAAAGGCACCAGAGGGTTTTCAGTTGTGCAATGTGTTTTGGATAAGTGGATCCTGTCTCTGTTACATTATTTACTCTAGTTGCTATAAATTGTTTGAGATTTTTTTTATGCCATTATGAATTTCAAGAAAGAAGAGGCAGCCAGACTGATAGGGAAATTTGATGTCAAGGTACCAAGGTGGATACTGAAGAAAGAAAACCTCTTCTTAAGGTAACCTATGCTTTCCACTTCATTAGGATTGCCAGTGTGGTGGTATTTCTCACCCCTGAGCTGTAGAATTGCAACAGTCAGAGTTCTTTCACTCCCACATGTCTCTCCCCTGATAGGGGAGATCTTTTCTAAAGTCCTTGTTAAGAAGAAGGCAAATGAGACTCTTGGTCATTCCCGTTCTCCAGGTTTATTATTTTCTGATCAGCAATTTCTGCCCACCAGGCTTTACACCAGCTTGGTGTGAGGGAGAAAAGGCACCAAAAAGGCTCCAACACACAGAATCAAGGTTCTCTTCAAGAGAATTCACCCAATTCTCACCAAGAACGGACATTATTTCTCTTTTTCTTCCAATAACTAAGTAAATCTCTATTCACATGATATTACACTGCAGCAACTTGTGACCAAGGGTCCTGTGTCCCCAACACTGCAAAATATGGAGGAGATGAAGAAGGAGAAAGAAGCCTAAAAAAGACAAAGATCCTCCATCTTGTCTTCATCTACTTACCATGCTAAGAAAACCAAAAATCTAAAATTCTCACCCTGTGATAAATTCCATATTCTGTTACTATCTAATTTATATTCTTGAAAGTTCTGCTACATCCCAGAGCCTAGGAAACCCTTTCCATGGATGAAGGTTAAAAATAAGTGTTTGTCAGAGGGTTTAGATCCCTTAAAACTTGCAGAGGAATATTCTCTGCATTCTGGGTTCAAACAACAGTCCTTTAGATCCTTTTAAAATCCACAGGACTTTACCTCAGCTGTCCTTTTATAACCTGGTCAGAGCTAAATTTGTGTGTTAGGAATGCCACAATGTGAAATAATGTGCTGGGCATGTACTGCACTGAACCTGCCAGGGGGATGTGAGTGTGGTGCAGCACACAAAGCACACACCTGGTCTAAAGAGAGGAACTTTTTATTTCATACTAGAAAAAGACAACAGTACTGCCTCCCTGCCTCTTCTCAAGGTGTAAGTGCAATGCTAATACAAATGCTGTGGCTGTGCAATCAGAAATGAGAATTCTGTGGGCTCTCAAGGGTTCCAGTGTACCCAAAAGGACTAAATTCCAGTCAGCCCGTGGAAGAGCAATGCCTCAAAGCACATCAGCACATTCTGTGCAGCTCCAAATGCTAAGAGAAGAGAATTTAAGAAACTCCCCAATTCCCTTTGTAACTCGAGTTCTCCTCAAGTTTGTTAAAATCCACAAGAAAAGGGTGCCCAGGGGATGTGTAAACTTCTTTAACTCTTCACTGGAGAAGGGAAATCCTAACACATCATTGTCACAAGTGGCCAGAGATTTAATAATACATTTGGGTTTATTTTTAATCTTGTCTATATGGAAAATACAACCATAAAACACGGTTATTCATGGACATTTTTCTTTTTAGAACTGTAATGTGTTCCAAACAGAGAAGGACATTCATGTTTGTTTTTTTCAGGAGCTTAATATGATCCAAGATCCCAACCTTTGACTGGAATGTAAGCCACCAGCCCAAGAAAATACAGAATGCAATGAGTGATAGTTATCAGTAGTTCAAACATAAGTTGTGTCCAAATTGCTTGTTCTAAACAGGTATGTTACTCATAGCTTTAAGATTTAAAAGATCTCAGTAGTCATAGGGAAATCTCTTGCTCAAAGGGCTGGCATGACTTTTTAAGGTGAAGTGAAGTGAAGTGAAGTGAAGTGAAGTGAAGTGAAGTGAAGTGAAGTGAAGTGAAGTGAAGTGAAGTGAAGTGAAGTGAAGTGAAGTGAATCCCTAGGTGAGGCCTTCTACATGGAATCCAATAAGTTTATTTTTATATTTGTTGTTTTGTTTGCTGAAACAAGTTCAAATTCCAGTGTCAATTTTGGATTCCTAGGCCATGCATGATGTGCTGATGGCTCCCTACTGGACATGCCTTGCTTCAGGTGATCACCATTCACCTACCCTACCCTGTACCAGCAAAAAACACCATCGTGCACTCCTCTATGAGGGGCCACCTGACACTGAAGCTGCTTCAGGAAAAAAAAAAAAAAAATCCCACAATATCAAGGGATGTCAAAAATACAGCACTCCTACTGAACACATGAGCAAAATTGCCTAAAATTGATTCAGATTATGTTTCTGTGTTATAATTAGTATTTTGGCATTGTTGAACAGGGTATTGCAAAGAGAAAACAAGCAACAAAAAAGCCTTGGGATACCACATGAAGTTTGTCTTATATCTTTATATGCTGGATGATGATGTGCGGGAAACTACATTGTATTTATTTTGGACTCAGAAAATGTGTGGTTGAGACCAGGAATATGACGAAGGAATGTTAGGATTAAATTTTTTTGCAACGGAGACAAAGCTCTCCTCTAATCCCAGAGTAGTTTGGGTTGGAAGGGATCTTCAAGTCCATCCAGTTGCCACCCCCTGCCATGGGCAGGGACAATTTCCACTATCCCAGGCTGCTCCAAGCCCCATCCAGCCTGTCCTGGGACATTTCCAGGGATCCAGGGGCAGCCCCAGCTGCTCTGGGCACCCTGTGCCAGGGCCTGCCCACCCTCCCAGACAGCAATTCCTGCCCAATAGCCCAGCTGTGCCTGCCCTCCGGCACTGGCAAGCCATTCCCTGGCAAGCCCTAGGACAGGCTGGGCGCAGAATGGACAGAGCAGCCCTGGGAGAAGGAGCTGGGGGTGCTGTGGGTGAGAGCTGGACCTGCCCCAGCCTGAGCCCCCCTGCCCTGGGCTGATCCCCCAGCGTGGGCAGCAGGGCAGGGGGGATTCTGCCCCTGTGCCCCTGTGCTCAGGGGAGAGCCCAGCTGCAGAGCTGCCTCCAGCCCTGGCTCCAACAGCACAAGGACAGGGAGCTGCTGGAGCCAGCCCAGAGGAGGCCACGGAGCTGCTGCCAGGGCTGGAGCCCCTGTGCTCTGGAGCCAGCCTGGCAGAGCTGGGGGTGCTCCCCTGCACAAGAGAAGGCTGCAGGGAGAGCTGCCAGCCCCTGGCAGGGCCTAAAGGGGCTCCAGGAGAGCTGCACAGGCACTGGGGACAAGGGCTGCAGGGACAGCAGCCAGGGAATGGCTTGCCAGTGCCAGAGGGCAGGCACAGCTGGGCTATTGGGCAGGAATTGCTGTCTGGGAGGGTGGGCAGGCCCTGGCACAGGGTGCCCAGAGCATCTGGGGCTGCCCCTGCATCCCTGGCAGTGTCCCAGGACAGGCTGGATGGGGCTTGGAGCATCCTGGGACAGTGGAAGGTGTCCCTGCCCATGGCAGGGGTGGGACTGGATGGGCTTTAAGGTCCCTTCCAACCCAAGCATCCTCATTCTGTGATTCTAGGAGGCTTTGTATTCTAAAATTATGAAAAGGTTAAATGGAAATAACAAAATGTAGGTGGGTAGGTAAATTCTTCTTTACAAATTTCCTTCCTGCTGGGGAAGTTACTATTTGGAGGCAACTTCTCTTCTTTCTTTCTGTCACTAAACCTTTGGGATAACAAGCAATGTGTATCCTAAATAACCAGAAGAAAGAGAAAGAACTGGGGCTTTTTTAATAAATACTTTTTGAACTGTTTAAACATTAACTTCTGGCCTTTGAATAACTGGATTTTCTTAGTAAATTAAATTTTTTCCACGAAAAGCCTGAAAGAAATATTCCATTCCTAAAAGTATTTGTTTATTACTAAGCCAAACTTTTCACACACCAATTTGTCTTAACTATCTCAAAAGCAATCGGAAGATTTAAAACCTGCTTTAAAAATTAATTCCAGAGCACAGTGTTGGGTGGTGGGTAGGAAATATACCAGTCCAGCTGCTTAAAATATGTCTTGGCCATCAGGGCTGAAGGATGTGAGTGCAAGGACAAAAGTGCAAAACAGAGAATTTTTTTCCACTTCTCTGACTTGCTAGACCTATCCTGGCAACGCAGGGGAGTTTTGCAGCTGTAGTGATGTTTCTAAGCCAAATTGATGGGGTTTTTTTAAGGTACAGTATTTATCAGACTGCTTGTCCTGTTGTCCTGTACATCTTCAGTTCAGAACATCTCCATTTCAGATAATTTACTCCTTTTTTCCTGGCAGCCAGCTCCTCCAGGCTTTGGTGCCAGCAGAGGGTGCCAGAAAGCTGTGGCAGCTCCTGCACGCTCAGACTTTTCCTTCTCAGCTTGGGTTTCCATCATTTTATGTAAAGATTTTCCTGTGCAGCAGGCCTGGGAGGGAGAATTGGTCAGCAGCAGCAGCAGCAGCAGCAGGGTAGAAAATTTAGTAAAAATCTGAAGGTTTGAAAGAAAGACACCGTGCCAGCCCAAGGAACTTCCATGACAGGATGCGCCCTTGCCTATCCTTAGGTTACCTTTAAAATAATGTGATCTCTCTTATGCTGCCCCTGAAACTCCAGCTTTTCAGGGTGGTACAGGGCCCTTCCTCTGGTAGTGTGGTTTGTTTGTGTGTCCCATTTCACTCCTTCCCTTTTAGAAATGCACTTCGGGAGTATCCTGTGACATCAGGGAGGTTTCACGGGCACATTTGGAACTCCTCACATGGAAAAACTTCAAGAAATGATGATGTGTTTCAATCAAAACACATTTCAAATGAATTGTCTTGTTTTGGAGGTAGCTCCTTCCGAAGCAGTAGTCTGGCACCTGCTTAAATAATCAGTGATGAAGTGATGAAGTAAGGGATGGCCAACTTTTAAAGCCTAAACTGGCAATTTAACTTCTTAAAAGAATAATTTACATACTTGTGTGGCTGGGTTTGAGCATTTAGGAGTTTTTTTCCCCTACCTTTAGTTTTTATCCCTCTGTGTCTGTCCTACTGCACTGCTGCCTTTCCCATGCTGCAGGGCACGAGCTGGCTGAGTGTGTTCAGGGCTTTGTCCGTGCTCCCCTTCTGGAACCTTCTCTGCAGTAATTGCTTTGATAATAATAGAGCCACACTGCACAGGTTCATGATAAAGGACAGGCTGTCACTGAACATATTGTTTTGTGTCCTATTCCTTTCCTAACAGGTGCAAGCACTCCATTTCTCACCTTGGCTGCTTCTGAACACTGAATTAATACTTCTGAGCGCTTGTAATAGCCCAAGGAGCTCAAGCTGACCAGGTCAGTTCCTGTGACATGTGAAACACTTATTTCCCCGTGCTTTTTCTCCATATCCCATTCTGTCTATCTGAATAGAATTTTGCCTTTTTATCACAAATTAACTTGGTCACTTGAGATCTTTCTGCAAGTGGGAGTTGGCCTCCCTTTTACCTGCTTTAAAGAATTAATTAGAAAGCAGCTTCCTAGCTACCATTAAGGTTCTAGGGTTTTGTCTATGCAGAAACTCACAATTAGCCAGTTCTATTTTTTCCTGCAGCTGGCTCATCCCTTTTTAATTTTTTTTTTCCTTCCCACTAGATTTTACTGACAATTTGAGATCCAACACTGGCAGCCAGGTTTTTCCAGTGCATCTTTGATCATTGGCAGATTCTGCATGGAGATCCCTAGCAAGTTGTGCCTGAAACAGGTAAAAGCAAAGGCTTCAAGAAGTTTGTACCACCACTGGATAACTTCCTAGGTAAGTTGTAATCAATTCTGTTTCATGGTATGTGATGCCCAGGGTGGAAGCAGAAATTTTTTAGAGCATCACATTAAATACACACAGTGTTAACAAAGTGTGGCGATGACATGATCACCTAATTAAAAAAAATTAACATGACATCCTAATTTGACTTATGTGGTTGTTGTTGCCTGTATGTTGTCTGTGACCACTCCTGCCTGTGTCAAAAAAAAAAAAAAAAAAAAAAAAAAAAAAAAAAAAAAAAAAAAAATCCACCTAGGATTAATGGTGTTCTTTACAGTTTGTCTAGACCACAACTGTTTTCAACCTAAAAGGGGCCTCCCTTCACTGCTGCTCTGGCAGGAATTCTTGATGAACAGTCAAGTTTTGTCCTCTCAGACAGAAGATGTGTTCTTTGATTTCCTAATAGGAATCCTCTGTGCTCTGGGAGACAGATGGCAAAAGGCTGGCAGTTCAGAATCACTGTAACAATTAGATTGGAAAAGACCTCTGAGGTCATGGAGCCCAACCTGTGACCCCAACACCACCTTGTCACCCAGACCATGGCACTGAGTGCCACATCCAGTCTTTTCTTAAACCTCCAGAGATGGTGACTCACCCACCTCCCTGGGCAGCCCCTACCAATACCCAATCACGCTCTCTGAAGAATTTCTTCCTGATGTCCAACCTAAACCTCCCCTGGCTCAGTTTAGGACTGTGTCCTCCTCCTGTCCCCGTTCCCTGGGAGCACAGCCCGACCCCCCCGGCTGTCCCCTCCTGGCAGGGAGTTGTGCAGAGCCACAAGGGCCCCCCTCAGCCTCCTTTGCTCCAGCCTGAGCCCCTTTCCCAGCTCCCTCAGCCCCTCCTGGGGCTCCAGATCCTTGCCCAGCTCTGTTCCCTGCCCTGGACAGGCTTCAGCCCCTAGGTGTCCTTCCTAAATTAGGGGACCTAACACTGGACACAGCACTCATGGTGTGGACTCACCAGCACTGAGTACAGGGGAAGAATCCCTGCCCTGCTCCTGCTGGCCACACCATTCCTGATTCAGGCCAGACACCATTAGCCTTCCTGGCCACCAGGGCACACTGCTGGCTCCTGTCCAGTTGGCTGCTGACCAGCAGCCCCAGGTCCCTTTCTGCCTGTGCAATGTCCAGCCACTCTGTGGCCAAAGTGCAGGACCCGGCTCTTGGTCTTGTTAAACCTCGTATCATCGGATTCAGCCCATGGATCCAGCCTGTGCAGATCCCTCTGCAGAGCCCTCCTGCCCTCCAGCAGATCAACCCTCCCACCCAGCTTGGTGTCCTCCAGGAGTTTGCTGTGGGCAGACTCAATCCCCTCCTCCAGATCACCCGTGCAGATTTTAAGCAGGGCCGTCCCCAGCCCTGATCCCTGGGGACACGGCAGTGAGCAGCTCCCAGCTGGATGTGGCTCCATCCCCACCCTCCCTGGGCTGAGCCATCAGCCAGTTCCTACCCCAGAGAGCAGGGACCCTGTCCAGGCCCTGGGCTGCAGCTTTTCCACCAGATCCCATGGGAGACAGTGCCCAAGGCTTTGCTGGAGTGCAGGCAGAGACATCCCCAGCCTGTCCCTCATCCACCAGGCAGGTCACCTGCTCGGCAGACACCAGGCTGGCCAGGCAGCACCTGACCTCTAAACCCACTCTGGCTGACTCTGAGCCCTCAGCCATCCTGGGGGTGCCCTGTGATGGCACTCAAGAGGATCTGCTCCAGAACCTTGCTGGGCACCCAGGTCAGGCTGACAGGACTGGAGTTTCCCAGATCTTCCTGCCAGCCCCTTGGGGACAGGGTCACCTCCAGGCATGGGCACCTGCAGGCCTCTAGGGCCTCTCCAGCGAGCCAGCAGTGATGCTAAAGGATGGGAAATAGCTGGATGAGCTCCTTGCTCAGCTCCCTCACTGTCCTAGGATGGATGCCATCTGGTCTCATACACCTGTGACCATCAGAGGCTCAGCAGGTCACCAGCTGCTCCCTCCTGGGTAACAGCAGAGTTGATCTGCTCCCTGACCCCCTCTACCAGCCCAGGAGGACATTTCAATTGTTGGAAACTGAGGCAAAGAAGGTGTTAAATACCTCATCCTTTTCCTCATCTTTAGTTACTGTATTTCTCCCCCCAGCCCATCCAATAAAGAATGGAGGTTGTCCTCGTCTATCTTTCAACCATTTATGAAAAGTATTTATGAAAACATTTTTTATTATCCTTCACAGAAGTGGCCAGATTAAGTTCTAATTTGGCTTTCACCTCTCCATTTTTCCTTCTGCATGACCCAGAGGCATCCTTGAACACTTCCTGAGCTGCCTGCCCCTCTTTCCAAAGGTGATACACCCTTTTTTCCCCCCCAAGTTCCTTGTCTCCTACAAGAGGCTTTACCTACAAGTCTCCTACAAGTTAAAGTCTCCTACAAGAAACTTCAGCTAGACCTACAAGTTCCAGGTAAGATTTAAAAGAGGTACAGAAATACCCTGCTAAAATTGGAATCACAGACTCTCAGAATTATTTAGATTGGAAAAGACCTCCAAGTCAAAGACCATCAAGTCCAGCTTGTAACCAATACCTACCAGGTCACCCAAAGCAGTGGGAGCCACATCCAGTCACTCCTTGGACACCTACAGGGACTCCACCACCTCCCTGGGCATCCCCTTTCAACAGCCTTTCTGTGAAGAATTTTTCCGTAATTTCCAATCTAAACTTTCTCTGGCACAACTTGAGGCCATTTGCTCTTGTGCAGTTAGTAGTTTAGGAATGGTATTCAGTAGTCACTCTCTTCCTCCCACACCATCCCCACCACTGTGGTGGCTGGAGAGGAGAACTGGAGGCACAAAAGGTAAAGATCAGTGGCTGAGAGAAGAACAATTTACTGGAAACAGCAATGAGAGAAGAAAATAAACAGTAAAAGAAACAGTACTAATAAAAGTGTAGACAAGAGAGAGATTCCCATGCAAAGTGGTCACCATGGAGCACAACCAACTGCAAACACTCTGCCCCGTTGAGAAGTTCCTTTCCTCACACCACTGCCAGTGTGAGGTGGTACACAACAAGCCCAGGTCCTGGCAATGGCCCTCCCAGCTACTGTGAGAAGGAACCCTGTGCCAGCTGGAACCAGGACATCCTGTCCTTGTCCCCTGGGAGCACAGCCCGACCCCCCCGGCTGTCCCCTCCTGGCAGGGAGTTGTGCAGAGCCACAAGGGCCCCCCTCAGCCTCCTTTGCTCCAGGCTGAGCCCCTTGCCCAGCTCCCTCAGCCCCTCCTGGGGCTCCAGACCCTTCCCCAGCTCTGCTCCCTGCCCTGGGGGAGTGTCACACTATTTCCCGATTCAGGAAATGCCTGTTCCTGCTGCTAGACAGGTGCACAATCTCCTGGAGCAGGTGTGGGGGTGTTGGGCTGCAGAGTTCTGCCTCCATGGCTCTCTGACAGCTTTATCTGATGGCGAGTATGAAAATCAGAAAGACTTGAAGAAGGTAGAGTCTGTCTGTCACTAGGATTTTAGCAGCTAGCTCACTTCCAGGAACTGCAGAAACAATCACAGCAAAGGGAATGGGTGAGGGGGAAAAGGCCAGTTTGTGCAGCAATGCTTTCATAGCACACTGTTAGCTGCAGTGGGGGAGGCTGTGAGTTAATCTCACACTTTCCTCACCTCACCTCTACTGCCCCTCTGCAGCTGGCTCAGTCTCAAAGCAACTACCATCAACTCCCACAGTGGAAAGAGGCAAGAACTTATCTTCTTCTCCAGATGTTTTCATTTTAGAAGACTTGGATAGATATTCTGTGTTCTTGTTGAAAGGAAAATAAACCAAAGCTGCACCTAGATGTGCTGGCCAGTTTGGCCGAGCAGGATGGGAGTGATGCAGGCCCCACCTCAGCCGCAGCCTATCCCCCTCCCCATCCATCCCAACAAATTCCTTGTTCTCATGCAGAAGCAGGATGGAAGGGGGCCCTGCACTGCTCTGACCCCTTGGAACACCCTCCTCCTCAGCAGAGTTAAAGGATTCAGGGGTTACACAAGCTTTTTTTGCAGGAAAAGCACTCAAAGCATGGCCTGTGACAATGCAGGCTCAAATGTCTCCAGCTTGCACTGCTGCTGTCACGGCTCTGGAAGGTTTGGAGCTAAATGCAGGCTCTGCCCACAAGAGCTGAAAAGCACAATCCTACCTCAGCCCTAATTACTGCCTGCTTCACGAGGCACAGTAATTTTCAAAATTGCAGCTGTATTGTATTTTATTATACCCTGAGTGGTTTAGAGCACATCCTAAGGACACTTGTCCTTACTTCACTGTTCTGATCTCATGCACATGCGAGATGTTCTGATCCCCTCAGCCAGTACAGCCACACTCGAATTTGACATTAAGAGCACAGAGAGCATCTTCAGCAGAGACCAGTTTTAAATCTTTTATTCAGAATTACTCTTTGAACCTCTTTCCACACTCTACTTATAGGTAAAGTCGACGTGCAATGGTGATGCAGAAAGCACTGATCTGCTGCAGGCCATCAGGAAAAAACTTCATAAAAAGCATGGTTTTATTGGAAATAAATCATGCTAACAACTGATCCTTAACAGGTACAAAATATTAAACAAGTAAGAAAAAAGAAAAGAAAGATTGGGTGCACTATTAAGACCAACATGTGAACTCAAGACTGCTGTGAAAAATCATACAAAAAGGGTGATAAGGAACAATAATGCAACATTAAAGGTAGGGTACAGGGCAGACAAAAGTTATAGAACATCCTGTTTCAATATTTCTCATCCATATAACTTGGTTCAAATACTGTAACAGTACTGAAAGGCAAAAAGCACCAGACATTGAACTAAAGAGGTAAGAAAAAAGGAACATAAAATTAGCAAAAAAAAAGCAAGATCTGGTCATTAGGGAAGGAATAATCTCAAATACAGTTACTTAACAAAAACGCAACACTTGGAAAAGCTGTTATTTCAGCATACATAGACAATACCATTATTCCAGCTCCATGGAAATGACTTTGTTTTCCTAGTCTGTAACGTCTTCCACATACAGTACTGCTGAGGTTATCCCCAGGTGTGTGTGGGCAGACACCGCGTACACACAAACAAAGCAGCACGGTCATCAGAGGAGTAAAATGGGGAAGTTGTTCCCTTTGAAGTAGAAAAGCAAAAAATCAGGAGGCTAGGAAATGCGGGGCAAAGCATCATTAAGCCCTAAACACACAATTCAAAATTAGGTGGGGACACTGTGCAGCTACGGCTTCTATCTCCTAAAAAGCCAAGCCTCCCTCACAGTCCCCGTGGAAATACAGCAGCTGCTAAAGAGACAGAAACCATAATCAGGAAATCCTAAAAAATACTCCTACACTGGAGAAAGTTGTTCCCATTTCATCTCCTTACAGCTGCCACAGACAGCAGCTGTACACTCAACTGTACACTGGGAGGTTTTGGTGGTGTCAAGGTGTCCCAATTACAACATGGCAGCACAGAGACTGTGTGATGCAGGGTTTGCATAGATAGTCTGTCCCCTTCCTAGCTCAAAGAACATAAAAGAGGAAGAGGTCACAGCTTAGGCTCTTGTTGCATTTGCGAAAAACATGAAACTAGGAAAAAAAACCCCCAAGAACTCCATTTATAGAGACTTTATATATATCCCCAGTTAAGGGGGAGGTGGGGAACAAGACATACAACACATGTCATGGCTATTTCAAAGCTTCATTCTCTCAATGAAGTTTATTACAGGCCCCAGTGAAAATACTAAAAATTCACTAATTCTTACACTTCTGCACCTTTATCCCAATTGCTGTCCTAGAGTGAATAAGTGCTTTCCTTTATTAAAAAAAACCCACAAACTTATTTGTTTTTACATTATTGCTGTGTCTTACAACAAAATTAGAAACCACTTATGGAATCCACGCAACAGAAGGTCAGTATCCCCAGAACAAACTATAAGCTTGAACATGTACTCTCAAAAAGGGCCTTTTCTACACCAGCTATTCAACGAGCAAGGGAAAGAGAGGGGAAAAAAAAAATCCAAAAAAACTCATCCAAAAATCATCCTATCGCTTCTCTTCCTAGCATCAACGAATTCACCCCACTCTCCCAGGAGGCAAATCCTTTCAATAAATATCAGCATGAGCTCCGAGGTGCTGGAATTCCGGGGGCAGGGGTGGAGGAGGAGGAGCAGCAGCAGCAGCAGCAGCTGTGTGCAATGCCTGCGGGGTGCTGTGCTGCCCCGAGGGTCAGTCCAGGGAGATGATATCAGGCGCGCTGCCGCCGCTGCTGGTGATGACGCCGGGCTCGGCCCGGCCCGAGGAGCTAACGTGCGTGCTGCTCTCGTGGTGGCTGGTGGAGGTGATGATGCTGCCAGGTGTGCTGCTGCTTGTTAAGGTTGAGGTGAGACTATCCAAAAACATAGGAGGACAGTACTGCTTGAAACAAACAATGGAGAGTGAAGAAACTAACTGCAGGAGGGAAATGTATGCTCTGAAGATACATCTTCCCCACATGACAAGCACCAGATGTTTTCCTAGCAGGGAGGCGGCCACATCCAGAACCAGAGTTCTGCAGGTCAGTGACCAAGTGGGGATGGCAGCCATCAGCCTCCTCCCTCACCCTCCCCCTTTTTTGTTCTCCAGAATGACCTTAATGGTCATCTCCTTAAAGCTCATCCCACCCCCTGCCATGGACAGGGACACCCTCAACTCTCCCAGGTTGTTCCAAGGTCTGTCCAACCTGGACAACTTCAAGGATGGGGCAGCAGAGCTGCTGTGTGCAGCCTATGCCAGCACCTCAAATACACTCTGGGTATATTCAAGTTAGTGCTGAGCACATATTTACTTTAAAAAGGCAAGCTACCAGTAAAGAATGAGTTTCCAGGCCTGGATTCATCATAGAAATGCTAAACTGAATCCTCTTTAATGCATTTTTATTACCAGCTCTTGATAGGTTTTCCTAGTCTGTGGTTAGGTCTAAGCAAGTGAACTGCAAACACAGTTTGGATGATGGCACCCTGGTAATAACTGGAGCACAAAAAGCAGAACTTGGAAATTAACCCCACAACAGATCAGAAACGTACCTGTGAATCAACTGGGATTAGCGAAAGAAAATCCAGACCTAGGAAGAAGAGAAGGATGATAAATAGACTAGTCTCCCTTTTATTCACACAACAAATTTAAGGATTTTTTTTTTTTTTGGTGGTTGTAGAACAGATTTTGCAATTCATACAGAGTTTCTAAATGGAATATACCACTGTGACATCACTCTCAACGACTACTTCAGGCAGCAGCAAAACGAGTTATCTAGTACAAGTGGCTCTTTTTAAGAATGAGGATGGCATAATGATGTATTATTCACTGAATACTGCAGGGTGGTTCAATGTGGTTGCTTAGATGGAGGTTGCCATTTGGAGCTGTTGGTTCATTAATGCAAGTTTCACTGCATATTGTACCTGACTCGGCCAAACTGGGACATGAAGAGTGTCATCACATTAAAGATGCTGGAATGAAGTAAAGTCACAACATGCACAAGTCCAAAAACAAGCAGCAGGTCTCTTCCTCCACCCACGGGCAGCCAATAAGGAAACATTTCTAATATCATCCCCGTTTTGTGTCTAGACAAATAAAAGGAATGAAGAAGAGGAAACTACAAGTAGTTCAATGTATATCCTCCAAGAGCAGTGACAATTAGTGTCCATCTTAACCACAATTAGTGTGTAAGCATTTAGGGCAAGATGTTTAGAATTATGAAACCAATGAGAAATTGCCACTTTTTTGGTTTTGGTTTTTTTTTTGGGGGGGGGGGGGTTTGTTTGTTTGTTTTTCTAAATATTGGCCTTGTGTTTGCTATGTCAACAGAAAGAAATGATATACTCCCTCCCTCTCCCCTCACCTCCAAATCTCTTCTGGCCCGTGATATCTCTCCTCCTCCTTTTCCATTAGAGAAAAATTTTGAAGGAGATTTTAAAGGTCAGCTGCATTTACAGAACTGACAGCTTCTTTTATCTGTGCAAGTTCCAGAACTTCAGCTGGTCAGAGCTGGAGAACAGTTCTAGACTTCTGTTCTCTCAGCTTATTCTCCTATCCAATTTGGGAAGACAACTGATTTCTTAACAAGGGAGAAGTGGAGGGAGGGAGCAGTAAGGGAGCCAAAATGGACAGAGAAACAAGGGGAATGATATCCATCTCATTGCCAAACTGGTGCTGAAAGAAGAGGAAAAAACCCAGAGATGTTGCAGGGGAGGAATGGAGACAGGCAATGGAGCAGGGAAAGGGAAAGTACAGGAGGCCAAAGTGACACCTGTCACCACAAGTCACCACTTCCTGGGCTCTGGGTTTGTTACAGCCGGCCAAGAGAACCCCCAGAGTCCCTACACACAGTGTTCTTTTCAAGGAGCCAGGATAGAAAACAATCAGTATCCCCACCTTTTGTCTGATATTTAGCAGCAGTGTTGAAGAATACATCATAGGCATTTAGGGTATGTCTAGGTAAAGAAAGTCAATAGAGGTCAGCTCACAGATTGTAGCTCACCTTTTTCATACAGTCTAGACAGAGCACCACTACAATCAGCTAGCAGAGTAAACTACACTGAGGGCTGGGATGAGTCAGCACCCTCACACCTCTAGTAACTACAACAAGCAACTACTCTCCCTCGCATCTACAACACATAACTACCAGATGTTTACACAAAGTCTGGCTGAGCGTGGCAAGAGCAGTTTCTGGCTGCCTGCTCAAGTGCCAGTTTGTACCCCAAAAGCAGTGTTTGTCACATCACTGCTGTGAAACGCAATCTGAGAACGGGCAGACAGCCTGTACTAGGCTTGTCTAGACATCACATCAGTGCCATACTGCATATAGACTCGTTCCATTAAAAAAAAAAAAAAAAAAACCAAACCGAAACCAAAAAACAGAGTTAATTCTTCCAATTTCTACCCACCCCGTAACAAATTAATACTGCTGTCAGAACACACACAAAAAACACCCAGCACCTACCTGGCAAGTCTGATGAAATACTGGATATTGGTGGATGATGGAATGGTACTGGGTAGTCTGTTAATGAAGGAGGAATAGCAGCAGCATCGACCGTCGTCACGCTGGGCACTCTGGCAGTAGATGGCTGATACATGAGAACCCTGTTTCAAACAGCATGGGAAATTACAAACAACCTGGCTGTTAGTTGCACAAGGGAAACCAGGCACTGCTGTGCACTCTCATTCACAGGTCACCGTGCGACAACACAACTACAGCGTGGCTACTCACTACACAGCACTCCACTCTAATTTCCTTTTTCATTACAGTCTTCATAATAACATGACCGTATCTTGGCTCTCAACAGCAGCTGTGACATAAGAGCAAGTTGGCATTAAAACAAAGTACAGTGCTGGAGTCATTGGCATCAAAGACAGAAACGGGTGTCTGTGAGCGCCCACACAGGGATGTGCAGGTGACCAGAGCCAGGAGGAGAGTGCTCCATTTGATTTCTCCACAGAACTGCTGCTCAGTGCCCACCTGTTACACCACAGGCAGAACTGACCATTATCCTGCCCCACAGGATGACACAGATTACACAGGTGGGAATTAAATATAAGCCTGTCTTTACTCACAGCCTCCAGTTCAGCTCTCAAGGAGCATGCTACAACCCTTCTGCTTCCCCTCATGCTTCCTGACCCCTTGGCAGCATTATTATAAACACCACTACAGGTGCCCAGGCACCAGCCACATACATAAAACAGTTCATGAGCTCCAAGTCAGGTGGAAACACACAGAATTCTGGTCCCAGATGCTCTGCATTGCTCCCTCCAGCCATCAATGTTATCCACTCATCTTCCTTCCCACACTCCTACCTGTTAACCTACTTCTGAGGTCAGAAGCCAGGATTTCTGACCCTCCCTTCTCAGGCACCTCTCATAATTCAGCCTACCTTGTTGCTGCCTCTAAGAAGACATCCCAGTTTTTCCACAACTAGCACTCAGACAACACTGTTTAAAGGAGACGAGCTATACTCCAAAAGCCTGGCTTTGATCTGGATTTGAAGAATGAAAATATGCCATATCCATACCCAAAAAAACCCAAGAAAAAATACATGGGTCATAGAGAGAAGCCAGTCCTCCTACAAGTACAGTTGCATGTAGCCATCTCAGACATAGGAGCACGGAAGGAAGTCTTGGTGCCTTCTGAAACTTCATTAATAGATGTGTTTGTAGCTACACTTTCTTGTCAAAGTCAGGAAGAGTCTCTTGCAGAAGGACTCCTCCGCAATCCTCACAAAAAAGCAACAGCATTGCAGTATCACTGCTGAAAGTGGTTGAAGATGACCAACTACTTGCTCACCAAGGACCACACAGACATTTCTGTGGACTAGAGACTCACCACACCTGCTCATTACTTCTGAAACAGAAGGGGAACCTTCAAAACAGAAGGGGATTGGGTTTATTATTATTATTTTAGTACAAATCATAAGCCACTACACAGAGAAACACAGACACACACCTCATGCAGGCAGCAACACTAGCTGATGAACCATTATCAAAAGCTGAGCTTGGAGCAGTGAGTGCTGGTAAGCCTGACCTGTGGCACTCACTCCCTGCAGGTCTGGGGTGCCCCACAGGCCAAGAGCAGGAACATTATGGGAGCCACAAGCAGCACCTGAGCTGAGGTGCACAGATGAGGACAGACAGAAGGTAGCACAGCAGCAGAGAAGCTGGTCAAGCCTGGTGCTGAAGTCAGGCCTGACAATAAAGATGGAGGAGTTGCCAAAACACTTGGGAAGTCATTGTTTGTGCTAAACTAGATGCAGGACTGACTGATGACCACAGCCAACAACAGCATCCAAGACATTCCAGAATTTAACAGAGAGATGGGAGGAAAAGCTCATCTTGACTCAAAACAACAAAGTGGCTTCCTTCCAAGACTGACAGGATGAAAGAAACAACATAGCCTTGTTCCCTGGACGCCAGAGCAGATTAGACAGAGGATACAGCAGACAGCAAGAGAAAAAGCCCTCAAGATGACACTAACTCAGCAAGAATGCATAATATTCCTCTACTTGGCATAATCTACTTTCTCACGAGAACACTGCCCACTAGCTTAATCTGATTCCTTTTCTGTGGAGAAATGTCCCTGCAAACACAGCCACAGTCAGTGCAAGTCTTTTGTGAAGTGTAAATCTATTTAATAGAGTTTTGCCTGTACAAAGTTACTGTATCAATACAACCTTCTACAGGAGAGGCCTAGAAATTCTCCTCTGCAAGTGCAGAGCTGGATTCCAAGTACGTTTCTCTACAGATCAGTTTAGCTGAGACATTACAGAATAACAACTAACTTTAAAATTGACAAACCCTTTGGTTGGGCTTCCGTGTATTTCAGACATAAATATGCACTTCCTTTTGGCTGGAGGATCTTCTTCTTCATCAGAAGAACTTTCTACTGTCAAGTCGATAACATCAACCTTCTTCTTGTTTACCTCACTGGCCACTGTCACAGAACATGGTTTGCTAACAACACTGGAACCTGAAGAAAAAAATAAAACACCATTGTTCTCCAAAGCTGATGACGTCAGCAGTTTCTATCTGCAAGAGAAGCAGGAACTCAGATCCTGTATAACAGATCACCTTCCTGGCCATTACAAAGAATGTTATGCCCCAGTACCTGCTTTATGACTCTTCTGTGTCACGTTGAGACTATTAAAGAACAAACTTTTGTTTTCACTTTTCATTTTAAAGATGTAAAACAAAAGCAACCTTTCATTTTCTTAGCTGCTATTACAAAGAGCAAAGACAAAGACCAAAAATGCACTCTTAAGAGACAACAGTTTCTTTTCTAGTTTAGATTACAAGGTCAGAAGTCATAAGCCCTTCAAAAAAAAAAAAAACCAACACCCACACACATTATCCAAGCTACAACTAAGTCTCCAAGACTTTGTGCTGGTTTACAACCAGTACCCAGTTGTACATACTTTCTATTTTGGCGCACTGTGCACTTGACACTTTCACAGCTTCCTTCTTTGGCCTCATGGGGCACCAGGAGCCATCTTCCTGAAACTTGATCTCATCCACATCAGAACATTCATTAAGGATTTCCATAAAAAGGCTGAAAAAATAAAGTTTCACTTTTGATTCTAAGTGACATTTTTATTCTAAGTGAAAAGGAGACACAGAGAAAAAGATAATTATGATCACCTTCTACCTTCTTTTGTCTCCTCTCCCCCTAGATTCCTCTTTACCTGAAAGCCTGTAATTACAGCCTTTGCAGATATCAAAAAATAAGATTATCCCAACCCAGCCATAGTTCACTCCAATATTACTGCAATGCACAGATTTCCACAGTGAAGCAGAAACCATCATCCCTGGAACCAAGTTAGACAATCATTACAAGTTAGAAGTTAAATTTTGAAGTTAACACCTTTCAGGGATAGAGACATGTAAAAGGAAGACCCATCCTTAGATGCTGCATTTTTACTTCTTCAGAGGAAATACACAGACTCAAGAGTTTGATGGTGCAGTTAGGAGATAAACTTAGAGTGCATTATGGGAAAAGAAACTAATGGAGTCTAATGGGTCCTCCAGTCTGAAGTATTTTGACAAACAATAGTATGAAATGACTAAGCCTCAGGTCTCTAGCTACTGAGTACATGATGAAACATTTTAAGTAATTGTGTAATCTGCAAAGCCAGTCTCTTACCCATCTAGTATTAGGCTCTCGTAAGCTGCCTTTTTGTCACAGACAGGGCAGATCCAGGTAGGCTTCTTTTCATTCATTTGAAGGTAAAGAGCAGCATCAAAACATTGCAGGTGTGTGCAAGTCACAGCCCGGCAAGGGATTGTCAGTCTCATTTTTCCCAGCTGCAGGAGATGCATTTAAAGGGTGTCAGAACAGAAAACAGAGAAACAGGCCTGAATGGTTAACAATGAATCCAGAGGCATTTGGTGAAATGAATCTTCCTGCTCACTACAGAAGTGCCTGGGGCTAAGGGTGCTGCAAGCAAATCCACCCCACCACAGCACCCAGCCAGTGTTCATATAGGAAAAATTAAGTCCTGCTCCAAGACTTCACCACACTGAGAACAGTGAGCAACACTTCTAGTAGACCTGCAACATTATCTACAGGATTTCATTTTTCACTAAACAATCTACTGAAGTACCACTTCTATAATTTTCTTTTAACCCAATATTCCAGGTGTTTTCCTGAGCTCCTGGTACTTGTTACACTCAGAATGACCAATTTCTACCTGGGAAAAGAACCTCCAAGGCAGCATTACCTTATAATGTGATCACCTTTCTTTTTTCTGTTTGCTACTGTATCTGCAGTATAGACAAAGCCACCAAGATGAGGAGATGTTTCAATTATCACTCCATCCTTTAATTATTGCATCAGCCTGCCTGATTAGCCTCAGCAGGTCAGTATAGGAGATTAATTCTTCTACAGGCTTCACTGTACACAAACAGCAGCTTGACTCAGTGCATCATAGCTGAGGCATTCACAGTCCTAAACCACAGCTGGGTTACTGCTGCTATGATCAGGTGCTTGTAGATGCAACCTTCTCCCCACTATTTTATCTTGGCTTGCTAATAAAATATAAAATCAGTGAGGTTTTGCAAAGGCCCTTGCAAAGCAGCACAATTCTGCACTACAGATGAAAATATGAACGTTGTCTGGAAATTTCCAGCCATACTTACAGGACACATCAGAGAGACCCGCAGACTTGTTGTGGCAATCTCACTGTCAGGATCTGCAGTTAGTTTTTCTTTAACTATTAAAATAAAGAAGGAATACATAGAGGTCATTATTTCAAATGCTAATGTTGATTCAGCAGTACATGCACTTTTCTTTCAACTATCTAGAAAAATTCATCTAGGAAACTAGTTCATAAACAATAACACTTTCACTGCTTGTAAGTGACTGGAAAACTGCATCAAGTTATCTGATGTTGTCTGACTGCAGATGCAGTTACAGCCACACAGAGCAAACTCAACCCAATTTGTCAAAGGATTAATAAACCCTTATGAGTGAGTGATGTGCAAGTGAAGAGAACTCAGACCATGTAGCTGCACCTCACAGCCAAGCACAGTAAGGGGTGCTTGTGGCATTCCCATAACCACACTTCAGATGGGATCTCTGGGTATGCTCCCTAAAAACCCTTACTCAGAAAGAGTGATGCATCATCAACAGCTAGGGAAAGCTGTGAAGCCCTAGGCATGGACTTTATTCTCAAAATACAGCAAATCTCTTCCAAATTACCAATTCTAGTTTTGAAGAGCCACTAACCACCCTCCAGAAGTACCGACAGGCAAGTTAATTACTTACTTAGTGCTCTGGAATGATCAGGGTTTCTGATACCTTTCATTTTTAACCTCTGCAAAAGCATAGCTGAGGTGAGCTGGCGAACCAGATACACAGACATGGAGTAATTCTACCAAAAGAAGGATTAAAGATCAAATGTTGATTTCATACAGTACTCCCACTATGACAACATATTGACTACTTACACTAGTTGTACCATACAGTAAAAACAAAAATATGACTTTTTTGCTTAATCATTATTAAGAGCGTTGACAGACAACTTCAGTTCCACGGAGGACCAACATTCTGCCAGAATTCTCTGGTCAATCAAGTCTAATTATTCTACTCCAGTTATGACTGAACTAAAAAGTAATTCCACATCCAAGAGACAATCTGAGCTCTTCTCCTGGAAAGATCATATGTGATACATTTCATACATGTAGTCCTTTAAGAATTTCTCACATTTTGTCTCCTTAATCTTCCCCTTTTTTGCAGTGTCAGCGGGGATCTCAAAGAGTCATTTGACAAAATATGAATGGTCTTTATGGTACAAACAACAGCTTCAGATGATACAGAGCTGCCCCAGTTCCTTTGTACCTTTTCTTTAGCTTGTTCTGTACTTCTAAGCTCAGCCTTGTTACACCATGTCCGTTCCACTGAGCCTGGCCCCGTTCCCCAGCATTTTCTACTCCTCCCTAACTCACACCACTTGTCAGCTTCTTTTGTTCAATGTTCACTCCCTCTTCTAGGTCACTAATGAAAAGTCTGCAAGCCCCAGTGCTGCAGGATAATAATGGTTTCATCCATGTAACAAGAACAACCTGTGACCTCTTACTTCCATTGCCTGCCAGCCACCTTCCTATGGCTCCTGCACTGCCTGTGTACTGCACAGGAAATTTCACACAACTCCTACAGCCCTGCTCCTCCTTTAGTACCTACAGGAAAACCAGCTATTACCTAGAGCAGCAGATGAAGTGCTTTAATTGCACATGAAACCACTAAGAAACCCATATTTTTGTTTTTTTCCCTTAAAGAATGGCCACCTATTGCCTTACAGAGAGGATTCTACAGGCTCAAGTCTGCCCAGCACTGACAGGCTTATACCCCCTTGGCTCAGCAGCCCTCCAGTATCAGCCCAGTCCATGCCAACAAGCCCTTACGTGACACCCTGTGCTGTTCCTCAGGGTCTCACTTTCAAGATGAAAAGCAGTTAAGTTCTGTCACCAGCACTAAACCACAGAACTTGCTTCACCTCTCAGGGCAAGGGTAGGATGTCCAAGCATTCCAAGTCATCTGCTTCCATTAGAGTGTATTTTGGCAATACAGGGAAGAAACCTAGCAGGCATCAGCATGAGAGGCCAAGGCCACACGCAAGACTGGAGCCATTTTAAGATTCTGTGCTTTGACTGGGTAGCAATGGCTCAGATCTTTCTCTCCACCCCTGTTCTAGAATATCATCCTTTGATGTCAGCACTGCCCTTCATTTATTTTTTGAACATTAGCTTTCAATCCAATTTCTTTTTAAAATTTTAATATAAAAGCTAATACTGGAGTCTCTTTGAAATATGTGGTATTTTTAGTCCAGAGAATTTGATTTTGAATACAATCTTGTAGAGGAAACTACTTTGATAACTCCATCCAGAATTTACACAACCAGTCACAGATAAGGAATAAATAGTTCTTGCCTTGAACAACTTGAACAGCTGAAAAGGTGCTGCAACAGTTATTCAAACTTAGGATGAAGTAAAAAATTCCTTGCCTTTCTTTTCTTTCCTTAATAGGTCTACAGGGGGATTTACTATTCACATCATAAAAATAATTTGTTATTTTTGACATGCATTTCAGACAAACTCTAAAAGTACACTTTCTAATGTGAATCATATAAGAAAATCTTTCTATTTGTATGTGAATCTCTCATGAGTTACTGAAAGCTACCCCAGTTCTAGAGCAAACTTTGTTTCCTGGCACTGATAATAAGTTCAACCATCTAACACAAAACATTTGCCAGCAACATCAGGCAGCAGGGGAGTAAGAATGATCAAACAGGATATTTAGATGAATCCCCACATGCTACAGAACATGCAGGTTACCTTTCCAATTTCAGAAGCCCAAGAGATGGAAATCTGGTTTGGCACTGCTGATGACAGCCTAACTAGAGATGTGATATTCAAGGGACGCCCAGGTCGCTTCTGTTCAATTCCATTTTTTGGTGGTGGAGCATATCCCTGTGGAAAAAAGGACAATGGATGTGTTACCCAGTCTACCCACTGTACTCTGAAACTGCTGACACATAATTGCTGGTTTTAAACAGTTCTATGAGAAGCAGGCAAACTTAAAAGAGTCTCTCTGGGCTGGAAAGTAAAGCCAGCATTTATTCTGAGAAGTCAAACACAGTTATAAGGCATTTGTTGTTTCAAAAGGGTTTTTTAGAAGTGCTGGAAAGGTGAAAGAGAATACAGTTTGGGCCCAGGTAAATTCACTGGAGGAGTACAAGGTCATGTGGATGTTTTGTCCTCTTCCCTCTCATGCCCTGCTGGAACAGAGTGAAACATCACAAGGTCATACACAGTCTTAGTGATAAACAGAGCAAGTAATGAAGACTTAACTCAGTGTTTCACACACTGAAAACACTTCACTGATTAAGAAACAATTTCACCTTGTTCCAAGAGCTCCACATCTCCTCAGTGACTACTTTGTCTCTCATCAACTATACCTGGCCCCATTAGCAACAGGGATCACCTGTCCTCTGCCAAGGCCCCTGAAGAAGGACTGCACATGGAGTACCAGCTGTATTTAAGAGATCACAGAATCAGAGTGGCTTGGGTTGAAGTGACCTTAAAGATCATCCAGTTCCAATGCCCTCGTCACACAATAAGCCTGCAGCTTACTCCTCTCGCCCTGCATCTGTCATGATGAAAACAAGCCAATCTACCCTGAGAATCCCTGCTCTGAGCTCACAGCCAGCCTGCATTCCCTCACCTCAAACTCCTCCTGCACCTGAAGAATGCCAGCAAGATGCAGCTCGGTTTCTTGCACAGACCTTATTGATGTATTTCCAGACAGTGTTTTAAACAAAAAACTCACCCAGAAAAGGATATGCTGAGAAAAAAATACATACTTCTTTAACCAGGGAAATACACAGGCATTCACACCTAGCACCTAGTGGGAAAGGAGTTAACACTGAATGATGTTAAGTCTGGAAATAAAAGCAATAATAACTTTTTAAAAATTTTATGTATGTGTATGCATATAAAACAGCTTCTTGCACTCACTAGCCCTGTATGCCATGAGGGCTTTATTGCAGAACAGAGGCAGCAGACATACAGGAACTGGTGAAAATTTCACATTTAAAAGACAGAATGATTTCAGAAGAGAATGAACACAAGTTCCCTTATATTTCCCTTTTTTTTTTTTTTTTCCCCAAAGACAGACTCTGCAGCAAACATGCTTCATTTCAGTGAAGCTTTTAGTGTTTTCTTCCACAGAGATTATTCTTGAGAACAAATTCGCTCTCATACTCCTAGAAAAATTTGGAGCCCTCCCTTCCTGTCCTTCTAGGAGTATTCTGCTTGTCTCCCAACCAGCATGGCCTGGCACTGTTTAGGCAGGCTGTCAACTCCAATGGCAAGAAACTGACAGTATTATTTGGGCCTTGAAGTCTTCCACAGTTCTTCAAAGAACCACACTACTCAAGGCAGGTATCATCTGCTATAGCAAGGAAGTTCATCAAGAGGAAGCATAACTGCTCATTTTCACAGCGACACAGATGCAGGATACAAAGAAACACGGTGTTAACATGAGCACAACCCAGTGCAGTACTGGCACATAGGCAGCACTTCTCTAAAGCTTCTGGTAAGGATTGCAGGCAAGGAGATGACCAAGAACAACTTACAGACCGCTGCAGAGGCATGAGCTGCCCTACCAGGCAGAGAAAAGTTTATTTATTAACTGTGCAAGTGGGCAGTAGAAGCTGGCATCACTTGTTAATTACCTAACACTACTGCAATGGATAATAGTGGTGTTTGAGGCAAAGAAGTTACCTTATGCTTCCTGCAACCAAAAGAAGTGCCAGATGATGCAGAGAGAGACCAAATCAACAAAAAAAAGAGTCTGCAGAAGCACTCAGACTGAGACTATTTGTCATTCAGCTCATAGTGAATGAGGAGGGGAAGGCAAGTTGACAAGATATAGTGATTTACTCACTTTCCCACCTAAGGTTCAGCTGAACAGATTAAAAAGTCATCTTATGCGCAGGAAGAACCTACCAGATTTAGGTTTAAAGCAAAGTAATAATCCAAGATTAGTAGTAGTTTCTGCTACAACTGTGACACGTAATGCACAAAATGGAGAGCACAGCAGGGTGTAACCTATATTAACAAGACAGAATTAGCTGACACTGATGTCCATAAAATAACATCAGCCCAATTTCTTTTTTGTTGGTTGCTGAAAGACAATCTGCAGAACAGAGAACCCTCAAAGTTATCACACATAATATAACCAGCATTTGCAGAAAACACTGACCAGAAAACATGAGAAATAAACCCTTTTATAACCTGAAGACTGAAGTAGGAGGAAGAGAATTTAAGGAGCTTCATTTAAGCTGAGTCAGGAAAAAAAAAAAGAAAAAAAAAAGGCAGTCACAGTTGCATGTGGGAGGTGTATTTGACAGACCAAGGTGGTTAAAAGCCATTCCGAGACAGAGATTTCACGTCTTCTCTCTCGCATAGCATCCTTCCAAACTGAAAAAAACCTCTGTTCTATGACTTTCCCACCCTTTAGAGCCTCAAGAAATATTTCTGAATGGGTTGTGCAAGAGTTTTTCTGTTCTATTGAAATAAAAAAAAGAGTAACCCATTCCAGAGATATTTTTGAGAATGAGAGCGCTTTTCCCTCTCTGTCTATACCCAAGCCTCCAGATGACTCTGTGACCATGTACAAATTTTTGCAACATCAGACACCCTGGAAGTGTGACCACCAACAGTGTTCTGTTACAGTATCAGCACCTGCTAGGAACCCTAAAATGTGTCTGTTCTTCATCCCCACAACAAACTGTGCTCTAACCAGACAGATGCAGAGCAGTGCACAAGTGGCACACAGGAGGCTGATGCCATTCCCTCAGAACAAGAAGGAACTCAAGCCCATCAAATACAGGCAGTCCACACAGCGAGGGCTACTACCTTCAAATAAACTCAGTCTGAGCACCTGTGAGCAGGATCCTCCATGCAGACACCAGACTTGTTTTTGAATTATTTAGTTATGTTAACAGCAAAAGATGAGGTTTGCTATAGAGGGTTTAATCACATTTCATCTGTGCAGCGGCTGTAATATGATTAACAGCAGTAATGGCTATTTCACAGAGCAAATGTAAAAACTCCGTGCCTAACATTAGAGAAATCTGAGTGATAACAAACAGCTTGACTGTTTCTGCAAGCAAACACTACAGAAAAACACATACACACTCCACAAGTCCCCAAGAAGCCACAAATACATACATACATACTTACCGGCAATGGAAACAGCTTCCCATTTACTTTAATGCACAAACTATTAGGATAATTATCCTCTTGAGGGCAGCTTGTCTCTGCAAGGCATAGCCTGTATCCATAGAAAGAGAAAGCATCATTTTTAAGTGTCCTCACAAACATCCATCAGCCAATTATGTTTTCAGAGAACACTACACAAAATGTACCTTAGCTGAACTTGGACTGTGTAATCTCTCCTGCCTCCAGGCAAGAAGTCCCTGTGACAAAGAGAAAGAAAAAGAGAAGTACCCACTTAGCTGGAATCATATTGCAGTCATACAGAAAAACAACTGACACACCTGCCCCAGCATCACTAAACTCTACTTTTATTTTTGTTTTATTTAGCTTATGAACACTTTGCAATTGACATGTCTGTTTAACTACTACCACAGGACAGTACACAGGACTTCAGGATCAGCTTCCTCCATCAAAAGTTCATAGCAACAATAAAGTAGGATGCTGCCAGGGATGAAAAAGCACCTATGAATTTTCACAACATCAACTCTGGGGAAAACAGAAAAGTAGGCTTCCATTCCTGCAGGCAGGAGAAATGTAGGGAAGCTTCCCACCTCTTTAAACAGTGGCAATTATTTGGAACCCAGTAACTGTTAGTTCTTTAACAGGGTATGATTGTCACAAAATGCACACAAATTCTGCACACAGTTGCTCCTGAAGGAAACAGAACTGATATAAACTCAAGAGTCAGTTCAGTGAGGATTATCACTCTGCATCTGCAGAGAAAGTGATGTATATGGTGAACCAAAACCTCACACTTTCTCCCGAAATTTTGTACAAGTCTACCTACATTACACCACACTCTTACTTCTTACCTGGAAATACAGATTTCTCTGACCTGCTGAGGTGTTAAAGCAAAGATAAAAAACTTCTCCTGGAACCTCTGAATACTGCTCTGTACTAGAAGAAGAAAAAAAAAAAAAAGACACAAAAGAGGTTGAACAATGGTGATTAAAGAGGTTGATTAAAACAGAATCTGCAGTTCATGCCTGGAACAAGGCATAAGTCACTGAATATACTTGCATGGTGGTTGAACTGCATGTAACTGTTAACAAAAAAAGCAATGGAACAAATCTATCATTAAACTACATTCAGATGGTTTAATATCACATTACACTTCACTACTAAAGCAGCTTGGCAAGCTGTGTTATAATCCTTTCCCCTAAAAGAGGAAGGTTAAAACACATACACAACAAAATATTTCATTGGATACCTGACAAAAGGAATTCAACAGAGATGCCAACCACTACTCTAAGGTACTACAGGAAGAACATGTGCACCACAAGTTATTAATGGACAGCTGGAAAATTCACAGCTACAGGTAACTAAAGCTTTGGGGAGGAAGGGATGGAGCACAACCCCAAAAGCCACAGAAGCCAGCTAGAATTCATGTCTGGAGCTACCCTTCAGTGGCATCTGGCAGAAAAATAAATATTCAATGTTCATATCAGAATCCAACTTATCTGTCAGTGACGGGAATTGTCAATATTGTAGTATTTAAAGTCCACAGCAGGCACATGTCATTTCCTACTTACTTTAAAATTTAAGAGAAGTTAAAAACTTTGACCTGAAATAAAGGTGGATTAGACATGTCCAACTTAAAATAAACAGCAGGGAGGACAAATGCAAAAATAGCACAGCTAAACCAGACAAATTTGGAAGAGCTGGACTGCCTCGTACATGGTAACATTCACGGGAGATTGTTTCTATAATCAGAAAAGAGCACACAAAAAGGAGGCAAACATGAAATGGAACCCAGATGGAGCAAACACACCCCAAGTTCCTCAAGCAATTCCAAACAGTTACAGTGTGCATGTATGCACACACACACCACAGAGCACATTTGATATTTAAGAATACACTTGAGCACATGTTAAAAAGGCAGTGGAAGTATTTTATTATTTAATTCAGTGTGGGTTAAAACTAAACCCTACACTTACACCTGTGCTCTCATATTAGCGCAAAGGAATACCACACTCATCCCTTCTCAAGCATGAAGCAGTGAGGTGGACTATTACTCCTAGCTATCTTAGCTGTTATGTAAATGCTTAACTCTCAAATGCACAAAAAATGCAAGTGTCATTATGCACAAGGAGAAGTGACAACAGGCACTGTAATAACTGTTGGTAAAGTTTTCTGCTTTAGTTACTGGAGGATGGCAGATTACCAGTAAGTATATCCCTCACTGAGGTAGGAGTCACAGCCTAAAAGACTTCATGATCAGTAAAGAAACTATTTCTTTAAGTGGATGCAAACTATTTTATAAACACATTACTGTATAGTTAGGGAACATTTTCTGCCATGTAAGGTAAGCCAGATAGAATTTTAAGACAGAAAATGTAGTTCCACATAATTAAGAATGTTCAAGACTGAGGCACATGGGGAAGACACACAAGATTTCAGGTTACTTGGAAGACAACGTCCACCCACTCCATATTATAACATACAGTACTGCAACAAGTAGCAGGCAGAGAAACTTCACTACTCTGAACGCAACACTAGAGGTGGCAAAGTATCTATTTCAGTGCCAGATATTAAGAGCCTGCAGAATTTTGGGTGAGATAAGGGAAAAGTAGTAAACCAACAAACTCATTCTTTTTACCCTGTTGCAAACTGTAAATTAATGACCCTGAAATCCTTTTTTATTACTCCTGACAAAACTGTTCCTCATTTGCACTAGGCAGAAACTTCAAGTTCAGATCTTTCAGCCAAAAAGTGGTGATTTAGACTAGATATTAGGAAACATTTTGTTACCAAGAGGGTGGTCAAAAACCAGGACAGGGCTCTAGGAAAAGCAGTCAATGCTGTAAGCTCTCAGTGTTTAAGAGGAATTTGGACAATGCCCTTAACTATTAATCTCTAACTTTTGGTCAGGCAATTGGATGATCAATGCAGGTACCTTCCAACTAAATTACCCTGCTCTTCTTTTCAATATTCAAAGGATAGAAGTCTTTAATCACATTACTCTTATAACAGAAAACTATTTTCTGAAATGTGGTTTTGCACTTTTGGGGAAAATGGTAAAGGGAAGGAAAATGCAAAGATATAAAAGGAAAGGAGTTTCCATTTGTCCCAGCTCCAAAAGGCACTGAAGTCTGGGCTCAGTATTGTCAAAAGTAAAGCTTATTTAATGAATTAAGCAAGCTGCAGAGGTATTAAACACTTACCTAGACTTGTAGGTTTAATGAGCACATCCAGCACATCATAAAAAGGTAAGCTTTTCAGCTGAACATCAGGATGAACAGGTGGAATTGGAGGGGACGGCTGCTGCATCTCAAAATGAGGCTTAGTGTCTTGGAGGAGCACGGAACTGACAGGTGAGGAGGGAGACTGAGGCGTGACTGAAGTCGAAGGGAGTGGGTGAATGCCTGCAACAGCCAAGTCAGGCTCGACTGGAGAGGAGCTGCTGTCCAAGTTGAACGCCGCAGGTTTTATAGCCGACAAATCCGACAGCCCCTCGATCGTCCTTGGGTACCGACGCCTATAGAGTTCCCGGATTTTGATCTGAACTGCTGGGCTGCAGCCGCTCTTCAGCAAGTGCAGCGCCCTCATCAGGAGGTCATGTTTGCGTCCACTTTTATTACGTCCAGCAAATCCCAGCAGCACTTGCAGCTCAGAAACACGAAAACTTGATACCATATTCTAGAGAGGAAAAAGGAGAAAAGCACAGGTGAGCCAACAGCACCCCAAGGAGGCCATTTCAAGGAGCATTTCAAGCGGCATCTTTCATCATCTAACCTGACAACTTGTTACTTGGTTACGGGTACTGCCCACACCTTCACACAACACAAAAGTACAGTGAGTTTAAAATGAAAAAAAACACAAAGCGTCCAGGATGCAGGTTGAGTTTGCCCGTGAAAGATTTGTTTCCACGCTCAAACAATAGTAACAACAAAATCTTAAATTCACAACACAAGCTGTACCAGAAAGCTTCGGTCTCACAAAGAATTTGTCTCGCTTTGTGGAACAAAATACCAAACCAAAAAAATCAAGTATTATCATCTGTCAGTGATATCTGAATCAGTATTACCACCTGTCTTCCAAAACATTTTAAGCATTTCCTTATTTTATTTCTCAATTTCTGATTAGTTTATTGTGAAACTCCCTTTACTTTGGACATTGTCAAGGGCATGCAATAGGCAGAGATGGGTCAGGTTTCACTGCTGAGGGATATACACAGCAAGGCAGACAGTTCTTAGAAATCTACCTTATCTATTGTAGACTGTGGTATAATTAATTCCTAAAATGTCACAAAGAACTCCCTCTCCTTTTCAGAACACATTCTGGTATCACGTGTCACAAAGATATCTTCAAAACAAATAATACAATTTACTTGGTTATCAGGGTTTGTTTTGGAAGACTGAGGATTGAACTGTGAAGTTAAAACCAGAAATTTTAGACTCCTTCTGTTTGTGAAAACATTAAAAAAAATACTAAAATGCCCACTATGCAAAAGGAAACAATCCTGTGTTTTGCTACGACTAACAATTAGCTTTGTACAGATGCACCATCTCACATTTTTGTGAGCAATTTATACCTCCCTTTCAGAGATAAGAAGTTGTCCAGAATACTTCTAACCAACTTCCTTCCTGTTTCAGGGGGATTCTTTCACCACAGCAAGGAGGTAAAGTTTTCAAAGGTGAAAGAATATCTTCCTTCAATCTGTGCTGCTGCACCAAGACAACTCCAGACTCAAGGACTGGAGATGAAGGTGCTAACAGAAGATATGAAATAGCAGATATCTGGGAACATGGAACATATGTATTTTTAAAAACAGTTCAGAAGTGCATCTGGGCTTTTTATTAAAGCTTTGGGCATTGATTTCAGAAGGAACACAACCCAAAACACAGTATTTTTGCTTTACTTTCCAAGTCCTTACTACACAGAGCTAACACTCATGTTCTGACACAGATCTGATCTCAGCTGAGGTTTTAACACAACTTTTGCCCCAACATTGAGTCAGTCACCAAAAAAGTCAAAATCTTCCCCGTGCCCCTGGCTTGTTCCCTATTCTCTCTTCAATATTGTAAAAATTGTTTCGGCAGCAAGACCAGTGAATTCTGTCAGATGAAAACTGAACTTAAAATCACAGACTCATTTAGGTTGGAAAAGACCTCCAAGATAATGAAGTCCAGCCATTGCTTTGCCAGGGCCACCACTGATCCATGTCCCCAAATGCCATATTCACAAGGCTTTTAAACCTGTCCAGGAATGAGGACTTCACCACTGCCCTGGGCTGGACAACACCCTTGATCAAGAAATGTTTCCCAGTATCAAATCTAGACCTCCCCTGGAACAACTTAAGGCCTTTTTATCCTGTCCCTTGTTAACTGAGAGCAGAGCCCAACCTCCCCCAGCTCCCTCAGCTGCTCCTGGGGCTCCAGCCCCTTCCCCAGCTCTGTTCCCTGTCCTGGGGCTGTGTCACACCACGGCTGGGACACCATGGGCACCTTGTCCACCTGGGCACACTCTGTCCCAAGTACAAGTCAACAGCTATTTCTCGTGCCCTTAAAACACAGGAGTAAGTAGCCAGGACCTGCCTTCTTATGGGCCACATTATTAATGCAAATAAAAATGACCATCTAAAACACTGTGACAGAAACCTCATCTGGCACACCCTTTCCTCTATCATTGGTAAAACAAGGATTTGATGTTTCAGCCCCTGATTTTCAACATTTCCAGACAGCCCATCTGGATCCAGTGACTCTTCTATCAAGAAGCTGTTCTGATCAGAGCTAACACAGCAGCCTGCACACAGGTATTCCCCCAACACCCTGTGTATAAATTCACCATGGACACAGCACCCTGAGGCACTGAGTGGCTCACACAAACTCCTGAAGAGGCCAACAGCAGATGTCACCTAAATTTCATCCCAGCAACTTCCTTCAACTAAACAATACAAGATGGAAAATGTTAATTTCCACCTGGCATTCCCCTTCTACTTTTCCTTGGTCTGAGTCAAACAGAGTGATAAAAATAAACTGTTCCAACATTCGTGAAAAATGACTTGAAGGACTGTAACAGCTTTATAGTTATGATATAAAAGAGAAACTGTGTTAAGAGATTACGCTAGTATTCATGAATTTACAGAAAACTTCACATTGCATGCTTCTGTAGATAGCTGCATAAGCTTGATAGCAATGCCAGCTCCTTTATTTCAGATGCAGGCAGTAAGCATGATTCTGGATTCTCTAATCACAATGCAAATGAGTAAAATAATCCTTTACACTGAGATTATGGAAACAGCATGTACTGCAAAATACTGTCTATTACCCTGCCTGCTGCCTTCTGTGCATTCCTGCAAGCTAATCAAGGTGAAATGTGCAGTCAGTCACGCCTCAACACAGCTAACATTTCTTACAAAAAAATTTCACAAACTAGCACTTTGTTACAAGATGGATTTCATTTCACTAGAAGACATAGCGTGGCTTCAATAACATAGTCATCAAAATTTTAAATTAACACCCACATTAAAAAACGCTTGAGAGTATGAAAAATATACATGGTTTTGTCCATCAATGTAAAAATCTTACACAGGCTTTACAAAGAAGACTTCCAAAAAGTGAGGTTTACAGGAGTATCACGCTGATTCTGCTCTCCCTTTAAGGCAACAACGAGCATGTATGCAAACACACCTGGCAGGGCCTAAAGGGGCTCCAGGAGAGCTGCACAGGCACTGGGGACAAGGGCTGCAGGGACAGCAGCCAGGGAATGGCTTGCCAGTGCCAGAGGGCAGGCACAGCTGGGCTATTGGGCAGGAATTGCTGTCTGGGAGGGTGGGCAGGCCCTGGCACAGGGTGCCCAGAGCAGCTGGGGCTGCCCCTGCATCCCTGGAAATGTCCCAGGACAGGTTGGATGGAGCTTGGAGTACCCTGGGATGGTGGAAGGTGTCCCTGCACATGGGGTGAAGGTTTAAGGTCCCATCCAAACCAAACCTATGATTCTGTACTTACCTTCTTACTCCACTTACAAATACAGAGTAGACATTCATTATCATCAACAAACTTTTATGGGGACATATGTCAGAGAACATTTATAATCATGGTGCATGGCACACACTGCTTCCAAGAAACCCTTATCAAGTTATTTTCTTTTGTTTTTCCAGCATATTGCAGAAGACTTCAGCCTCGTTATTAATATGCTTTTCACATCAGTCAATTAAGATTAGACATTCAAGTTGTGTCATGTAGATGCCATTTTCTCTTAAGAGAAATTCTTCACAGCTGCACAGCCCAATAAAAAAAAAGCTTTTTTAACACAAAACCAAAGCCATTTTAATTTTAACATTACTCCATGAACACAAAGTATGACAGAACTCTAAGGAAAGAAATCAGACAGGATAATTCAAGCACTTTCATATTCCAGAAATATTTTTCCCTCTGAAGTTCATACTTGAATGTTATAAGAAGTTTCACAGGTTTTTTTGTTTCTTACAGCTAAACTTTTAGCAATGATTCATCAGCAGAAACACTGTTCTAAACCATTAAGCCGTAGGTGTATCTGGAATGGCATTAATTTCCCAGGGAGGATGATGTTAAGGAGCCCAGGAAATGCTGACATGCCACTGAAATTAAGGGGCAGGCGTGTTTCAAAGCAAAGTAAGGGATCAAACATCTCTCCAAACAAGAGCTGTGTGATTCTCCATACTCCCCTGTAATATTAACAGTCATTCTACATCTCCCTCTCTCTCTCTCTTTATATATACATCTCAATGCAAGATAACTGAAATGCCAGTATAATTCTTGATATATGTCTACAATAAGCAGCCACAACTGTGGCTTTCAGGGCACAAGTACTACTTGAGTGGCCACCTGGACACTACAGAAGCAATCCAGCCTACTCAGAACTGGTCAGCTTGCCCCTAAGAGCTCTGCTTCAGCCCCACTGGCTTCCAGATAATCTCCAAAGTGTCTGAATGCTCTGTACGCACCAAGGACAGGTTCCACAAATCCTCAGTCCTGACTTTAAGCCCTTTCATGGGCATCAGCAAAGCAGTACATTTGTGACACCTTTTGCAGTAGATTTGCGTCTGTGCTGACTTCAGCAGGCTAGAAATGGGTAGTGATTGTAAGGAAAAACAACCTGTGTCCTGGGATGGCTGAAGGCCTCTCTGCTGAGTGAAAATGTTTTCTCAAACTGACATAATCACCACACATAAAGAAACGCAAGTCACAGGGAAAAATGGAGATGCCATTATTGAAATCTGTGTCAGTAGCACAGGACAGCAAAAGCAGCTCTAAAGAAAATCACAGTCTGCAAATCATAACCACCAGATCCTCAGTATTATGGAGATTTTCCTCTGCACAGACTTTAGCCTGGCTCCTAAATCAGGAATTAGCTCCAAAGTTGCAAGCACTTAAAAACAACAAAAATTCTACATTAAACCAACACAAATATTTAAGACATTCAAAGCAAAGCTTGGACATTTTATTGCAGCCTCTTTTTTACAGTACTCTAAACCACATTACCTCCTTCCTCTCCTCATCCCTGTATCTCAGCACAATCAGTTAATTGTTCATGATTTTACATACAAAAACTTTTAAGGTATCTCAATGAACTTCAGTGATCTAGAATAGTGAGCCAATGGAGAACACAGACATTTCATGCAGATAAAAGGTTACCACACACTATCACAGGTTATTTATTACGAGTATTTCATCAATATTTTTGTTATTTAAGACACTCAATTCAACTTCAGCCTGAGGATCAATACAGCACCAAGAGCAACTTCTCAGTATCTGTTCTGTCCACCATCTTAAGTTTAACCCAGACCATCATGTGAAATTTGATTTCTACATCAAAAACACAAAACTAGTCAACATATACAATAATAACATGAAGATAAAATAAATAAAGATAATAAAATAAAGGCAAAAAACCCCAGTGTTTGGCAATGAGCTTGAGGAGGACACACAAAAGCAACTCTCAGCATTTTCTTGTTAGCAATTTAGCATTAAACACTGCTTCACCTGGTAAATGTGAGGCTCTCACATTGTTCTTGCAGACTGGAAAAAATAAAGCAAGAGAAGTAGAAAGACACCAAGTATGGTATGAACAAGAGACCCAATATATAAAAGAATGAGACTTCAACTTCTGTATTTTAATATGGCATCCAAACAACATTTCTCTTCCCATTTGAATTGTGTCACTTCAGTATTAGGTGTGCCAGAGCAAAAAGTAAAAGTGGGACCTACTTCCAGCATTTACAAACATGATTTTCCATTTTGTGCAGTCCCTCCTGACAGAAATGATATATCAGCACGCCTCCTTTTCTTCTCAACCAAATGAGTTCTTCTCCACAATGTCTATGAAACTCACCCCAAGTGTCACAGACCAGTTTTGGCACAGGCAGAGCTATTTGCCTATAAAGAGCCTTCCTTTCCACCCCATAAAGATGACACTAACAAATTACTTAAAACGTGATTAAACACGAACTATGAGACTGATGCTGTCACCTAAACTTGAGATCTGTTTCAAACGCTGCATTCACTCCACATTATTTGTTTCCACTTTTAGAGTCAGGACGCCAGCAGAAACACAGGGGACACAAGAATTCTAAATAACAATATGTAACTGATCCTCTTATCTGAAGCATTTTGTTGAGATTCGACAAGCTTCAAGACAAATCTTGGTGAGTTCAGAATCTGCTGGGAGCTGGAATCGTTTTCCTCACAGATGGCTCTCAGAAGGAGCTGTAGGTCCCCACTTCTGGGCCAATTTTGTTCAAAAATGTGTCTACTCGTCATCTCTGGCCTCCACAGCAGACTGATGATTCTGTTCCACATCCGCCTATGCCTGAGTAATTCCTTCAACATTTACTGAGCTGCTCTGGAGAGGGGATTATGGACAAAGGAGTGAGCCAGGTTTAAAAACACATCTGTGAACAGCAGCTCTGGAAATGGTTATCTCAAAGCTAACTATAACTCACAGCTTGACACAATAGAGCTGTGCTCTCCACATCTTCTCAGCCACTCCCCAATACTTCAGAAACCAGTAATCCACAGAAATCAATAAAAACTATTAGTTAATAAAAGCTTAATCAACTGGTCTGGAAGGGCAAGCCTTAGACCAGACATTTTCACCAGTATCTTGAAAAGTAGCAAACGTGGTTACAGCTACATCCAAATCCTTTAACAAAACTGAAGATTTCCAAAAGGCCTGATGTAAGAGCAGGTTTCTTAAAGTCTGGTTTCTTTCACTACAGCCTCTCAGTTATAACCCCTGGGTCTCAGCTCCACAGCACTATTACTGTGTAGATCCAGAGGATGCCAGGGATACTCCTAACAAATAGTACAATGCTCATTTCCCTGAAAAGAAAAAAAAAAAAAAATGCTGCTCTTGTTTGCTTCCCTCAAGAAACAGGGTTTAAGAGAGAACTCTGACCTCCTGCCTCTAGTCAGTCCTTAGCAAATTAGTGAAATAAATTCCACTCTCAAAATGGCCCAAGTGGCCTTTTATAAAGCACGTAGAGATGACATACTACAGGAAACTGCAATCAAGAAGACAGCAGCAAACAATACTGCCATAAAAGCATTCAGTAGGTAAATCTATAAAGCAGCCATTTCAGATCACACCTAAAGGTCAATTCAAAAAAATCTAACGGGGGTGGAGGAATTTCTTTCATCTTTGGTCAAAAACGGGAAGATTTGGTTGTCTGAAAAAAAAATTTGAGCCTCAAAACCAAATGCCTGGCATTCAAGCAGGCACATTCAAATGCATCCTCAAATACAAAAAGAAAAAAGGAAAAATTCAGCCATGGCCTTTCAGACATGAGGCAGACAATTACAACCTCTTCCAAATGTTACCTAAAGCTTTCCCACAACAGGCCATGAATTATTATCAGATGGATACTGAACACTTAGAGAAGCTCCAGGCTAACAGACTCATCTCACAGGCACTACAGTTTACAAATAAGATGAATGGGAATATCAAAAGATGTGTCTTCAGACTTTTTTTTTTTTTTTTAAACTAGTGGCACCTCTTGAGTGATGAAAGTGCAGCCCTGTAGTTGGTCTAAAACAGTTTCCTCTTCCCTTCATACTTCCTGCATTACATCTATTTATGCACCTCAGTTTCTTGTCAGTTTTAAAGGTATTCAGGAACCTAATGACCTGAGAAAGAGTATCAATACTTATGGATATCTAGATAAGCGATTACAGTGCTTTGGGAAAGACAGATCACAACTCCAAGACTGGAGAGGAAGAGATCAAAGAAGAAGAGACACCACTGGCACAAAGTTTATATTGTGGCTTCAGCCAAACCCTTTGAGACACCTTGGAACGAGGGCTGAGAATGGGTGAGGACACTGAACAAGAAAACGTGTAAACAGGAACACATTTAAAGGGCAAAAAAAAACCCCAGCAACACAAGGCTCACTTACAAAAGAAGTAAGCCAACAATTCCTAAACCTAAAACTGAGACAGAGCACTGCTGTCCTCAGACAAAGAAAGCCAGTCCTTTCCACTATATTTTAGTAAGTGAGCTCCTCAGCTGCACTACCAGTGTTAGTGCTGGAAGAAGCCTGGGAAATTCTCTGGCGATTGCAGCACATTTCCCACTGCGGGACAAACCTACCCCAGCTCTTCCTCTCCACTACAGCCCAACTCACAGTGGCTCCTTTTTAACCGGCTTTTATCCTTCCTGCAATGAAGTCCAGGAGGGGGGGAGCGGCCTGCATGCGGAATTCCCACTAAGAATTCCACTTCTGCAGGTGTGGATGCTGCTGAAGGGCGATCTCCTCCTTCCACACAAAGATACCAGCGGATTGTTCAGGAAATAGGAGGAAGAGCACCAACTCCGCAGTCAGCTCTTTGTGTACACACCTCAACAAAATGAAAGGACACGCACGCACACACCCACTCCGACAAATCTGCTACAGAGTCCACCACCACAAATAGGAAAGATAATGAACCGAAGATAAAACAGGGCTGAAAAGCAGCACTGGGTTTCACGCTGGGCAGGCACAGCTTTCCCGGTTAGAAAGCAGTCCACGGATTTCCAGAGATTCCACAACTATCAGCATTTTTTAACAGCCCGGTGGTTATTCACCGCCCTCCCTTCAGCCGCACGGAGCGCGGGGCCCAGCAGGAGCCGTTCGAGCCCTGGGGCCGCTCGGCAGCGCCGAGATGGCTTTTAAAATGTCGGGAGGAGCGCGAAGAACCTCCCCGGCGGCAGCAGCAACATAACCCGCGCGGCGGGGACGGGGAACCGGGCACTGACAGGGAGACCCTGCCGACCCCCGGGAAGTCCGGGCGGGCCCACTCCTTCCTTCCCTCCCTCCCTCTCATCCCAAGGATGGCGCGGGCCCCCCAGCACCGATATCTTGCCCCCGCCGCCACCTCTCTCTCTCTCCTTCCTCCTCACCCGCAGCTCCTCGAAATCCGCCATTTTCTACCCGCCGCCGCCGGGCGCCGCCGCCACCATCATCGTGCACCCGGAGCGCGCTCCCGGCACGTGACGGGGAGGGCGGTCCGGCGGGAAGGGCGGCAGGGAGGGGTAGGGGGACCGGAGGGGAGAGCGGGCTACACCGGGAACCCTGAGGGGAAAGTGGGCTACACCGGCACAGACACACCGGGAACCCCGAGGGGAAACTGG
>CM031878.1:1383362-1455189 GCA_018697195.1 Certhia americana | reverse complement strand
GGAACCCCGAGGGGAAACTGGGGTACACCGGGAACCCTGAGGGGAAAGTGGGCTACACCGGCACAGACACACCGGGAACCCCGGGGGGAAACTGGGCTACAGTGGCACAGACACACCAGGAACCCTGAGGGGAAACTGGGGTACACCAGCACAGACACACCGGGAACCCCGAGGGGAACCTGGGCTACCTGTACCGGTGGTACAGGCTGGGAACTTTGAGGGAAAACCAGTCCAAATGCGTACACACATGCCCGTAGGTAGCGGCCCCAATTACAGGGTGCACCTGCAGCATCTCTGGCGTGTGAAGAATTCAAGAGGCCCTGGAAATCCTCCCGGGGGGATCACAGAACCACAAAACAAAGATGATCTCTGGAGATCACCCATAGGAAACCCCTGACAAGGCTGGGTCACACTGAGTAGGTCACACGGGAATTCCAGGTGGGTTTGGAATGTCTCTCAGAGGGAGATTCCCCAACGTCCCTGGACCCCCTTTACACCAGAGCTGTGCCAGCTTCAACGTAAAGAACTCATTTTTCATGCTGAAGTGAAACTTCTTGTATTTTAGTTGTGGCCATTGCTCCTCATTTGGTCACTGGACACCACTGAAAAGAATCCAGCACAATTCTCTGGACACCTGCCTTTGAGATGTTTATCTACATTAATGAGATCCCCTCTCAGTCTCCTCTAGGCTAAACATGCCTAGGTCTTGCAATCTCTCATCACAAGAAATGCTCCAGACTCCTCATCATCCTTGTGCCCTCCACTGGATGTTCTGCTTTAGCTCCTTGTCTCTCCTGTACTGAGGAGCCCAGAACAGGACACCTGCCATGCTTCCTCCCCTCCAGGATTAATACCCCGCTATTTAGCTGAATTGTTCTATTAAAAGCCAAACAAACAAAAATTAAAAAGAAAAACCTACCAAACTGGCAAAACACAGACTAAAACAAATAAAACATATTTCAGTTTGCAAGTGAAGTGGATTAAATAGAAAGCTTGTGATTTTACAGCCCAGTTTATCCACCCAATCAAGAGCACTCATAATTTGTGTTACAATGATGATGCAGCACGTTTTATTAATACAAAATGAAGGGAAAATGTCACCAGCAGTAAGCTTCAAAAACTGGATAATGGGTTTCCTGCTGCAAGGGAAATGTTGAGACATTTACAGAAAAATAAACATTGAGGTGCAGCCGAGAATATTGTTTTCAAAAGCAGCCAGAGATCATTACCTAGTCACAATAATTACCTACTCACAATATTCAGTTTCATCGACAACTTGGCTGTAAAACCAAACAACCGATTTATTGCAATAAAAAACAGCAAAGACTCAGCCAACAAACAGGCGAGCAGCCAACACAACCCAAACAAGAAGATGAAGAGACACTGGAAAAGAAAAGAGGCCTGAAATGCAAAACACATTTGCTCGTATTAACCAAAAGGCAGCTAGTTTTGCACGGTCAACACAGCCAGAGCAGCAACTACAACAGTAACTTATGGGCCAAGGCACAGGCCACGTCGGCAGCAGGCTCTGTGAGGAGGGATGCTGGCAGGCAGTTTTAGGAACAAATAGTTGAGCTTTTCTAGAGGATACTGATCCCTGCCATACACGCTAGATATGGGCAATTAATGCTGCCACAAGAGCTGGACACCGAGGAACTCGATAATTAACATCACTATCATTTTGAAACAGCCTTCTGAGACAGGCTTTCCTTTTTATCTTCTGTTTACTCCAAGATAAACCCTTAAATGGGACAAGGTTTTCCACTACAGGCACAGATACCTAGTCCTCTGTATTAACAGCTTTTGTGCTTGGTCTTGTAACACACCTTTCCCTGAAGATTTAAACATAAGGACTTGACTAATTTCAAACCCCTTCTGTTAGTCAAAACCAGGAATCGACAGGCTAATAAAACATGCCATCTGCTGCACCACTGCGTGAGTTCAACTCCTAAGTCCATCAAATGCTTATTTTTCTCTCCAATTCAATACCAGACTAAAGGGGAAAGCTGCAGGTTAGACGCTCTTAGATCATTAAAGCATGACCAGACCAAAGCCTTCTTTTGTTCTTCTAAGAAACCCTCAAGTGTTCCTTCCTTCAAACACACCAGGAAGGACACCAGTGTTCAAGCTCACATCAGAGCCAGGCTGTTCTTTTCTAGTGTACACTCACCTCTCACTTCATAACCACATCTTTCAACCTTCCCATTCATCTTATCCCAAATATCTACAGGGATAAAAGCAAACGCTATTTTTATACACCTCACATGCATAAGATAACAAGAGCTTACATAGTAGCTTTCCCTGATATTTTACTGAAGTGTTCCCTCATCATATGTTGTTTTCCTCAATCTTTTCCTCACAGCCTTTCTACTACACATCTCTGGGGCACTATCCTAAAAAAAAAAAAAAAAAAAAAAAAAAAGACTTTTGGTCATCCTCATTTTTTTCTTAGGGCACAGGCCATTTTCTGTCCCGTTCCATTACATTATCACCACAAAAAAATTTCCTTCAAATCTCTCTCTTCTGTTTTTCCAGTAACTAGAATTAATCTCTTCTTTTGCTCTAGTTCTTCAAAATCCTGTTGTTTTATCACAACTTCTCACACACACATCAGCTCCAGGCTTACACTCCACAGCTACCAAGTCATCTTTGCTAAATTTCAACATTTCCATTATGTCTCTTTCCACCGAACTTTTAAGAAACCTACCTCATATGTCATAAATTCCTCAGGGATTGGAAACCGCTGCTTTTTCTTCCTCCATCTCCGATATCCCTTTCTTCCTCTCCTCTTTCTTCTCCCTAAACCTGCTGCTGCATCTCCTGAACTATTTCCCAGGCTCTTCCCTCGGGTACTTCCCGAATTTTCAGTTTTTGTGTTGAAACTCATCCCAGCAGCAGCCATTGGAGGAGGAGACCTCCCCCAAGGCAGCCAGTGAATAATCCTATCTCCCAGAAAATCACTGAATTACTGTTGCTGGGGTTTTTGTTTTCCCCAGTAGGCTCTAATTAAGGTAAGGAACAAGCCTATAGGTGCTAAGCAACCTGCCCCCTAAATTGAGACTTGTTAGGAAAAAAACCCAGTCCATCTGGCTTCAACCTTTTCTAGTGCTATACCATGCAAGCACTGCCTCTTCCCACAGCTGTGTTAACTATGGAGAGGCATCTGAACATCCAAATAAACCCTCCCAGCCTTCCACAAACGCTGCAGTTAAAACAAAAACAAAAACAAAACAAACAAAAAAAAAAAAAAAAACGAAAACAACAGCAAGAAAAAAACACTCCACAGCTGCTCGAAAGATTGCGATTGCGACAATTGCTCTTATCAGCATTATACCTCATCAAACCCCTCCTGTGCTGCTTAACCAGCTGCTAACTGACTAGAGTGTGAACTGCAGGCAGGGATGGAGCTGGGGTGACTGGGTGGAAAGTAGATTTGTTCTGTGTGTGCTGTGATTAAAGGAAAGAATTTTATGAGGTCAGCCTTAAGCTTTTCCATCATCTCGCCTATCCCACAGTCATGTACTTTCTAAGGTAACATTGTAAGTCAACAGCAAAAATATTTAAGTGGTGGTTAGTGCCTACAACCCTCTTGTATGAGATCTAGAGCTGTCAAAGCACGGAGGCTGAAAGACACCCTTAATCATGTTGCTGACAAAAACATGTGGGCTCTGGCTGTAAGACAAAATACTCTGAGCTGGGTACTCAGGATGCATGGGCTTGGAGTAACCTGGTCTAGTGGGAAGTGTCCCTCTGACTTTTTTTTTTTTTTTTTTTTTAAATAGGTTTTAGGAAATTAACACAATTGCTGAAAAACAGCAATCAGGAGGACAAGTGGTAATGCAATTCCCCTCCAAGTCCAGCCCCCTTCTCTGGAGCCCGCCTTCAGCACAAGTTGTGCTTTGTCCATGAGAATGGATCTCCAAGAGATGTTCTCAGCTTTGGTTCCCAGACAGAACCAAGATAGGATAGGAGGAAGGCATTGGAACTAGATGATTTTTAAAGTCCTTCCAACCTAACTATCCTGTGGTTCTCTGTTTCTGTTTATTGGGAAAAAATAATTTACGTGCCCTGCATTGTATCTGCATTTTCTATGCCGCTGTTTGACAAAACAGAGTTTTGGATGGGACATAATCTTCTGTCAAGGTGATGCCATTTGGGTTTTGCCTATTTTTTCTACGTTCTCTGTATTCTTCACACATATATTTGTAATTCTGTCACCTATTGTATTAGTAGCTAGTTTTCCCAGTACTTTACCATGGCTTTTCCCTAACCAGAAAGAAAAAATTCCAGAGCTCCAAGCCCCAGGGGTACAAGGCTCCATGCTATCTTGGTTCTGTCTGGGAACCAAAGCTGACAACAGCTCTTGGAGATCCATTCTCATGAACAACTTGTGCTGAAGGCAGGCTCCAGAGAAGGGGCTGGACCTGGAGGGGAATTGCATTACCACTTGTCCTTCTAATTGCTGCTTTTTATCAATTATGTTAATTTCCTAAAACCTATAAAAATGTACTCACCCCTGGGGAGATAGGCTTTTGTGGACATCTTTCCACAACTGCTCCTGAAGGACTTCATTGAAGATCCTCCTTTATATTACTTCCTTACTAATCTTGAGTTTCATTTCCAGGTTGGGCAAAAGGCAACAAAGGCACATGATGAATACAGTTTTATGTAACTACATTGACAACAGATATATTAAAGTTGAGAAAAATGTAAATTAGAAACCTAATGTACTCATATACATGTACTCATATATATATATATCTATAGATAGATAGATAGATAGATATTCTAATCAGTTGTGATAATGAAATATTAATTTTGCCTGTCCATCCTAACTTATCATGGTGATTTGGTAATAAGACCAACAGCATAAAATTTTGCAATGAAGTTGCTTACTTGATCGTTATTATTTTTATTAAATTATGTCTGTTGATGTAGGCCTAAATTTCACAGTCTTGAGCACAGCCTCACTCACTGTGGGTGAGCATTTACCTCTATGGACAGATTTTTGTGAAAATTACCTTCAATTTTTGTTAAAAGGATTTGAAGAGTATCCATCAAAACTATAGGAAACCACATACTAAGGTAGCATTACCCCTTTAACAGTAATTGTGGAAAACTCTCCAGTCAAGCACAATTCTGATCCCAGGCTATTCTCCCAGCAGTGATGAACTTGGGATGGCTTGAATTCTAACTTCAATTACAGTAATTTTTCTTTCAGAACCATAAAAAAGAAGCCCATGATAATGGAAAAACAAATGCATAGCCCACTTTTCTACCACATTAAGGCCACAAAATTAAGCACATGTTCTACTAGGAGGGAGTCCCCTTAGAGTTAGAGAGTTAGTTAGAGAAACATTGATCTAATCCGCTTTGAAAAAACTCCATGTTTTATAGGACAAATGTAATAAAAAACGTGTATTAAATCGCATCCTTGACAGGATGGATGTGTATTACATTTGCAGTGCAACTGAGCTGTGAACACACACTGAATCCTGTGTTGACATGTACCAGATTGGAAAAGTTTTAGAAAAGGGAAACATTTTTAGCTGGGGAAACATTCCAGAGTGGGAACAGAGTGACACAAAAAGGACAAAACCATAATGGGTATTGACAATTTTACTGAGGAGTATTTTTAAGATATAAAGATGATTTGGATGTCTGGAAAAAACATATTTTTGAGGATGAAATGCTAAGCAAGTGTGGTATAGAATCCCAGAATGTTTTGGGCTGGAAGAAACCTTAAAACTCATCCAGTTCCACCCCCCTGCCGTGGTCAGGGGCACCTTCCATTAGACCAGGTTGTATTGCATGACATGAGAACCTGGTCATTACCCTGTCCAAGAACTGAGCAGCTGTTGGACTTGGGAACGGGGATAATAAAAGCCCTTCCACAAAATTCTTGGGTGCTGTGCACGTGTCCATCAATTCCTCTTCCCACTGTGCAAGAAAAGCACAGGATTCCTCATGAAAGACGAGTTTTGGTAGAGGTCCCAAAGCTGAGCCTTCGGTTTCCTCTTGCCCAATCATGGTTCTGCTCCAGCTGCACTGAAGCTGGACCACGTGCCACAGGCAAAATTCACCTCTCCAATAATTCCCACCCTGAACCCCAGGAGGCTGCAGCAACCAGGCAGCCCAGCTGTGCTCCAAAGAGAGCTTCTCACAGCCCTCTGTTCCCTCACGGCGCTGGCCTCCATTTTAATGCCCACTGGCGTATCCTCTCGGGGATGCACTCTTCCCCAATTACTTTTTTTCTTTAAGTTCCATTGCTCTTGTTTCCTTATTCCCATAGAGGGGAGTTCTGGCTTACTTTGTTTCCACCTAAGTAGCTCCAATGGCCCAAGACTAATTCCTTCCCAAGGCCAAATATCAGTCATTTGTGTGTTGCCACATACCCAACAATTTGTCACATTCAATTCTTTGCTTATCCTTTCTACTAGGTCCACAAATAGGTTTTTATCTCTTGGTATCTCTAGTTCATTTTTCTCAAATCTGAGATCTGGTTATTTCTTTCTCTTTTATCAAATCTATGGGGTTCTCTAAACCTGGGTTTTGTTCAAAACACAGCCAAGATAGTCCCACAGGGCATTCTCCTAATAATTTTTGCCAATATGTGGCAAAATTCCTTACCATCCAGTATTGCTGACCATTTTCTTGACATGGTATTGCCAGAGACAGATTTACACAGTTCGGATTCTAATTGGTATGAACTTGTAATAAGGAACTGATTTCCTCTTCATGATAAAGTGGTTGATAGCACTTAACGCAAGGTCCTGGTGGGTCTTCTAAAGAAACCCAAATAACCAAAGTTAGCACCACTTTTCTCAGGAGTCCAGTACAGGCCATCCTTCGAGATCAGCCTACCTGGCCTTGCCTCCTGGAATTCCCCTCCTCCGGAGGTGTGCACTTGAGGAGTTCCTTTCTTTCCTTAAATCTCTCTTTACTTCACAGGTATTTCCAGTGAGACTAACTTGACTAACTTAATCCTTAAGGATATGTGGAGCCCCCCTTTTTTTTTTTTTTTTTTTTTTTTTTTTCAACTTAGGTGGAAACAAATTTGATTCAGTTACAACTCACAAAGAACAGTAATTTTTAAGACCTTATTACAACTCATTGAACAGTATGCACTATTACAACCACTCTTAGAAAATTAAAACTGGAGCATACATTGTAGCAGCATTGCCAATGTCTCTGTCAGTCTCTTATTTGACAGTTGGTTTCTTCCTGAAAGTTAGCTTTAAAGCCTCTGGATTTCCAGCCACTGTCCACTGGGAAGGCTCTGCCGTTACCTCAGGGTGGTTTTGTCCTGACTCAGGAGGTATCACAGGCCCTTTCACTCTTGATACGTGTGTCCATCCTTTTTCTCGTGTCCGTACTGCGGTGTTCGTGGTGAGGAGGACCTGAAAGGGGCCTTCATACTTAGGTGTTAATGGAGTGGCATCCCAGGATTTTATTAACACTCAATCTCCAGGGTCAATTTTATGCACTTTCACATCTAATGGGGGGGTTTGAGGGAGATATCCCCTTTTTCGCAGGCTCTCTAAAGTCTTTCCTATCACCTCCAGGTATTTCTGGGTGGCATCTTCCCCACCCAAATAGGTCTCCACACCTAAAGAGGTGGTAAGGAAGGGGAGTCCAAACAACATCTCATATGGAGAGACTCCTAAATCAGCTCGGGGCCTTGTTCTAATACGCAGGAGAGCCAGGGGCAAACACTTTAACCAATTCATCTTTGTCTCTTCAATCAGTTTAGTAAGTACATTCTTTAAAGTGTTGTTCATACGTTCCACTCTGCCCGAGCTCTGGGGGTGCCATGGGGTATGCAGTCTCCACTGTATTCCCAATGCTCCCATGACTTGTTGTAACACTTTTGCAGTGAAATGGGGACCTCGATCTGAGTCTATAGAATTTAGTAATCCATATCATGGAATAATATTTTCTAAAATCATTTTAACCACTATCTGGGCCGTTTCCTTTTTGGTGGGAAAAGCCTCCACCCAGTGGGTCAGGTGATCAACTATAACCAAGAGGTGTTTATAGCCTTGAAGAGAAGGCATTTCTGTGAAATCCACTTGCACACTCTGGAAAGGTCTTTGAGCCAATTCTCTTCCACCTGGTTCAGTTCTCCTCATCACTTTTTGGTTTACTTTTTGACAAATCACACACCCCTTAGTGATGGCTTTTGCCAGGCTGTACACCCCTAGACACAAGTTTTCTCTCAGAAACTGATCACACAGTCCTTGTACCCCCCAGCCTGATGTAAATCCATGAGCAGTTTCCTGGCTAGTGGTTCATTCAAAAATTGACGCCCATCTGGAGTCAACCATCTCCCAGCTTCTCCCTGATGTAATCCTAATTCCTTGATGGCCTTCATCTGCCTGGCATTATAGATAGGTCTTTCTGTATCTTCTCCCCTCTCAAGAATCTCTCTCAATGCATAGATTTTTATTTGGTCTCCACATCTTAATGCTGCTTCTCTTGCAGCCTGGTCAGCAATTCTATTTCCTTTTACCTCCTGAGTATTTCCTTTCTGATGCCCCCTCACATGAACTACTGCCACTTCTGCTGGCCTTTTCAGAGTGCTTAAAACTAGTTTTATCAGTTTTTCATGAATTATATTTTTTCCTCTTGAATTTATGTAGCCTCTTTCCTCCCAGATTTTTCCAAAAGTATGGACTACTCCAAAAGCATATCTCGAATCAGTGTAGATTGTTCCTGAATTTTCTTTAAGCAGTTCCAATCCTCTCATAACTGCATATAGTTCACAACTCTGAGCCGACCAGTTCTGTGGCAGTTTCCCTGCTTCTGTCACTTCCACGACCTCTCCATCTACAACTGCATATCCTGAATGCCTCTTCCCATCTACCACCCTGGAGGATCCATCTGTGAACATTACCCTCCCATATGGCAAAGGCTCATCTTCCAAATCCTATCTTATTTTTGTTTGTAAAGTTATCAGCTCCACACAATTATGTTCTAATTCCTCTCTAGGTTCCCCAGAAAGGAACTGGGCTGGGTTCAGAGACTTAGATGTGATAATCTCTAAATTTTCGGTATTCATTAAAACCACCTCATATTTTAGTATTCGGGCATCTGTTAACCACTGTTGTGCTTGTTGACCAAGCATTGTTCTTATAGCATGTGGAGTGTGTATTTTTATTTTTCCACATAATGTTAACTTTTGAGCTTCTTCTATTAACACAGCTGCAGCTGCAATAGCTTGGAGGCATGTTGGCCATCCCTTGCCACTGGATCCAGCAGTTTAGATAAATACGCCACTGGTTTTCTACAGTCTCCCCATTTTTGAGTTAACACCCCATAAGCCACCCCTCCTCCTGCATTAATAAATAAAAGTCCTTCTTAAGATCGGGTAGGCTCAGGACTGGGGCTGTAGATATCTTATCTTTAAGACTTTGCAGCTGTTCTTCATATTTCTCTGTTCATTGTACAGGATCTGAGGTGACTAGTTTTTCATAGAGAAACTTCACACACTCTGAGTACTGCTCTATCCAGAGTTTGCAGTACCCTACCAATCCCAATAGCCTTCTAACATCCTTTTTGGTTTTCGGAGCCCCAATGGCTAGAATCCCCGTAATCCTCTCCGGGATTAATTTTTTATACCCACCTCCGATTAGGTGCCCTAAAAATTTTACTTCTGGTTCCACAAATTGTAATTTGTTTTGGGACACTTTTAGTCCTTGTTCTCCTAAAAAGTTTAAAAGTTTAATGCTGGTGGTTCTTACTTGGTCTTGACCTTCTCCTGATATCAACAAATCATCCACATACTGTAGAATTTGTACCCCCTTTTTTGAGACAAATTGTTCCAATACTTTTTCTAGAGATTGCCCGAAGAGGTTAGGAGATTCTGTAAACCCTTGGGGAAGGCGTGTCCATCTTAATTGCTGTTTCCTCTTTGTACTGGGATCTTCCCATTCAAAAGCGAACCAGTCTCTGCTCTGCTCTGCCAGAGGACATGCCCAAAAGGCATCTTTTAGATCTATGGTGGTAAACCATTGATGTTCCCTTGGTACCCGGCTAAGGAGTGTGTAAGGATCTGAAACCACCGGATGTCTCGTGATGGTTCGTTTGTTGACTTCTCGCAGATCCTGGACTAAGCGGTGAGTCCCATCAGGCTTTCTCACTGCCAGAATAGGTGTGTTATGTGACGACATGCATGGTTCCAAGATTCCCTCTTCTAGCAGCTGTTTGATTATCAGGGATAATCCCTCTCTCCCCTTGGGTGAAATAGGGTATTGCTTTACTCTTACTGTTGGCATATTTCTCTCCATTTCAACTGTGATTGGGGGTGTTCTTAAGAGCCCACTCTGCCCTTGCCCAGCCTATACTTGTGGATTGATCTCTTCTAAATCACAGTGCGTGAGCCTCATTAACTTTACAACCATCTTCCCATCCTCTGGGATTACTCCAACTCCCAGACAGACCTGAAGGTCCCTTCCCAGTAGATTACTTTCCAAATTGGGCAGGTAAATGAGATCTATCTTGCATTGTCTTGAATTTCCTTTTATCTCAATGTTTTCAACTACAGGGGCTTTAAAGGGCTTTCCTTCTGCCCCTAGTACCTCACAAGTCTTTTTTGCCAAAGTAACTCCTTTTGGCAATTTATTAATATTAGAACTTTCAGCTCCAGTATCTATCAAAAACTCCATCTCCTCTCCTAATGGACCCACCTCAAAATTTTCCAAGGGCTCTGTCAGATGTTTCATAGGGTCCCCCACCAGGTAGAGCCCCTGACACCCCTAATCATCCCCTTTTAAGACTTTCTCCAACAAATCCTGCTCCCTAGCAATGACTCCATCTAACTCCCGCTTCTTACAGTCCCTCCTGAAGTGTCCTAATCCATTACAATAAAAACAACATCTCTCCCCTACTTTTCCAGTTCTATCCAGATATCTCTTCTCATATTTTTGTAATTCCATCTCTTCTCCACTCGATTTCAGCAGCTGAAGTGGCCTACCCCCATCCATCCCAGCACTCTCCCTAGCTATTGCTACCATAATTCTGGCTTTGGCTTTCGCTTTTTCCTCTTCTCTCCTTAAATACACCCTAAGGGCCTCCTTTAACAAATCATTTATGCTTTTTTCTTGCCAATCCTCTAGTTTCTCTAATTTCCTTCGGATATCTGGCCACGATTTTGTGACAAATTGAACTTTCAATATCACTTGCCCCTCAGGACTATCAGGGTCAATATTAGAATATAACTGAAAATTTCTCTTGAGGCACTTTAGCCATGTTGCAGGGGTTTCATCCTTTTCTTGGGACCCATCAAATGCCAACTTTACATTACTCCCCCGGGGCACAGACTCTTTAATTCCCCAGACTATCAAGGACCGGTAATCCTTCATGTTTTGCCTGCCCCTTTCTTCATTAGGGTTCCAGTTTGGTTCTACTAGAGGCATCTTATGGTCCCCTGAGGGTCCCAATCTATTCTCCCTCTCCCAAATCCTCATTCCTGCTGCTCTTATCAGTCTCACTTCCTCTGCAGAGAATAGTATATTTAAGATTGAGTTTAATTCATCCCAGGTGTAGATGTTTGGGCCCAGAAATTGATCTATCTGGTCAGCTATGCCTACAGGATCTTCTACCAGATTCTCGAGGTCCTTCTTAAAATCCCTCACCTCAGAGGCCGTTAAAGGAGCATTTACAAAGCCTACTCCCCCATTCACTCCTCCCATTGGTACTACCTGGAGAGGGTATAGCCTCCCTGCCTTGGTTGTCTTTGATCTGGTGTGACAGTATGGGCCATCGGAGGAATCATTGGAGAAAGTAGAGGAATATCCATTATTAGAAAGAGTACATGCAGGGGAGTTAACTTCTGGGATAGGGATTTCAGCCAGACTTCCAGCTGTAGTTCCCAAGGGGCACTCTGGGGTAACCACAGAGCCAGAACTTTGAGCAAGATTTGGAGTGTTAGGGGAAAGGGGCAGGGAACTTGCAGTAGGCTTAGGAGAGGTATTGGAGCCTACATTATTAAGGGAAGATATTGAGGGTTCTACCTGAGGGGTTACAACAGTATGATTGCCAGGAGGGGGACAGGTTACAGGAATAGGAGGAGGTAGTGGAATTACAGCAGGTATGGGGGAGGTTAAAGAACTTAAGTTATCCATGGGAGAGGTTAAGGGTTTCTGGGTAGTATGCGAGGGGCAGGGTATATGTTCAATGGAGGGTTCTGGATGAAGGGTTGGATGACAAGAAGGAAGGGCATGGGGTACGAAAGGAGTAGGTGGGGGTAGATTCTCAAGGGGATCCCACTCTCTTTTTGGACTGTTATCTGTTTCTTTACTTCCAGGTCTTCTCCCTTGTAGCTTACAAATTTTCACCTCCTTCTCCATTCTAGCATTTTCCAACCAGCAAGCTGCATACTTCAATTCTTCCAAATCAGGATCGTCCTGCACCCTCAAATATTCATTCAGCTGCCGGCACATCCAGATATCTTGGGTTCCTACCCATGGCCATTTCCTTGTAGATCTAACTTTGGCCAAACCTCTACACAAAAATGAATCATCCTAGTTTTATCCAGCTCTTTAGTTCCTTCATAACTCTCCCATTTATCTAATAACACCCCTAGAGGGCTATTGGGAGGTATGTTCTTAACTCCTTTCCTTTGTTCTCCATTTTACTTGACTTTTTTGCTTATACAATTTCCCATGGTTCTAATCCAATTACAATAAAGTCCCTTTGATGAGTTAATCTACCTTTGCCTCCGAGTCCTTACATTCCACTGGACAAGTCTGGGTGCTCTTGGCTTTACACCTCAACCCAGCCCCCGTGCCCTACAGGACAAGTCTGGGTGCTCTCGGCCTTACGCCTCAACCCAGCCCCCTTGCCCTACAGGACAAGTCTGGGTGCTCTCAGCCTTATGCCTCAACCCAGCCCACTTGTCCCACCAACCCTGCATCCAGGGCCTTAATACACGTGTCACTCAAAACTACCCCAAGCCCTCACACGCCCAAGGCTAACCTGGGGGCTGCGCGCCAACTCACTTTTTCCCTAAATCCCTGCGCAGCCAGGGCATGAGTGTCACACACACTACCCCAAGTTCTCACACACCCGAGACCACCTTGGGGGCTGCACGCCAACTCACTCTATACTCCCTTGCGTGCCCAGGGTGGGTTTCTTATTTTAGTTACCCTAGAGGCGCCTCAGTCTCGCTTCTTCCACTCGTTTCCCCCCGTTCCCGGCCGGCCCCCTCGCGGGAGTCCGGAACCGCGGTACTAGGGAGTCCTCACTCGCCTCGGGGGTCCGAGCTGCCGGCCCCCGTCTCACACACACCCACTCACTCGCCTCTACTCCTGCCACCAGATGCCTCACCAATCCGGCGCTCCTCTGTGCCGCCAATCCTCTGCTGATCTCCAGGTTCCGAGGTTACCAGCTGCTCCAAGGGTCTCTGAAGCAGGCGGCCGTCCTGTCCAGGGGTCCTCCTTGGACGTGGCTTATCCCACTCGAGCCCCTAACTGAAGACAAAGGGCAGGAGCTTTTTTCCTTTTTAATGCCTCTATTAGTGATCAGTTCGAGGTGGAGGTCTGACAGATCACACACACACACCGCCACTGCTCTCAGAGCTGGTACTCAGGAGGAGGAAGGCAGCTTTGCCCATAAGAACACAGCAGAGCTGGGACTTCTGTTCTCATAAGAACACCAGAACACAAAGATGTGTTGTTGGTCTAGGATGTCCCTCTACCTGAGTACTGTTGCAGTTAGGGTGACATGGCTGAACTCAGTTCTTGGTGTATGCTTCCTTGAGGTTTTCTCAGATTGGTGCTGCTGTTTTTACTCCTCTATGACATGTTGGTTTGTGGTTTTAGGAGTCTGACTTAGGCCAAATGCCCCTTATTTGCATACAGTCCATGCACAAGGACCTCTGGGAGCAGCAGGTGGGGAACACCAAATGTAGCTTCCGACTGGGAGGATTCTGGGAACATGGGGATACAAACATGAAACTAGCAAACACATACTAGGGTAAAAAAGGAACAACTGGGAAATTAACATTTAACAATGATTGGTAACAAGCAACTACAACATTAACAACCAACTCCTACTGAATAAGAACAAGTAGGGAATTTTGTTCATCACAGGCTGGAAGAAACCTTAAAACTCATCCAGTTCCATCCCCCTGCCGTGGTCAGGGGCACCTTCCATTAGACCAGGTTGTATTGCATGACATGAGAACCTGGTCATTACCCTGTCCAAGAACTGAGCAGCTGTTGGGCTTGGGAACGGGGATAATAAAAGCCCTTCCACAAAATTCTTGGGTGCTGTGCACGTGTCCATCAATTCCTCTTCCCACTGTGCAAGAAAAGCACAGGATTCCTCATGAAAGACGAGTTTTGGTAGAGGTCCCAAAGCTGAGCCTTCGGTTTCCTCTTGCCCAATCATGGTTCTGCTCCAGCTGCACTGAAGCTGGACCACGTGCCACAGGCAAAATTCACCTCTCCAATAATTCCCACCCTGAACCCCAGGAGGCTGCAGCAACCAGGCAGCCCAGCTGTGCTCCAAAGAGAGCTTCTCACAGCCCTCTGTTCCCTCACGGCGCTGGCCTCCATTTTAATGCCCACTGGCGTATCCTTTATGTGAAAGGCAAACTGCACTCTGCTGCTCCTCAAGCCTCAGCTGTGTGGGTGAGCTGGGCATGTTTAACAGTGGAGCGAGCTGGGCTTCGCTCATTTGCGTTATTTCGGCTTCATTTGGTCTGCTTGGGCTGGAGTTTGGTTGGACTGGCATGGTTTGGGTTGGTTTGGCTTGTTTGCGGTTGGTTTGGCTTGGTTTTGCATATTTTGGGTTGGTTTGTCTCGGTTTAGGCTAGTTTGACTTGTTTTGGGTTGTTTCGGGACCCGACCGCTCCATCCCCTCAGCCCGAGCCCCCCGCCCCACCGCCCACCATCCCGCTCCACCCAGGTGAGCCCAGAGCCCATTGGCCAGCGCCGCCTTCCGCCCGCGCTGCTCTAATCGTGATTGGGCAGATCCTCAGTCAATCTTTCACATTCCGACATTCCGATTGGCTATCGTGGGGAGGCGGGGCGCGCCTGTCCCCTGCGGGGGTCGGCGGGGTGCGGGTCCGGGCTCTCGGTGCGTTATTCCGGGAGGAGTTCCCGGTAACATTCCCGGCGGCGTCCCTTGCCGCCATGGAGCTCTCCTGCCAGGCGCTGAGGACCACCCACCACGCGAGGGAAGCGGTGAGAACCGGTGGGGCGGGCGGCTGCTCGTCGCTGTTGCGCGTCGCGGTTGCCATGTCAACGGGGGCGGGGCGCTCTGCGCATGCGCGGGGGTTGGTGGTGTCATGGCGGCGGGGTCGGGTTTGGGCATGGCGGGCAGAGGCGGGCGTGGGTCCCCCGCAGCCTTTCTTTAAATAATTACAGAGCAGAAGGCACAGCCAGAGGAGGCAATCAGTATTCCTTCCTCCACTCGCTCTTGTTTCAAAAAGTCACGGCTGTACTGCCCCATCCCTGGTGGTGTGCCGGGTCGGGTTGGACGGAGCTTGGAGCAACCTGGGATAGTGGAAGGTGTCCCTGCCCGTGGCAGGAACTGGGTGGTCTTAAGGTCACTACCAGCCCAAGCCATCCTGTGATTCAATGATTCTATGGTTCTTGCTCTGGAGAGCCCAGAAACAGCGAGATTTTACTGAATTTCATAACCTGTTCTTTTGCTTCCATCTACTGGTTAAATTACACCAGAGGGAGAGAGACTATATGGATGATAAAAGTTTTTCCCATAAAGCTATTGAGTGCTGTGCGTGCATACACCAGTCCCTCTTCCTGCTTGAAAGTGAAAAGTACAGGATTCTTCACAAAAGAGGCATTTTGGGAGAAGTCTTGAGACTGAGCCTTAGGTGTTATATCAACATCTTGTAGAACCATAGAGTGTTCTGGGCTGGAAGTTACCCACAAGGATCATCATGTTCTTACTCCTGGTGCTGCACAGCCCAAAAACTCACACCATGTTCTTGAGAGCATTGTCAAAACACTCCTGGAGCTCTGGCAGCCTTGGAATAACTACTCCTTAGGGAGTTTTTTGAGTGCCCGACCATGTTCTGGGGGAAGAACCTTTTCCTGATGTCCATCCTAAAATTCCCCTGACCCAGTTCCATGAAATTCCCTTGGGTCCTGTCACTGGTAACCAGAGAGAAGAGATTGGTGCTTGTCCCTCAGTTTCCTCTCCTCAGGAAGTGTTAACAGGATAGATACGTTTACCTGGGAATGGAATTCTCTAGCACGGTCTCATTCTCAGCCCTAAAGTGAATTCAGATCTCAACCACTAAGAATGGAGCCTGAATTCAGGTGTGTTATTGAAACAGCATCAACATGCAGGAGGAGAGGATAAAAGAAGACCTGAATTTTAACCTCACCAGTGGGGATTTGCATGGCCTTTGTCCCAAAGATGGGACTGGATACTAAATGCAGAAATGTTTGTGGGACTGGGAACTGGAGCTCGAGAGCTCTTCCCTGTCAGCTGTGCTACAGGATTTGGTTTCATGTGCTTTTGGTAAACTGGCTTCTCCATAGCCTTTTGGCGGGACGGATTTGAAGGTAACAGTCTGTATTTTGGGAATAGAGATGAGGGAATTGTTTGTGTTTCACAGAGGAGCAGAAGTTCAGAGATTTTTTTTTAAATAGACTTGAAGAACCACCTGAAGCTGCCAAGAAGAATTTTTGATTCTTGTTCCTAGTCATAAGTTCTATGGTGAGCTTGCTGTATGTCTTTAATTATGAAAGCTCATTGTAATCCTTGAAAAACTTTGGCAACTCTGTTGTTTGCAGCAGCCTTGTATAATTTGGAAGACAGAAGAGGGCAAAGCGTCCTTTCTTTGTCCTGGGAAATTCTATTCAAAGGCAGCCAAGTTATACATTGTTTAAAACTCACCAGTTCCATTCTCTGCTTGTGTTTCTCAGAGTACGGTCAGCAAGCCAGACAAGAACTGAACATTCAGCCTTCTGAAAAGCTTGTCAAGGCTGCAAATATCCAAAGGGTTATGGGGAATGGAAAGCTATGGGAATACAGGGTGGTGGAAGGAGGAGGAAAACTGGGTGAGCCCATCAAGCCTCTCTGTCCTGGCACGTGGTGCCAGCTTGGTTTTGAGGAACTCCGTACTTGTCAGCATCCTGGGATCCCAAAGACAAAGAGGGAAGGGATTCTGCCTGTGTATTAGGATTAGTGCTTCTCCTGTGTACTTGCACAGCCACCTGGCTGCCTCTTGCCTGAATTCTTAATCAGAGACCTTTCTGAACACACCCTGACTGCCTCACTTGGATGTCCTTAGGGTGCATACACTAAAGCAGAATAGTTCTTATTCCCAAGATCCCCAGATGATGACTTATTCTTGTAGCTCTTTATTTTTCATCCCAACAAATATATTCATGAAGAATATATAGGGTCAAATGATAATGAAACATTACTGAGTTAAATTAATCTTTTAGTAGGTCCATTAATTTCAGGAAATTACACAAGAGACTTGGTTGATTTAGAATGTAAGTGCATTTTAGTGAAAGGTGTGGAAACAATGGCACCTAAAGACACACAACTCTATTTGAGTTTAATTTCAAATTACTGAAAAAAGGAAATGTACCACTCTTTTGTTAAGATAGAAATAAAGAAAATAACACTATAAGTGTTGAAGCTAAGTAGTTAAGTGCTCAACTATTTAATTTTTAAAACAAGATCGCATTTAAGTGCCTTAAGGTTTTATTAATTTCATGGACCCCAAAATCCCCTATAGTAATTGAAAATTTAATTACATATGTTTTTCTGTTCTTTTAAGAGTGGAAGCTTATTAAACTTTAAACATTTAAACATCTATTGAAATACCAGTGGCTATAAACAACATTCAATTCTAAATACTAATTAAACAGGAAGGCTAGATCACTATAAAGCTAAACTGAATTTTAAGTAACTTTGCACTAGTAAGTACTCCTGTTTTTTTTCATGATGTATAAGATTTGCCATTTCCTCTCTAAGCACAGCAGAAGCCCTGAGCAGTGTTATCATCTGCCTGGACTGTGGCAGGCAGGTCTTTTTGTGGACATAAGAGCAGTGGGTCTAAGAGCAGTTGCCCTAGGGGGCAAACTGGAGCTCAGGACAGCAGACCAGGGCAGGAAAAGAGCTCTTTTAAGGGGACAGATAAAGCTGCCGGAGGCACTGACACAGACAGAGGCTCATCTGCCTCGTGGAACACCTGTGTGCTAAAATAATGGTAAAATAATGGCTAAACTAATAGTGAAATGCAGGAAAGAGATTGGTGTCACTGGCCAGGCAATGATCCTTGTGCCGCTGGTTCACCAGACTTGTGACTTGGTAACAGTTGCATGCTGAAAGATGTTTGACTTTACTTCCTTTCATAGAACACTCCCAGAACTGGGCTGTCAGAGATATCTCGGTTTTGTTTTTCAGGTCCAACCTAATACAAGTCATTGTCAGTTGATAACTGATTAACAGCATAGTTAACTTTCTTTGAACAAATGTCTGACTTCTCAAAATCAGCCATTGCTGTTTGCATTCTTCTTAACGAAGGTTAAAGACAGAATTAACCTCTCAGTCTTTAAACGCTCTTCTCATTTTTAGATGGGGCTCTTTTGGGATGTAAAGGTTCATTTTTCTTTCTGTTTGGTCAGCACAACCAGAAGAACATTGCTGTGTCAAGGTTGAAGCAGGTCGTTCACATGTAGACATAATCTTATCCTACCCCCACAGCAAGTCTGTACTTAAATTATTTGAGATGCTGCCAATCACTGAATTACTATTTATACTAGAACCTAAAATGCTTTAGGGATAGCAGAAGTAACAAAAGGGGATGAACAGCAGATGACATGCCAGAACACAAATTCTTCTCAAGGAAAGTTCCAAGCATAGATCATGAACCCTGTCAGTCCATCAGGCAGAGGCAATTCCTCTCTTGTCAGAATATCCATGTTTATTACATGAAACACTTGATTTGTCTTCTGTGACAGCCACTCTGTTTGCATATCATGTTTTAAATAGTTGTAACCGTGCCCTTTGATATGTTAGCAAACACAACAGTTAATCTTTCTCATAAACCTTCAGGAGCAGTTGCATTTCAAAGGATGTACAGGTGGGATTCTCAGCAAATGATCACTCCAGCTTCTTTCTTGCACTTACAGATGTGTTTTGGGAAGACTCATGTTATCTAGGAGAAATGGTAAAAGGGCAACAATTCAAAATCTGTTTTCCAAGTGCAAGCATATCAAAAGATTTAGAAGGAAAAGACCCTTTCAATCTCAGAGTGTGAGTGTTCTCTCTTTGCTCATGGCAATTCTCAGAATTGGTTCATTTCTTGTTGCAGCACCTCCCAGGAACCAGTCTGCTTTATTCAAGAGTTACCAATCAACAAAACATTTACACAGCAGTCCTTTCTCTCCAGAATGGTTCAGAAAAATTATCTTTGTACCATCAATGAAGTGGTATTGCAACTTCCTTTTAGAAACAATTTTTCAAGAGGGTATGAAGGGTAATAAAGGTAGAAAGGGATTATGTTTTTATCCTTTTTCCACAGACAGTTTTAGCTTTCATTCTAGAAAACCAGAATAAAGATTCTTCGAATCTTTTTTTGCAGTATATGAAATGCCAATACACTGATTCTTCAGGAAATCGAACCCCAGCTCTTCCTTAGTCGTGACACTAGATGGCCCCACGACTGAAGCAAACGTCTCAGGAAATACCTGCTGCACTGGGATACTTTTTCCCAGTTCTACCCGGTACTTTTTACAGGCTGGCAGATTTTATTTTAAATAAAACAGTAGCTGATGGTGTTATCTCAGTTGATGAAATTAGTAGTGGAATGCCATGTGATATCCAGCGCTGTGTACAGAGCAGAGGAAGGTCTAACCTAGCAAAGGAATGGTCCATAAAGAGGTAAATTGGTTTTGCACCACCCAGAAAACACCTTTGGCTTTTGGAATAAATGGTTCTCTATGGAGAGGACAGAAATCTGTGTTTGTCACCCACAGGCAGCACACTTGGGCTGGTCTTTTTTTTGGAGGTGGATGCAGGTACTGCTCAGTTGGGATAGAAGGGAGGGAAACTGTGTAGCTTTATTGTGCAGTGTGATCAGGCATATACGTGTGCTGTGCAAGCAACAGAAATTGCTGCTCTTTCCCCATCCATTAGGAGCCACTGCTTCGTGTTCACACTGGGTCCTCACAACTAGTCAAAGAATCATAGGAAAGCAGAATACCTCAAGTTGGAGGGGACCCATGAGGATCATCAGGTCCAACTCCCAATGCCTTCAAGCCTGAAAGAGAAGGGAAGTCTTTAACCTACTTTCCCTGTGGTCACAGTTTCAAGTCCCAGTGAGGCAGACCAAAGGCCACATGCTTATTTCTAGAGCTTTAATTGTAGCAACTTCTGTTATGACCTGAAAATCTCAGAAGTTTTCTGTAGACACTGAGCTTATTTGGCATGTTTCATCAGAGTAAGGCTTTACTCCATCATCTTGCCTGATTCTGTTTCCATTGCCTGTTTTCCTCTACCTGATATTACATCTGATACTCTCTCAGATGAAGCTTCACTGAATGAAGACAAGGGTGTTTTATGCTGCCTTGTTTTTATTGCTGAACCATTTGTGAATGACTTGGGGTTCTCCAGTCTGTGCCAAGACATCCATGAGACTAACTCCATATTGAAATTTCTTCATGTTGAGTCCTGATTTTGGTCAGTCCCATGTTAAAATTGTGCAAGTTTCGTCTTAATCCCAATCCACTAATTCTTCCAATGTCTATCTGTGTTTCATTTGCTGTGTTTATATATCAAGGCCTATGAAATGGGAGGTGTCAATGAGGCTTACAGCTGGTCTTTTTAGTAGGGTCATGCAATCCCAGACCTGTTCACCAGCCCTGCTTCTCCAGGCACTCTGAGAACAGGTTTCTGGTTGCAAGGGAAGGACACAGCCAGGATGGAGCACAGGATTTCCTTGCACAATCCCTGAAGCATTGAGGTCTGCAAGAGTCCTGCCCTGAAATTCACAGCAGTCGGGAGCCATAACCATAGTAAGGGAAGTAAGTTATTTGTTCAACCCTAAAGTAATTTTCTTTTCTCTAGGAAAGGTTTCTACCCATCCAATAGCCCTGATAATGTCTAAGAAAAATTAGATTGAAAACCACTTTCCTTGTGTTTATTAACAGTGAGTTGTTTTTACAGTTTTTACATGCTGTTGTGTTAATTTGTTTGTTTCCAGAGGCTACATTTAGATGCTGTTTACAGCAATAAAGAGAATATTACATTTGATCTAGAGTTCTGTCTTAATTCACAGGAGGAGATGCGAACAGAAGCTCGTCGGAAAAATCTCCTCATTCTAATTTTGCATTATTTAATCGAGAAAGGGTATGTTTCTTAAATAATAGTGCTCTACCCGTGCGGGTTTGTGTGTATCTGACCTGCTGTACTGCATCTTTCTGTCCTCTCTTGGCTGAGTGGGCAGTGTGGGCCTTTGGGTTGAATTGAGGAAGTGGTAAACTACTATGAGGTATCCTTGCAGTTTGCTTTGCTAAATTGTTTCAGTTTCTGTAGAAAAAATTCCCTATATAATTTAAAAATACTTTAGATTAGCCAACAAAGCTTATTAAATCAGAGTTTATGCTTCTATAAAAATAGGATTGTGGACAGGTTAAAGATACCATGTGCTTACTAGTGCCATTGTTTGCTTCTTCTCTCAGAAATCAGAGTAAGATAATGACTCTCAGTTTTTTGATCTTTGTTTGTTTTGTTTTTAAATTACCAGATATGTTGATGCTGCAAATGCTTTGGAACGAGAGACAAAATTAGGTTTACGTGGCTTTGAAGTTTGTGACAACATTGATCTTGAGACAATTTTGATGGAATATGAAAGCTACTATTTTGTAAAATTTCAAAAATATCCTAAAATTACCAAAAAGGTCCTGGACACTGGTATGTGGCTCTGTTCCAAAAAGAAATTTTTTGTTTCCAGAGTCTAAAATGTGTATTTCCCTGCTGTGCTCACAGCCCTTGTCATGTATATCAGCTTTTAATATTCCAACCCTTACCATTACAGATCTGTAGTTCTAGTGCACAAAGCATCAGAATTGAGAGATGTGGCTTTGAGCCCTTCTGCTTTTCCTTCTTTCTTTATGTAAAGGAGCTAGAAGGTGGCATTTTTCTGTCTTTTGAAAGGCGCTTTGGTATTGACAATGTCAGCTAAGCACAAGGCATTGTGGCAGATATATTTATCCACTTTCTTGTCATAGTGAGAAAATAGTAAATGAATGATACAGAATAAGGCAAATCCGAATATGAGCATTGTGTTATGACCCTGAGAGCCTGAATGGTTTTGCACTTGAGCACAAAATGTAACTTGGAGATGCAAAAGAACAACTGTATGAGAATAAGTGATGAAGAGCGTGAAGGATATAGATTTGGATTAGACATTAGGAAAAAATTCTTCATGGAAAAGGTTGTCATGTCAAGCCCTGGCATGGGCTGCTCAAGGAAGTGTTGGAGCAACATGCCTGAAAGTGTTCAAAACACATGTGAATGGGGACTCAGGGACATGGTGGCACATGGGTCAGTGGTGGCCACCGCAGGGGTGGGGGAGTGATTGGACTGGATGGTCTTAGAGGTGTGTTCCAGCTTAAAGGGTTTAGTGATTATTTGCTTGAAAAAGGCTTGTACATCTAGAACCTTTGGATTAGTGTTAATACAAAGAGGAAGAGCAGCCCTGCAGGACAAAACAAAAAGGATTTGTTATGAGTTGAAAATGAAAATGTATGAAAATGAAAATGACATCATAGTCAAACTGATCAGTAGTCAAGACTGAATCCATGATCTAAGTAAAAAAGTATTTCCAAAAAGCTACTCTTGGACACTTAAAAACTCTCATTATTCATTTTTCGGTCAGTAAAAGCTTCTTGGGCATGGAGTAGCCTGCTGTTACCTAGGCTCAGACCATGCTGGCAGGGAGACATCATCCTTTTCCCCTAATGCATAAGCAGCCCCTTCTGTGCTGCACATCGTTTGCACCATGCCCTAAATTGTGCCCATGGCCAGACTTGGATATCTAAACAGAATCCTTGGCGTGGTGCTCCTTCCTGCTGAATTCTTCTCAGCACTCCTGGCAAGTCCTGCAGTAACAAGTTGGTCATTTCCAGGCTGAATTCCATTTGGAAGTGTTGTAGATACACCCACAATATTACAGGTTGTTCATGGGTTCTGCTGCCCCTAAACACACCATGTTCCCAAGCTCCTTCAGGGAAAGAGCTGTTTGGGAAGGATTATTTTATGCAAGTGTCTGATAATCATGAGTGGAAGAACATTGTACAGAGAACACTGAAAGGAGAGCAACCAGGGCCATGTTCGTAGCATTCAAACCCTTGGCTTTGTGAGTTCACGTCTGGGCTTCACGAGTTTGACATTTTGTGGGGGAAAAGCTCTCCTTTCACAGAAATGGTTTCAAATTACATAAATGCAAAAGATAACAGTTTGACAACCACTATTGCACTGTGACGTTTATTCTGTCTTGTTATGTTGAACTTGATTCATCTTCAGAGGAGTAAGGCAAATTTGTATTTCCCAATTCAGCAATTAAAAGATTATTAGCATTAAATAAGCATTCTGTGTGATAAATTAAATTGCTGTACTTAATCAAATTTCTGGTAGTGTCCATTTTACTGTGAGCATGATACTGGGTTTAAAATGTAAGTGGAGAAATCAAAGACTGAATGAGCTAGAATGTAAAAAGCTTTAAGTAAAACCACTCTCACCAACACCAGTTTGTTTTCAGTAAGTTTTTTCAAGCTTACAGTGCTTATACTCATGCTATTCCTGTTCATGCATTATTATTTCCAAGGTCATTATTGTGTACTTAAAAATATTCTTAAGGGGAAAAAAAAGGTTCAGATTGCCCTCTTTTATATCCTTAATTATTTTCCATTTTAATGTTAATTTTGCCACAGAAGAAAATAAACAACAGCTGAGAAGTGGAGGAAGAGCAAGAAGGTGAGAGATAGTGAGAGATATGTCTGGGGTGTTTTTCTGGGCAGAAAATTTTCCTAGTAAAAGGAAAACAAGTAAAACAAATATAATGTTGTGATACCAGAGGAGTCCCAAAGTCTAAAGCCATGCTCCTGACTGTGTGGTGCATTTTTTTGGTATGTGTTAGGGGGAACTAGAGACTGATTTCCCAAATGGAGAGGCAGACAATTTACAGAGCTTCTTCAGTGTGAATAAAATGGGGTGGGATGTTTGAAAGAAGTAAGCATTAAACTCTGCTGTGACTGAAATTAATGCCATAATTTCAGTGGGAGCAAAGTTAGCCTAAAACTGCTTTATTTGAAAGCTTTAGGTTTTAATCTTTAGGTATTTTGAAGGAAAAAGAAAAAAAAAAGTCATGCAAGTCTTGCATTATTTTTCTTAATTCTAGGACAGCAACTTCTTCTCAGGATGTACCAAAGATCAAACAACAGACAGTGCAACGAGCAGTATCAAAAACTCCATCTGAGAGTACAGCAGAACCTAAATCCTCCACCAAGGAGAGCCCCAGACAGGTTTAAACGTGTCTTACTTTGGCAGCAGTACAGTTGAAATTAGTATGATTTTGTTTGGGGAGGCTGTAGGTGGCAAGAGGATGGGAGTTACACGATTAATAATCATGCAACTAATGGGTTTTACTGATTGTGTCACTTAAGGACTATAGGTGCTGGGCTTTGAATTTTTGTGGGTTTGGAGACAGACACAGGCAAAAAAAAAATGGAGGAAAAGGAGGCATATAATCCAACCTGTACTGAAGACAATCAGAGTTTTTCCATTAATACCAATATATTCATCCTTTAGTGCCAGAAAGCAAAACAAACAAATAAAGAAGGAAGTCTGGTATCAATTGTAAGCATCTTCACAATGCATAAGTTGTTTGAGACTGGGGGAGTAATTTGGCTCTCTAATGTTCAGGTTTGAGAGTCTCATTTTGGTGAGATTGCTGTGAAATCTACTTTATTATCATCCCTTTGCAGAGGGTGGAGCAGGAGCAGCAGGTTGGTGGGCAAGCACTATGTCTGTTACAGCTGTTTTTTAAGGGCCTGGCTGTATTTGTGCGTCAAGAGGAACTCTTCCCTGACCTGTTGCTACCCCTAAAAATACCCTAAAATACTGCCTTTTGAATTTACAGCAATAACTGCTGTGAAGTGAATACATAATCCTAAAATAGCTCCTCATTTCTGAATTGACCTGCTGTGCTTTTTACTTGGCCTGTCATTTTCACTGTTCATAAGAGTTGCTTCTTAGCAGTTTTCTTCTTGGTACATAGAATAACTTCACTGCTAAGCTCCAGAGCTGTGGCTTTCACTGCTGTCACCAGTCAGGTGAACTCTAATTAAATGTACAATGGTGTTTAAATGATCAACAATTCTCTTGGAACTTCATCTGGGCCTGTGTGAAGAGATGGAATGATACCTATAATGTATTATCTTCAATCCATTTACTTGTCAACACATCTGTTTTAAAAGGCATTTTTCTTTAGAACAGTGATGGTGCAGATACTCTGGATCAATCAGATTTTGGCTTAAGCATCTCAGGAATCAGTAAAACTGGAGGAGGCAGCTCTCACCCAAGAAAGGTTGGTGGAAACCTGATATGTGGTCTATCAGAAAAATATGTATGTGGAAAAAAGCAAAACACAGAGGTTTTCAAAAATATCAAATCGTAGGGACTTTTGTCTATTTTTATATAAAATGTTTCTGTATAGTCAGCTGAAGAGCCAGTTTTATAATTTTGTGAAAAAAGTTTTAGAATTCTTTGCATAGGAGGCACTTTTTGCATTAAATACTATCTCAAATATAATCAGAGAGGAATTTTTTTAAAAAAACCCAGTGGAAATAATAACTATGATTGAAGATAAATTTTGAATTCCTGAATGAGGTAATAAAAGGCTCTGCAGTTAAATTACTGAATTGACTGAGTTGTGTGTTCTATCACCATTGCTACCACAGGTTTTGGGGTCAATTTTGCCATAATTAGAACTGTATATGAAGTAAGGAAACACACTTGCTGTAATTGCAAGCAAAATTTGGTCCAGTATATTTTTAAGAATAGTGCTACCACCGTGGTAAAAGCCTACAGCAATATTTTTTTTCTCCTTTAGGGCCAAATAATTGACTTCCGCAAGATGATTCAGGATGCTGTCAGAGTGTCACCAGATGGAATTCCCCTGAACAGCCTTAATTGTGATCCAGATCCATCAGTAAGTGTTTCTGTTCATATTCCCATCCAGTGAATATGAACTTGAGTTTTGCACAACCAGGGACAAAATAAAATACTGCAGCAACATTGTTTTTGTCCCCAAGTGCTAAAAAAGGCCTTGGATTTCTGAGAGGTTTATTTCCTCCTTGAAAGTGCACTCATACTTGATAGTGGTCAAATTTGATGACAGTTGTTTGTTCTCAACATGAAAGCAGGCAGCTCAAAAATCAGACCTTTCGATGAAGAAAAAAAAAATTAAAAATTGTAGACGCCTGCAGAACTTCTGGGGGTGAAATTCTAGTTCCTTTCAGCTTAGTATGTCTCTAGCATTTGCCTCAGCTAAGACAACAATAGAATTCTGATGGTTGCAATAAATTTTCTGTAAACACTCCAGACACACTCCAGAACTTCTCAGATAGTGCATCCAGCTTTTGTGGTGCTTGTCTGCCTGGCAGCTTGCTACACTGGAAGAAAAGAGAATGTGACAAAACAGTGACCTACAGTTAAATTTTCCACTCCTCTTGATCTATGTAGGGCATATTTAAGACTGTAAGTGCAATAAGAAAGCCACTCATTTTAATGTTGATTTGGGTTAGATTCTGTCAGAGGAAAAGATGACTTACTGGAAATATGGTTTACTTTGAAATTTTTATTATTACACATATTTCTGCAGCTTTAAATGTTGATATTACTATGATGTATCAGGGTTTTTTTAAAATGCTTAATAGTTTGTCTAAAAGTACTTGCAGTCTGACAAGAAATTATGTTTTTCTCTTTTAGGAACGATTATTGAAACCTCTTAGTGCTTTTATTGGCATGACTGGTGAGATGAGGGAACTTGCCATGGTTGTAAGCAAAGTAAGAGCAAATCTCCGTCTCAGTTGTAGAGAGATATTGGTTATCTTTGTCATCTGGGAATGTTGTTTGTTTCTTTTTACTGTTACTAATAGTGCTTATTCTTGAATGTGCAAGTTATTTTTCTCTCCGCATAGCTCCCCAACAAGTTATTTCTTTACATGTAATGATGTTGCTTTCTGTTGCACAGTGGGAGGAAATACTTAAGACCATTCCATTCTAATAGGGAACAGGTAATTTAATCATGCTATGCAGACTGTCATAGCTTTCCTCTTTGCTACAAAAAAAAAAGTACAATATTGTATAAATATTTCAGTGGAAAAAGAGATTTAAATATATTAACTAAAACCAACTATTATCTAATGTTTTATGTAGCTGTGATCAGATGGTGGGAGAAACCTTGATTCCACCCTTTGGGTGAAGTTTCCATTCCAGGCACAGAGCTGTAGTCAGTGTGGATGGTGTGCCAGTATCACAGCAGTATTTGAATTCTGAATTCTGAATGTATCCACTAGATAGCATTTATAGAAATTATAATTAAACCCTTGTATTCCTGCATGGTTTAGAATCATTTAGGTTGGAAGAGCTCTCTAAGATCATCAGGTCAAACCATTCCCCCAGCACTGCCAAGGCCACCACAGACCCATGTCCCCACACACCACATTAACAAGGCTTTTAAACCCCAGGGATTTGGATTCCACCGCTGCCCTGGTCAGCCTGTGCCAAGGCTTGATAAACCTTTCCATGAAGGAGTTGCTCCTGATGTATACTCTGAATGTCCCCTGGCCCATCCTGAGGCCGTTCCCTCTGCTCCTGTCCCTGTTCCCTGGGAGCACAGCCCGACCCCCCCGGCTGTCCCCTCCTGGCAGGGAGTTGTGCAGAGCCACAAGGGCCCCCCTCAGCCTCCTTTGCTCCAGCCTGAGCCCCTTGCCCAGCTCCCTCAGCCCCTCCTGGGGCTCCAGGCCCTTCCCCATCTCCGTTCCCTTCCCTGGACACGGGCCCTGCCCTGGGGCTGTGTCACACCATGGTGTCACACCATGGTTGGGACAGCCCAGGGGCCACTGGCCTAGTCCTTGTCTGGTGCCTTGCTTTGTGCAGCCTGCAGGATCTGCACTCTGTGTTCTCACATGGGCAGTTGAGAGGTGCTCTAACTGTAGCAGGCTCTGCAAGCAGTGCTCCCATCGCAGCACTGCCAGAGCAGCATCAATAATATACCAGATCCCATGGCAGACTTGGGGATTCTTCCAGGATTCTTCCAGCTTAACCCCTGGAGGGAACCACAGCATTGTCAGCGGCATTTCATTTCACTCCTGGGTTGAGGTGTAGCTTAACCAACAGGCCCTGGTCTGCTGGGCATCCATGGCCACAGCACACACAAATGCATAGCATCCACCACTTTTGGACGAGCCACTCATCCAAAAGGATTCATAGCATGACAGTGTTTGATAGTGTTGTGACCTTCTGGATATAAACATCACAAGTGGTATCAGCTTGGGAAAAACTGCTTATAATCATCTTTCTAAAAAGCCTGGAAGATTTTTGCTGACTGATTTTTATATCTGTATATGGCCCAAATTCTTGGTCCATCAGTTTTGTATTTGACATTTAGTAGAATTTAAGAAACGTCTTAGGAAATTTCCAACCTTAAAGTAAAAAAATTCTCATCTGTTTCAATTCCTGTCTGGTCTTTTATTTAGGGTAGACCTTTAAAATAATGTTGTTCTTGCTGCTACATTAACAAAAAAAAACAATTAAAAATTGCTTTCCCTTTGTTATGGTGGGTTTTTTGAATTGTGCTCCATTATGGTATGTTCCTAGTTGCTATGGTAATCAACACTGTATAAATCAATAAAAATAAATAGCATGTTATATCTATTTCATAACACAATCTAATTTAATTTGGAAACAGTTATAGAAGTCTCTACTTAATAGCAGAAATCTGATTCATCTTAATTCACTGTTAATAGAAAGGGAAAGTGTAATCTACTCTATATAAATAATTTTTTTTCTAATTTTATTAAATCAACTTTTCCCCTTGGATACAGCCACATAATTTTTCTTCAGTCTGTGTGGACTATTTTTGTTGGAGAGCAGAATTTATCCTGAATATTTGTACTGAAGATATGATATTTTTTGCAGAACAATTAGCCCCTGGAACACAAAGCCACAAAATACCATGAAGGCAAATGGAAAGATTCATAGAAGATTTGGAAAGTTTGATGAATTAAATGAAATTAATTTAGTGAGTGCTTCAGGGCATAAACTAATTACGTCTATCTTTTGACAGATGCTTAGGGGAAAGTTTTTTTCCTGTTGCAGTTTTTCACAGCTTTTCTTGCAGCATATAAAATCTTGTATAGCATGGAGTAAATAGAAATTTTTCACTGTTAATTACAACAGGAGTAATAATATAAGGAATAGGTATTAACATTATAATAGGTAATAACATAAGTAATAGGTGCAGCCATAAAGTTACTGAGCATCAAGTTTGAAAAAAGAACCCAAATATTTTCACATTACACTTGAGTGAGCTGTGGAACTTGGGACTATAAAATAAGCATGTTTAAAAAAGAGGGAAGAAAATTCACTGAAGAATGAATGTCAAAAGGTTTTTCAGCTCAAAGATTCAGATATAATTTGAATTACTGGAGTCCACTGATGGGTGTAAACTTGAACCATTGTGTCACTATGATTGCTTTTACTTCTTTTTTTAATCATCCAATACTTGAAGCAATAGAGACAAAATATTGGGGTTGGTGACCCTTCATATCACAATAGCTCTTGATATGTTTGTTGGTTCCTAAATCTAACTAACAGAAAACAGATCTGAGGAAGATCTGCTCAGCATCCACACTTGATTAGGAATACATTAGGGAAACTGGGGCCTGGAGGGGAAGTGATTGCTGTGTATGCTTCCCTCCTGGGAGATCCCTGGTACCTAGGGTTAAATAATACAGCCTGTATCACTTAACAGCACTATTATTTTATCACTGAGTCAATCCTTTTACTTTGCTAGAGGTCATTATCTGACTGCAGAAGGAGTTTTGCTAACCAGATGTGGTGTGTATTGCAGGACATTTATCTCCATAAGCCGAATGTGAAGTGGGATGATATTATAGGACTGGATGCAGCTAAAAGGCTGGTCAAGGAAGCAGTTGTTTACCCCATAAAGGTAAGGTGCTGCATAGTTTTGGGAAAACCAGTAGCTTGTTTCCTTGCAACTACAGTGGTGTTTTAGAGTTCTCAATTATTTCTGTGCTTTTGTAGGCCATTCCATTGGTGTTAGAACTGTTGGTGTTCCTGTTTCGTGAAAGAACTACTCCTGTTCCATCTGAAATGGCACATGCATTCTTTTATAGGAAAATTACCTTCCAGTATTAAAATTGTAAGAGTTAGGTCCAATGCTTTGGCACCTTTGGCACTGTAAGAAGTGCTGGATTTAGCCTATTATTCCATGAAAAATTACTTATAGAAGAGAATGTAACATCAAATGCACTTGAAAAAACAAAAAAATACTGAAAACAAATTTCAAATAATAAATACAGCATTTTTCTCAGTACTCAGATCATACAGGTCAGATTATTTTGGTGTGGTTTTATGCCTCTCTTCTTATGTTTCTTGAATGTACTAGGAGCAGTGAAGGTGGGGACTACAATCCCTTGTGTAGTTTGTTTTAGAATTGAATTACTTTTCTACTTCTACAGTATCCAGAGCTGTTCACTGGCATTCTGTCCCCTTGGAAAGGATTACTGCTCTATGGCCCACCGGGTATGGAGAGCTTTTTACCACATCTTTGGGTTTGTCACTGCTTCTTGTTTTGTCCTGTGGATTGATGTTAAATTGATGTTGAATAGATAGCTTAAAAAGAGCATGTTCTGTACAAAAATTAAAAGGAGAGAATTTTGGATGGTTATGTCCATCTCTGACACTCAAATCTGGTCTTTCTTATGAGTCTTAGTTATTTTTATACCTGAAACTTCCAGAGACAGTACTTACACTAACAGTTTAGGAGAATGAAAATTCATTATCTCTGTTTTGACTCATCTTGGACCATTTTAATCACATTTGGCATGATCCTATGATATGTCAATAAATCTGCCATGGACTCTGTAATGAAAAATTTCCTTCCTTTTTTCTGCTTTTAGGAGTTGTTTTGAGAATAGGGTGGAAGCTTTGTCTTCCTGCAACTGGGTGTTTTCCTTGTCGGTGCAGCTTCCCTGCTCCCTTTGCCCCACTTTGACACAAGGATGTGGCTGGAAGGGGGCAGAGGGCACAAGAACCACTTGAGTCAGGTTGCAAAGCCTGTCTCTGCAATGAACTCCACTTGTTCCTATGAATGTTTAGATGTTCCTTACACAGAAGGCATCTGACCATTTCAGCATGCACTACTTCAGGATTTGGAGAATGCACCTGCAGTTTGGAGAATACCTGCAGGATTACCTGAGTTTCTCCAAACAATCCTGAAAGGGCCACAAAATATTCTGAGGGCTGGAGCCCCTGTGCTCTGGAGCCAGCCTGGCAGAGCTGGGGGTGCTCCCCTGCACAAGAGAAGGCTGCAGGGAGAGCTGCCAGCCCCTGGCAGGGCCTAAAGGGGTTCCAGGAGAGCTGCACAGGCACTGGGGACAAGGGCTGCAGGGACAGCAGCCAGGGAATGGCTTGCCAGTGCCAGAGGGCAGGCACAGCTGGGCTATTGGGCAGGAATTGCTGTCTGGGAGGGTGGGCAGGCCCTGGCACAGGGTGCCCAAAGCAGCTGGGGCTGCCCCTGCATCCCTGGCAGTGTCCAAGGACAGGTTGACCAGGTTTTGGAGCAACCTGGGATGGTGGAAAATGTCTCTGGTTATTGCAGGGTGTTGGACTCAATGGCATTTAAATGTTCCTTTCAATCCAAACCATTCTGTGTGTGTTTTACTGTTTTTACCTGACTGGTAGTAGAGTGAGGGGAATTTATTCAAACACGTGCATTGTATTCCTTTGGAGAGTAAATTTCTCAAACACTGTTGTTTGTAGGTACTGGAAAAACTTTGCTTGCTAAGGCTGTTGCCACAGAATGCAATACAACCTTTTTCAACATATCAGCATCCACCATTGTCAGCAAATGGAGAGGCGATTCTGAAAAACTTGTCCGGGTAAGAATTACTCTCTCGTTCATTATACTTTAATAAACATCACATTTCCCCTTGAATAACAGGGGTTCAGCACAGAACTGGAAACAAGTGTTCCTCTGACACTCATAATCTTCCCTGATTTAGACAAAACATGGCTTTGATTATGCCTAGTTCTGAAAGCAGGAATAACATCACTTCTGTGGAAATCTCATAATGGATTCTTGTGGGACTTTAGTTCTGTAATGTAAGATGGAGCAGATGTTCTGAAGGCAGCAAAGGTCTTTAACTGCTTGATTAGGAATCAGACAATCAGAGTTCCAAACTAGTGTGTGCTTAGTGACCTCCTCAGAGTACTTCACATCCCTTTTGCAGGGTTTAGCTCCTAGGTACCCTGCAAAATGTAATTGAGATTCCCAAATTCCTAATATTTCTTCATGGGCAAAAAATTCCCTTGTCACGGAGATTTTCTAGTCAAATGCAGATGTAATGTTGTTTCAAGGACGGTAGTTTGCTGGCAAATGGGTAAATGCATTTTTGTGTATGAAATGGCGAGGAGTGAGCATGGCTCAGCTGTGGTACAAAAAAAATTCAGGGGTTCAGGTGTATTATCCTTGCCCATTTGAATCTCTCCATAACATCCACCAGCTCAGTGGAAACCCACAAGCCTTTAACCTGCCTTACCCTCATCTCTTGGGCTGCACTTCAGGTAAATGCAGAGCTCTTGGAAACAAATAACCACAGCAAACTGTTTTCTGCAAATAGCATTGTTACTCTCTTGAAATGCAGGCAGTGGCTGCAGCCCACTTACTAGTCCTACCTCCTTTGTTCTTTGAAATGACATTTCTTTTTCTGACATTTCCTTTCTCTGTTACTGAGCCTCTTGACATATGTCTCAGTAGGTTCCTGGAATTTTCTTTTCTGGCAGGAATATGTAGGAACATTCTGATTTCTGCCACCGTCATCCAGAAGGCTTTTATAAACATGCTGGAGGACATGCATTGATATTGAATTTGTGGCATTTTACCTTAATTAAACTTATGGCAGGATCAAAAAACGAAGATTGTGGATTGGGAGAGTTCAAAGAAAAGTATTGTGTGAATTTGTATCCTAAAATCACATGAGGCTAGTGAAGGGGAATTATATATGGGGTTTGTAGTCATTTGAAGGCATATCCTCTCATCCTGTTTTGCTCAGTTCTATAACATATTTCTGTGATTTTATATATTGTATGTATTTTATATATTATATTTTTAGTAAAATTGTATACTGGTCATGGTCTACTTGTTACTCTGGGCAAGTAACTTAAACCCTGTGTTTCATGCTCAAAGTGATGAAAATAATATGTGTCTTTTAAAATTTGATTTTTTAAGTGTTCAGATTTAAAAGTGCTAGATTAATATATATTGTTAGTGATACTTATCTAAAAACTCAAAAAACACTTTACTCAAGAAGAACTGACAGAGTTTTCTTACTCCTAACACAGACCTCTCCATGTTTACGGAAAATTAAATGAAACTTTGTTCTCTAAAGACCAGATCCACATTTTTTTGTTTCAATTAACTAGTCCATTTTTTTAATCATGATTGTTCAAGCAATTTATGTTTGTTTTGATCAGGAAAAAAAAATGAGTGCTTGATTCTTATCAAAAGAATTCATGCATTTTCTTTCATTATGCATCAGCTGACCTGCTATTTTTTTCCTCAAATCCTTATTTAAAAATAAAGTACAAATGGAGCAACAACAAAAGGCACATGTTTAATCTCAATAACAATTTAGGAGTTCCCAGAATCCTCTGATGGATCATTTTCTTCTATCCCATTATTCTCAGGGTACTCTGATAGGATTTAGACAGAAAGATTTACACATAAAGACAGGATTACAAGCTGTGTTCTTTGTATCTCCTTTACAAACCTCTCAGAGGTTTTTTGAGAGGATTCAGGGACCCTCAGCCTACCCAGAGCTTTTTCCCAGCAGATACCCCTGGGGATGTGGGTGCTGTTAATTTATCTTCCATGCCAGTTCACTTTAGTGCCTTCTTGTGTTAGTTTCTCTTTCACATTTACTCTTTTCTCTGACAGGTGTTGTTTGAGCTTGCCCGGTACCACGCACCTTCCACAATTTTCTTGGATGAGCTGGATTCAGTTATGAGTCAAAGAGGCACTGCTCCTGGGTAACTGGTGGGACTGCTTTGGGGATTTAAAAGAGAGAGGTGCAGTGGTTGTGTCAGTAACAGCAGAGAAGCAAGACAGGTTATGTGAGGATTAACAAGGGACAGCAAGAGGGAGGGAGGTGCAGGGCTTTATAGCCAGTTGTGCTATGGTTTAAAGGGATTTGAAATGGGAATAAAGGGCAGTGGTGAGGGAAACAACAGCTGAATTGTTAGAGGTAAGTAAGAAGCAGCTTATTTTGTGACACTTTGAACATAGGCATAGCAGAGTAATAGGCAGTGTACACAGTGGAATGGCATTTTCATTAGTGACAGATTTTGATGGCATTGTCAGGACTTCCCCTTTTAGGAGTGGGAGTATATTGTTACTTGAATCCAAGATGTAGACAGTTTATAGTTAAAAACAGATTAAAAAGGTTAGGGATGGGAAAGAAGATGTAAAAAGATTGTTACAAGCATTAGGAACCCATTACAGGGAATTTTATGTACAGTGAATTACACTGTACATAAAATGATCACTTTATTTATATTCTATTGTATGTCTATATTTTATGCTTACTATTTGTAAATAGAATATGCCCTATTGTAAAGATGTTACCTATAGTAATTCTCACTTAATAGATGCAAATTTGTCCTTCATATGTACATTGAAAAGCTATCATTAACATCACTGGGTAATATATTCTAATAAGGACTTGTGCTTATTTTTACATGTACTTATTAAATACTGACTTGGCATTGATGTTTGAATACCTTCACAGCAATAAGTCATTAAACCTGAACTGCAGCCCTTTCCATCTAAGGTCCTGATGTTTTCCCTGGGCTTGATCCAGGAGTTTCCAAGAGCTTCTGGAACCAAGAGTTCCAGCTGGGTTTCTGCAAAACAGATTACCTGTATCGGGGCCAGAATTCTTAGCACTTTGCTTCAAAGTTCTCCTTTTTTTAAAGAAGGATCCTTTCTGTGTGGTCTCTGCCCCTTTTCTAAATTTGTATAAGTATGGCATATTTTTCTGTTTTCTTTTGATAGAACATTTTGCAAAATGTTGAATTCAGTAGTAGGTTTATCTTTTTGTGGCCACTTCACATGCACTCACAGAAAAATGCTACCCTGAAGAGGTAGGTGTACAGTTATTTAATGGCAGCTTTCACATTATAAGAATTTCCTGCTATAGATCAATCAGTCAGTCAATCATCAATCAATTGGAGCCCTAGATGTTTTGCAGTAAATGTTGGTCTTGCATGGAGATTAACATGAAGAAAAAAATAAAAATAAATATTTTATTTGGATTCTGTAATAGTGAATTCTCTCTTTAATGCCCTGAAAAGAGTCCATTTAAGTAATCATTAGAAAGCTTGATTTTAATGCTTAGATGTTAGCTAATGGAGCTTAATCATGCTTTGAACTGGGGCAAAACTGTGACAAGGGCTCAGTTGCTGTGAATGACACTGTATAAATAAAGATGATTAATGCACTGAGCAAATAATATTTCTCTGAATCTTGGTAGTGGTGAACATGAAGGAAGTCGGCGAATGAAAACAGAATTACTGGTGCAGATGGATGGCTTGGCCCGATCTGATGATCTTGTATTTGTTTTAGCAGCTTCCAATCTGCCATGGTAAGAGATCCAGAGAGTACATTTTGAATACATTTTCATGAGCTTCTAAGCACAGATAAAGATTTTATTTAGACTTCTGCAGAAAAAGCCTTGATATTTGGTTAAAGCATTAAAGATTAATTTGGAGCTTTTACTTTTAAACTCTTCAATTCTTGCTATTTGTGTCACATGAGAATAATCCATAATAAAGTCAACATATGCTGGTCGTAGCAGCTGCTAATATTTAAAATGGAGTATTTGACTTTATAGGCAAGTTATTTACTATATTTAAGCTAAGAAGGGTTTTCAGCCTGGAACTGTAAGGTGCTTAAAACATCTGGTGCTTAGAAGGATACTCCATAAATAGGAATGTTGGATTTTATTGGTATGAAATGTGACTTTGAAAAGTTGAGGGACAAAATTCTTCAGTTTCTTCAACACAGTTTAGTATAGAAGAAAAATGAGTTTAAAATTGAAACTGTGGAATTTTGTCGTGTTGGTTCTCAAACTGGGCAGGACAAGTATAGGGAACAAGACAAGCTGGAGAGGATGAGGAAGGGAGGTTACATTTGTAAAGTAACAACTGTGGATGCTCAGGAGAGGAGCTGCTGGTCCTCACAGCACTGAGATATTTCTGGATACCTCTGTCCCTAAAGGTACATGGACCTAAGTGGTCTATTCCCCTCCCAGACGGAGAAGAGCACAGGCTTGGGGTCAGAACAGGAGAAGACAGCAGTCCTTTTTTTCCAGAGAGCTTCAAGCCATGGTCTGGGAGTCGTTTGTTTGAGCCCAATGGGAGGTGTTCCTGGAATGACCTCATGTGAGCAGCAGTTCAGCAGCATTTCAAGCAGCAAAACTTGACATTTGACTTAAAGGTGCTTTGTTTAGTGAGATGGCACTTGCCTAGCTCTGCAGTGTGACAGACACAGAGCAGGGCACCTAAAACCAGCTGAGAGACAGAGAGAGCTCTGCACCCACAAGGCCACAGGCTTCATCTATGGATTGTTTTTCACAATATTAGTGATTTTTGGCTGAATCCCACAAAGTTGCTGTGGGGACAAAATCTGGAAAAGTCTCTCTTTGTGACTGGAGAGCTCTGGGTTGTGATCAGCAGACTGTTGTGAGTCTTGAATCTGAATGTCACTAGGTATGTAACCACAGCTGCTTCCTTTTAAGAAAAAGTCTAAAGTCCTAGAGTATATATTATATTGAACATACAAATGCACATTCTGGTTGTGCATATCACTAAATTTTCTCTCACAAAGCCTGTGGTAGTATTTTATTCCTCTTGTCAGCTGATACCCTTTTTGTCAGGCCTGGCTGAAAAGGTCCAGGGAACAGGCAGATAGAATTAAACTGCAGAAGTGGAATTCTTGACTTAGAATTGAGGCTCAAAGGTAATATTTTCAATCAATCCCATGTGGCAGGTAAGCCCAGCTTGTCTTGTCCAGGGTTTTCAGGCTCTTTAAATGAGAGAATGGCTGTGTGAACCTGAAATTTGCATAGAAGTTAGCTGTACCAAGTTAGGCTGGTCCTTATCCAGGCCCAGAAGTGTGAGAACAGAGCCACTATGGGCTTTTTTTTTTTTTTTTTTTAATAGCCAGAATAGCAAAATCTGTGTGTTCATTTGGGGGATTTATGTCTTGGACAAACTCATGAATTTAAATCAGTTCAGCCCCATTTCGTTACAGTATCTATATAAAAGGAACTGAGCTGAATTCAATTTAATTGTGTTCCACTGTGTAAGAAAGTACTGAAAAAAATAACTGCTCTCTGAGTGGACAGTTAAGATTGAAAGAGGATTAATACAGTATTAATAAATTTGTTTCTTTGTTAGTACTACACTGTAAATGTTTATTTTGCAGCATTGTTGCCCTTTTAGAAGACGCTCTGAGCAGTGCATTGCATCTTTCTGTGGTCTCTTAAATTATCCTGTGAGATAATTATCCATGCAGAGAAACTTCTGCATGTGTTTTGTTACCTGTGTCTGCCTTACACAATCAATAAGCTTTCTGGGAAGTTGTGTAAAATACACAAAATTCACAAAAAAGTTTTCAGTATTTTATGTATTTTATTTTTGATAACTTTACAATAGTGAAGTTCTAATTTCTGCAAAATTGCTTCCTTGAAACAGCCAAGATGACAGCCTTTTTTTAAGGTTGAGACAGAATGACAAAGTTTCTGTTTTGAGGAACCTGCTCTGGAAGAAAGCTATCAGTCTGTGTTGGGACAAGAATGGCAGCTGAGGCGTTCACTTTTGAAAGTTTTGTACCTGAGATTTTAGAACTTCCTTTTGGACTTTCTCTCTTGTCTGATAGAAATGTGCCTACCACAGAGAAAATACTTTAAGAAGGGGCTGGGCAAAAGCTTAGAAAGATGTTTGAGGGGGATGGAAAGCCTGGTGAAAGCCTGAGCATTCACATCACTGGGGTTCTCCAGCCTTGAGGAATTTGGGATTATTTGCCTCCAGAGAGGTCAGAAGGTTTGGAACCTACAATATATTTACAGATTATTTTTATGAGTATTATGTGATATTTAGCCCCTCTGTCAGACCCAGACTTCATCTCCATAGGAATATTTCATTCAAAATATTCAAAATTTCAGAATACCTACTGCTACCTAAGTTGTGGCTTCACAGCACAGCCTTGTGTTCTTGCAAACATTTGTGTTAAGCTGGATTTCAAGAGATTTGTTTAACATGGATATTTATTGATCAGGGGAAAAAATTAGTACCAAGCTGCTTTTAGAAAAATGAAAAGAAGCCTAAACAAAGCTCTTTACAACTGTCCTAAGCTGTGCTGCAGCTATTGATCTTCCTCTTCAGCCTGTCCTTGATGCCCAGCCCTGTTTTCTGCTGCTCATCTGCAAGGTGTTTCGATTGACAAAGTACTTGTTGAAATGGTTGAATGTAAGTAAATCAAATAAAGGCCTTGTTAGTGAAGCAATAAAGAGATCTATAATCACATAGTTTCCTAATGTATCAGCACATTTAATTCAGTTTTCATTGCAGTGCTGTTTTCTTCTCATCCTTACCCTCAGGATGGGTGAAGTTGTGCTCCATGCCGATAGATCCTTACCCTCCAACCCAAACCATTCTGTGAATCTGTGATGCCTCCTAATGTTAATTGCAAAAAGTCATCCATCTTATGGATCTGTAGAGCTTTGTTTATCTTTTAATGAGCATTTCTCAGTACTTCCACTGGCTGTTGTTTCAGAGAATATTTAGATTGGCTCAGTGCTTTATAATCTGCTCTGGTTAATGTCACTTAACCTTACATCTGATCACTGACAAAACAATTCAGCAACAACCTAAACACTGGAGATAACAAAAACATTGTTTCTTTATTTCACTCTTCAGCCAACAGGTCACTGTAACCTCCTGGATAAACGAATTATAGAATCACAGAATGGTTTGGGTTGGCATGAACTTTGGAGCACATCTAGTTCCAGTCTCCTGCCATGGGCAGGGACACCTTTCTCTAGACCAGGCTGTTCAAGCACCCTGGTTTTGAATGTTTCAGGTATGGGGCAGCCGCAGAGCAGCTGTGGTAGAGCTCCTCTGGGCAGAGCAGAAAGACTTCTGTTGGAGACTTATTTACAGAATGTGACTAAGGGGGCTCATGAAACTGTGTTGTTGGGGGGCCTGAAGCAGAAGGAGTGATAGAAAATGTCATCATTTGGAGAATTTACAGGCTATTTGCTTTTTGCTAAGGTTGCACTTCACCTGTAAAGGCTTTTTAGAGTACCTGTGTGGGCATCTCTAAAACCCTGAAAACTTCTGCCCTCTTTGCATAGATGATGCTAATATTTACCTATTAATATAAGTAAATAAAAGCAAAGTGTTATCAGTCAGAGTAATTATTTTCAGCCAAGCAAGACAATTTTAAGAAGTTGAGCTGAAAAATACTTTTGGAAAGTGAAAGGAGACTAACATAACTCTTTGTCTGTGCTGGGTGGGACCCTCTGCAAGAGGCATTGCACTGAACATTGGACAGGACCTGAAACAGCCTAAAAATACCAATAATAATATATCAATATAGCAACAGCTGTTGATTTTGGTTGATTCTGGTTTTTACATCTGAGGCGTTGATGCGAAGCAAAGGGATGGATCTGAGTGTTGTCCCCTGTTGTCCTCTGGTCTCCTGGTTTTCTGATTTTTGTGTTCATTGTTTGGATCAGCACATGTGGAACAAGGTCTCCCAAACCAAGACATTTCTGGGGAGAGGGACACTCTGACTGCAGAGCTGACAGCCAGACATGCTAAGGTGTGGCAGGCACCTTTGTGGGGATTTGGGAGCCCAGTTTTTGGGTTTCTTTATCATGTATTACGCCATAGAAACCATTTGGTATTAAAAAAAACAAGGACAAGTCACCAAAGGTGACAGAAATCAGATCTGGTGTTGGGCTACAAATCCATCTTGAGCTGGCTTTGAACTCCCTAAACTAAAGGGAACTAAAGTGAACAGAAAGGGATTTTCATACAAAAAACTCCATTCGTTGCTTTAATGTTGACTTTGCTGGGAAAAATATTTCACCCAGGGAACTGGGGATAGAGGCAGGTTTATTTAAGTGTATCTGCAGTCCCAGGTTGCAGAGACAACTCTCTAGCAGCTGGCTCCTTGTGCTCAGCCAGCACAGGTGGAAATAATGCTTAGGGCTTCTCTGCTTCTGCCTGCACAAGAAACTTTGAGGTAGGTTTCTCCTGGATGAGATTTCCTTGCCATGCATGAGGACTAAATAATATTTTAAACTAGAATAAGGAGTCTGTGACTCAATGGGGCCAGTAGAGTAAGAGTGGTCAGGAGACCCTTATCTGTTTTTAGACAAAATATCATAACCAGTGCTGATACTGACAGAATCCTAAGTTTTGTCTCACTGGCACATTTATCCAGCCTCTTCACCCTGCACATGATATTTTTCATAAGGATAATGTTCTTTCTGGCTTTTTCTTTATAATAATAAAAATAAAATAAACAAAATGAAATAAAATAAAAATATAAAAATTTATTTATAATTTGTATTGCAGGAGGAGTCTCATTCAGTGTCCTGTTCTGCCACAATACACGGCCTCACATCCAGGACCTTCAGTCTGGATTTTATACCTACTGAGCATCATTTGCTAAAGTAGCAATTAGTCCTGAGAGTGCCCCAGACAGGCAATTTGTAGTGACTCCTTAATAGCAGAGGGGGAAAGGGAGAAGTTGTTGCTGATGAGACATGCTGCAGATGAGTACCAGGGCACAGGATGGAAACTACAATTTCTGATTGTTATTGTTAGCATCAGTGTCACAAGTAGCATATCACTGAACAGGAATACACTAGATAATTGACCCCCCCCTTTTTTTTCTTTTTTTTTTTTTTGGCACAGCTTCGGGCGAGGATCTTGCTGTCAAAGCCACGTCTCCACCCCGAGACGCGCTGAGACGCTCCCTGTTCTCCTCTTGTTGCAGGGAGCTGGACCCTGCCATGCTGCGGCGGCTGGAGAAGAGGATCCTGGTGGACCTGCCAAGCGCAGAGGCACGGCGGGTGATGATCCAGCACTGGCTGCCCCCCCTGAACAACAGCGGCGGGGTGAAGCTGAGGACGGATCTGGACTACAGCCTGCTGAGCCAGGTGGGCAGAGCTGCAGTGCTCCTGTGCCGAGGGCTGGGACAGCACCTGGGGGGGCAGCCAGTGCCACAGAGAGCTGGGCACACACCTCAGCTCACCTGGGGCTGCAGCCAGAGGGACACTGCTGGGACATGGGGCTGAGCATGGCTCACACACACAGAGAAATCGCCAGCTTCACGCAGCTCTGCCTGCAAAATGGTGAGTTCTGGTCCTCTCTGCTGGGCCAGGCTTTCAGCCTTAAATACAGGGAGACTTAGAGCAGCAGCAGATTTTTTCACTATTCTCGACAAGCTGGGAGCACTTCCAATTCAGCAGGGTAATGAACAGTTAATTGTGTAGGGAAGGTTTGTTACAGCTCCACTACTTAGGCACAAAAGAGCATCTGACAGCAATGAGATTCACTAGATACTCCAGCTTCCTTAACGTAGCCCTTTGTCACATCCTTTGGATCTTTGGAAACACAACCCTAGAATGCTTTGGGTTGCAAGGGACTTCAAAGATCCTCTTATTCCAACCTCCATACATAAGCAGGAGCACCTTCAATTAGCCCAGGTTGCTCAAGGTCCCAGCCCTTAAATATTTTAGCTTACCCAGCTGAGATTTCTTACATCTGTTTACAGAGACAACACTGCTCAGTTCTGGGTTCATAAAGAAATACATTTATTTCATTAACAGGAAAGCTGAGGATGGATTTAGAAAGGTGGGGTTTTTTTGACCGACAGAAAATTGGCATTTAGTAAGAAGATGCCATGTTTTCCTTGGTCCTATAAGGTATTGTAGACATTCAAAGAATAACAAGCTACATAGTTTTGAGAGGACTCTACAAAAAACCAAAAGAAAGATTTGTTTTGTGTGTTTCTGAGTGTATATAAACATGTATTTCAGGCAGCAATAGACTTCACAAAAATTTATATAAATACATGCACAATATATACGCCTGTAAATTCCATTTCTGTCTGATTTGTGAGCTGTAATGTATGATTCTGTTCCCATCACAGGAAACAGATGGATACTCTGGCTCAGACATAAAACTCGTGTGCAAGGAGGCAGCCATGAGACCAGTGAGGAAAATTTTCGATGCTCTTGAAAATCATGAGCCAGGTACCTCAGCTCTGAGCAGAGAATCTGGGAAATGTTGATTTCCTGCTGTAACTCTTGGAACGAACATTCTAACTCCAGCAGGTGGAGCTCTGATATATGCCTGGAAGAGCTTTAAACTACAGTTCCAAATCCTCTAAATTTCTAAAAATTGTGACTTCTTTTAAAGCTGTTATTATCTATGCTTTCAGCATAAGTACAATGTTTTAATTTATCTCACTACATATAGTCTGGGTTTTTTCCCTACATTAAGTGTTGGATTAGGTGTGGACATAAAATAGTGTCTTTTGATAATAGTAACAGGATTTATTCAATTCTCTTGTCTTTAGGCAACAGTAACTTGTCCATGATCCAACTGGACACAATCACAACAGCCGATTTCCTGGATGTGATTACCCACACCAAGCCATCAGCAAAGAATCTAAGCCAGAAGTACACAGCTTGGCAGAGGGAATTTGAGTCAGTCTGAAAAAGACCAAACCAACCCCAAAACCAGAAACCTCCAAACCATTTGCCATCCAAAGGGGCCTCCAAAGGATGACACGATGATGGAGAAGGAAGTGTTGTTTGTTTCCAGGAACAAAATGTAAGATTTCCTTCTCACAAGTGTCAGAGGGAAGTCTTTACTTTCAAAATACAAGGGTGGGTGAAGGGGTGAGTGGTGGTTATTCTTTATTCAAAAAAGTTCTTGGAATTTATGCGATGGCAGCTCCTATGCAACAAAGCCTCCCGCCTTAATTTTATGTATAAAGACTTAAGCAATTGACCAATTCTTAGTCTTTATTCATGACAGATTTTGGGTAGAACTGGATAAAAGTTTAAAAGCAGATAGACAATTAGTGATGTAGAGCATCACAGTCAGTTAGGCTTTCACAGCAGAGACCTTAATGAAATACAAAACAGGAGTTCTCAGTGAAATTCAGGACCTTAGCAGGGCATGTAAATTTGGCTAGTTTGTCACTATTTTCTTCTGCATTCAAAGCTTTGAAGTGTGTTACTTTCCTATTGATTTGGGGTATTGCCAAGGTGAAGAAGGCAGGGAATTGGAGGAAAAACTGCAGAAAATCAGCCCATTTAGGATAATTAACTAGAAGCTGTATGGCTGGTTTGCAGCCAGCCATAAAACAGAATTGCAGAATTCCAGGATGGTCGGGTTGGAGGGGACCAGAGGTACCACCTCCCTGCTCCAGCAGGGCACAGTATTGTGTCCAGAGGGCTCTGGAATATCCCCAGTGAGAGAGACTCCATCCCTCTCTGGTCTCTATTCCAGGGCTGGGCACAGCCCAGGGCAGAAGTTGTGTCTCCTGTGCAGGGGAATTGCTGGGCTCAGTCCCTGCCTGTGGCTCTGGTGCCATTGCTGGGCCTGGAGCAGAGCCTGGGCCCTGCTCTGACCCTCCCTGCATGCAGGGACACCCAGGGACAGACAGGGACAGACAGGGACACCCAGGGACACCCAGGGACAGACAGGGACACCCAGGGACAGACAGGGACAGACAGGGACACCCAGGGACAGACAGGGACACCCAGGGACACCCAGGGACAGACAGGGATACCCAGGGCTGGGGGCTTCTCTCCAGGCTGAGCAGCCCCAGCTCCCTCAGCCTTTCCTGGGCACAGAGATGCTCCAGTCCCTTCCTCAGGTGTGTCACCCTGCCCTGCCTCGTGGATGCTGCAAACCATTTTTGGTTTGCATCCCCGTGGATGCAAAAAGTGCCCAGTGTGCCCCATGCTGGATGGTCCTGCTCACACACGTGGCCAGGTGAGCAGCCAGCACTGTCACATGTCCTGCACTTTTCTCATCAGAAATTCCAACACCTCATTTTGTCAGGCTCCAGGTGATATTATTGCTCTCTCTCTTGCTTCTTGCTCAGCAAGATACTTCCCCTCCAAGCAGTCCTGTTTCCCTTGGGCTGGTGTGTGACTGCTTTCCAAACACCAGGGTTGTGCATGTTTTCCAGCACATTCCAGGACCTCTGAGTCACTGATGGTCCCTTTTAATTCCTGCATCAGTCACACATTGTTGGAAGTCTCCAAGGGAAATGTTGTCACAGGATTTTGCTGATCCATCTCCCACTGCCTGCACCTGACGCTGACCCCAGGCCACAGACCTCCCTTACATCCTTCTGAGCAGAAACCAACAGGTTCAGAATTGCTGGCACAACACCCAGATGTGTGAATTTATGCAAAACTGAAGCTGCCAGTACAAGGGCCCACAGACACTATCTAAAGATGCTTTTTGTTCCTCAGAGGTCTCTTCTCCCAGGCAGAAAGTGACATGAGGAGAGGAAACAACCTCAAGTTGCACCAAGGGAGGTTCAGGTTGGATATTTGGAATTATTTCTTGCTGGGAAAGATTGTCTAGTTCTGCCACTGCCCAGGGCAGTGGTGCAGTTCCTATCCCTGGAGGGATTTGAGAGCCATGTGGCACCATTGAGAGTCAGTGATGACTTTGGCTGTGCTGGGGAGTGGTTGGACTCAATGGTCTTAGACAACTTTTCCAGCCTAAATGATTCTGTGATTTATTCTTGTGTTGCTACTGTAAAATCTCCTTCATCCACCCTTTCTGTTCCTGACAGAGACTAAATCTGAATGTAGTAACCACACACCAAGGGAGGCTGCAGAGAGACACTGTCACATGTGAGGAATTCATTCATCATCATGGTTTTGTTTAACAAGAACGAGCATGGCTCATTAACACAAAACAGTATTTTTAATAAGGTTAATACTCCAGTAATGGATAATTACAATCTAATAATTTAACACACAGGAGCACTGTAAAACAACTGTAAAGGACTTTGATTATTACAGTTTGCAAATGGACCAGAAAAGCCATTTACCATCATTACAAAGTTGGTTCATATTGGGGGATGCAGTACCTAGGAAAAGCATTGCATGCTACAGAATTAAATTTCATTTTACAGCTCTGCTAACCAACTGTAAAAACTGGAATCTGTCCCCATGGCTCGTGAAGGATTTTTTCCATAACATTAAAAAGAAACAAAAAAATCCCCAACAACAGTGAAATTTTGCAACTGCAGCATTAATAGGACCCTGCTGAAGCCTAATTTTAAAAAGTCACGATCTCTAAGGCATTTAATACCAGAGTTTTGTTTCTGTATCATTCATTTTAATAACAGCATCTAATTAAAACATCTGTAAAATGTTGACAGTTTTTAATTTTATGTAAAATTTGAAAAGCAAATAACAGGATCTGCTCTAATGAAAGACAGCCACAGTAGTTATTATTAAGCAACAGTGATATTTTCATTTAACAGTCACTTCTAAACGTGCATAATATCTACCTTTAAGTCAGAGCAGTGCAGAGCCATCAGTGAAATCACTACAGGCCCACTGAAGCTCTGTTGGTGTTTGAGTTTTATTTACTTGTTTTCGGTGCATGTTTTACTTGTGCACGTTTTCAGTTCCTGCAGGTGACACTTTCCAGACAGGACTTTTCATCAGGTATTCTTTGAAAAGTGAAAATAAGAAAACACTGCCACACTCCCTGTGTGTGTGACTGTGCTGGGCCCACATGGATCCCCTGCCCCTCACAGCCCAGGGTGGTTTCTGATGGATGCCACACATGCACTGATCTTGGGACCTTAATTTTTGAAGCAAGAATGAAGGAAATGGTTTGATGGTTCTTCAGGCTAGCTGTTCCCTTTCTCACAGCATCTGCTTCAGGATATGTTCCACTGCCTCTGGGAAATTCTCACAGGTTAGGTAGGGAGCTGGGTTGATTTTGTCTTCATCTGCTGGACGGTATTTACCTGAAACAGATTAACACAAAGATCCCTTCACCAAACTCCTCTGAGTACCACTTTTTTTTCCCTGAAAATTGCAGCCTTGTCATAACAGCACCAACCAGGAAAATGCCAATTTGGGCAAAAAACATCCCACAATGCTTCCTAAACAAATGCTGAGCCATACTGGGGATCCTTACAGGGGCAGCTCTGGATCAAAACTGTGTTAATTGCACTGGTTCACTTTGCTGTACTACCAAATGTCCACATTGCAGGTTCTTAAAATAGTAATAATCCCAGAATCCTGGAATGGTTTGGGTTGCAAGAGACTTTAAAGCCCATCCAGTTCCAACCCCCTGCCATGGGCAGGGACACCTTCCACTATCCCAGGCTGCTCCAAGCCCTGTCCAACCTGTCCTTGGACACTGCCAGGGATCCAGGGACAGCCACAGCTGCTCTGGGCACCCTGTGTCAGGGCCTGCCCACCCTCCCAGCCAGGAATTTCTTCCTAAAATCTCTAACCTGAATTTCACATCTTTAATTTTGAACCCAATACTCCCTGTTCTATCACTACAGTTCCTGATGAAAAGTGCCTCTCTCAAGATTTTTCTGAAGAAAAGCAGGATTACTTCCCTTCATTTTCAACATATCACACCGTGTGTCATGAGACCTTACCTAGTCCATGGGTCCATCAACAACACAAACAATACCTATCAATCCCTCCAGGTTCCACCATAGAAAGCAAAATTACATTCTTAACAACCTGTGTAATTATTAAGGAATGTCACTAGAGCTGCAGCAAGATCAGAGGTTGCATTCCTGTGACTGATTTTGGAAATTTAAGGCATGACAGTAACAGGTCCCTCTGTTCTGTGATTACTGCTCTGGATTTTTGAGTCAGGGCAAAAATTCACAGCTACAAGAGCATCTGTCCCCATCTATGACTTTGGTGACCCTGCCATCAGCTGGGGGTCTATGCTGCGTTGCATGTGCTGCTGTCACAATGTCTTGCTTGGCAGCCTGCCTCTGCCCCACCCCAGCAGGGATCTGGGGGGGTGGGGGCTGGCCCCAGGGCTCAGAGCACCTTCACTGCTGGGCACAGGGTGAGATCACTGAAAGCACCATTTCTCCTGAAATGACTGATCCATCAAGTACTTACCTGTCTTTACCAAAATTCCACGCATGCCTGCCTGCTGGGCACCACCAACATCATCTCTGCAGTCCTGGGAAACAGCAGGAGAGCAGTGGGTTAGTGGACACACACTTCCATAACCTTTCCTGCTTTGCACATCACAGCAAAAGCAGCGACAGAGTCAGATCCTTCAGCTACTCCATGGGTCACACAGGCACAGGAAAGGTGTTCTATGTGCTGTCTGCCTGATCAAATAGTGACTGAAGTAAGAGAAAAACCCCATGGATTACACATTAAATCCTGTGAACCTTCCTGTCAATCCTGTGAACTGTTTAGGTTGGAAAGCCCCTCTAAGATTACTGAGTCCAACCACTCCCCCAGCACTTCCCAGGCCACCACTAACCCATGTCTCCAAGTGTCACATCCACAGAGCTTTTAAACTCTCCAGGGATGGGGACTCCACCAATGCCCTAGGCAGCCTGTGCCAGGGCTGAAAATCCTATTTCACAAAGAACTTTAATATCTCATTTAAACCTCCCCTGGCCCATCCTGAGGCCGTTCCCTCTCCTCCTGTCCCTGTTCCCTGGGAGCACAGCCCGACCCCCCCGGCTGTCCCCTCCTGGCAGGGAGTTGTGCAGAGCCACAAGGGCCCCCCTCAGCCTCCTTTGCTCCAGCCTGAGCCCCTTGCCCAGCTCCCTCAGCCCCTCCTGGAGCTCCAGACCCTTGCCCAGCTTTGTTTTCTCTCTAGAAATGACAGTTCCATCCTTTGGAGCCCCTCTCTGCAGGCCCAGCACAGCACAGAGGGCAGCACTGCCCTGGAGCTGGTGAGGAGGGGTTTGTGCCCACGTACATCTCCAATCATGACAGCCTCCTCGGGGGCACAGTCAGTGCCCCGCAGAGCCTCCAGGAAGAAGGTCTTCTCTGGCTTCCCCACCACAGTGGCTCTGGTGTCTGTCGCATACTCCAGCCCTGTGACAAAAGGTCCAGGTCCCAGACACAGGCCATCCTTCTTCTTGAAGTACCTGGCTTTATGGATCGCTATGAGTGGTGCCCCATCCAAAATCAGCCTACAGAATGAATGAACGAATGAATGAATAAAAGAATACAAAGGTTATATCAAAGGAATTATATTTACAACTGAAGGCCTTAAGTGGCTTTCACACAATCCCAGGACAGTCAGGGTTGGAATGGACCTTAAAGCTCACCCAGTGCCACCCCCTGCCATGGACAGGGACACCTCTCACTATCCCAGGATGCTCCAAGCCCTGTCCAGCCTGGCCTTGGACATTTCCAGGGATGCAGGGGCAGCCACAGCTGCTCTGGGCACCCTGTGCCAGGGCCTGCCCACCCTCCCAGAGAACAATTTCTTACAGGTACAGGATGAATCATTTGACTGTAACTTTATATTTTAGCATTGAAGGAGTTACAGTAACAGGTTTCATTAAAGAAACCTCAAAGCCATTTGACCCATTCACGTCCCTCTGAATTTCTCCATTAACCCTGGGAGTTTGAGGAGGCTCGCTTCCACAGAACCTGCACCTCATCTTTGATCCTCACATTTCTGTTACGTGCCCTGCAGATTTTCCTTACAGCTGACACTGCATCCCCCTGCCCTGGAGCAAAGGGAAGCTGTGTAAGTGCTGCGCTGGAGGAATGCTCCTGTCCATCAAGCACAGCAATATTATTGCAGTCCTCCCCTCCCAAGTTTCAGCACAAGAGCCCTCCAGACAGCACCTGGACTGCCAAACATTTTCCCTTTGATTTTACACCTTCTCCAGGTAATGCAGGTCATCCCAATGTTTATCACAACAGTTTAAAACACTGGCTGTTACTCTCAGGGATTCATTTTCCCCTTAACTGCTGATTTACAAACCAAACCAAACCCATTTAAGAAAACAAAGTCTTGCTTTGCCCCTGTTGTAAGAGGCCGGCTGAGGTAAGTTGGATTCTCCTTGGAGGATGTCTGCAGAGCAGCCTGGAAGCTCTGAGCAGGACATATATGGTATTTCATTTCACTTAATTATCACAAAACACTCTTATTGAATCAATGCATTCCAAAGCAAGCTGAACAAGAAGAGAGCTGGGTTGTGTTTCTGAGCAGCCAGACATGTGCAAGATGGGGGGATGCCTCTAGGACACAGAAAAATTTAATTTGACAGCATCACCACTACCACTATATTCAGCAGTTTGCAGGAGAGATCTCACCTGAGAGAATTCTTTAAAACATGGCATCAAAATCCCACTTATACAGGAAGAGAAATTTAGTCTCAGTCATTTAAAGTGGTGCCTGGAGAACGACCAGACTCTGTGTATCTCGTTTTGGGACTCATGTTGGGTTAGATTTACCTAAGTTAACGTTGGGTGTCAATGGAATAGTTGCCTACCACGTAATTAGTCAGCCTGGGCTCCTCACAGTCAGTGCAGAGGAAAAGGCACTCCTAGGGCACAGTTCAACTGTCCTATTTTAAGCACTATTAGGTAAAAAAATACCTCTCTTATCCCTCCAGAGCCCAGATCACCAGCACAGACACAGGAACTAGCACTTAGACACCTGCATTTAATCAGATTCACCTCAGAGTTCTGCAATCCTGATGCAATTCCATTTTCAATGCAAATCCCAAGTGACTTAATTATCTGAGCAGCAAAGGAGAAGGAATAGGGCAAGGCTCAGCAAGAAGAGAATGTGCCATTGGTCAGTGTTTCCATCAGGCCTAGCAGAATTGACACCAGCAAAAGTTTATTCACTATAGAGGACTGGGGGAAACACCCAGAACAAATCAGAGAGGTGTTACAGGTCAGACAGAGCCCACCCTGGATTTTTTTAAGCGTCCTGGTCTTCATCCTGAAGCAAACAACAGATATTATTTAACAACTAATATATTCCGGACAGAAATACCAATCAATAAAATGATGTAAGCACTGGGATACTTAATAGGTTAAGCTCATGCAGTTGTGAAATTAAGAGTCCACTCATGGCCCAAAGTAAAAGTCCAAAATCAATGCCTTTGGCAAGGTGCACTAACGAGGCAGACAGGGTCAGTTTGGGTCAACACCTGTTGATCTAACATAGAACTGGCAGCAGATGAGGACAGAATTGGCCTCCTACTGCAAGAAACTTCCCTTAGACACTGGTGGGCAGTAATTGATACTCCCTCTTTGAATCTTATGGTTATAAAGACAAGTTAAGGTGTTTGATACTGGGGTTTTCACCAGATTTCACAGTGCAAAACTGTGTGTAGCCACCATCATGTGAGCAAAGATGGGAAAGGGCTCATCACACACATCACCAGGGCTGTGCTCAGCTACAGGCTCACATCCAGAGTCTGAAAGCTGAAGGCTTTTCAAGTGAAAATCAAGAGTGTTGAGTCAAGCCAGAACCAGAGAGAAGGACACATGGCTCTGCAAACATTGATGTAGCTCGGCTCATGGATGGTCACAGATGGAGTCTGACTTACCCCTTACCCTAGAGGCAAAAACAGCATTAAAAATAAAACACTCAGCAATCAGCTCCATAGTCCACCTGGTCCAACAGGTTGTGCTGGCCACTCCTGAACAGAAGATATTCCGGAGATACTACTGCTGGATATTCTGCATTAGGTAGGTAAGGAATAACCTGCCCTAAATACTGAACTTCCTTCCCTAGAGCACACAGGCTCTGAAGGCTGGGCTTTGAAAACAGAATCTGCCTCTCCTCTTGGAGAGACAGCCTCAAGCTGTGCCAGGGCAGGCACAGGCTGGACATGAGGAGGAATTTCACCATGAAAAGGGTGGTCAGGCCTTGGCAGGGGCTGCCCAGGAAAGTGTCCAAGGAAGGCCTGGATGTGGCACTGAGTGCTCTGGGCTGGGGACAAGGTGGGGACTGGGCACAGCTTGGACTCAGTGGGCTTTTTCAACCCAAATAATTCTGCGAATGCTTCCCCACATTCCTTGGTTTTGTGTATTTCCCCTCGATGAATTGCTAACTTTTCCCCTCAGTGACAGCTGTGACTGTACTTCTGCAGTTTATTTAGACTGAAAGCTGTAAAAATGAAGTCTGGACTGCCTGGAGAAGAACCCAAATCCACCAAGATTAGCAGCTCCCTCACATGCTGCATAATGTGTGATTCCTACCACCCTTTTCTTCCCAGAAAGAGAGCCCAGCACAAGACAGCCCCCACTCCACCCCCTGCCAGGGGCTGCCTTACCGAAAGGCTCTGTTCATCATCTCGTAGTGGAAGTGCTCAGGAGCCAGTCCCACCACCACAGCATTAGGGTTATCCGTGCCAATCCCTGGGAAATCAGAACAAGACTCTGAGCAGACAGGATTTAACTCACACTTAGCAGCCCGCAGTCAGCAAAGTGCACTTAATCACTTTAAGGCAAAACCGAGCACATTCTGACACAATCATATCACAGAGACTGCTTTTATGTCTTTTTTAGATGGAGAAAGCCTCTGTGGAGAAGGTGCTGGTCTATCCAGACTATTCCATCCTCCAGGAGCTGGACAGTCTTAGCAGCTGTGGGATGATTCTGCCACCACTCCCAACTAAAATGCAGCGGGACACAAAAATCCCCCTTTTAATTGAATGACTGCTTGCCATCTGAGAATCCCTCTCTAGATATATTTATGTGTTTTGTAAGACAGTAAAGCAGGAGTTCAAGTGAATCCCATCCAGTTTTTCTATTCATTCTAGTCACAGGAAACTCCACTGACTGTTGTTCACGTATCAGTCTGGTACTAACAATAAAGATGGTGCTGCAGCACAGCCCAGAAGTCATTTCCCTAGATTAATTTGGGGTTTTCTTTTCTTTTACACAAAAGGTATTTTTTCAACGTGGATGAGTGCAGTTGGGAACAGCTCCACTGCAGTCCCATCCCTGGACAGAACCAGGGTAGCACCAGCAGGAGGGTTTTACTAATGGCATGTTATCAGCTGCATCCTGCAGTCGCTGAAGGTTTTGTTCCACCTTCAAACACACCCTCTGCACCTTCACCAGGACAACCAGAGCTCCTGGCTGGCTCTGCTGGCTGAGGTATCCTGCTGCATGTCCCTCGGGTGGCTCAGCCAGCAAAACATCCACGAAGAGGTGACAGCACCCAGAAGCATCTGAGTCCTTAAACCAAGAAAAGATTCCTTCATCCGCCTGTGATCAACCTTAATAGGGAGATTAGCCAAGAACAGCCTAATAGCAGCCATTAACAGGAATTTAAAGCACTCTCCACTGTACTTAAAATGTTCCAAGAGCAGCACTGAGGAAATGTGAGCCAAAGCCCTTGTAGCAAAAACAAACCAAACAACCCACTCCAGACCCAAGTAATACAGATGATGCACCAACGTGCCCCCATGATTCCTCTGTCTGTGCCATCTCTTACAAAATTGGCATCAGCTCCTGAAAAACTGATGGAAAGATCCCAAAACCATGGAGACTGAGGTGATTTAAATGCTGTCAGTGAAAGAGCTGCTGCCTCTGCTGTTTCTCACTCAGGAAAACTCCCTGGGAGCACAAATACAGGATATTGCTGGGGGGCATATTTCTCTGGATATGATGTTAGGTAGAACAGATTACCAGATTTCACTGCTCTCACAGAGGCTTTTCTTCTGAACATTGACCCCTCTGAAGATTTCTGACCAGACTATGGCACCAAAATTTAACAGGAAATCAGTTTGTAAGGCAAAGGCAGAGCAAGCCATCCATACTTCTGCTGCTTTGATTTTAAATACAAAATCTTGAGTGTACAGTGTACAGTTTTCAACACTCAGTATGCTAAAAATGTGGGTATCTTTGCTACTCTTGATGTCCAAGTGAAAACACATCATTTTCTGCTCCCCTTACTGCTGAGGGAGGGAAATCATAGAAAAAATGGCAGCCTCTGAAAGCAAAGCAGGTTTTGACCAATTCTTTAGGGATCACAATTTAGAAGAGTCAGGGTGATGAACCTGCTCTCACCAGTGAAGGTATCCAAGAACGTGGGGTGAAACCTAAATGTTCAATATATGATAAGCAATAATTGCCTGGAGATTTTGCATTTAATAATAATCTGTTAACAGAGAAACAGCCTGCTGTGTGCGCCTACACACTGTTTTTTCAGCTCTTTATGAGTAAAACCTCTGTTGGAAATCAGGCATTGCACACATTGACACATCTTTGCTATAAAAAAACCATCAGCACCAGTAGGTCCAATAAAGTGCCAATGACCTGGTGATAACTATTACTCCACATTTCACACTGGAAATGAATGGAAAGTGTTGAGTTTTACCTGAATACCTGACAATTTGAGGGCCTTGGCTGCCATTTCCACTGCTCCTCAAGAAGATACAAGCTCAGGCTGTTTGATGTTTGATTTAAAATGAAGACAGGACCTTTATGACCTCGCAAAATTCTGCATTTCAGGCTCCACCACGTGGGCTACAGATGATGGAGAGCACAGCACTTCCTTATCTGCTCATGAATTAGCTCACCTAATTCACCTAAAACCTCACCTGTGAAATCAGGCAGGGCCTTATCATCCACCAGGAGCAGGGGCCGCACCTGCTGCTGCTCCAGGAGGTTCCTGGCTGCTGTCAGGGAGGTGAAGATCTCGTGCTCCGCGATGTCAAACCCCAGCCCCGTCAGCCTCTCCAGCAGGTCCCTCTTGCTCTCCTTGGTGGTGTTGGTCACAAACCGCACGGTCACCGGGGCACTGCGCAGCCTAGGGGGGGACAGAGGGGGAAACTGGGCACAGGCTCCTCCTGTCCTCACATCCCTGCTTCTCTTTGGGGCCAAAAACAGGCCTGAAGGCTGAAGGTGAAACGGCCACATGGACGACTGGTGCCACACAAAAACTTCTGTGATGCGGAACAGACAGCAAGAATTACACCTCCCAGAACAAGACAAGTCATCCTGCCCTCCTCTCCCTCATCTGCCACAGGAATTCCTGAGGAAGTCAGTGATTCCAACTCCCTCTTCACAGCAGCAGCCAGCACATCTATGATAAGTAATTTGAAAAGCCTTTTTATTCAAACTACACAATCAATAAAGCCATGAGCAAAATAAGCAACAAAGGAAGCTTGTTGCTGAGTTAATATATTGAACTCCACTGCTGGGTGACTTTCCCAGCAGCTGTGGATTGTTCAGGATGCTCCAGGAGCCTGTGTTACCTTGGTGGTGGTTTTATGTCAGCTTCTGCAGCCATTTCCCCCTTTCCTGAGGAACAACAGTATCACATAAAACCACGTTATTGCCCTGTGCTGACAGTAAATGCTACCAAACAATCAAATAATTTTAAGTGACAGTTTCAACAGCATTCCCTTTAATTACTCCCCCACCATCACTTCCTCTGTTGCTATAGGAACAAACACAGGCATCAGGACTGTGTGGAGAACATCAGAATAAGTTGGAGACTTGCTTGCACCTGCCACCTCCTTCTCCTGTTTATCTCTTGTTTTACTGACCCTTCACAGGTATGAGCTGGTAAAAAAGTCCCCTGGTGGATAATAAAATAAAAATTCATATGATTTGTCTCTCAATAGGGAACCACGAATGTAGTAACCCTGAAGCAGGCATCTCTCCATTTGTTCCCTAAGCAAGCTGCATGCCATTCCTTCCAGCTTCTCTTTGGGAAGGACAGGGACATGAACTGGCAGAAAAGAGAGAGGGATAATTTTTTTCAAACCTCTGAGCCAAAAGACCTGCTGTTCTCTGACACCTCCTCTTCATACCTGTGACAGCACATACATATTACATGGTTTTTCAAGAACATTGACTCTCACCTGGCACAAGCCCTCCCTGCAGCAGGAAACACCGTGCAGTGAGTGAAAGGGCAATTAGTGAGTTTTTTAGTGAGTCCCCAGTGTTTTAGCAGTTTTTACTTCCTTGCAATTTCACATCTTAAGGACATAATCATTTCCACAGCTTTACCTCTGGGAAATGCAACTTCCTAATCCCTCTATGAATTTTTTCTCTGAGCAACAGTCCAGCTGTATAAAACCCTTAGCAGCACATTCAGCTCCAGAGGAGATTTCAGTTCTGCTCCTATATCCTGATTAACCTTCAGTGCCCCAGAATCTTAAAGTGTCCTCCTTCATTCACCACAGTATCACCTATAACTTTGGGATTTTTCCTTGTCCATTGCAAGATGTCTTCTCCAGGAAAACACATTCCTGGGATTGTGTGTCCTATTTCACCATTGACTTGGCTGGAATAAATAATTTTGCTGTGTCACAGTGTCTTTAGGCATGCTTTCACCACAAGACAAAGAGTTAAGTTAAATGTTCTGTTCATTAACATGTTGAAATTCCTATAAAAGAAAAAAAATTATGCTGTCTACCTAAGAGAAAGAAACTTCAAAACCAGTAATAACTGAGAAAAGCCTTGTCTGAATGAATGAGAGGATGAGAGGATGACTTCCTCCCTTGACCAAGCTTTCCTGTTATCCCACTTTATCTCAGCACAGATCTAAAAAAACTGACAGATGATCAGGTTCCTGTAGTTAAACAAAGCCCTGAGGAACAGCTCAGCTGAACTGATTTTGGGGTAATTCACCCAAGCTCAACTTCAGCTATGGATGTCTCACACATGAATCAGTGGAGACACCTTGAATTTTGGGGGGTTTACGTCTAAAAAAGGCTTAGATAACACAGAAAGAGCCACTGATGAAAGCAGCAGGGGCTCAAGTGGCACCAGTATCTGCACCCTTTGCTGAGCTCTCCTGGCATTAACACCAGGCAAGGGATTCGCTGTGATTGCATTTGAAATTGGAGCGAAAGAATTTGGTGTGATTGCTCCACTCCCCCATGCCTTCACAGGGAGAAAAAAAGAGGGGAAACTTGCCTTCTGAGGGCCTCCTGGGCACCGGGCACGGCCGAGTCCTCGACGTGGAGGGTGCCATTGAGATCCACCAGCACGGCCTTCAGCGCGCGCCGCGCCGACATCGCACCCCAGGGATCCACAGGGACTTCCCTGCTCACAACACTGCCCACAGGAACGACTGGCACCCTCTGCATTGTGGGGATAAAAGGCAGGGTTAAAAAAAACACCAAACAAAAAAAGCCCCAGCCAATAACAGGATGGAGCTTTTCTTCCCAGGCGCTGTGGAAATCAGGCCATTGTTTGTACTTTAGGTGCATGAAAATAAAATAAAATGAAGTTGTCTGAACGAGTCAAGGGTGCTGGGGAGAGGGTGGTTAGGTCTGGGATTGCTGGCTCAAGGCCTCAGGAAGAATATTTCAGCAACTGACGCCAACAGTGAAAATAAAGACAGTGCTCTGGCTCAAAAGGCTCAAAATGATCTGCTGAAGTGGATATTGTTGATTTTATCTTCGTAAGAGAGACCTAGGCTGGTGCAGGCCACACCACAGCCATTCTGAGGCTGCTCGGTGGTCAGGAGAGTCAGGACTTTGCAGATTTTTGGCCTGGAAGCTCTCAGGGCTCATGGATACCCAGCACCTCAAAGGGTCACTCCATGCTCTTGCAAAAGGGACAGCCAGGCAGGTTTTCCATGGACTCAGCCTAAAATAAAAGCCAGCATTTGAAGGGTAAAGGCACCAGGGAAGGAACAGAGAGGTGATGTTTCAGTCACCTGGCTAAAGATCTGCCTCCAAAAACAAACATTTCCCCTCAAGTGTGCTGCAAGCCCTGCATTTTGCTCCATGGACAAGTCTGAAGAGCTGTTTCTCAGAAAACACCCAATACAGCAAGATTTTCTCCTGTTCATTAAACAACCAACTGAAAAGACTAAGAGAGCTGGGATTATAAAAGAGAAGCTTTGGGGGTGATCTGATTTTGGCTTTCCAGTACCTGAGGGAGATGACAGGAAAGGCAGAGAGACTACTTCCAAACAATAGAGGGACAGCACCCAGGGAATGACTTCCCAGTGCCAGAGGGCAGGGTTGGATGAGATATTGGGCAGGAATTGCTGTCTGGGAGGGTGGGCAGGCCCTGGCACAGGGTGCCCAGAGCAGCTGGGGCTGCCCCTGCATCCCTGGAAATGTCCAAGGACAGGTTGGACAGGGCTTGGAGCATCCTGGGACAGTGGGAGGTGTCCCTGCCCATGGCAGGGGGTGGCACTGGATGGGCTTTAAGGTCATTTCCAACCCAAACCACTCTGGGATCTGCCAATCCTACAAGTGACCACAATTTTGTGTTCTGCTGGTTTGGTTACAGACAGCATGTAGCATGTTTGTGCTTTAAAAAAGCACACAGAGTAGTCAACACCATGGCTGGAACCTGCCCAAATACATTTCTGTAAGTTTTATCTTTGCAGAGAGTTTTATAAATGGTCATGTGGGCCTGGTGTCTCGGGTACACGACACACGCACATGCAACAGGAAACTTTGATATTCCAATACCATTAGTCCTGCTGGTTCTCTGCAGTAAAAAAAAAAAAAAAAAAAAAAAAGCTTCTTTTACTGTATGTCAATACGAAAGCCAAAGTTAAATGTTAATAACACACAGTTGAAAACAGAGCTCCTAAAGGAGCTTCATCAATTTTAATGGAAAATACTACTATTATTATTACTACTACTACTGTTACTGTTATTTTACTTTTACCCTACATTTCCATCGGTTCTCCTGTTCACAGTGTATTTTCTGGGAAATATGGAAGTAATCTGCAGAGCCAGCTTCCAGCACAGCCTAATTTTAAGGAGAAAGCTAACAGACTGCCAAGGAAGTCCCAAAAGGCTCCAGAACCTCCGTTTTCATAATCACATCCCAACGAAAACTCACCTTGTCAGGACAAAGGGATCCCCAGCCCCGGTCTCTGGGACAAGGACACGAGGAACACAACAAGACACAACCTAAGGGAAAGAGATTTATATTCGATAATAATATATATGGTTACACACGTCCCTCGATGAAAGGATACTGATAGCACAGGTGCGTGCCCACCCGTCCCAGAAAACCCCCGTCTCTTGGTGATGGTACCGCCCCTTCCCGCCAGCTCACAACGAGCACACGGGCTGGCCCATTCCCTACCGGGGGACTCCCGACCGCGGCGAGCTCCCCTTTCTCTGACGCAGATGGTTCCGCCCGCCCGTTCGCGGCCGAAGGCGGCGGACGCGCCCACGCAGAGGAGAAGGGGGTTCAGGAGCGCGGCTCCCCCCTGCACTGACGCTCTGCCCGAGGAGGCCCTGGCGGGTCTGCGCCCGCCCAGCCCCGCGCCGGGCCCGTCCGCCACCAGCGCGGCAAAAAAACCCTGAAAATGTCATGATTATTGTCATAAATAAACAGCGACCACAGCCCTCCGCGGGGCTGTCCCCGGCCGGCGTCCCGCAGTGGCGACAGGCAGCGCGCGGGGCAGTCCGCGGGGTCCTGAGGGCACGGGCTGCGTCTGACATGGGCACGCTTATAAATTGTATAAATTACACCCGTTCTATCCACTATATCCCTATTATTGCACCTCTTACAGGCTCTTCAGACTATATATACAATTTATAATAATATCCTATGTGGATGTGATCATAAATCATGTAAATTATATCCCTTATATCCTACATGGACAGGTTTATACCCATAGCCACACATTATGGATATCCATAAACCATTTATCAATAATATATCAGTAAGCTGAGATATTATGGATATAATATGCCCTGAATGGATATTATATATAATTTGTCCATATACTGATACAATGAGTATATATATATATTTTTTAAATATATATATCTATCTCAATAAACGTTATATACAAAATATATTATCATATCCATATATCCATATGTGGATACGTTATACCCATAACATATCCATAATAGCTAGTATATGTATATTTTATATATGTGTGTGTACATATAGAATAGTGGGAAGAAATTATTCCCATTATATATCTACAATTAAATGTTTTAAATTACATCCATAATATGTCCGTAGTGACTAATCCACTTATTACATCCGTATATGAATATACAAATGTATTTTTTACATCTGTATTTATAATTCTACATTTATATGTCCTCTTATGTTTTTGTAATATAACTTTTAAGCTATAAACATATGAATTTTATATGGTTTTATAAACGAAGGTGTGTGTGTATATATATATATGCAATGACATTATTTTTCATATTCCTTGTTTTTTGCAGTTTAGCTGTTCCAGAACTGCTGGAAGCCATGCGAGGGGACAGCAGGAGCATGGTTATTCCCTGGCTGTCCCTGCACTTCCCCTGCCCTCTCCCTGCTCCTCACCTGATCCTCGGCTGCTGCCTCACTTTGAATCCCTGTTTTTCATCCCTCAGGTGAAACTCGTCCCAGTTTTGTCTCCAACTCGGGATTCCCGCTGCTCTTTCTCCCTGCATGGCTCCGCCCGTGTGCCTGCAGCCCCTCTGGAAGTACAGCAAGAAGGAGAAAATTACTTCTCACCTGTTTTATTTTAAGGCTGCTGCTTGCAATCTTTAGTGCTGGCTTTTATTTCAGTAGGAACGAATTGAGTTTTGACAGTCAGCAGATGTGGAAATGGAGTTACAGACGTGCCGTGCCTCAGACATCAACTGCCGCTTTTCTTCCCAGAAAAACTTCCTAGGAATACAAAATGTTCCACCCACACCTTGCCCCATTTCCAAGAAAGACAGGTCTGTGAAAACAACTGAGTCAGGCTGTACCCTCGCCACCTCTGACTGACACAAAGATGATCATAAAGAAATTACTTCTAACAGATCCACACGTTTTAAGATTTAAAGATCCTGTTCTGCCTCAGTACAGTTACTGCATCGCACTGGGTTTGCTGCATGAACCAAAACACAGCTCCACAGCAGAGATGATACTGCCAAGTGCCACAGGGATGAGGAAAAAACTACGTGTATCATACAAGAGCAGCACCTCTGGTATCTGGAGCAGGGTGAGGCAGAGTTTTGAGATATCCCCACTGTACACAGAGAGAGAGTTAGGAAAGAGCATGCTTAACTTGGAAATTCAGGATTTATTTACAAAAATCACTAAGAATAAAGGAAATAACATAAAACTCTCCTCCTGGATGTATTTTACTCTGCAAAAAAACTGTGACTGAAGATTATTAAATGCATTTACATGTTTTACAGATTCTTCTTCATATACAACACTGTATGCTTTAGTCATCAAGATGTTGGGAGATGATTGACTAAGCTGCTTTAAAATAATGGAACTGCCAGGTTTTCCCTTGGCCTCTCCTCTTTAAAATTAAGGTAAAACACTTTAGCAGAGGAACAAAGTACCACCTTTTCCAATTCAGACCTAACTCAGCAGTCTTAATTGTGACAAGACCGGTAGGAAAGCAATTAGGAGCATTCTATGCAAATTTCAGAACTGCAAAATCACACACACATTTGCACTTTCAAAGCAGTTAAATTTAACAAATGATGATGATGATGGGTGGGGGGGAAGGAGCAGTAACAGAAGAGGCTGCAAATTTCTAGGGTTTTTCACAAAGAAATGCATTTGAAAAGCACAGGGTATTCACCGCCCCGGTATTCCCCTCCCAAGTTTCCCAGGAAGCTCAGAATACAAATGGTTCCCCACTTCAACCACAGTAATCACCACGCAGAAGTTTAATACATATTTTAAAAAGTATAATAACAATCCTTGACAGAAGAGTAACAAATGCTAATCACTAATATCCCCAAAGTTAACACAGAGTTGCCCAGCTTTAGGTACAGCTTTTTAAAATTTTTTTTTAAATTTTGCACTGCAATTGCACCCATTTTCAAGTGACTTTGCCATCAGTACGAAATACTAATTTGAAGACAAAAATCCCCAATCAAAGCAGGAAAATTCAGCTCTCAATGTTAACCCGAATCAGGACTTTACCCAGCTGGTTTTATCTACCTCGATATCACAACTGGACTTCAATCCTTTATAACAAGTATTCTCTAGAACTCGTTTTCAGAGCGTAATTTATATACTCTTAAACAGTTCCGTGGTAGTAACTGAAATGAAAACAAACACGTTGTTGTTTTCCTCAATTCAAAAACAAATTGGAGAGCGTACTGAAGGAAATTCATCCCTGAGTAACGAGGCATTTAAAAGCTGCATCCCATTGCCAGTCACTGCAACATCCTATGACATTTACTCTAATAATTAATCAACACTATGAACAGGCAGCAACAGAACTGGTCACAGTCCAACATGTTTGCAGCATTGTTGCATTGATCCCGTGATCCTGCTTAATGAAACTGCGAGGGGAACATTAGGAAATGGGATAAATAGAAACAGTGTCTTTTATTATTTTAAGTTGAATGTCAGATTGACAGCTAGACCGTGCTGGATCCCAGGGAATTCAGAGCAGTGGTGGTCAGCAACTGGCTTCTTTGGATGTCCAGAGGATTTCTACGGGGTGTCTTCAGCCGAACAACAGGAGGAGAACGATTGTGATGGAGTTCAGGGCTATTAATGGCACTGCAGAGGGGAAAAAACAAAAGGGAAATTAATAGTGAAAATGTTCCTTTCCACATCACAAAATGACAGAGCTTCATATAACTGTGGGAGAACACCCTGGGAGAAGCAGCAGAAGCAGTGAGAATTTTAGAAACACACTTGATTTTCCTATGTAAAGCTGGGACCAGTGCTCAAATCCTAGAATACTAGACATTAGTAGAAAGCAACAGCAGAAATATTTTTCCACAGCCTGTTTTAACTTTAACCCAGAGCCTTTCATTCCAACTTTAACACAAATAACTCTTTCTCCAACTGAAAGTAAGCCATCTAAAATTCAGTTTCTAGCCTTGGCTTTATTGTGCTCTAGAATAAACGTTTAGGGTTTCTCACAGTAGTAGGCAAGCAGGTTAAGATCTGTTAGTTCCTCCCTATCTACAGAATCCATTTTTGGTGTCTTTCATAATGAAGAACTATCAGTAACTTAAACATTTTTTTGTCCCCATCTCCTCAGGCACGTAAGCCTGGCTTGCCTTACAAAAACTCCGGAATTACATTTCCCTCACAGGTACTTCCCATAGAGTTGGATTTAGACAAGGTGATTGACACTAACTGCATACCTCGGCTGATCACCAAGCTTCCTGAACTCCAAGGGGAGGCAAAAGCTCAGCAGGAGAAACACAGGCAGGGAATGTTTTTGCACTTTTACCAGAATTAGGGCACTTTAGGTGAGGCCTGCCCCTTCTTCTGCAGAGAGTCCAGGCCCAGAGGAGTATAGATTAGTGCAGAAACAAGACATTACAGATTGCAATAATAATAATCATCATCATCATGATCATAATAATGGAGAATGCTGTGCCCTTACCTCTCATAACAGTTCGTATTGATCGAATGAGGTTTGTCAGCTGTGCTTTAATTCCTGGTTCCTCTCCAAATCCTCCAATCCCTTGATCGCTTCCCCAGCCAACTGGGTCACATAAAAACAGACACACACATTAGGGAAAAAAAAACCCAAAACCACACAACAAATGCAGCAGTTTTAACGAGCAGTCTATCCTGAATGTAGTTTATACTAACACAGACAATAAGCCAAATTCCCCTTATTTCACAAGCATATTTTAATACTGCAGGCTGACAGCTGTTAAACCTTACATTAAGCAATGACAAATCCATGTTTCTGTAAAGAAAACCCTCACCTTTTCAGTACACCACTGTTCCCTGCATGCCCAGAGTAACACTTGAGTTCATCTGGGCTTAAAAATAAAAAAAAAATAGATGTCAAAATAAACCCTAATCCTGTTCATACCAACCTGTTCATACTCTCGAAAATAAAATAGCAAATAGTTGCTGGGTTTAATAAAATAAAATAGCAAATAACTGAAGTGATCATGCTTCAGCACTGAGAAGGGGGCCACACAAGAGAAAAAAGGCCAGCACAAATTCCAAAATCGGGGTGGTGATTTTTGCAACTGCTGCAAGAAAAAATTAGCGCTTTTTAGGGGAAAAAAAATTGGTTTTGAACTTTTCTGAGCATAAGAGAAGTCCTGAAGTTTTACAACTCCCAGATACAGCATGATGGGACCAGAGATGTATCCAGGGATTTCTAAGACATGCTGGTCACAGCCCTTACCATTTTGGGGATGAGCAGAGCAAGGGGCAGCTCTCAATACCTCAAGCTCCACTGCCCAAGTTGTTCTTCCTCCAGAGACCACTTCTGAGTGATTTCTGTTCTCCGTTTCTCACGTCCCTGGCACCAAACTGAGGGTGGTGAGCAAATCCCTCTCCCTCACCAGCCTTATCAACCTTACCTGCTGCTTCCCACTGGGATGAGCCTGGAGCTATATTCCCAAGGCTGACAAGTGGCTTCACCCATCCCACTCATCCCACTCCCATCCCAGATCTCCCTTTTTTAATTCCAGCTGCTCATCAGAAGACGAAAAGAAAAGCCCAAACCCAAACTGAACAGATCCCTTGAAGCAAATCCAACCGGGGAGCAGGAGAAAGGGATGCCCTTCTGCATTCGTGCCAAAAATCCTGGCCCAGCGTGACGTGGAGAAGTCAGGATTCCCCACACCAATGAACTGGGAAGCCGTGGATCATTGGCTTTTTTTTTTTTTTTTAATTTTTTTTTTTTTTTTTTAAATGTTCGGATCTTTGACGGTGGATTCTCTCTGTTTTGCAGGGCTTTGGCTTCTTTGGAAGGGCAAGGATGTCCAGCCCTGGGAGCCCCACAGACCGAGAGGCGCCATCTCGTCAAGAACCAGGCACGACAAGAAAAAGGAAACCTTCGCACGCCACCAAACACTCCGAGGCGCGGCACGAAACAGTTAAAAATGGACAGGAGAAAAGGACAATCATGGGGGGAGGAAAAGAGAGAGAGACAGACAGAAAGATACGACGGAAGCGGCTGGGAATTCTCCCCCAAAGCCCAAGCCCCCCGCGAATCCCAAAGCCCTCCCCGAGCGCTGCTGCTCCCACCGGCGGGGAGCGGGCGCCGCGGCCACCCCACCCCCGCTCCGCCAGGCCGGGCGGCCCTCCCAGCTCACCGTGACGGAGGAAGCGCTCCTCGTGCAGCACGGCCACGGCATTGAGGATGAGCAGCGAGGCCTGGAGCAGCGAGTAGAGGGTGAAGGCCATGGCCCGGCGGGGCGGCACCGGGAGCGGCACCGGGAGCCGGATCGGGAGCGGCGCCCAGGAGAGACGTGGCGGGGCTGGGGGCGGGGCTTGCCCTCAGGGACGGGGGCGGGGCTTTGATGTGGGCGTGGTCTCGCCGCAGCCGCCGCGCCTTGGGCGCGCGGAGGGGGCGTGGCTTAAGGGGAGCGGCGGGTGAGGGGCGTGGCTTGACGCCCCCGGTCCAATGGGGCGTGCTACTGTGGGGGCGTGGCCTCCTGGCAGCGCCGCGCCCGCGGGGCGGGGCCTGACGGGGGGCGTGGCTTGGGGGCGTGGCCTGAGGCGGTCGGCAGCCGCGTCCCAGTCCGCGCTCGCCCGCGGATCCCTCGGGACCCCGAATCCCTCGGAGCCCCTCGGGTCCGGCGGAACCCTGCGGATTCCTCGAGCCCGCGGATCTGGCAGAGCCCCGTGGATCCCTCGGTGCCCCTGGGATTCCTTGGAGCCTCTTGGGTCCGTTGGATCTATGGATCCCTCTGGTCAATGGATCACTTGGATGTCTGTGGATCCCTCGACTGCGTGGGTCCCTCGGAACCCCGTGGGTCCCGTGGAGCCTCTTGGGTCTGTCGGGACCGTGGATCCCTCACGCCCATGGATCCTTTGGAGCCCAGTGGAGCCCTCGAGTCCGTGGATCCCTCAGAACACCGTGGGTCCCATGGAGTCCCTTGGGTCTGTCGGGTCCATGGATCCCTCAGGTTCATGGATCCCTCAGAACCCCTTGGTTCCACCAGAACCCCTTGGGTCCGTGGGATCCGTGAATCCCTTTGGTCCATGGATCCCTTGGAACCCCGTGGATCCCTCGGGTCCATTGGTCGTTCAGAGACCTTTGGATCCCTTGGGTCCATTGATCCGTCAGAGCCTTTTGGGTTCACTGGCTCCATGGATCCCTCGTGTCCATGGAACCCGTGGAGCCCTGTGGATCCCTCGGGTCCACGGATCCGTCGGATCCCCATGGGTTCCTAGGAGCCCCTTGGGCCCATCGGATCCATGGATCCCTCGGGTCCATGGATCCGTAGGAGCCCCGTGGTTTTCTCAGGTCCGTGGGTCCTTCGGAGCCCCGTGGATTTCTCAGGCCCGTGGATCTCTCGGAGCCCCATGGACCCCACAGCGCAGGCTGTGACGTGGGAAGCTCCGCTCGCCGTGTAGCAAGTGGCCTTTGGATTCGGTGCGGGAATAAGGCTCATCCTCATCCTCCTCCGTCAGTAGCGTGGTAATGCGGTGGGAGCTGGCAGGGAGACATCGCCCGGCGTGGGGCAGCCCCGTGGCCATCCGTCATCAGCAACTCAGCACTAGTAGAATTAATAAAAGTCCATAAACACTGCATATACAGTGAAAAAATACATGAGTTTATACTTGTGTTTAGTCCTTTGGATAGCGGGGCTTTTGTGTGTGTTTTCTCAATACACTGCTTTTCCTTCTATCCTGACTGAGGTTTCTAGCAGGAAGCCAGCCCAGAGCCCAGATGCTGTTTGTCCAACATGTAGTGCTGCAGAACCCAAAGCAGAATCCAAAAGAAAACAATTACCATTTATACTGGATTGATCAGAGCTTCTGGGCGGTTCTGCGGTTAAATAACAAAATAATCACAACTGGAGCTCAGGGATACTGTATCTTTGTTATAGCTACTGTAGTTACATAGTTATCCCTGTATTGTATTACACAGTTATCCCAGTGTAGTTACTGATGCACAAATAGACATTTTTTTCCCTTTGCCCCTTTCAGTCCGATTAGCTGAAGGGGGTGTTGTGCACAATCCCCCTGATTTTATTTCCCAGCAATCACACAGTACACAAGCCCCGTAACTCCGGATGGCTGGTAGCTTTTATTACTCAGTCAGGGCACAGGGATTTGTATAATCACTGTGTGGTGATGGTTATTTGACCCGTCCACTGCAATAGAGGCGATAACTTTGCTCGGGGTGGTGGGCTGGAGAGAGCCCATCTTGATTGCCTGCCCTGCCACAGACCTCTGACACAATCTGGACAAATTATTCACCGCTTATCAACACTGTGTCCCCATGCTCTGTGTGAGGAGCCCCTCAGCAGCAAGTGATGATCCGATATTTCAATTTATTGTCAGGAGTATATAATCCACAGATGCTCAGACACCACATGAATCAGCTCTGAAGAAGCCCACACCTCAGCTTCTTCTTGTGTTCATCTTTACTTTCCAAAACACCCACTTTGGTACAGTCAGTGTCACAATATTGTGCAACTTAATAATCATTACTATTAAATAACATTGTTTTAATATTGGAATAAAGAAAAAGCCCCCTGCCATCGGAACTGCAGCGTATCTTCTTCATAATTTACTCCAAAATTACTGCTGCAAGGGAGATAGAGAATCAAGCATATCCATCAGAGTTCCGTCATCTGGTCAAAAGCATTTGCCATTTCAGCATCAAAAAGGAGTATAGTCTCAATTCAGGGTAGTGACTGAAATATCTATTGCAGTTCCATTGAGCTCAATATTTCTGAAGCCTGTACTGAAGTGTTTACTTGCACAAAAACGCATTCTTTTCCCCAAATGCTGGCTTTGGTTCTGAAAACTCTTGTGTGTGTGATTAAGTTCTTAAGTCAGCAGTTAGTGGGAGCACTTAAATGTATGTGAATACACACTTGCAGGCTCAGAAGTTCCAACACAGCTTCTTTATTTCTCATCTAGGTTTTTTAATTTAGGAAGAACTCCTAAAACCCACCATTTTAACATTTTTAAATGGAGCTATTTCTAGTTGCCAAAAAACAAACAAACAAAAAGTGTGTTTATAATTCAAATAATCTTCTTCTATCTGCAAATAAAAACAAACAAAACAAAACAAAACAAAACAAAAAAAAAACCCCAAAAAACCCCAACCAACAACAAAAAAAAGGGCTTGTCTTGAGTTTACCAAACTCCATAGAGGCAGAGAAAGTCTATTTTGGCCTGAAAAATTTCATCCTGAAGGTCAGTACTAATTTTTAAGAAATTCTTAATGGTAATATAAGACAGTTTCACAAAAAATAGAGCTGTCTTTTGTCCTCTGACATAACTTAGGGTGTTCTTGCAGTTATTCCATAATTAAATACAGATGAATATGGGGGTCACTAACATAGATATCTAATAACCACCATTATCAAGTAGCATTTCCTGGGCTACCTCCTTACGGTATCCAACCTATAAATAAGTAAGTGCTGACCTCAGTGAAGAGCTAATGCTTAGAGTTATGGCCCTGAAAAAAAAAAAAAAACCTTAAGGTTTTTGCAGTAAGTATACAAGTTATGGCTTAGTATTTTTACCCATAATTAAGATGTATTTCCAAAGAGCAGCTGCCATCAAACTGACATAAACTTGACATGATTTTCCCCTTAGCGAAATCCATCATGGCAACTTAGCAACCACAGGAGTTTTATCACTGAATCACCTTATGTGGTTGAAGGGAAAACCAGATAAAGTTGCTCGCATTTGAAGGAAAGGGGCTTTTTTTTTTTTTTTTTTTGGTGTTTTTTTTTGTTTGTTTGTTTTTGGTTTTTTTTGTTTCATTAAGGTGTTGTGTTTCAGTACAGTGAATTCCCATGGTGTCATCTGCAGGATGCAGTCAATCACCGTAAAGTAGAGTTTTAAACCACCTTACAGATGTCAAAGGATTAAACTTCAGGCTGGTGAAGTATTGTGAAGGCACTGGTGTTTTTCACTCTGAGTTACTCATGCAGTACTTTCAGAGCCCATCTCCCCGGGTCTCGCTGTCCCCAGCACTTAATGAGAACCAAGCTTGTTGAATGGGAGATATTGAGGTCAACTGAGTTTAATCCTGATGAGAAAATACCAGGACAAATGAAGACCTGTTATGAATTCAGCCCCTGTATCCTTCACCTCAATTGCTGCCATCATCTTCTGAATTTATTTTCTGAGCTTTAGCCCTTTCCTTCTTTAGCCATAGATATACACATATCAGTGAGAGAATTTTGGGGACACAGAAGAGTCTGGAAACTGGGCCCAACAATCCCAAGCTGGAAGTGAAGAAATGCATTTTCTTGGTGAGAGCATTTTTACTGACTCCTACCATAAGTAAGTGCATCCAACTGAAAAACTCCGCGTATGTGAAAAAAATTAGGCTCTATGTCTCATCCAGGTGCTATAAATAAATCCAATAGCTAAATTCCACAGTTAGACTAAAGCCTTTGTCATCCCTTACTCATCTCACCTATAGCACTGTTGAAGAGCTGTGAAGTTAATGGCACATCCGACTGATGTAACACATCCCTGGTAAGCACAAATTGAGTGACTGGTTTAATGCCCAGATGTTTCTTTTTTTTTTAAACCACCAAAGCTTGGAATGCAATTAGATTTTGTACATTTGGGAGAATGTGCGTCTGGTCCTCACCTGTCAGCAGCTGCGTGCAGAACAGATCCTTGCCTTATCCATGATTCATGGGTCACCTCTGCCCTTGCTTATTTGAGAAGTGTACAGCCCAAAACCACAACCTGACAGCCTTCCTGAGATCTGAGAGGACATTAATAGGGCTTCATACACAAAAGGACTGTCTGAGGATTGAGGAACAAAATGAAAAACCATACACAGTTTTGGATTTATACCTAAATTTATCGATGCTGTTTCCCTATGTTACTTGACTCAGTAACCATAACAGCCTTTAAATGTCTTTGTTGCCTGGTTCTCTCTCACAGGCACAGAAAGAGACAGATACACACATGCTGTTGCTCATCTTGCTACCACCAAGAGTACAGAATTTTCACAGAATCAGGGAATAGTTTAAGCTGGAAGGGAGCTTAAAGATCATCTCTGTGACATGACATTGTTCTATTATTATTTGCACTGTTTTTGTTGCGTTTACACTGGAATACAGCAGTCCAGAATCAAATCCTGTCATGCTCAGTGCCATGCAGATATTTTTCAGAGGCAGGCATAGGGATTTTCCAATCCATGTCTCAGCCAGAAGACAGTGGATATCAAAGCAGGCCAACGTGGGGAGCAGAGCAGCAAGGAAACAAATGGATTTTTTCAGGGAATTACAAGTCTCTGCTTAGCCCTGCCTCACTGCTGACAGACGGGCAGGATTTTCAGGTGTGGAGGCAGCAGAGAGTCTTAGGGAGGGATATAGAGAATGGGGAAACAGCTCCATGAATTTTGAAAGGTGGGGGATTTAGTCTCTGTGCAGTGAGCAGCATGAAGAAAAGGCAGGGGTATTAAGGAGTGCGAAGAGAAGGGTGTCTGTACAACAGAGCACAGGCAGGAGCAGCTCACTACATACAAGTGTGGAAAGAGGGAGGGAGACCCAAGGGACACAAATTCCTACAGGCACAGAGTTGGTGTTTGCCACCATGTGTTGGTTGGACCAGGGCAAATGATTCCAGTAGAAATATTCTGAGTGGAATACAACTAACATCAAAGGTCCAGGAATGAATGACATGTGCCCACAGCTTTGGAATCAGGTTTGGCTTCCGCCTCTGCTGACAGAAAAGTCATTCAAAGGGCCCTTTTGGGGACAAACAGGAGGAGCTGCAGTGCTGACCAGCGTCTGGCCACCTTTGTGGCACAGATTTTCCCTCAGGACTATGAAATGTGGATCTGTGTGGGGCAGCCTCACCTTGCACTGCCTGCCCCACGTCTCTCTTTTGATAGGTGTCAAATAGAGGAGGTGACATGAGTGTTTTGGTGTCCCAGTGTGTCCCAATGGGACCAAGCCTTCCGTCAGCACCTTCCCCAGGGGACAGTGGCCCCATCTAAGCCTGGGGGAGGAGGAAACTGACAGGCTGCAGCCTAGGGGTTCCCAGCAGCAGTTAGCAAAGGACACAAAGCTGAACAGGCTGCCCAGACCCAGGGATCACACTGATCCCTCTTGGAGCCAGATCCCAGCCCAGCCTGATCCCTGGATCTACCACCAGGATGAGAAGGACAGCCAGGTGAGCTGGTGTCACGCCAGAGGTCATCAGTGCCTGGAAAGTCCCAGCACTCCAGTTTAAAGATTAATAGATAATCTCTTTCTCCAGGCTCTAAAAGTGGGTAGGTAAAACCCAAACCACAGGCCTGGTGTCTCTGGAGGCTGCAGCCTGTCCAATAATGCTAGCTTTAGCAAGCTGGAGTCAGGCAGAAAATAGGAAACAATGTACAGAAGGTTAGGTCTCAACATAAGGTCTGGGATTCTCAGTGAGTCAGAGGGATTGGGAAATCTTTGTAAAAAATAACCAGAATTCCCCCTGCTGTATTTTTTCCCCATGACTCACCCCACAGAAAAGAGGCAATATGAAAAAGACGTAAATCTCTGCAGTAATTTTTTAACACAACACGTCACAGAGAAAACGTACATGTATTTATGCTTTTTCTCCACTTCCATTAAAAATCTCCATCCTGCATTTTCTAATACTTTTGTGGCATGAATTCACAGTCCAGCACTTTGGTGGAGAAAATGAAGTGCAACATGTCAGTCCATCCATTCACTAGCACACATCCCCTGAGTCCTTTATCCCCTTTTCTCTCCAGAAGAAAGCTGCAAATGGAAGAAGCTGTGGGCTGCCATTGCTCTGGCGCTGAACTGCGGGATGTTGGCAAAGAAGAAGCATCAGAAATGGAAATTGTCTCTTCAGAGATGATAAACTCTGGCTGGGCACACATTTTGCTTGTAAGAAATGTAATTTATGCACATCGGGCCAGTCAAATCCACTGTTGTAATCTTGTCAGAGCTGCAGTTTGCCACTGTGACTTTTTCAACCACCACAGGTGTTCTAAGGTCTCTGGAGGAAAAATTTGATGTGCAATGCCTGGCACAACAGAAATGCAGAAAAACAAATACTGATCAGCATAAGGAGCTGTTGATATCTTGAAGCTGAGTCAATTAATAACAGAATGCAATTTATGGTGGTACACAACTGATAGCTGGGATGGAGCTGATTTAATTAGTTATAGAGGTGACATATTCCTTTTTCCTTTAATCTTCTGCTCTTTAAAAAACCACATCCTAGGACCTCATCACCCTGCTTCATTTGGCTGGGTGCATCCAAACTAAAACTGAACAAACTTTTTTGCTTGAAGAGACTCCTCAAAACATATCATCTACCCTCTCTTTATAGAAACAGACACCACAAGGAAAGTTCCTCTTTTTGTGACTTCAGGTCATTGAAAACATTGGGATTATTGTAGAATCAGGGCTTGGGTGTCTTAATTTTCCTCTGTGAAATTTAAATATATGTTTATATCATTACATCTATAAATATGTATATATACAGATATAGATATAGATGATATATAGATATAGATATAGATATAGATATAGATATAGATATAGATATAGATATATAGATATAGATATAGATATAGATATAGATATAGATATAGATATAGATATAGATAA
>CM031878.1:1349859-1383262 GCA_018697195.1 Certhia americana | reverse complement strand
TATAGATATAGATATAGATAAGAAAGTCTGGAGGTGGGGAGAAGAATTTGGACCAGGTATAAAACAAACCCAAATGTCATTGCCCTAAATTGCTATTACCCAAGCACCCACCCTGGTGATTCTTCAGCCACTGTTATCCCATCCAGCTCTGGGCTGATGGAGGAGCCTGGGAAGCCCAGTGAAGCCCCACTAGGCCTTGGCAGGCTGTTCCCGTGGGCTGCCTGATCTCTCTTGGCTCGACCAGGAATTCATCCCTGCACACATTCCCATGGCAACCCTGGTTTCTCTCTTCTCCCCTGACACTCACCTCCGGAGAACACTTATTGCCATGCTGATGGCAACCAGCAGCAGGAGGCTTCCACTGAGAGACACCATGACAATGGCATAGGTGGAGGGTGGTGAGCCTTGAAGAGAAATCACGGTGAGTTTTGCCAACAAACAGCTTCAGGAAACACAGCCTTTTGTGAAATGACAGGTTGCTACGGGCTGAAAACACTGACAATCCTTCTGCTCAAACCATGAGTGGAAGGGGGTGACCAGCTCTGTGTAAAAAGGGTGTTCCTGGAAATATTTTTTCTTCAAAAATCTCACATCAACCCAGGACACTCAGCTAAATAACTTTGTGTGTCTTTATCTACCAAAGAACAAGGTAAAAGTGTTTTTCAAGACTGAGATTGAAATGCAGCCCTGTGAATCTCGGGGTGGGAAAGTCTGCCCTGCACTATTAGATCACAAAGTCATTTCACATATTTTACACTTATTTATAGTAAAGCAGGAATCTGAATCTTACTGCCTGTCTAGCCAGCACTTTCCATCCACTTTCACCCTTTTCAATCTGTTTCCATTCTTTTTTACTCTTGTATATAATTCCAAACTTAAAGGAATGAAGTCTGGCTTTCAACCCCGCCTCCAAAGCTCCCACACTTTTCTGCTGCAACCCCTCCTTTTAGTTCCACCATTCTTTCCCCCCTAAACCCCAACAGAAGCATGTCTACCATGTCTGATTCATCCACTCCTTTTGAGCCCACTCAACACCTTGTATCTATAACCTGACAGACTTGGTAACAAGCTCAGCAGTGTCACCACTCAAATAAACACTGCAAAACTGGTTTAAAATGCTGATGGGAACAAACAGAAGAGTAAAGCACCTTCTTCCTGGAAAATCACAGAGTTGTACAAATCTTCGCCACCAGCCTGGGCCATCCTGAAAATTTAGCAAGGAGACAATCAGATCCCAGCTTAATGTTCAAAACCAGCACATTTAGTTCAGATTCCTTTATGACACCTGAGTATTCTACTGTCTCTAACGTGGATTGTCTTTAACTGGAGGTTAAAGCAAGATGTGTAAAGGGACAGATCCAAAACTTCTCCAAAAGAGAGAAGTTAATCCAACACAAAAACCTGAACGCTTCTGTTACGGCAATGAGCTTCCACTGCCTTGAGATTAACTTCATGGTTATCCATGGCATCTAATCTTTATAGAATCCCAGAATCCTAGAATAGTTTGTATTGGAAGGGACCTTAAAGCCCATCTGGTCTCACCCTCTGCCATGGACAGGGAGACCTTCCACTATCCCAGTTTACTTCAAGCCCCATCCAACATGGCCTCGGACAATGCCAGGGAAGGAATATTGGCACGGACAAATAACCCAACAACACACTCTGATATATCTAGCAGATACTTTTATCTAATCCTGGCCAATTTTCCCTAGGACACAGCGCCTTTTCTTTTACTGCCTGCAGAAGTGGTAGCTCAGTAAACTGTCCAGGCTTTGCCTCTTGTCCATCAGTGCATGTGAATAAAATGAAATGTCAGCCTGGAGTCTGCTCTAGGATGTCATGTGAAATTTCCCCTGGAGAAATTCTCCCTCTCCCCGAGGAGAGTTGGGCTGAATGCTACTGAGAATGGAAAATCAACTTTCTCACTAGAGAGTCCTCCAAACCCCCAAGACACCAAATATTTTTGTCCCATCTCTAAGATGTCCTAAGGAAAACCTCAGCGTCACCCTTGCGCTTAAAAAGAAGTCAAGAAAATACACCACAGAAATTAAAATATAAAGCAGAATTAGATAAAAATTTGTGGATTACCTTGTGACTGCTGAAGATCCTTGTGTCAACATCACACTGCTCAAACCTTGCCTGAAAGTAAAGCTGGTCTGAAGGGTTTCAGACTAATTGCTCACTCCATTTGCCTCTGTTGATTGCTTCCTCCTCTCCGTGGTTTTTATAGGGCAGGGTAATCTCTTCCGTGTGTAGACAATCAATAAAGTGTGGAGGTGGATCAAACAGAGGCTTTACTCACTATCCTTTGGATAAGCAATTATTTTCACAGTCTTTCTGTTAGAGAAGGAGGCACAGCTGGACTGCACCCAGGAGCCTGACAGGGCTCCCATGGGGCACGGGCCCCCTCTGATGTGCATGAACTCCTCCAGCAAAACTCTCTATTTGGTGCCCAGGACTTGCTGCAGAAACGTGCTGTGTCCCACACACAAAGGAGGGGTGCCTTTGGGTCTTCTCCAGAAGGCTGGGTGGAGAGGGCAGGTTTGGGTGCTCTCCAGGCAAGGGAAGCCCACCAGCTGCAACAAATCTGAGCCCTGTCTTTGCTGTCTGGGTGTTGCACAGTCTGACCCGGCTCCCTGCACTGAAAGGAACCAGGCAGGGCTTTAAGGAGCTGTTGTTGAGCTGTCAAATGGAGATGGCCAGTTCAGGGCATCAAAAGAGCTTCATTTTGGGGTTTCTTACAGCCTGACTACACTGCGCTGGGGGCAGGAGGACGACTTTGTCTCCAGAGCACCTACCCATTCCCATGCCTTTGTTAGGGAGGTCACACCTGCACAGCTCTGGACCTCGTTCTGCTCTGCAGAAGCCCCCCATTCCCCCTGCCAGACTGGGGCTGAGCTGGCAGCTGCACTGGGTTATCTCATGAAAGGCTGTGGCCTCTGCTCTGTGGTCAGAGAAGGAGTGGTGCTCCAGGGTGGAGACCCTTCCTTCGTTAATGCAGGCACAAAGAAAACATTAATAAAATCCATATTGGCAGGTATTTCAAAACAGTAGAGATAGACAGGTTTTTTCTGCTGTGCCTAGACAAATAGGTGCACAATTCCAGCTCCTCTTACGTCACAGTAACAAACAGGATCCAAGCACCTCTCTGAGTCCCCTGGAGATTGTTTGGAAGGGTTTCAGGCATCCACAATCCAGAGAATGACCACAACTGTGAATTTTCCTCTGTGGCTCAAGAAAACAGCAGATTAACTACATTAAATAGATTTTACAGAGAAATGAACAGCAAAGAGCAGGCCTGCAGACACATGGAGGTATTTTTTTCTGTTTAAGCCACACACCCACTCTTCATTTTGTATCATCCACAGAGGAGGACACTTGGTCTGTATGGACCTTCTCTCCCTCCTTCTGGGAATCAATGGACTTGTTTGGCTTTAAGCCTGAACAAGCCATAAAAGAGTTCCTGAGCAGGAAGGACTTTGTATTCAGGCAGGTGCCAGCACTTTCCTTCTTTATCAAACAAAGGGAGAGCTCAAATCAAAGCTGAGATTGCTTTGTGGAACCCATTTGTGATTTTTGAGTCTGATCCAAAGGTCACCGGAGTTAATGGGAATCTCTGCTGGTTTCTCTGCTATCCAGACCATGTTTCTGAAGAAAAAGCTGCTAAATACACAGCAGACCTCACTCTTTAAAGCACCATCTACATGGGTCTGCATGACTTGTGCTTGCCCAGTGTGAAGATGGGGTGGAAGCAACTGGGACGTGTTTTTCTCTTGTGAATGGAAATTCACTTTTATTGAACTTTCAGAGACAATAAGGAGAAAAAGCAATGGATGTTCTCGATATTCCTGTAGGTGAATAGTCTTATTTTTAAAAAATTTAATACGTGAATAAATATTCCTTTTTTCTTTTTTTTTTTTTTTTCTGGTGTCACCTCTCCCCAAACTCAGTTTTGTGGAGAAGCTTGAGATCACAGTGTGGGGAGCTGTGGTGGTGGAGGAGGAGGAGGCAGCTCTTTCTTGCAGAAACACCTTATCTCACATGGCTTGGGTGCAGTTCCACCACTGAAAACTGCCAGCACAGATAACAACAATCCCAGTGAGACCAGGGCAGGCAGCCAAGTGAGCATAAGGCCACAGAGGCACACACCTCAGGTCCCAAGGATGTGAGTGGTGTGCAAGGACAGAGCTCCTCAGCACCACTGTAGGTTCTTTTCCTGCTCTGGGACTTATTAGTGAATACTGGCTAGCACTTTGGAGATCAAAAATTTCATGTATGAGGGTATGCATCAAGGATAATACTGCTATAATGAAAGAAAAAAAAGCCATCTGAATAGTCCAAGGCTGTTGGGTAAAACTGCGTCAAAATACATTTAGAATTACAGAATCAAAATCATTGGGGTTGGAAGGGACCTTAAAAACCATCTTGTTCCAACCCCCTGCCATGCTCATCTGGGCATAAACTCCATGGACAAACCTTCTGGAGGAAAGAAAAGCTACAGGAGATGATAGGAAAATAGCAGTATGTCCTAGAGGAGCTCAGCTTTTCTTACCAAAGTGAATCTGCTTTAAAAGCCAGCAGGCTGAAAGCTTTTATCAAAGAGGGTCAGAGAAAACACTTCACTTCTGTTTTGTTAATTTCTCGGTGATGCAGTCTGAAAAACACAGGTTTTCTGAGGAGGAGCTATTTTCTGCCTCAAGGTTTTACACTACATAAAAATATGGAATAGGAAAAAATAGCCCCGAGGAAATCTGAACTCTAAGGGGTGCAGGAATTTACTTGATCAGTAAAACAAAAAGAAAAGGTGTAGCGATTGCTTTTTTTTTTTTTTTTTTTTTTTTTTGTTATTAATAAGCAGGGCCTTATCCTGCCTGCCATATCCAGCTCAGACAAAACTTCTTGATGTTTACTGTAACACCTCAAAGAAACCTATTCTGGCAGAGATACCTTTTTATAATCATCAAGGTATTTATTCCAAAGTATTTATTCATCAATGTGATCAATTTCAAAAGCAGTAATTGCTCAGATATGCTGTCTGCTTCAAATAACTTGTTCATGATTTACAAGGCCAGGTTGGATGTGGCTTGGAGCAACTTGAGCTAGTGAAAAATGTTCCTGCTCATGGCAGGGGGTGGAGCTGGATGAGCTTTAACATCCCTTCCAACCCAAACCAATCCAGAATCTTGCAGATTGCACCTTCCATTTTAGAGCAAGGTCAGCAAAAGGTAGAGAGGGAGTTTGAGGGAGATGGCTTGAAGGCACATAAAATTTTGTCCCGGAGAGATCTGCTTCCATTCCCTGGAATAAGGGGAAGCACCTATCTTTATGCTTTTGCTCAGTGCACTTCTTCACCAACATAAATAGCTGTGCTGAAGCATCTCAGGAGCAAACAGTGCAAGCCTAGGTCCTGGAGAAGCACCACCACATCTTGAGGACAGAGCTCACCTGGGAGGTGCTGTGGGCAGTTCATGGAAACACAGCCCCGTGGGGTAAAAAGTGGTACTGTCAGTCCATTTGGAAATTCAAATCACAGCTCAGCGTGTAGCCTGTGCTGTGGGTTTTGACATTCTCAGGGGATTCTGGCGTCCAGAAGGCTAAAACTAGGGCCTGTGAGACTGCTATTAGCCTTTGCCTCTCCTGTGATAACAGCTGTAGAGGTGATATTTGGTCACTTACGCAGGTTTCTTCAAGGTGTCGACAAGCTGCACGTCATGCTTTAGAAAAGCTGCGTGTTTATTTTCCACACCAACACGTCATCCATTTTGTGCTAAGGGCAGCAGCAGGGTGCTGCTCTGTGTGAGCAAATTAGCTGTGTCTGGGACCATTCCCGTGTGGCACCGGGGAGCTGCAGCCACACCACGGCACTGTCACCTTCCCTGCTGCCATCAGGAGAGGCTGCAGGTCTGGGGTGACTCCTCAGCCATGCTGGGAAGTGCTCCCCAGTGGGCTCAAACACAACCCTGCCAAGGCCACTGCAGTGAGTTAGCTGAGTTAAATCAATTTTTGCAGACACAGTGTATGTGTGTTGCAGATACCAACCATACCAGCTACTGGGAAAATCTTCCAGTGTCTTTTTTTTTTTTTTTTTTTTTTTTTTTTGACTTTTATTTGTGATGCCAGGTGGTGGAAAGGTTGAGTTGGTGAAACACAACAGTGTTTAATGGGATCCTTTTCATTTTAATGTGTACGAGCTTTGGCACAAGTGGAAAGCAAACAAAAAGTGACTGGTGATAAGAAGCTTCCCTGGATATTTATCTAAGTAATTTGTTTAGGTGGAGGCCCCTCTTTATTTGTTTTCTAGAATCACGTTCTTGACTTTTATCAGCATGAAGAATTATTTTTTAATTCAAAACACCTCATTCATGCTTAGTGCTGAGATATATGTTCCATCACAGCCTTTGCCATTGTGGTCTGTGAATCAGCTACAAACTAGGCAAACAGTGCTTCCATTTCCTGAGTGGGCATAAATAACCAAGTGGAAATTGGACATTTCGAGTTTGCGTGTTCAATTTGAAATGTATTTTTTGCTTGTTCGATCTGTCATTCGTGTGAGCTGGGCATTTAATGTTCCCCAACTCCACCAGCACACACAGCTGTGCCCTGGAAAGTCCCTGGGGAACACGATGGTCTGAACACTGCTGAGCTGGGAGCAGAAAACAAATAAATCTGGTTTAGGTGCTTTGTGTCTGCTCCTGGGCCTGAACGGGCTGGTTCTCAAATGGTGAGGGACAACCAGGGCTGCTCTGCACGCCTGACCACATCCAGGAGCTCTGGCACTCAGGAGTCATTAGGGAGGTAATTTCTTATTGAGCAACAGGATTACTTTATGTCTGGGCAAAATTTTTGATCTGCAGTGGTAAGAGATTTTACCACCACCCTGCACCTGTGTTCATTCATCACAGAAAGCAGAGCAGTATCCCTCTGTGCAATAATCTGTAGAGTATCCTGTATCCTGAGTGTTCTGTGCAGCTAGTTCTGTGCCTCATAAAGGATACACCTGGTTGGAAAAAGGTCAATGAGGACTACAGAGCTATGGGGCTGCTCACGTTGGAGGGATGACTGCAACTTGATCTGGAAAGAAGAGAGCCAAAAAGGCTTGATAGATGACTATGAAATCATGTCAGACATGGAGAAACTGGACAAGGATGGCCAGTAGTCAACAGGTAATTTGTCTCATCTAGTACAAGAAGCCCAGGGCATAAAATGAGGCTAAATTTAGCAGCTCAAATCATCAGAAACAGGTTTTCTGTTTTTTGCTCACAAGCTGTATTTAAGATGTGGAGTTTATTGCCACAAGACGATGTAATCTAAAAGTGTGCCTAGGTCTTAAAAAGTCACTGGTTGTATTCATGGAAGAAAAAAATCCATTGAGGGTTATTAAAAGCAAGACATCACGTCTAGGTCAGAAAACCCATAAACAGTAAATCATTAGTGGCTAAAACAATATGCTGGGAACATATCTCTAATTGCTGGTGTGCTTTCACAAAGCATCTGATTTCTTCTGTTACAGGGAACAGGCTACAGGTGAAATTTGGGTCTGAGCTGGCCCAGCTCTTCTGGTGGTTTTGCTGTTTCTTTTTCCCACACCACAGAAGCCATAACTCTGCTGGTTCCCTGAGTCCTGTCAGCTCACCTAACACCAGAGCAAACTATACAGGGTAGGGCATGAAAACAGGCTGTGCCCTTCCTCCCCTGCCAGCTGCACCAAGGAACTGTAAAGCCAGATGATTTAATCCCACAGGAATTTGCTGGGAATGAGGGGAATATTGAGAGAGCAGCTCTGCAGCATGGCTGAAACCACTTTTGGGTGCTGGTGGTGCTGTACTGGTGTGGGAGAGCCTTTGTGTTTGGGACCCAGACCTTTAGCAAGGAGATGGATTCACTCAGGAAAGCCCTGACAAGCAGGATGCTGCAAATCTAGAAGGAAAGACCTGGGGGAATATGGCTGCAGTCTTCAAAATCAACTGATTGCCTTTATATTTCTGTGGGTCCACAAGGCATGTCCTGGAATTGTACTAAATCTACGTCTTCTGAGTGTTTTCAAAATAACCAGAGGCAGAAATTTCCACCATGAAACTCTTCAGCATGTTATTTGTGAATTAAAGTACTTCCAAAAAGGTATTCTTGGGGATAGATTTCCCAGTTGTTTTCTGCAGTGGACTAGGTATGGCATTAAATTACAGGGAAGCTCAACTATTATCTCATACTTTTCTTTTTTTTTTTTTATTATAGACTTTTTATCCACATGAATGATAAAGAAACTACAACAGAGTTAAATACCTTTTTTGATAACAGTGATTATATTCTTAATTACACTCAATATTAAATTGTAAAATATTTCCAGAGGAGTACAATCGTAATTCATACAGCAGGCAAAATACCAGAGAGGGAAAGGGACGAGGGAGAGGGGTGTGAGAATCTCCAGACTGCTTTTAAAAAGCACTGTGTATGGCTAACGCTGCTCTATCCATCCATCCATCCATCCGTCCACCTGTCCATCCAAACGTGGTTCTGGCCCATCTGGTGAGACGTTCATTTCCTTCCATAAAACAATCACTATTCCAAAGCAAAAGGTGAACTGGCAGATGTTGTCAGTGTCTGTGGCATTGAAAGGACCAGCAGTTCCTTTCACAGCTTATCTGCACGATTCAAAAGCATTTTTTTTTTTCTATCAAGCTCAATAGTCCTTCTAAAAACACAAAGACTTAAACTTTGGTACCACCAAAAAAAAAAAAAAATATCAAGGACAGGCATTTTTTTTTGTTGTTTTGTGTTTACTAATAAATGGCTGCTACATTCTATTTGACATGGTTGTCCATGATACTATGAGGTCACTTGTCCTTAGGTTCAGAGGAACCTGATTTTTTTTTTTTTTATTTAGATCCCCAAACACTTCCATTTCACAGTCTATATACAAGTCAGGTTTCTGACTGGGTTATAACTTGTAAGGTAACAGCTGCAAAAGCTCCTGTGCTTCTGGGAATAAAAAAACCCAAAAAACCAAAAAAACAAAAAAAAAAAAAAGAGAGAGGGAGAAAAAGAGAGAGAGAAAGTGTTATCAACATTAAGCCACAGTTTGAGATAGCCACAGAATGACAACATTTCTTTACAACCCTTGAGAAAGGGACACACACAGGTCACCGGCTCTAGCAGCATCCCCTGAGACTTTGATAAGAGTATCTGTGGAAAATATTCGCAATAAAGATGAAGTGCAAACTCTGACTGCAGCGCGATTAAACACAACCAGATCTGCCGTGGGAAGGAGCACAGGGAACTGAGGGGTTGCTCTGCAGAACAGAGCCTCCATCCTCTGTGAGCTCTGCGCGGGCAGGGATGTGCAAACATGTTTCCTCCCGAGCAGACTTTTCTTTCTTGGCACATCAAGGACACGAAACTGCTTCTGCACAACGGAGCCGCGGCTGTCGGCCCGGCCGGTCCAGCTGAACAGTTAAGTATCAACTAATCTTTCCAAAGGGCTGCTCGGAGACATCCCCGTTGTCCGCGGGGGTGGCGCGCCGCTGGAAAACCAGAAGCAGCGCGGAGAGCGCATCCATCCTTCAGGCTGTCGCCAGACAAGCACGGAATGCTCGCTGCTGGGCTGCCAGCACCGTCCCTGCAGGGACTGCGAGCTGATGGAAGCCCGGCGATGGGAGCAAACTGTTCCTTCCCTCCAATGCTGCCATCCTCAGGCAAGCTTCCATTGTGCATCAAGGGCTGCGGACAAGGCGCTCGGGGCAGGACCTGCTGCTCCTGATCTGGGGAGGCGTGCTGTTTTATTCAGGCTATTAATGCCGCTAAATTTGTTCTAGATCAGCGCTCAGGCTGCTGTAGAATCGATTGGGAAACGCTGGCAGTCAGTAAGAAAGTGTGCAAAAGAAGGCAAAAGAGACCATCTCGGTGCTGAGAATAACCTCCTTATCTCAGCGGGCAGAGCTCAGGGACACAGATAGTGGTTATCTGGTAACTCTGTACTTACTCCTGCTGTTTTTATTTTTAAGAATCTGCTTCTCCTACAGCTCAGGCAAACCTCCTTCATCTTTACTATCAAGTTTTCCTCAGATGTCCCAGAGTCTCTTGAATACCTCTATTTTGTGCATTACTGAGATTTCTGTGTTTGAGTAGTTCTCCTGTTCCTAATCCCCCTACTCTAGGGGATTTTTTTAGTGAATCCACTAGCCAGATTTTGTGGCATGACACAGTAGCAGGGCTACCAGCTTTTGGCTTCTGTCTCCAGTCCTTAACCTTCTTGTTTTACCAGGCAAAAAAAAAAAAAGCCAAGGGAATTTAAATGTTAAGACTTCAGCACTCAAAACTGGAATCTCCCAGGCCACTGATGCTGCAGGTGGCGTTTTACCAAATGAGCCCTCCTAATACACAGACGTGAAAAATGTAGTGCTTGTTTTAGGAAGGCCCTGCGCAAGAGCAGCAGGATAATCACCTTCTGTAGGACACTGAACTACAGAACCACAGTCAGTGGGGTTCTGTGAGACTCACAAAACATGCTGATGTACTGCTTTTTACTGGAGCTAAAGAAGTTCCATTAAGGGCAGAAAAACCCCTCCCTGCCTGGAGAGTGAACATATTTTGGCACTCTGAATGCCAAGGTGTTTCCCTCCTTCCACTGAAGGTGCATTGGCCTTGCTGACACATTTCAGTGCCAGGAAAAGCACATCCTCAGGCAGTTAGAGTCACAGAATGGTTTGGATTGAAAAGAACCTTAAAGATTCCCCCACCCTACCCTTGCCATGTGCAGGGACACTTCCACTATCCCAGGCTGCTCCAAGCCCCATCCAGCCTGGCCTTGAACACAGCCACAGCTGCTCTGGGCACCCTGTTCCAGGGCCTCACCAGCATCACAGGGAAGAATTTCCTCCCAATATTTAATTTAAAGCCATTCTCTTTCAGTTTGAAGCCATTGCCCTTTGTGCTGTCCTGCAGGACCCACGGGTCAGTTCCCAACTCTACATCCCAGCCCAGTGAAGCCTCGTAATTCATGCCACCTGTAATTTATCAGCTTTAGACTGTAGCACAACACCTGCACTGAGAAGGCTTTGGGACTAGAACCAGCCACATCAAACAACAGAATGATCCTCTTAATTCTGGCAACTGCTGCAGAGGAACACAGACAGCCAGGTCAAGTGGAATGAAGTCTCTTTTTCACAAGCTCACCTTTAGCTTTTGCTGAGGTGTGCACCGAGCTTTTCTTTCCTGATCAAGCTTGCTGCATAGGGAATCTGGAATGACACAGAAACAGAGCCACTGCTCAAGCCAAGGTTTGGCTAATCAAACACCCAAGCTGGAAATCCATGTAAATGAAAGGTTTTGTTTTCCTTCCTGAAAATGGGGAGGATTTGTAGGAAACAACACCTTGAATGCAAAGGTTAAACTCTTTACGAAGCCACAGGGAAGTTGAAGCAGAAGTAAAATATCCAGAAAATGGTCAGAATTTAAACAACAGATAGAATCTTAAAATTCAGTGTAAAAGAATTCTTATGCTTTGTTTATATCAGAGGCTGACAAAGGGTAAAGCCACCTGTGAGATCCTAAAAAATCAGCTGTCTTTGACAGTTCAGGCAATGCACACTGATCCCTGCACAGCCAAAATACAGCAGGTTGGGAGTCTGAGACTTCATGTATTTATATCCCCGTAATTAGGAAGTTCATAATAGTTATCTCCAACTTGCACCAATCTGAAGGGAAGCCACTGAAGTGGAACAAATAATTAAAGAAAAACAGAGAACATGGGCATATTAGGGAACACAGTTATATTTAGAAACAAAGTGGGATGATGTGCTCATTGGCCACTGGGAATACATTACAGGGCTGCTCTTCTTCAGTGCTGGGCCTTTAGAATGCAACAAAAATAAATTGCTATGAGATTTACCCATAGCTGGGAATCCAAGTGGCTACAATTTCTTTGATGATGACTTTTGGAGGGATTCAGGCTGGGAGATCACAAAAATTCTGTCCCCCTGCACTCCTAGGTGCTGCTGCACGCTGAGCTGACCTGCTTCTGCTGCCAGGCACTGCGGAATATGGTTACAAATAATGTCAGATATGTTATTACAAGCTGACAATTATGTCAGCTAAAGTCAGGATCAAGGCCTTAACCTGCACAAACAGCAGAAGGAACAGATGGGCAAATGCAGAGAGTTAGAGCAACCTGCCCCCCACACCTGGACACAGTGATTTTTTTATCCATATCCACTTGGATATCCACCCACGTGTTCCTGCACATCCCTATTTTGACTTTAAATACATTATGCCCACAGAGGATATTTATGTGAATTGTGCCCAGCATGCCTCTGGGCTGGGGTAAAGCATCACATCTGCAAAGACATTGAGAGACTTACCCATCCCTGCCTACCTAAGGAAAAGAGAAGGGAAGGATCAGCATGAGAGGAAAGAGAGGGGTTTTTGGAGCTCGAGAGCTAACCCTTTCATTTCTCGGGAAAGGTCAGTCTGACTGAAAGCAGCAGCACCAGGAAGGAGCAGTGTCTGTGGCTGAGTGAAAGCAGGAGCCTTTCAACAGGGACATGCTGCTTCCCCTCTACACAGCCCTAGAAAAGGGGAAATGTGTGCACTGATGACAAGAAAAGATCAAGATTTGAGGTGTTTCATCTGAGTACTCTTATAATCCCTTCCCTTGACAGAAGGCAACAGGTACCAGGAAGCTTGTGGCCAGATCCCCCCTGCAAAAAACAGAGCTGTCCCCTCCACCATGCCCCCAAACACAGCTGCCTTCAGGACACCCTGCTTGCAAAGGCTGCAAAACTCCCTCCCAAGCTGCAGCAGAGAGAGGGGGCTGCAGAGACGCTGCTTCCCTGGTTCACCCTTGGTTTGGGGTGCAAAAGGGAGCCACAAACAAACTGCACAAAAAAATCAGCACATTCCAGCTGGGACCTGTGGTACCTCACCAGCTGATTCCTGCCTCTCTCCCACTCGTGAAGGCCAACTTGGGTTTGCATGGCCACAAATTATATAGGACATCTCCCAAGCTGTACTGACCTAGATAATACAACGGGGTACATTCTGTCAGAAATTAACTGTTCTTAATCCACTTCTCCGCTATATTTGGCACACCGGCGTGTTTCTAACGTGTGTTGTTTTACCTGATCTCTTGGTAACAGATGACAGTGGGAGAGGTGGGTGTTCAACAGGGAAATGACTACTTTCTCCATGAATTAAATCATCTACAATGTAATCTTCTATTTCTGTTGTTGTCAGAGCATTTGGTAACTCGGATGCTCTTCTTGGTAACTTGGATTCCACTGTGGTGGAATAGGATTTAGGGCCCTTTATGGCAAAACAGCCCCTCTCTGTGCATCCATGGGGGCTGCTGTGATGAGGGCAGGATCAGTACTCAGAAGGGCACAGAGATGCAAAGGGTGGCCCTTTTCTCAAAGGGTGTACAGAAATAACAAAAGTGAAGGCAGTTTGGTTTCAAGCAGCAAAAAACCAGAGTTTCTCATGGCCAAGCCCACATTAGTAAGAAATAGAATGGGAGCAGATCTGAAGAGAAACTCGAAGAAAAATACAATGTGGACACTGAGTCCTTTTTTCTACAGTCTTACTCCAGTCTAGTCCTCAAGCCATTAGGAACTGGAGCACAGTCACATGTGCATTCCTGGAACACATCCCCATTTATTCCACCTGGAAGGAACTCAGTCAGCAAGCCCTTAGCCTGCTCCATGACTCAAATCAAAGCATAGATAATGGGTAGGATTGGGGAGCAGTTTCTGAAGTTCCTGTCTGATCCCTGTTATACACACTCAGATATCAAAGAAGCCTCAGCACACCTTTTAGAGGTTTCCCCTCTGCATCCCATCTCTGGGGAGGAACACGATGATACATCACCCTGCCCTCTGTTCCCCAGAAAAAATATTTTGTACTCATGCAGTAGCAGAGGCCGGCTTGTGGCTCCCTGTACATCCACACCCATTTTTGATCAGAATTTCTGCAGATTCTAAAAAAAAAGAAGCTCTTTAAATTTCTTCAATGCATCCTTTTCTTTAACATTTGAATTTACTGGAGAAAGAGGCCCAGCTCCATCCTATCAACACAAGGCATATCCACATGTGTTGTCAAGATCCAAGTTTCGCTCACCTGTCTTGAAAAAAAACCCAACAAAACAAACCAAAACCAAAAAACAAGCTGACAGCAGGAGACAAAATTCTGGTGAAAACAGCTTACTTTCCTGTACACAATCAGGGATGAGCCTTTTGAGGACACAGGACACAGCGTTCCAGAAATGTTCTTTTACCTGTCATTATGTGTGTGCCTGCGAGCAGGCACTTCAGCACAAGAGGCCACTCAAGAAATCCGAGAGCCATTCTGCTGAACAACTGTTTGTGTTCTCGCCAAGGTCAATCCTCTGAGCTGCTCCACTTCAGGCCGAGCACAGAAATCTCAAATGGAACTGAAGCACTGCCATTTCCTGTCCCCTGTTTCTGAGAACAGAGACAGAGACCCAGATCTCCACTCACAGAAATGTGGGTGCTTCTTGTTTGGATAATGAATACATTAGTTGAACAAAAGCATCAGCTTTCCATAAGCAGTGCAAACTAGGAATTCAAACTGTAGTGTGACCCAGAGGAATAGGCTCTCATGCCTCTGAAGATTTACCAGCATTAACCACATGGCAGATTTTTTTTTTCTTCCTTTTAAACATTTCTTGTCAATCTTTAAGGATCAGGGTGAAAGATGATGCAGAGATGGAAATCAGTTTTGCAAAGAGATAGTTCCTGATTTATTTTATTGCCTGACTCTGAAGAACAGAGTTGATTTAAAGGAGCACTGAGAGCAGAAAGCCATAAAACACAGAGGATGGATCCAGTTCTGAGCTCTGAACATCATTATCAGCCTGAAGCAAGATTGGTAGGAAGGAAGTCATTTCACGAGAGCATAACCTAATTAAAATATCCCAAACAAGCCCAAACCATCATTTCTCACCTAATATGGAAAGACAAAGACCTGTCTGTTTCACACTTCCAACACACCTCAATTACTCCAATATAAAATTGGTGGGATTGATCATCACCCAATGATCTAAACCACAAAGGGTGATGAACAGCACCTGAGCTTTTCCTGATGGACAGGGCACCACTGAGGTCAGTGCTTCCTGAGAACCACAAACTACTTGTAAGGCACCTCTGGGAGAAAATTAAGAAAGGCTCCACAGTTTGCAGGAGGCTTAGATTTTGTGCTTGGTGTTCTACTTCCCCATGGCCATGTTTCAGAGGGGTTCATGAAAACATTAAAGGAGGAAAATCACCATGCTGGCAATGATGTTTTGATCTTTTTCTCTCACCAGGCAGCTAGGAAGAAAGTTCATGGGTTTAAAATTTGTTCCACTAACACAGTTGCTTGGAAGATAACACCAGACAGACACAGAGTCTCAGGCAGGTGACTTGATACATGCTGACTGTGCTGGGCTGTCCCAGCAGATGAGTTCCAGTCTAATTGGACAGAAACCAAAAACTCTAAAGGCAGGTGAGCTCTTCTAAGGCTGTACCATGTGTGTTATGTCAGAATTTCCCCCATCCTGCTGGGAAGCAGTTCCTCCTCACTGGCCCTTTCTGTACAACTCAGTAACAAAAGCCAGATGATCCTCAGAATCACAGAATCTTTTAGGTTCAAAAATATCTTTAAGATCACTAAGTCCAACCATTCCCCCAGCAATAACCCATGCCAGCAAGTGCCCAGCTCACCACTAACCCCTGTCTCCAAGTGCCACATCCACATGGCCTTTAAACCCCTCCTGGGATGGGGACTCCACCTCTGCCCTGGACAGCTGACCTCAGTGCTTGACAGTGAAGAGATTTTTCTTAATATTCAGTTTAAACTTCCCCTGGCACAACAAGATCCATGTGCAAAATTGATATTTATATATAATTTCCATATACATGCCCTGTACTCAGCCAATTTGGGAGACAGCACTTTGCAAGAGGAGGAAGAGAAAAATGCATTCAGGGGTCTAAGAATCATTTTCTTGTTAAATACGGTGATTGGTTGTTTCTCAGCACTCGGCTGAGAACCTAGCACAAACAGGTTGCAAAGCTTCCTGGTCGCTGCCTCAGACACTCTGAAAACTCCGAAAACTGAAATACAATAAGTTCCACAGGGGCATCAGGAAAAAATTCCTGACTGGAACAGTCTGCATGGGGAGGTTGTGGGGCCTCCCTCACTGGAGGTTTTCCAAACCTGCCGGGAAAACTGTCCTGAAAAATGTGCTCTGGGGGACTGCACTCGGACAGGGAGGTTGGACTAGATGACCCCCAGTGGCCGCTTGCAGCCGCACTCCCTCCGTGATTCTTCTCAAAACTCAACAGCCACACAACATCCCGCTGCTCCAGCTGCCCGCCAAGAGCCCAACTTCCACCAGCGAAGAGGTAAGAGAACAGGACCCTCCCGGTTTTCCCAGTGACCTGAGCCTTACTCCTGGCCTTCAGGAAGCCGTAAAATATTATTTCTCAGTGGGGGACACGGATGCAGCCCGGCTTGAACGGAGGCGCTGAACGCCGAACTCCCGCTGCAGTGGCGGCAGGCGGCCGGCAGAGGGCACCCGCGGGCCGCGCTGCGACGGCTCGCCCCCAAAACTGAGAAGATTCTCCCCAAAAAACGAAAGGGACAAAAAATATTGCTGGCCACCGCCCGCCCACAGGGCACGAGCTTCACGTCAAGCAGCAGTGGGTGTTGGCGCTGGAGAGTTTTCAAATGTGACCATATATTTGGTTGATTTTCCCTTTTTTTCGTGATTGCGTTCAGCTTGTGTGTTCCAGGACGTTTCCAAAAGAGCAAACACGCTGAGTCAGTTTGTTTTAAAGTCTGGCAACTCGGTTCAGGGTGAGTGAAACGATCGTTCTGGCAAAACCTGCCTCTGGTACGCACAGTTGCAGGGGATCAGGGAATCACTGAATCATTTGCCCTCCAAGATATTCAGATCCAAACATTTCCCACACACTGCCCAGCCCACTCTAACCCATGTCCCCAAGTCCATACGGCTCTTAGATCTTTCCAGGGATATTCAGGAAGGACTGTTTTAAGTTGTGTATCTTCAGCAGTGAGCAGAACCAAAAAAAACCTCCTAATTCCAGGCAACTATATTATTTGTAAAACCATTTCTAAAAGCAATTAAGCCAAGTTCTGTGGCTAGTTACATCAGTAAATTTTGAGTTTAGTATTAAAAAGGCATGCACCTATGAAGGTATAAGTAAAACTAGTGATTTCAGTATGTATGAAACGCTTCTGCTTTTTTCTTTCTACTTCTATGTTAACAGGAAAATTAGGTTAAAGCCCTGTTAAAGTAGTAGTGCAGTATCTCAGGTACAAAAAAAAGCCCTAACTGCCCCAGTTACAGGCAAAACAGTAACAGCAATTAAACAAGAAATCAAAAGCAGCCATGCTTTTTGTGTACTCTGCACCAATTCATCCATGCAATAACCCTGGAAGGCCAAAGTAGTTCTATCATTACCACATTCAGTTCATTAATCTTAATTCTAGATATAAACATACAAGATATATTCCCATGAATGAATTAAAGCCACTGCTGGGATTATCACCTCAAAAGTGCTGACTCCATTTCAGTTATCAGCCAAGACATCTCTGAGGGTTTCTGCACCCATCTTAAGCAAACACACTCATTATTTGCAGCACTTTCTCAGTTTTTCATACAAACATCTTTCTATCAGTCTCACTGATCACAACCTGCCCCATAAACATGAGCATGAAGGCTTACTGGTGACTCAACAACATTTCTATTAGTAGTAATTAAACTCAGGCATGTGTAGTGAGTGGAGAGGTCCTGAGTTGTAGGTGCAGCACATTGAATGTTGAAACTATTCTCTATAAGTACATTCAGACAGCTCTGTGTAATGATTAAATGACTCTTAGTCTGTCCATAGCACACGCCAGTAAGTGAAAAGAGTGTGGATTACTTGATCAAATTTCTTTTCCTGCCCGAGAAAATCAGGAAAACCACCACAGCTGGCTTTCTGGAGGCCTGGGATATCCAGTTCCAGAAACAACTTCAATACTGGACCACAAGATGAATGGCAGAGGTGATCCACTCTCTCCCTGGGAGGCAGAGTTAGTTAGCTCCAAGTTCAGCTGACACAGGAGATAAAGACTGGGGTGGGCCCACAAACTTTGTGCTTAGAAGTGCTTTGCAGCAGGAAATCCGACTGCTCACCTGACTCAAGTCCAGGGAAAGCAGCAGGGGAAGTGCTTTTCAGGATGGCATCCTAATTAGAATTTTCTGTGACTACAAAATTCATAGGTCAAATCAAACTTCCTGCCTGGCATTAGGACACAAACGGGAACACAGCAGCAACTGGGCACCTTAAAGGAAAAAGAGTGGAGACCAGCTGCAAAAAAACACCCAGAGGTGTTCTGGACTTGAGTTTTCCTCCACAAACCTCTTTCAAACACCCTCCATGTCTCATTGAAATCTCTGAAGTCAGCAGGAACGGGGCGCGTGGGTGTTCGGCAGCTCTAAAAATAAGGCCAGTCCTAAATGCCTCTAAACAGCAGAGCACAGGTTTGACAATCCTGGCCTTCAGCTTTACTTTTATGTCCTAGCCCATCAATTAGAAAATGACAGTACCAGGAGGCTGGGCAATGCCTTCTCTGCACCAGGGCCCCGTGACAATCAGAAGGAAAATTCCAATTTGGGAGCATGGGGCTGATTCAGGGAAGTGGGGGTATTTGCCAAACTTGCCTCAAAACCAAAACCCTGTTGAGCAATGTCAGACTGATCACAGAGAAAGCACCAGCAAAGCAAGCATTAGCTCAGACAGCCTCACCATGCCCTGCTCTTGAAACCACACCACTATTTGAGTGTGGAACAGCTTCCCATGCCCCAGCCCCTCTGCTTGCACCGGATTAAGAACGTCAACTTTTCAAAACAACACAGCTGAGTGTGATGATCTAGAGCTACACTAGCACACAGAAAAAATCCCTCTTGGTTTTAAAATAATAAGCAAGAGACCCTACAGTAACGTGTGCCTGCACTGAACTGTGTTTTGGCAACTTGATCCTTTACTGCTGAGTTAAGCACTTTTTCTAGTGTCTGAAATGAGAAAAAGACACATCCTAAGGTTTATTTTCTGGTGAGAAGCAGGGATTGAGCAGATTCCCTACTGAGGGCTGAAATGCACCTCTTGGAAACTCACACAAGGTAGAAACATTTAACTGCTTAAGGTTTACTGATTCACTGCTCCCTGTTCCTCTCTGCAGAAGCACCTCTCTGTGTTGAGTCAACACATTTTGTTTAGTTGAAACATGAAGACCCATCTGGTTACTGTATGAAAGTAAATCTCCAGGTAATTAGGCTCCAAACCAGCTGAGAACTACGTGTTTACCTCTTGTAAAATGTAAGGCAATAGGAGCTTGGTAATGGTGCATCTGCACAGCTCACAAAGGAAAAATCTGAGGTGTGCACTTAAAAAACACAAAGCAGCAGCTCAAGACATTTTTATCAGAGAAAGGAAACTTACGATTTGTAGCTGCTGCACCATTTCTTCTCTGTATGCCAGTTCCCGCTTCATCTGATCTTGAAAATTATCTGTATGAGAGGGAAAAAAAATGTAGATGCAAGAATTGAAACGCAGACCACATGTCAGAACAGACATAAATCAAGCTAAATCAAACCCAGTCACTAGTGAGTAGCCACAAAGCATTACAAAAGTCCTTCACTCAATTAAAATATACCTAACAAATAAGTATCTAATAGGGGACACCAATGACAACAGAAAAAATTGTGGAAAAATTAGATTTCACTACTTCCCCCTTCAGAAAATGTGGGATGCTAAGTTTGTGTTGGCTAGCATTTATTCCCAGCTATTTTCCTTGCACGGGCAAGGCTCTGCAGTCATTAGTCAAACTTTTGCAAGCCCTGGAGAGAAGAGCAAAAACTGCTCTTCTTTGCTTTGGCATAAATCTGTTGACATCAACAGCAATGTCCAACATGTGAGAGGAGAAAGCGTTCAAGGATGCAGGGTTTGATTTGTGGTTTGCAGCATTGTGCTGACGGCTTTGAACAAAACTGAAGCTCCGCAAAGAGGGATGTGGAATTTGGAAGGGAAAAAGTCATTGAAAGAAAGATCCTGGGCAGCTGGGTTACAGCACAGGCTGGCCTTCCTGCTCCAGTAGGTTCTCCTCCCCTGACTTTCCTCCTAAATAACCATTTCAGACAAAACTTCATTTGTTGGGAGATTAACTGATGCTCTGTATTCCATAACATTCCTGCTGGTGGATAGGAAAAAGAGAAATATAAACAAAACTATTGACAAGAACCAAATAACTCGGAGAGCTGTCTGATGGAGGTCAGGCTGCAAGGACAGGCTGTTAAATGGAAGAGAAAAGAAAACCCATCCCAAGCACTCTAATTTTGATTCAAGCAACAAGCCTGTCCTGGAAGAAAGAACAAGAGGGCACAGCTTGTTCCCCCTCTTGAAAAAGAATTTTGTCCTTTCTGAATGATGAACAACAGTTGTTGCTTAAAAGAAAAGGAGGCGGGGAAAAAGCAATGAAACAGGGAAAGGGTGAGAAATTTTGGCAAGCTGAAGCCCTCAGGAGTCCAGCACAATCACATTGAAGAGGTCGTGGTGGCATTATCTCAATGAAGTTCTTCAGATTTCCAGTAAATTCCCACAGAACTTTTAAGCCTATTCCCTCTACTCCAACTCAATCAGAAAAAATAAACCAACAAAAATAAAGCAGATTTACAATTCCTCCTTTCCTAGCCCTCCCAATAACACCATGCAGTACAAAAAGGTAACTGTCTCCTGCCCTGGTCACTAAAGGCTAGTTACAACTGAGGTCCTTCAGCTTCACTCCAAGTAGGTTTTAAGGAGAAATCTTCCTTTTTTTCCTCAAGGCTTTCCTCCCAGCTGCCTCTTCATGGGCTCATCACCTCTCCAAACAAGCAGCTCAGGGATGTTGCTCAGCCCTGCACGGCAAATGTCCAAGCTCACAGTGGAAATGGTGTGTTAATGGTAGGGACAGCATTTTTTTTTTCCAGCAGCATTTATCCGAGCCCAAACGAGCACAGACAAAGCCATAAGTGGTACCCGGGAGAAAAGATATGAATATTTAAATAGCTTTCTTAACACAAAATTAAATACTTTAAGTACCTAGACTGCATCTCCGCCATTTTATTGCCGCGTTGTTTAAAATGCAGACGGACAGAACGCGGAGCAGCTGACAAGGAGGGTACAGACCAGAGCAGGAGAGCACACTGTCTCACCATGCACAGATGCTTGTATTTTTATCAGGACAGCAAATACTTTGACTTTCGTCATGTGATCTGATTTTTTTTTTTTTTTTTTTTTTATTGTTACTTTATTCAAGCAATCTCAGCATTCAGAGATCTTAAAGGCAAAGGAAAATTTCACCTGCAGATTTCAAGCTCAACAGCAATGTGAAAAACACAGCAGAGGACAAGGTCTTGCTGTTTTATAAATTATTACAGTCCGTGTTTCAAGCAGGGACAAGAAGCCACAGAGAAGACTGCAGCATAGCACTGCTAAGAGAGCTTGAAAATAAGCTCAGTTCTCATTTAACAGTTATTTAAATGAGAGGAGAACTCTGAAACCAAACACCGTTTACTGCACAGCCCTGTTGTGAGTAGTCTCTTGATGCTGTGAAGGTGCAACACCCCAAATGTGCTCATTTCCAAGTGGAGGACCCAGAAGAGATGACTCTAGAGTTAACTGCAGGTAACCTAAAAACAAGAAGCATTTTCCAGAGTGAAGTAGGGTTGCCTTCCACATCTCACATGTTGACTCCCAGCTTAAACAGGGATGAGCTTTCAATACAATTTAAATTTTACCTCAACTTTCCTTTAGTTGGATCTCCAAAGACTTCCCTCCCTAGCTCTTCCCTGCCCCAATACCATTCTAATTCCTGACCTAAAGCAGCAGCCCAGCAGCAAGAGCCTGGAACTACACCCCTGTCTTGTGCTAGAACACACACTGCACTGGAGGACAAAACACCCTTAACATAGATTTACACTAATTTGCTTTACAAAGACCCTTTTTACTTGTTTTATTACATGAGGAGGAGGGGTGGGTTTTTTGGTAAATCTAAATCTGTAAATAGGCTTTACGGTCACTTGGAGGTATTGTTTATAGCACATTATCTGTTTTCTATTTTAATCCTGAAGAAAATTGACCACTACTTTGTGGTACATTGAAACCACATATTTTTCAAGCCATCATACAGCAGTCACCACTTCCTTGGTCGGCCGTACTTGTTCTTTTCTTTTATTTGAATAGTATTTCATGTGGTTTAATTGCAGTGTTTATTTACACGGCAAAGACAGAGCATTAATTTTACTGTAGAAGAACAAAAGGATAAATAAGAGACTTGAATGGCAAAAGTCCAAGATGCCATTTCACCAACACCACACAGCAGCGTTTTGATCTCCACAAATTATTTGAAAATTACCTCACTCCCAAACCCAAGTAATGACTGGATTTATTCTGAAGGATGAGGTTATGCTCCTTTCATTAATATCTGTATCATGTCAAGTGGCTCTTCCTTATTTATGGAGCTGTCTACATATTTCAATAGTCGGGCTAAAGATGGAGTCATTCCCAGAGTCCTCACACTTCCTTGCTTCCCTGAACTTACCTATCTGTTGCTACAGAAAGGGGGAAAGCGTATTTTCTTTGAACAACAGGAAAATTCTGTCTGTGTTCCCACCTTTTCCAGTGGGATCATGATGATCTACGTGGGATTTCTCCTGGAAGAATCTTTCCAACGTTGCTCCAGTGCCATTTGGGAGATCCCAGCCAAGGGGTCTTTTTCCACATCCCTATACAGCCAGCCCAACCTCTTGGCAGCTCCACAAAAACCCTGCCAAGTGCCTGTTTTGTTTTATTTGAGATGTGCCCCACACATTCCATCACCATGGGCAGCCCGCTCAGTGGCCATGGTGGAAGGGCCACCTCAAATGGCCTCTCTCAACGGGAGAAATCCAAACAGGAATTTCTACTCCTTGAAGAGGCCAGATCAGTTCTCCAGCATCAGCTGGAACCCCCTGAAAAAGAGTACTAAGAACCTCCTGAAAGCGAGGATTAAGTATTTTGTCTTCAAAAGCCCCTGAAGTGCTGGCTAGGACACCCAGCTCACCGTACCCCGTGAAGGCCCAGATGTGCTTCTGTCTTCTCTCTGTATTCAATGCTACCAAAACTAGTAGAATGCACACCAAAACAAACACCCAGCTTTGTACTTTCCCTACAAAAGATCTGCCTGGGCAGCTGCAGAGCCACAGCAGAAGTGTCAGCGTAGAATCACTTCATGGTCTGGGTTGGAAGGGACCTTAAAAATCACCTCCTTCCAACCCCGGGGACATCTCCCACTATCCCAACTTGCTCCAAGCCCTCCAACCTGGCCTCAGCAGAACTAAGCCCAACTCAGCACGGCTGAGAACATCTCTCATTTTGCCAGCCAGGCAACAATCAAACACAGACACACACAACACCAAAAACACAGATTCTGTGTCTTACTGAAGACTGGGAAAGACGCGTTTCCTTTCAACACCTGGAATTCCTGTTCCAGCCTCCTCCGCAGGTCGATCTGCTCAAACAGAACCTTCTGGAGTTCCTCTAACAAAGAGAAAAAGTGGTTTTGATAATCTGTATAAATAATTCTTGAAAGAACAGTTGCAGAGCAATTCATTACTCTAAGACAAAATATTTTAGCGCTTATTTAAAAAAAAAAAAGTGTTGCATAGACCTACCATAGATTTTGTGCAGAAAGCCATGAATATAAATCAATGTAATATATTATTTTAAAGTATTATATTACAGTGTCATGTATTGATTGATATATATGCATTAATCTCAATTATATCCACCCAAAGGTCCATATATTATTCATATGTTACTTGACAAGCTTAAAATATGGTGCAGAACAAAAGTGCCCCCTATTATCCTCATATTCTATTAAAACAAAGAGCAGTTTTATAATGTAAGAGGCCCTTATTTATTTTACCTTTCCCCATATTTTCCACATCCTTCTTCAGAGAATGAGGTGAATTGGTTTCTTGTGTGTGTTCTCCTTAAAAAAAGAGAAAGAAAAAAGTTATTGATTTACTGATAGTAAATTTTTGTCAGTGTTGTCCTTACTACGCATCTGCTTCAGAAAATCTGGAGAGGAGAAAAAAGGTTCAAAAATATTAAAAAAAGGGCAAGAGTGAACTTTATCTACAAATTTCTGGGTGCATAGTGCAAATATTTGCAGATTCATGTTTTCTCTAGTTCAGTGAAGTATCTGCCCACAGTACGGCCTCTTGCAGACAATAGCTGATATCTCCTCAATATTCTTCTTGCCAAGCTGATTCCTCCTTTCCCTCTAACCCCTCTTGAAGATACTCTTATCAGAGAATATCTGGGAGCAGGCAGAGAAAAGGGAACATCTTTCTCTACAGTCTTGTCTCTTCTCAACGGGATGCCTATGCTCTCCATCTGGGCAGGACCTTGTTCCAAAATCCACAGGAAAAATGCCTTTTTGCCTTCATCAACTCCTCAGCTTTATCATCTTCCAGAGCTCCATGGCATGGGTGTGTTGCGACTGGATATAATTTATGTCCAGCTGAGATAAAATTGACATTAGTGGTATTTGCATCTAAAGGGTACAGCTCTGGGGTCAGCCAATTTAGGGACTCCTGTCTTAGGCTGCCCACATGAACTTTTAATCATATTACAGTACAGAATATTTCTATGTAACAGACGCACATATGCTACTTACTTCAGCCTTTTTTTGTCTACAAATTGAATTAAATTTAAAAAAAAAACCAAAACCACAAGCTGTGAGGTTCACCTGAGAGACAGTTTGACTTAAAAACTGAACCTTCTGACAAAAGGTGCTACTTTCATTATCCTCTGCAACTGCAAAAATTTTCTGTGACTTTTACGTATTTCTTCTATAAAAGCGATGAAAAACTTTTTTAAGAAGAATAAAATACCACTATATTCTTTAAAATAAAGAATATTTTAGCTGAAATTGATGGGAAATTTTAGGTTATTTACAGCTGAAGTAGAAATTGACTCTCAATAATTAAGAAAATACTTGGTAAATAACCAATTATTGAACTAATTGGATTAATTCTTCTTTTAGTCCAGCCAGTAAACACATATCATTAACTCTACTGATAAGTAATCACAAGAGACATATATATAAATATATTCATGTGCTTATGTAGTTGGAAGAGAGGATCATGAAGAAAATATCTTGGATTTTGATGTTTCGTTTGGTTTTGCATTTTTTTAAAAATAAAAATCCATAGCACTGAATAGGAAAACATTCAACAGTTAGTTTAAAAATTATTGTACCATCATAATAGGCTAATTTTAAAGTTGAATTGGAAAGTCTTGTAATAGATGCAGTCAGAAATCTTTTTGCAAAACATTTGTTTCGTTTTTAAAAATCGATGAAATCCTCTATCCACTAAACCTTGAAGTTATAGTATATGAAATCTATCCAATAGCTCTGCATTTTAGCATCTCCTCTCTCTTCATCCCTTAAAAAACATTCCGAAAAGCAACCACTCATTCAAGCACACACAGTTACACAGCTGGTATCTGGTGCCAGCAATTCCATTTTAAAAACTCGTTTATGTAACGTGGTGATTAAAAAAAAAAAATTCATTTTTGTGTGATATTTGGTGAAAACTTAGTATGTTCTGCAGGTAAGTTGTCTCACCAGAGCAGAAGATGTAGCAGGCTTAAAAATACATCACCTTTTGGGCCGTTTGAGGGGTTTCCACAATGTAAAATGGGCTTGTTGGTTTTTTTTTTTAGCTAGCGTAATTCTTTTTTAAACTAGAGGGCCAGCAAAACAAAATACTACATCAGATAAATTAAGGTACATTAAATCAACAGGGAGGAATCTAAGTTTAGGAAGGATGAATTTGTTGAATTACAAATACTAGCACATATTCCCAATCCATTTCTTCCATTGAGGCGCCCTTTCCTGTGTGTTTTATGTGCAATTTTGAGGGATAACAGGCTCACAAACAGAAGGTAACTGGATTTTTCAAGGAGAAGGAAAGGAAAGGGGAAGAGACTAGAGCATGGTGATGATGCTGTTCTTTCTCACTTGCTCTGTTGAGCTCCCAGGGCTGGATGGTTTGAGGCTGCTGACAGAAAGAACTGCAACAAAATGAAGATAAGGGCATGTAGCATGAAGGATAACTTCCCCAGCTTCTGCAGCCTCCCTACTAAGCTACTGAAAAGGCCTATTAGAAAATCCTCCATGCTTGCCCCTGAAACACGTGAAGAATGGGAGTGGAAAAATGGAGGTATTCGAAGGCTAAAGACAGGATATACGGCTTTAAAGAATAATTGCATTTCTAAAGTGCTTTCTGATGTTAAAAAAATAAATAAATAAATCTCAACATTATTATTGTAAACAGCACAGACAGATTTCACCTTTTCTGTCCCCCTGAAAATGATAATCAGGAGCATGCTCTTCTCCATTTTTCCATACTTCCCAGAGGCCTCATCACTCGTTGTGTACTGTTCTACCTTAATTGAAAGGGAGGAGGTATTGAATATTTAACCAGCTTCCCTTCCCTTAAATGTTAATTAAAAGCTAAATAGGTGTTTAAAAACAAACAAACAGAAAGACCAAAGAATTTTAATCAGTCTAAGAAAAAATCGCTTCCCCTCCTAACAGCTCCACTGTAACTCTCCTGGGCCTTGCCTGCACACAAACTTGCAGCATTTAGAGCAGCAGGGCTGAAAGCTCTGCCGCCCCTCTGTGTGGACACGGAGATTTCCTTCAGGAAGGGCTATTTTCAGCTTGTTCAGAAAAATAAAACTGCGCCTCACCCATCTTTTGGGTGGGGGGGAAAGAGGGTGAAATATTTGCAGGCCACTTAAAATGCCTCAGCGAAAGCTTTGGGCGCCTCTGTTCTTCCCCAGGAGCTCAGGTGCACAGACATTGTTTTTCTGGAATAAAGGTACAAATGGTTTTCTTAACCTGGAGTGTGAACACCCACCCATGAAGGACACCTCAAAATTGCTCAAAAATTGTCACTGTGAAAAACAGAAGTGCCAGGGTTGGGCGTTGGCACAACATCAGCACTTGCAGCCATTTTATCAGCTCTGCGTCCACTGGAGCGCTTGAGATTTGAATTTTTAACAACTGAATTTTTAACATTTCGGAACCTATCCTCCTCAAAAGAAATGCACTTTGCCCTCACTTTAAAATAAAAAACCGAACCAAGCCAGACATAGCCAGGTTTCCCCTTCATGCTCTGCCATCTCCTGCAGTCCTTCCCCAGGAAGCCCTCAGAACGCTTTTTGGAAAGCAGCTAAAAAATTATTCCACACTATCCCAGACAGCTCAGCTATCTCAATGTGCTGATTTTTCCAGCACAGAGCGTGGATGGTCTGGGAATATAATTCCATTCTCCTGGCTCTACACCCTGCGCTTAGTCCCCAACTTGTGCCCTCCACAACCCTGACCGTGCCTGAGTTTTCAGACCACATCATGCAGAACCATCTCCTCTTCCTCTGTGTCCACTTCATCCCTGTTATTCCTGGACAACCACCGTGTTTTGCAGAGTCCACCACACCTGCCAGAAGCTCTTCACCTTGCCCCTGACACTGTGAAGCCCACTGCACTCCTGGTCCATCATAACTTAAACACCCACTAGTTTCTTCAGCTGTAGGGAAGTGCTGTCTGCAGACACAAAGACCACAGCAAAAAGTTGTTGGTATCTTCTGGACATAAATATGTATAGATATATGCATTTATATCCATTAAAAAAAATATAGGCAGATGTGAACCAGCAGACTTTCAGCGCTGCAGAGGCTCCCTCTGCATCTGAAATTAATGACTCGCTCTAAGACACACAGAGTTCTTGCGTATGTCCTGAAGAAATTCTAAACTTACTGAAAATATTCATGCATCCTGCATATTCATGCCACTTTTTGGGGGGAATAATCAATAGCTTATTCAGGACTTGGCAAAATATGCCTACTTTAGGAAACTCAATAAGCATTTCTTTAAGTGTTTTTGTGTACCAGGGCTGATAAATGTCTTAGAAAATCTGGAGTTTCAAATGGCAATTTGCCCCCAAAAGTGATTTAAATTTAAAACAAACTACTTCTTTTTTATGCCCAGATAAATCCTCATTTGTAACATCCATTTAAAGTTTGAAACATGAACGGCTGATTAAAAAACATCCGCATTGAAGTACTAACAGATAGACAGGAAAAAGTGTTTCAGGATTTCAAACTAAACACTCAAAAACCTAGGCATGACCAACCTAAAATACTGAAATGTTTAAAATAAAGATAAGGAATCTTTTGGCTTTCGGTCTCAACCTTATTCATACATCTGAGAACTATTTCATAGTTTTGTTTTAGAAGCACGAAAGCTGGAAAAAGTTGAATTCTTGATTTGTTTTAAGTGGACGGTGCTCACCAGATTCCAAAAGATGAGGCTTTAAAAATGAGCAAGATGCACCTAATATTAAGAAAATTGCAAAAAATAAAAAAAAAAGTCAGCAATGGCCCATCCCTTTTTAGTAATTAAAAGAGAGTTCAGGGTATCCTTAGTAATAACAGATGAGAAATGAGAGAAATAAGAAAAATAAGGATGCAGTCCTATAGTCCGTCTGCAGATTTGTCTGTCATGCAGATCCATGTATTTATACACAATCTTATCAATTAATATGCAGTGCTGGATCCCATATCTGAAGCTTCATCTTGTCAACTTTTAATTTCTTTGGGGTTTTTTTGGAAACGCCTTCCATAATAAAATTTAAAGTCATTTAACTTCTGTATCCAATGCACTCAACTTATCCCAGTTAAGACTACACAGCCATCCAGTCTACTGTATAGTAAAAGCTGGGCTATTTAAATCCTCTATAAAGTATTTTAAATCTACAGCAACTGCAAAATTTGCAAAGTAGCCCTGCAAACATATTTAAGAGTAAATAAAGAAAACCAGCTCACAATTTCCAGCCCGAATTTTCCTGAAACTGCCCAACAAAGCGTCTTTTACAGACCGAAAAATAAAATCAGGGGAATTGCAGCAAGGTTTGAGAAGGTGCTGTTAACATCCAGTTGTAGGGCTCCCCTTTCTCATGAAAACAGATTAATAATTAGATTAGTTGAGGGACAGCTGGCAGAACTCCTCTTTAAGGAATGCAGCCTTGCAGTGTTCTCCTACCCTTCAACTCCCACCGATGGAGGAGGGTCGGGGTGGCAAACCCAAGGAAAATAGACCAGTTATGTAAGTTAGTCACAGTTACCTCTCAAAACTGCCATGGGATTCTGAATAATTTCGAGCTCTTTCCAAGCCCTGCCTGGCAGGGAAGGAAGGGGGATTTTCACTGGCAGTTTTCTGGCCATGCAGGACCAACGGCTGTGGGATCCTCAAACCCAGATCAATTTCAGCCTTGGACAGAGCTCTGTTGTGAGTCTGTGAGTTCATTGACACACCGAGGCCAGAAAAGCCAACATTTGTGCTCGGAAACAACTGTCCCTGGCACAGAAAGCCCTGCTTTTGTTTTCAGACTCTCTTTAGTTGGTTTAATATATAAATACAAGTCTATCTCACATCAAGAGGAATTCCCAGGGCCATTTTATCCTCCTTAACCTTATTAGGGAGGCAGAAATTCAAGCAAATCACAAACAAATGAAGTTATGTTAAGGAAATTGGAGAGCCTGGATATTCTGTAAAATGGTTTGACAACCAAGCAGAAAAGCAGCGAGAATAAAATCCACTAACTCTGTGGAAGACTAAGAAGGCCCAATCCTATAGAGGTGGACTGATAGGATTTCCTCAGAAGATAATGGGGCTGCTCATGCTTGGAGAGTGCACAGAAATCTTCTTAAGGAAGAATATTTTGCTCTTAAATATTTGTTATTTCTTCACATTTACAGCCAGTTTATCTCACATCCAGCCCCAAGACCTTCAAACATCAGACACTCCTGTCATTTTACTCAATACATTTAAGACTGTAAGCAGAGTCAAAACATGCAGGGCAGTAAAAAAAAAAAACCCTTAAATTTACATTTAAATTTATCATGATGATAAACATATAGCTAGCATGGACTTACAGTGTCAGTGAATAGAAAACATTTTGAGTCTTAGAGAAGGAGAGGATGCTGCAATATCTAAATAAAAAGCAAATTATAGCCATAATTTACTGTTTAAAAGGAGCATGAATACAATAATTTTATACAGGGAAAAAACCCACAACTTTTTTCCCCAAAATTATTAGCCACAATGCAAGACACTGACTATGCACAGAATACTGTCTTCCTAAAAATTCTCAGGTTCTTAAGGTTGACTTCTGCTAGTATCACTGCTGTGCTCTCAGTGGTAATTATTTGAAAGTGTAGAAGATAATGAGGTGTTATCCATTTGTCCACAACCTCGATCCCTCAGCCACAAAATTTACAAAAACCTAAACCACTGATAGGTTTCTTCATCCTGTACCATTGCTAAAGCAGGTCTTGTTATTAAATGTTTCTAAAAAAATACTCTCTGAAATGGGATACATTTGCAAATGTTTGCGATCTTATATTGTTCTCTGCTATTATATAAGATTTCTGCAAGATCCCATTTCTTCATTTCCACTCCGTGTACAACTCTCTCTCTCCCCGCTTGCTCTCTCTGTCTCATTTGACAGGCAAATTTGCAGACATTGCCTGAGGATAACAACCTCGTTTGACAGTCAATTAACCGTGAATAGTCAAAGCCAAGGCAGTTTGCATTACATAAATGGAAAATTAGATTCCTTTTTCCCAAGAAACAAAAACCTCTCCTTAAGACACTGCAATAGACAACTTAGTATCAAAACTTCTAATCACGTCTTTCCCAAACCCCTTGGAGACATTTAGCAATCAGTAAAAGGTGGTTTCATTTAATTTGTATAATGTAATTTTTGTAAATGTATTATACATTTTGTGTAGAGATCATTATCATGGAGATAATATAAATGTTGGCATAGATGTCATAAAACACCTTTAATGTCTTTCTGACAGATATTAAAAGCAATAAGCTGTGATCCTTTTTAATGGAAGGTTTCAAAGAGAACATTTCAATTATTGTCATTTTATGCTTTTCCAGCCTGTTTCATTGTGTAACCTGATACATTTCAGAAATTTCTGCTGAAATATGCCCAGCAATTAATAATCTTATTCCTATTAATGTCAGTGCTTTCCACCTATTTGCATTTCTCTCAGTTATATTTGCTTGGAATTGTTTTTATCTTTACCCTTGTACTAAATATTCAGACATTTGATTATGAATTGAAGCCTCTGTCTCCTTTTCCTCTACTTCTGAGCTTACCTGCTATATCTCTCCAGAAGTCTCCTCCTGAAGGCTCTGAATCTGTGATGAAAAAATTATGCTCCTTGTTCTTATCTGAAATCCAAACAAAACGCAGCACTTAAAACGCTTTTACCACCACCAAGAAACCGCAAACCAAAACCAGTATCAGAATCCAAGGCAGAAAAAGTAAATATATATTTGCACATTCACCAGGCACAGAGAAGCACTTCGGATGCGAATTAATATAATGCTAAATTACCACCATAGAGAGACTATTAGAATGTTTAATGGATTTTTTTAATTGAAATCACAGAAGTGATTTATTTTTGTTTAAGCCAAGCCATAGAGAACAAACCCACCCAGCTCACATAACTCCCACCTCGAGGTGAGCGGGCAGATCTGTGCCTGTACTCACCTGAGAAGGTGTCCTCTTTCGTAGGCAAGATGACCTGATTACCCTCCTTGCTCTTCTGATTCTAGAAAAACAGAAAATGGTGAAAACCATGAGAACAGTGTGGAAAATTACAAGGAGCAGTTGAGCAGTGGTTTATCTCCGAAATGGGATGCATTTCATACGAGCACAAACAGTGCCCATGGAAACGACGCAGGAAATCCCACTGTGGGCACCTTCCACAGCCACTTCATGGAGCAATCCCACCGTGGCCTCTTCCAACACCACCTCTGTGGAGGCAGCACACATCCTGCTGGAAACTTGCAGGAAAAGTAATCCGGCGGGGCTGGGCTAGGGCACCCATCCCAAAATAAGGGCTGGATTACTATGGGTTAATCTGGGTTGAGGGAGTCAGGACACGGAGCAATACCCACAAACATTGCCAACACCCTGCTGGGAAAGGCGCACACCAAATAAATCTGATATTTTTGTCAGCTTACAGGGCTGGCTGTGGATGCTGCACTCAGGCCTGGTATGCCAGGGACGTTGTGCAGCAGTACCACCATGGAAAAAACTTCCCATGGGAGTGGGTGTCGCTGGAATACTTGCCCAATCGGGCAAAAGTGTTTGGGCCACTCTGATTTTGGGAGTGAGGTGAGCAGGATGGGCTTTACCAGGAGGCCACGGTGGGTCATGTCTCATTGTGGCCCACCAAGGCCAGCTTGGTCTGGGAGGTCACTGGGGACCCTGCACCCGACCTGATAGTGGGGGGTACCCAAATCCTGACCTGCTGGAGGGTCATTCACAGTGTTTGACATGGAGTCAGGGGCTACAGAGTACCTGACATGGTGCTGAGGGGTTACAGCCGCCCATGTCCCCACCCAAGGGGCCCCTCCCGCCCCGGGGTGGTAGTTTGAGTAGCCATGGAGAGGGGAATGGGCCTGCCAGGGTATTTACATCCTTGTAGAGGGGCTGCTCCTCAGGCGCCGGATGATGTGCCGGGCTGCTGCCGCCGCTGCCCGCCCGCGGGGCCCCGGCAGGCGGCTGTGCTGGGGCTTGACCATCCCCCGGCTTCTCCTCGACGGGTGGACGGGGGAAGGTGCCAGCGGCGGGGCGCTCCCGGCCGCCCTTCTCCGGCAGCCCCCGAGCGGGTGGAAAGCGACCGCCGGCCGCCAATGGGTCTCCGCCGCGGGGCTCTTCCTCGCCCTCCTCCTCCTCCTCCTCTTCCTCCTCCTCCGGGGGCTTGTGCCCCTCGACGTCCACTTCGGGCTCGTCTTCCTCCTCCTCATCCTCCTCCTCCTCGCTGCTCTCTTCGCTGGCGAAGCTGCAGCTGGTGCCTCCGGGGGAGAGGAGGCGGTGCGCGGCGTGCGGAGGATGCGGGTGCCTCTCGCATCCCGCATCCTCGGGGGGCGGCGGCGGCGGCGGCGGCAGCAGCAGCTGCAGCGGCGAGGAGGAGCGCGGGGGACCGCCGCCGCCGCCGCCGTGCAGCTTGGCCAGGCTCTCCGAGTCCTCCTTGCCGCCCACCGGGCGGAAGGCGCTGGAGTGGTGGTACCCACCGCCCGCCTTGCGCCCGCCCGCCGCCTCCAGCAGGTGCGGGTGGTGCGGGGGGACCCGGCCGCCCCCGCCGCCGCTGCCCCCGTCGGAAGCGGCGGGCGAGGCGGGCTCGGTGCTGCCACCGGGGGGCGACTCGAACAGCGGGTCCCGGGC